>OX463828.1:16332500-16932500 GCA_949825045.1 Argyresthia goedartella | reverse complement strand
CATGACACTATGAAAGTAACTAAAATATACTAGCCTAGATGTAGCCACATCCGTGTTTTGTCTGATGTTCCTAACAGCGTAAGCCGCAGAACTTAATTTACCAGCCAATTTTTCTATGTGTGGTCCCCACTGCAATTTTTTATCAATGGTTATTCCAAGAAACTTCGTGTCATTTACTAATTCTAACGTATTGTTGTCCAACACTAAACTGGTGCCTGACATTTGGAAGTGAGAATTTGATACATTTGGTTTTACCAGCATTTAACAATAAATTGTTAACTGTAAACCAAAACTGTGTACTGCAAAATTGCCACAAATTTTGGCTACCATATCTGTTCCTACTGCTACCCCAGAACGGACTTTCTCAAGCCTAAGGAGTTGAAAAACTTGCGCAACACAACGAGTGAAAACATACTGAACGATTTTGCTCTCATTATCATTCACTAAATGCTATTGGGCAGAAATTGATACGGATGACGTACGTGGTGGAGTGCAAATTTAAAAAAGGCTTGTGTTTAAACGAATACCAAAAGCGCATCTATTTTACTACCAAATAAATTCGAAATGACTGCGAGAATGGATAAATGTCCGCCAAATAATGTTTGGATAAATGACCACCAAACTTCTTTTTATGTTTTGTGTACTTAAGTTTATGTTTTAAGAATTTTTTGTTGTTCTTACTTGTTCAACCTAACACGAAGGATAAAGGGGGCTTCGCTTCGCTCACCCCCTTTACCCTTCACCTAAGCTACCGCAGTATTTTGCCCTGATATTTTTTGCAACTTTTGGTGTTAATTTTATCCATTTTGGGTAGGAAAAAAATATTTTGTTGCCTTTAAAAAAAGGTCAGAAGAATGTGATGGGTTCGCAGCAGTTTTTTTCCAAAATGAATTTGTTGTCCTTATGTTAATAAAAGTAGATAAACGACCGATCTATATGTGTGACCGAAACACAATCGTTTTATATAAACAAGTTAATTATGACTTTAGAGGCGGGGGGGCACTTTTTTGGGGGGAATAAGAAAATGAAAATGATGAACGTTGAGCAACTTTCACTATTATATTTAAAGTTGCTTAAAATGATGTCCCCGACAACCCCTCAAAACATGACTATACCACTCTGTTACACCTGTGTATTCCGGGTCACATACTGAATAAGTACGGAGGCTTGCCCAACCATACTTGTTATTGTTCACTTCAATATAAATTATTTATTCACAAAAAGGTTAGTACGCAATACAAATTGGTTCCCTGTCTCCCTTACTAGTAAAATACTGTATCTAGGGTGACAGTTCCTCCCTATTAAATATTACATTGATAACATTTATGTAAAATTTGGCACTAGACTGTACGGTAAAAATTTAAATTAAAAAAATAATAATTGACAGTTTGAAAACGATAGAAAATAATAATAATAAAATTCAATATCATCAGTTCGTGATTTTATGAGAGCAGGTGAAATTGCTAAGTGTTAGTGTAAGTGTTGTGCTTGAATGGGTGAATTTTTGTATGAAGTGTGTGTTAGTGATTTGGGATGTGAGGAGTTTTAGTGTAAATATATTATGCACATTGTTTAAGTGTGAATATCTATAAATAGATGTATGTACATGGTATATGAGTATGACATGAGCAGGAGTAAGATGGAGGATCTTTTAAGCAGAAGTCAATAAGCTTTCAGTAGCTCCTTAGTCAAGGGATCTGAGCCACTTAAACACTTTAGTTTTGATATTAAAACTTGTATCTTTCTTAATCAGCATCAAGTCGTGCGATTTGGCGAATCACTAAAATCTGCTTGTATGGGACATTCGGTTTTTTATATATTACTGCAGATATTTACATATGCTTAGCATACGTCATGTTTTGCCACTTCTCTATATTGAACCACTGTAGGCGAAGACCAACAATGTATGTAAGCACCAATTACATATTTGCTTATGCTAGGATGCAGGGTTGCTGAGTATATCAATTAATTATAAGGACACACCACTTGCTCTATGAATTGACACCTGGATCTTCATCCGACTCCAAGTAATAAAACTTAAATAAAGGTTAGAATTATAAACTTACATTCAACAAAGTTGGGAGGATGATAATATTAAGTTCAAGTTAATATTAAGCATTTTAGTTGGCATATTGAGACAATGAAAACATTGAGAGAGTCGCTGTATTTGTTTAGGGGAGTACAGAGACATAGAGTAGCGGAGTTGGCACCGAGAACTGTTTTTCGAGAACAATAGAATTAAATAATAATATGGTGAAAGGGCCACAGTTACTCGTAAGCTATGACAATATCTAGGGTCATTTTTACCGTATGGTTTAGTACCTTAAAAAGGGAAATCGGAACCATTATAGGATCAGTCGTGTCAACTCTTGTGTGTAAATAATATTATTCATAAATATATTCTGACCGATTAAGTTCAAATTTCATAATTTGTGTGCAAATCATTAAATTAACAAGATATACATTAAAATATTGTACAACGGCGAGCTTATCTCTATCAAGAGATCTCTTCCTGCAAACCATATTAGGATGAGATAGGTTAATCGCAGAACACGGGTAGACATAGTGTACAACAAACCTTAAATTACAACTCAATAAACTACTTAAATAAAATATACATCCTAAATATAAATAATTATTAAATCTATATATGTATACCTAGTCGGTCCATAAGTTCTGTCACAAATATTTTGCCGCATATTAAATAATACCAAGTTTTATTGTATTTAATATTATATATGGTTTGATAGCTTATTAAATATTGATAAATTAGAACGATTAATGAATTTAAATGCTTAAAGCCATATAACACAAATGCTAGTTTCTTCAGAGATTTTGGACTTTTTTACCCAATCAAAAATACGGACGTGAGTCACTTTATCTTTTTTCCATGACTCCTAAAACCTTTCAAACTTACGTGAGATTTTAGTCAGAACCCTCCCTGAACCCGTTACCTTCATTTTGAAGCATAAGATAACTAAGTCTGGGTAAAACTAATTTTCATATTCACATTTTACGTAGTGTACTTGTTGCCCACAAGATCATTTTTATACGTTTTTCTGAAAACGTAAAAAGTACGTAAAGTTCTCTTTGGGAGCAGTTGGAACTGAAAGCTAACAGAAAATCAAATGCTAGTTGTTAAGCATGGTCTAAAATCGAGGTTTCAGAATAAATAAAAAAATCCTTGTTGGTTATCTGGAACACTGTTTTTTTATTAAATTTGTGGTAAGTGGTATTTTTGGGTTCGCGATTGTCTCAAGGTATAAGGTTTTTTGTCATATTGCGATAATCGTACAAAATGTATTGTATTGCAATTTGATTCGTATAAAATAAGCTTTTTAATCATGTATAATACGAATAAGAAAAAGTTTATTGCTAAGTTTTATCTCTCAAAAACCTTGTGACAGAACTTAAGGACCGACTAGGTATATGGTTGGATTAAAACTTTATATGTGTGGATGTATGGTTTAAATGGGGGGACAATCAACAAAAATTAGGAACAAATTAGTATTTTTTTGTGCGGTGGTATTGAGCCCTGGGTCCGACGCCCTACTCGCACTTGACAGGTTTTATTTACCCAACTTACATCCGGTCCTATGTCCGATTGGTCAAGGCTGCTTGGTCAAATGTCTTGCATTCTATTTTTATATTTTATCATCGCCTTAAGTTGAGTTGAACTTGAAACTAAAGCAGGAAGGAGCAAGCACAATTTTCTTAACAAGCTACAAGTATTAAAGCACGTATTTATCGTATTATTCCGCGTGTCTGGATAATTAGTGTTAACCCTTGTTGTGTATTTAGCGGTCCGCAGTACCGCGTCAAGTTATTAAAACGACTGATGCCAATACTTTAGGTACGTTGCACCTTTTAAAATATTCGTCCACATAAATTAATAACTTTTATCCACACACGTATCATAAACCGTCCTTACTACGTCCAAAAACCGCACGTTACGACCAGCATAATGATATACTAGGTACTTGGTAGAAAAGTCATTTCTTATCTGAATATTAATACATCGACATATAATTACATTCTAATCTCAAACGCCGACGCCCGCCTGCGTGTCGCTCCTGGTTTGTCTGTGAACAATATATGGTACTATGGTAATAATATGGTACTACTACAGAACAAGCTAAACTACTGCAGAGCCACAATGCCGGTCAAACATGCGGTTCCTGAACACAGCAAAGAGAGCTTATATGTGTGTAGATAAACAAGTGAATGTAACTGTACATAATTAGGCATTAAAACTCTCGAGCGATATTATTATGAAACTCGCCTTCGGCTCATTTCATAAACCCACTCTCGAGTATTAATGCCCTCCATTATGTAGCAGTCACATAAACTACTATTATGTGGCTGTTATATAATGGAGGGCATTAAAATTAGGTACAGTCACGTACACTAGTTTATCTACACATATATCATAAGCTCTCTTTGATGTGTTCAGAAACTGCATGTTCGACCGGCGTTGTGGCATTAATCATTGCTCTGCACTTGTTTAGCATGTTCAGTAGTACCAACTTCACAGACAAACTAGGGGCGGCACGCAGGCGGGCGTTGGCGTTCGAAATTTGAATGTCATAATATGTGGAAATTTGATACATTATGGTTTTTACATAATGTATCATCAATATTCAGATAATAAATTAGTTTTTACCAAGCAGTAAATCATTATGCTGGTCATAATGTGTGGTTTTTGGACGCAATAAAGAGGGTTTATGATACTAGATGAAGATAATAAAGGATTACGAAAATGTAACAGCCACTGCAAGAGTTAAGTGTATGTACATTTTATGGGTTAGACAATATGTGTTATGATTACAAACTGTATGTAATTAGAATAAAGTACCTAAGGTCAATGTTTAGACTGTTCTCTTACATAATAACATAATATAACATTTATATACAGGCACATACAATGCTTCTGGCTTCACAAGTGAATACCCTGTGTCGTGGCAACCGAAACCGAGACGTCACAGACATGTTAACACCCAAGATATGTTTTTTTTCTCTTTCTTTCTTGCCGGGACTAGAGCCCGGAGCTCTCGCTCGGGAAGCATCAGCCTTGACTACGCCACCACAGACTTCTCATATAACTCTATAATATAGATTGTGGAACTGATCTCTCATTCACCCTTATTATGCTTTACCGTGTGAGCTAAAGATCCTTCCCACATACTGATTGACCAGATTATACAGAGGTGTTTCCTCGGTGTTTACATCCATATGTTACATGCCAACTTTTAAATAAAATCGGAATAAGCTTTCAATATATACTGATGAGACATTTTAAATGATAATGTCATCACAGACTATGAACCTACGTTGTCACCATTGTGAATATCAGCAGACTGGGCTGAGAGAAAGCAACGTATTGAATGTATATATGTGACCGCAATATTGTCAAAACCGTTATTTTATAAATGAACGCGTTAGTTTATATCGACAAATTGTAAACCAGACCCATATGTTTTAGAATTAACGATTCTTTTGTACTTACATGTCAAAATAACACGAAGACTATCTGGGGGCGAGCGCAGCGAAGCTACCGCAGTTTTTGCCCAGGTATTTCCTTTGCAGTTCAAGTTTCAATTAGTTCCTAAATTTAACGGGTTTTTTTTTAAATAACGCGAGGTATTGTAAGCAGTACGGTACAGTTTACAATTACTCGAAAGTTTGTAAAATAACGAGAGAAAAAAACGTTAGATTATAAACTAACGGTTTTGACCACCCAATGGCGGAGTCGGCAGTGACCCTGCCTACAAAGCCAAGGGTCCCGGGTACGAGTCCCGGTGGGGGCAAATATTTGTTTGATGAGAACGGATGTTTGTACTCTAGTCATGGTTGTTTATCTATCTAAGTATAATATTTATCTATATAAGTATGTGTATCGTTGACTTATACCCAAGATACAGGAAATCCTAGTTTGGGGCTAGATCAATGTGTAAATAGTGTCCAAGGTATTATTATTATTATTATTACGGTGACACTTGCATATGTTTGCTAATTTCAGGATAAATTAAATGTTAATAAATTGCATTGTAATGTATGTTATCGCAAACTAGGTAGTTTTTGACATAACATAACATAGCGTCACGCCTTATCCCATAAGATGTGGCTGAGGCACAATTGTGCCCACTTTGAGCATGTTATTCAATACTCCATTTTCGTGACAAGGGGCTAGTCCATTGCCGCAGCTGAAGGATTCCTCACAATGTTTTCCATCACCGTTAGAACGGCCGTAAAATGTATTTATCATTGCTAATTATCATTGGTACATGGCCAGGAATCGAAACTGCATCTCCTGTGTGAGAAGCAAGCGTGATACCCATTAGACCACGGAGCACTTAGTTTTTGACTAGTAAATGACACATATGCGGGCAGAAGTGTCATTACAGAGATTTTTGTAACTGAGAGGCTACGGCAGCAAGGCTGCCAGCTGATAGTACTCATACCATACAAGACTATAAATTAAGAATAGTCAACTAATTAACTATGATGCACTTTGTGTGCCGGAACAATACTAATCGGTTTTCAGTGTGCGGTGTGTCAAGTAAGAGACAACAAGGATACGGTTATAAGGAATGCAGGTTTTACAAAAACGGAAATGGAATTCATTTGTCTGAATGTGGGTACACTGTGATGTTAATACTATAGTATGTTCGATGGCTAAAAGTGATAAAAGTCGTATGTATTAATGTATAAAAAGATATAACCAAGCCCAAAATGAAGTGAATGTTACACAGTTGTGACACGAGAAACTTGCACATCAAAATGTGGTGGAGTACGTGATGGAAGTTTTAAAGAAATACAATTTTGAAGTTGATGGTAGTGAGATGAAACGAAAATCCTGTTTAGAGGGTAAAATACACCGCTTGCCATTCAAAACCAGTGGGACTAAAGGCCTTTTGACTAGCTGACATGCAGACACTTGTGGGCCAATGGAGGATACATCGGTGGGAGGGTCGAGATATTTCGTGATTATTAAGGAAGACTACTCTTACTAAAGGACAGTATACTTTATTAAGAAAAGTATGACATGAATATATGAATAAATTTCAATTCTGTGGTCCTGGGTCTCTATGACAAGCACGCACCCATAAAAAAGAGTGAGAGTGAAACACCTGCCTGCCCCTTGGCTAACAGACACTATCAAGGGTCTAATGGCCAAGAGGAACACTGCAAAGTGTATATACCGCAAGAAGCCGACAGAAGACAATTTCATTTCCTACAAATGGCTTCGCAAGCGTTGCAACCGTCTCTGTGGTGATGCTAAATGTCGGCACATTCACTGCATTGCATTGAGCTTTATACTCCAGCACAGGTGTGGAAATTTCTACGAACGCTTGGTGTAGGTAAGTCCCAGGACCTACAAGCTGGTAATGTAGATCTCAATGGTCTCAACCAGTTTCTTTCTGCCCCGCCTGTTGTGTTGAATCCCGCTGTCAAATACTCTACGCTGCAGAGCCTTCGCTCTAAGACCTTACCAGACACCACACTATTCAAGTTGAGCAATGTTGGAATCGAAACGGTCAAGAAGGCATTATTAGCAGTCAATCCAAAAGCTTTAGGCGATGACATAATTTGCCTTAAAATGCTACTGATGATCCTAGAAGAACTATTGCCAGCTGTCGCATATATAATTAAATTTTCCATATCAAATGGCGTCTTCCCCACAGTGTGGAAAAGAGCGCTAGTCATCCCATTTCCCAAAACTCCCTGTCCCGCCTCTTTCAAAGAGTATCGTCCCATTTCAATCCTGCCCATCCTCTCCAAAGTCATTGAGACCATTGTCTATAACCAGCTCTCCTATCACCTTTCCTCCAACAATCTTCTTAACACTTTCCAGTCAGGATTCAGAACGGGACAAAGCACTGTCACGGCTTTGCTGAAAGTCACAGATGACATCCAACTATCCATGGACTGCAAATAGATTTCCGTCTTAGCTTTACTTGACTTCAGTAGTGCCTTCAACTGCGTAGATTTCGATATTCTCATTGAGGTTCTTAGATCCCTGAACGTCTCTTCCTCCTCTGCCAGCTGGTTCGACTCTTATTTGAGGGATCGGCAATAGCGTATCAGGTCGGAGGAGACATCCACTGAATGATGTGATCTCTTCACAGGCGTCCCTCATGGCGGTATACTTTCTTCACTCCTATTATCGATTTTCATTAACTCCATCTCGGTTCTCCTGTCTTCCTTATATCATCTTTATGCTGATGATCTCCAGATTTAGCGCCACTTTTCTCCTAATAATGTAAACTCTGCTGTGGAGGCACTAAACGCGAGGGTGTAAAAAGCTGGGCTTCATCCGTCGGACTCCTGGTAAACCCGAGTAACTCCCAGGTTATGATTATAGGTACAATATATTCTCTCAAACTGTTACAGCAACAGCCTAGTCCAGTTATCACTTTCAATGGTACCACCATCATATATACATAGAGCGATAAAGCTAAAAACCTGGGTATCATCTTCAACAACCAGCTGTTCTGGTCATTTCATGTCAACGAGGTCAGTCGACGAGTATTTGCTACTTTGCACTCTCTCAGGAGACTTCAATACTTTTTGCCTCGACAGACCAAAATCACTCCCACTCAGTCTCTTCTTCTACCCCTCATCGATTATGTTGATGTCTGCTGGGTCAGTGCTAACGAAGAATTACTGAACAAACTCGAACGACTTCAAAATCTCAGAATTCGGTTTATCTTCGGGCTGCGCAAATCCGACCATGTATCACAGCATCGCAAAGAGTTGAAGTGGCTTCCGATCCGTCTTCGTCGGGATTCACATCCTCAACCTCCTCTACAACATTTTGCGGAATCCACGCTATCCAACCTTCCTACGAGACCGTTTTAAATTTGTTTCTTCCAGCAGGCCTCGGAGGACCCACGCAGTTTCCATGCTTACGACCCCGCAACATAACACCGCATCGTACTCCCCTGCACCATCAGGGATAGTCCTACTCTCAATATCTTTAAAAGTCGCGTGAAGAAGCACTTCCTATCTCTTTAGAAATATAGGTAGTATTTATGTATTTATAATTTATATATTTATATATATTTAATATTTATTTATGTTTAGGATGTATATTTTATGTATGTCGTTTATTGAGTTGTAATTTAAGGTATATTGTACAAATAGGTCTACCCGTGCTCTGTGATTAACCTATCTTATCCTGACATGGTTTGCTGGAAGAGATCTCTTGTTAGAGATAAGCTCGCCTTTTTACACTATTTTAATGTATATCTTGTCAGTATATGAAATTACGAAACAAAGCAAAGCAAGATATGATCTCGAAGCGAGATATCATTCATCAAACTACCGCACCATATAAACCAACGCAAAATTATAAGGTTAAAAAAGAGAACAGGACACTTGTAGAAGCAGCTTGGACGACGCTGTGTCGTTTCGCAGAAACGACCTAAGAACATGTGGACTGAAGCTGTCAATATAGCAGCATAGTATACAGTATTGAACAGAACAAGATAAGTAACGATGCGAAAAATAAACCCTAAGAAAGTTGGACAGAGAACAAGAAATTCAATATAAACGCAAAAAGTGGGATCTACTGCAGAGTATATTCATGGAAATATGAAAATATCCAAAAAAGAATTAAAAAAAAACTGAAATGGAGTCAAGACAATAGTGATCGCATGAAAATGGACATAATAGCGACAAGTCATGAAGCTAAAGATTACAAGAGCTTTTGAAAGCAAGTGAATAGACTGAGCCCAAAGCCCAGCCAACCCGTGAGCGTAGGGGGCCTGTCCAATAACAAAGACATCGCCAATATGTTCAAAAATCATTTTACTGTCATGCCTTTATCTGTGTAAACGGCGCCGGTGTTCGACACTCACACCCGTCACGCTCTGGAACGTGAATACCATCGATTCACCATTAAAGATGTGGAAAAGGCCATTCGCGGTATGAAACGAGGAAAGTCGCCGGGAAATGACGGATTGAGTGTTGAACACTTAAGGAATGCGGGTGTACATCTCCCCAGAGTTCACAAAATATTTATTGATGCCTGTATTGGGCACTCATAATCTGCCTGAGGATCTAATGAAAACAATAGTGGTACCTATTACAAAGGTAAGAGAGGAGACGCCAATGATAAGGGAAACTATAGGCTTATCTCACTAGCAACGATTGTAGCGAAGGTGCTGAACAGTTTGCTTGATAAAAAACTAACTGCATATCTGCATTTGCATGAAGCACAGTTCCGTTTTAGGGCCGGGCTGTCTACGGAGAGTGCAATCTTGTCTCTCAAGAAAACTGTCCGGTACTATACAGATAGGAAGACTCCGGTATACGCCTGGTTTTTGGACTTATCTAAGGCTTTTGACCTCGTAAACTACGAGATCCTTTGGGATAAGCTGGTTAAGGAGACCGTTCTACCTGATGAGCTTATTTTCATGTTTAACTCTTCAATTCCCAGTGTCACTTGTAGGTGACAGAAGGTTATTTATCTTTTTCTAACCACACGGAGATTTAATTATCAAATTCCACTACCATTGTTGCGAAGCCATTAAGCAAAACTATTAATTAAAAAAAACTGGCAACACTACCTAAATATCATCTGTCAAATACAATCAGATGTTTCGCGCGAAACTCGAGCAGTCTGTGTTTGTGTAATCTCTTGCGACAAAAAGTGAAATAAAAATGCCTAGTCCGTAAGTATTGTTATTGTTTCTTATTGCATGTAATAAATGAATAACGAAGGTATGTGTACAAATATTTTATTTGCATAAATAACCTCCAAGATGATTGTAAGGACCTTGGAAATATGCCGTATCACCTGCAGGTGACACTGGGCATTATAATATCTCTGTTGTTCTGAAATCCTTTTTTCTTCATCTCCATTTTTGGCTTTACGTCTTCATGGTAATGGTATTTTAGAGCTTATTCACGTATTACAGGTTGACCTTAGATGAGATTGCCGAAGAGCTACAGTTTGGGGAGGACCCGGGCGATATTATTTTGTTTCCTCCTGGTGATGGTGAGGTGACGGAAGAAGATAGTGGAAACGAAAACGAAGCTAATATTCTTCATCTCCCCAGTCGCATGCTTCGATCTCAAGTGGAAGTACAAAATAGACCATCTACTTCTGGAGAAGTACATGGATTGGAAGAAGAAGAAATCGACAAAACTGTACCGAAGAAGAAAAAGAAGAAAAAAGAGAATACCATAAAAAAATGGCGCGGTAATGTTAGCACTAATTTTACTGCTTGCAGTAAAGGAGATTGTGATAAAGAAGTTTTCACTAACACTCAGGAGGAACTGTCTGCAGTGCAATGTTTTGAATTGCTTTACAGCGACGACATAATACGATTCATAATAGATATGAGCAATTTGTACCCTTTACAAAGAAATCACACTCTCTATGTGGATGCTGAAGAAATTCAAGTGTACATAGCGATACTACTTCTTACCGGGTATTTGACACCGAAGTACATGCGAATGTTCTGGGAAGTAAAAAATTATATGCATAATTATCTAGTAGCATCAAGCATGAGACGCAATAGATTTTTTGAAGTAAAGCAATACCTTCAACTTTGCGACAGTGATTCATTGCCAGCAAACGATAAATTTGCTAAAGCTCGAGAATATTTCACAAAACTGAACATAAATTTCACTGAAAACTTTAAAAGAGCTGGTTCTTCACACATCTCCATAGACGAAACTATAGTACCATACTTTGGAAGGCACGGTACTAAACAACACATACACGGGAAACCAATTAGGTTTGGTTACAAGCTCTGGTCAGCAGCTACTCGTCATGGATATTTAGTAAATTGTGAGCTTTACCAGGGCCCTTTCGGCCCTGTGCTCAAGATGCAATCCGATGTGGGCTTAGGAGCTGCCGTTATTTTAGAGCTCCATTCAAGATTACCACAAGAGTTAGGACTCTACAACTTATACTTCGATATTTTTAGGGTTCCGTACCCAACGGGTAAGAACGGAACCCTATTACTAAGACTTCGCTGTCCGTCCGTCCGTCTGTCACCAGGGTGTATCTCAAGAACCTAGCTAGCTAGAGAGTTGAAATTTTCACAGATTATGTATTTCTGTTGCCGCAATAACAACAAATACTAAAAAACAGAATAAAATAAATATTTAAGGGGGCTCCCATACAACAATTCTTTCAATACCACATACAAACAACAATTCTATTGCCAGTTTCAAACTTGCATGTAGAAAACACCTTCTGCACCTGCAGAAGTCAGATGCCTGATTCTGCCTTAGTGAATCCCCGCGTTTGCTAGTTATATTATCTTAAAGCTAAGTCTTTTTAATGTACGTATGTGAATGTGAATCGGTTAAGTCACTGAACAATCTATAGTATACAATATTTAATATCCCTTATACTCTCAACTATTCATGCAATTGGTGTTTTTTAATGTATTATTTATTAATTAACTTCTCTTGAGAAGTTATTATAATAGGTCTGAAAATTGAAATAGGTAATTTTGTGTTTTCTTTACGTTTTAAGACCTGGAGAATCATTTGCAATCATTTTTAGAGTGATGTCTGTGTGTGTGTGTGTGTGTGTGTGTGTGTGTACGTACGTATGTACGTGATCAAAATTATGGAATTCGTTTTCTCAATAACTACTGGACCGAATCGCTTTGATGCCATATCAATCGATACGCCACGTCATGACTTAGATCTGAAAGGAGTCTAGAAAAAATCGGTCCAGCGGTTCGTTTTTTATTTGTAAAAAACTGACTTTTTTGAACACGCAACGTTAATTTTGTATGTAATTCCAAGTATTGAGGGGTAGATGTGGGTTTTTGAGGGTGCTGGTTTCGAATCTTTCATCAGTTTTTTAAAATTCAAAATGGCGGACCCACTATGACGTCATCTTTTTCGTGAAAATTCTTTAAATTCGATAAAATTTATTAATTATTGTGTAATGTTAAAAAATTATTAGATAGATATTCCAGTAATAATTCTCAAATGATTTTCTAGGTATCGAAACATTAAAAAAAAGAATTCTTCTCAAGAGAAGTTGCTTGTACGGTACTTGCTGCCGAACCGATTTTTATAATTATATTTCTGATGTCAATTCGTCTCCTACTTAGCTTATCCATCCACTAAATTTTCCTAATTTTTTCCTATAGTTTATTTATTTTCATATCAATTATATATGAAGTTTTAATAAAAAGTAGTTTATTAACACCCACCCTTTATCTTCTCCTCCTTGATAAGGTGCCGACAGAATACCAGCGTTGCAGGACCTCTTGCAGGTTCTGTGGCACATGCTGAGTCGGAACCTATTCGCCGCCTAGGCACACACTTCACGACGTTACTGTCTACTCGTCGCAACAAAATTGTATTTTGCTTTTATTTATTTCTTGTTGTCTTGTGTATGTACTATACGTATAAGTTACTGTGTGGTA
Organism: Argyresthia goedartella; assembly: GCA_949825045.1. Lineage (NCBI taxonomy): Eukaryota > Metazoa > Arthropoda > Insecta > Lepidoptera > Argyresthiidae > Argyresthia > Argyresthia goedartella. The sequence goes on along the minus strand of OX463828.1, from coordinate 16,919,091 downwards.
TGTAATTTTACTTTTGTGACGCGTGTGTATATTATTGTCTGCGATATTAGTTGTTATTACTTTCTCCTTCAATTGTATGTTTCATTTTTTTTCTTGTCCTCTCATAATTATCGTGTATTTTATGTTGTGTGTGCTATGGCGTAGTCCGAATAAATTGATATTCTTTCTTCTTTCTTTCTTTCAAACTTATGGATGCACCTGGTTACGTACATGGAGTGTGAAAGTAACCGCACCAATAACTTTGTAATCAATATTTTGCTGTGTAAAATCCAAACTATTCACTCCACACCATCGCTTCCATTGAATGGTGGTACGGAACCCTTCGTGCGCGATTTAGACTCGCACTTGACCGGTATTTTTTACTGGTTTACCATTGCTGAAGTATTTATGATACCAGAATGTCGGGGGTACAGGTAGTGTTCGAGAAAATCGCCTGGAGAACTGCAATTTGCCAAACTCAAAGGACATGAAAAAAGAGCCAAGAGGAAAGCTATGTCATAAAGCTACTGAGGAAATTATTGCAGCCAGGTGGCACAACAATAGTATCGTCACCATTGCATCCAACTGCCATGGATTATATCCTATAACAAAAGTGGATCGAATCGGATTTGTGGATAAAAAGCGTGAAAAAATTCAAGTGGATTGCCCAGCCAATATCAAGATGTGCAATAAGTACATGGGCGGTGTAGACCGTTTTGACGAAAATATTGACTCCATGAGGGTAGCTCATGCGACTCCTTCCAGATATCATATATATGTGATATTAACTCAATACCGGCATCAGTAGTTGATTTGCCTTGTGTTAAACCAAATTGTTTACAGTGGAGCATGTTGTTGGTGTTGAAATGTGTAAGAAGTTGATTTAAAATTACTTTTTCAAATACTTTACTAAATGTAGGCAATACCGATATCGGGCTGAAGTTAGAAGGGTCAGATGTACTACCCGATTTAAACAAAGGTACTATTTTACTGTGTTTCATAAAATCAGGAAACACGCCAGATTCAATAGATGCATTAAATATGAAATCTGGTAGTAAATACTGCATTGAACGCATTGCTGAATTTGTAAAAAAAAATACAATATGACTCATTAGGGTTATTATTAGAGTAATTGATAGTTTGCTATCCCAATTCAATTTAAACCTTTCAAACCGATGTGCAGTCACAGGTATGTACTGTATCTTTCTTGTAGAACTTTTTTTAAGTTGAATTTCTAGTCTTATGTATTGACCTAAATGGTCTGACTTTAAATTACTTATATTTTTTTAAGTACAAGTTTTTCATTTGGATAAGCAAATATATTGTCTATACAATTTGCTGAGGTTTCAGTTATTCGAGTAGGTTCCATAAAAAGTGGCTTTAAGTTGTGAGAATTAAATAAGTTAGTTAGTCTCGTACTAAGGCAGTATGTTTCTAATAAATTTAAATTGAAGTCTCCACATATCATAAGACTTTTATTAGATTTTGATACTTTAAATAATATGTCATCCATGTCTTTTTCAAAAACATCAAATGAACCTGATGGTGGGCTGTAAATGCTTATTACAATTATGCGCTCCAACTCAACACATGCTACTTCAATGTGGCTTTCAACTGATAAACATACTATGTCATTACGATTTTTGAACTTTAAGTGTTTATTTAGAAATATTAGAGAGCCTCCACGAACAGCATGTGATCTGCAAAAAGAACTACCAACCTGGTGGTTACTGAAATTGAACATGAGCTCATGGATTTTTAGCCAATGTTCTGTTAGACATAAAATATCAATATTAAAAGAGTTCATGTACAATTCCAACTCTAATAATTTACTGCTAATACCTTGAATATTTTGGTGGACCAGATTAGTAAACTTTGCATTTATTTTACAATATTGCATTTTTCTGTTTTTGTTATGTACTTTATTAATATTATTTGACGGGCTAGAGACTTCTTCTATTGTCATTGTATCGAATTTAAATGACTTGGAAAAGCTTCCAAGGCTTTGTTTGAAACATCCGTATAATGCTAAATAGAGGCATTATGTGTAGCCAAATTTTTGGCTGTTATATTAAAATAATAGGACAGCGAATTTGCTCTCCTTTACAAAGAATCACGGAGTTTAAGTACCTGGGTCATGTGGTCATGGAGAGGCTCACAGATAACCTGGACATGGCAAGGGAGCGCAGGCCGCTGGCGGTTCGATGTAACATGCTGGCTCGCAGGTTTGCACGGTCCACTCGTGAAGTGAAACTCACATTGTTCAGAGCATACTGTCAAACTTTCTACACCTGCAGCCTGTGGATTAGCTACAAGCAGAGGACCTACAGCGCTCTGCGTGTTCAATATAATAAGGCATTGAGGATTGTGTTGGATCTGCCGCGATTCTGTAGCGCATCAACCATGTTCGCAGAGGCAAAAGTCGAGGACTTTTTTGCTATTCTGCGAAATAGAATTGCCTAAACAATGAGTCGTATGCGCGACAGCTCGAATACGATTCTCGATGTGTTGGCAAATCGGATCGACAGCCCTGTTATGAGACACTGGGTAGGTGTACATCTAGCTCCTAATAACAAAATTATGTACCTATTTGTGTACTGCTTGCATTATTGTGTATGTAGTAGGAATGTGTAATGCATGTGTGTAAGAGGGTGTATGTGTGTGTGCATGTGAGGATGTACCTATGTGTGTGAGGGTGTGTTTGTATGTGTATGCATATTTATTTAATGATCCTAGATTTTATACCTTGTGTTGTGTATAATTCCTGAGTTTGTGTTAAAATATGCATTTGTATCTGAAATAAATTGACAAATAAAAACAAAAATAAAAGATACAACACTGAAACAATGTAACTGAAAGGGTTGCGCAACCTAGATCACTGCTTACACACAAAACAAAAATAAGACTAAAAGTAATGGTCCCGCTGTGGAATCGAATCGATGACTCTTGCGCTGAGGGTCAGCTAACGAACCGCTTGTCCACCTGTTTATTATCAAAAAACTAACTAATATTAGTTTTTAGTTTTTATTCATACATGCCTATATCAATGTTACTCGTTCCTAATTGTTTAAAATTATCATTAATGTAAATTAAATTCATGTCAATTGTTAAAATTCACATTTGTTTTTCCGAACTAAATATAGTTAAGTAATCTTAATAAAAATAATGCATATAATAATCAATCAACAATAAATAAATATCAAATGAACATATCACAATTCTAATTAATTTGCATGCTGTGATCTTTTATAATTAAGAAATCGCTTAATTCTGTTATTATTAAGTATCTAGTCTATATCTGTATTGCGTATTTCTTGTTAAGGATCCTGTAATAAATTAAATAAATAAATCAGTGATAAATTTAACTATCACTTGAGAGCCCTTGAGTATTTTAAGAAAACAAAAGTGGTAGCTTATATTTTGATACTGATAAATCAGGCAAAAGGCTAGTTTTCTAGACGGTGTAACAAAAATAAGTATGTATTTTTTTCTTAAAAAGAAAAAACAGAATCATTATAGGATCACTTGTGTGTCTGTCCTAGGTGTGCAAAAGTAATTAACGATCTGCCTTTCATGGTGGAGAAATTGACTTTGACTGACATAGTGTGGTTGGTAATGATACTTCACTGGTCTTCAAAATTGAAAGACAAAAAGAAGATTTTGATGATGCTAATGGTATATTGTCTTTAACCTTGAACTGGTTCACAGTTAATAATTGATTGTTAAACGGTGGTAAAACCAAGTGTATCAAATTCTAACTTCAAAATCTCAAGCAAGTTGAGAAAAGTTTAGTGAAAGACAGCAACAAGTTAGAATTAGAAAATGATACGAAGTTTTTTGGAATAACCATTGATATCAAATTGCAGTAGGGACCCCACATAGGTAAATTAGCTCGTGAATTAAGTTCTGCGTTTAATTGTTGTTGTAAATTGCTGTTCATCAGACAAAATACGGATGTGGCTACATGTTGGCTAGTATATTTAAGTTACTTTCATAGTGTCATGTCCTATGGTATCTTGTTGTGTGGGAAAGCAGCGGATATTCAAACTATTTTTATTTTACAGAAAAGAGCAATTCGAGCAATTTATGATTTAAAACAAACAGACTCCTTAAGTGATATTATTAAATAAATTAACATACTAACTGTAGCTAGTCCATTTATTTTCAATCGTGTGATGTCATAATAATAATATTTTGTATAATGGGTCTATGGGACAAGGAGTGGAGGGAGACCGCTCAGGATCGGATAGAGTGGAAGAGAGGGAGAGAGGCCTTTGCCCAGCAGTGGGACATGGTGGGCTCTTAATAATAATAATAATAATAATAATAAATATAACCTTAAAACATTTTTCAAACCTAGCGATAGCTGTAATGTTAACCTAAGAAATAATCACAGACTAGTTTAAACTCGCGAAGGTTAGCAATTCTTTCAAGAGTCAGTGCATTCTGAACAACAATAAGATACCTCTGGACATTTTGGAATTGCCATTTGAGCAATTAAAAATGCATATTAAAGCGACTTTGTCGAAAAAGGGATACAACAATGTTCAAGATTACTTAAATGATAGGACTTTATGGGGTATGTAATGTTGCTGAACGCAGTCCTTGCTGTTATTAATTTCGTAATCCTGCTTACTAATTTGTATTAGTTAAGCACAAGCAACTTTCAAAAGAGATTATAATCTATCTATGGGAGTTTCTATGCCCTTCTTCTCCCACAGTGATCCAATGTAGAGAAGAGGCCAAAAATGACGTTTGCTAAGTATATATAAATATCTACAGTAATATATAAGTTGGACTTTTGACTTTAATAGAAATAATAAAAACGATCGAATTCTGTACCGATAAAACTTAAAATTCGGTACACTTATGAATTTATGTGACCCAAACACGAATGTGATACGTAAGAAAACACTTTTTGAATTCTAGGGGCAATTTTGGTTGACAAATAGCACATAAAAAGTTTTTCAAACTGTATCATGTGACATATATATGTAACTGTATCGTGTATAATATTTTTTAGGGTTCCGTACCTTAAAGAGGAAAAACAGAATCATAATCGGATCACTTGTGTGTCTGTCCTAGGTATGTCAAAGTAATTAAAATAATAATAACGACCGAATTCTGAACCGCTTAAGTTAAAATTTGGTACAGTTTTGAATTTATGTGACCCAAACACGAACGTGATACGTAAAAGAATACTTTTTGAATTGGGGGGGGGGCAATTTTGGGTGGCAAATAGCACATAAAAAAAGTTTTCCAAACTGTATCGTGTAACATGTCAAACGAACGTCTTGTTGCGAGGATTTCAAAGAAATTTTTGTCATAACATTGAAATACTTTAAAAAAAAATACGTTATATTTTATTTTGTCGCCAACTAGTGTAAGTGGACAAGCTCAATCAACGGGTTCTCCAAATACCCTCCAAGAAACCACCCAAGCTACTCCTCCAGCGGCAACAGCACTGCAGCGCCCGGTAAGGCAAACCCGTCCAGCAGCCAACAATAATACAGCTCTGCAGCGAAGCAGTTTGCCGTGCCGTCATCGCGCGCGTCCATCTCAGCGCGACAACCGCCACTGACATCGGCTGCGGCCACGAATCGAGCAAGCGCACTTCCGTTTACTTCACAGCTGCTCCCGTAATCAACTGTGACTATGCCCCAATACTAGGTCCATAACGCACCGATCAACGTTGGAGCGAACCAAGAAACCTGTCAACAACGACGAAGAACTCTCACCCGATGATGGATCCTGGACAGTCGTCTCAAAATGATATCCACCCAAGCGACGCCCCTCTCGTACTATCATAAGAGGTACAGTAAGGAGAATTCTGGATTGGAAGGGGTCGATCGAAAGAAATACACCCAAGCATGGACTCTAAGACCGACACAACCGAGCAGAGTCTACTTGCACACCTCAACACGATTGTCCAATCAGAGAAATTCACCGTCGAAAGATGCACTCACGACGCAATGACCAAGCGTCATTCATAATAGGTATACATAACCGCATTGTCTACTCGAACTAGTGAAGCTCCAACTACGTGGCTCCCGCTCGTCAAAATGGAACAGATCGGTTACCACTGGCTTGTAGAATGGTTTTTTAAAGGCATTTGGGCGTTAGGAGGATAAAGGTACACTGAATAGCTCTGTCCCTTACTATCATTGTGTAGTGCACTATCAAAGCCGCCATTCAGATACAGTGATATTCAAACACTGAGGCTAACTACGAACTTTTAAGAAACCATCCCTATTCCGAGTAGTTCAAAAACAGGCCTTAAATAGAACTACTCAAAATCGTGATATGACGGTCGTAAAGGTGAACCGTCGTGGGCCTGCTAGTCCGCCAAGGTGAACGGTTAGCTTTTCTCTGGTCTGCTAGCTGTCCACTAAACAGAAATAGCGCTATGCAGGTTCACATAGCATCTCTTTTTTCCGCTAGTAACGTTCAAAACAAAGCATTTTATAAGATTAACGGTTTTGTAAAGTACGAAGTTACGTTAAGAATTTTAGACAAATTATTATTAAACAGACAATTAACGTAACGGTATTATTGTCAAGCTGTTATCAATTTATTAATGACATGTTTTATAGGTATAATTGATATTGGTTATTTCGAGGACATCTTATTAAATATGTTTTCGAAAAATGGTATTGAAAAAGTGGCAAAATTGCAAATGTTTAAATTCAAAGCTTTACAACTTTCTTAGTTGCCACAATTTATGTTGCGTTATCTCCTCAAGAGTGTCGTATTATTTATTATTTATTTATTTATTGAATTATTGGTAAGAAATACATAACACATTCACAATCTATAAGATACTACATAATCCTCGTGGGATTATGCTGGTCGTAACGTGTGGTTTTTGGACTCGGTAAAGAGGGTTTATGATACGTGTGTAGATAAAATAATTTAACATACTAACAAGTCGTAAGTAAAAATATAAATAAAACATTAGTTTAGTAATCGGTTTCATTAATTGACGTTTCGAGACGAGATGTTGCGTTACACACATCCAATTCCAAAATCTGTGATAGTTTTTAAACGCCAGCAGAGAATTTCAAGTTGGTACAATCAATCCGCCCAAGCCAGAACGCACTCCAAGCAGGTGTGGTTGAGGGCAGCATCTATTTGACCTTTGCCGGCGAAGGAGCTGTGTAGACTGAGAATGAGTGGTCCAATATAAATATGTGTTAATATACTGATATTCGCCCCTTGTGGAATTCGAACCCTTGGCTTATTAGCAGGCTGCTCATTTTTTAAATAGATATTTATTATTTTTATATATCTTTCTTTACTTTTTAGTACTGGGTGGATCTGAAAGCCAAGATTAAAAGGAAAAATAGACTTATTAGAGATTCTACGTCTCATACAGGTGGAGGTCCATCTACAGAGCTGGACCTTTTAGATATGAAAGTAAAGTTGATGAGTAAAACTATCATTAAAACACTCGAAAAACTTACGAGCAATCCACAAAATCCACTATATATTACAAATTATAATTAAGCTAATATCTACTGGCTACATTGATATAACAGACGAGCAAAAAACGATTTGCTGCTAACTAACTGTATAGTTTCATATTTGGAAAAGTCCACACAAAATAATTTGGACGGTTTTTGAGCGGCAACTTAAACAGCCCTGGGGCAGGACTGCTCATAAAAAGAGCAGTCCTGTTCAAAGTACAATTACTACAGTTCATTGTACGAAAAAGCAGTGCAGTTAAGTTTAGGTCCTGTTATTATGAGTTGGTATTAGGCCTCCGGAAAATAATATTAAAACATAAGTATTTGGACAGAAGCCTTGGTCATTTTTAGGATGATACCTGTCACATGCTTAATATTTATGAATGCACGATCTGAATGTTTAACCCGGAGAACTAGTTTTTCTGTATAATTTTTTATGGCTATGGTACAACATTGGAATTTTATAACTTATAACCATTTCCACTAAATCGTATCTAAAATCGCCACTGTGAAAACTAGTTTGTATGAATTATTGAACATGGTTTAATCAAAACGTGTTTAGGCGATACTAAACGGTTCAACCATATTGACTTTGGTTAAAAGAGGCAGAAGAAATGTTGTGTTTCACGTATCTTTGAAGTGAACTTAAATTATAAAGCTAACTATTCGATTCACATTGACAATAATGTATATACGCTAGAACCTTTTAACATTTTCCAAAATTAGCTATATATTATACATATATATATAGCTATATGTTAACGTAATAAATAAGGAATAATCACAGACTAATTGCACCCCAGTTTGGACTCGTGAAAGTAAGTAATTATTTCAAGGGTCAATGCATTCTTTACTACAACAGGATACCTCTGGAGATTTTGAAATTGCCATATGAGTAATTCAAAAACCATGTAAAGACCACTTTATCTAAAAAGGGATATTATATTCAAGATAACATAAATGAGAAGAGTGCATGGTGTTAAACTAACTCAACTCAGAACTCGCTTATTAATATTGTAAAAGATATTTATTCCTGACGAACCCTGTGGCGCAGCTGTTGTGGCTTTGCCTACCATGCGAGAGGTGCCGGATTCGATGCCCGGCCGGGGATAAAGAAAAAAGACCCCTAACTCTTGGATGTTTACATGTAGTGTGTGATGTCGCTGTTTCTGGTTCCCACGAAACAGGGTATCCTAGTGTAGGGCCAGAAGCAATGAATATATTCAATATTTTGCGAAATCCCCGCTACCCCACATATAATTGAGAACGTTTTGGGTTTCTTTTCCCCAGGGATAACAATCGGAGATCCCACACGATTCTTTCAACTCCTCGGCATAACACTGCCGCTTACGACCATTCGCTTAGATTAAGGGCAATCCGACTGTTGGAACGCACTTCCCTGCGCTATTAGGGAAAGTCCCTCAATTTTCACTTTTAAGAAAAGACTGAAAGTGCATTTCCTTTCTCTTCCGTAACAGGTACCATATCTATGTAGGTATATGTATGATATATTATATTCATTCTTTCCATTGTATTTGGTATAGTTGTGGTATATATTTTGTTTATTAGGTTTATTTAATTTATATTTTGAAATTTGGAAGTAAAATTTCGTAGGTACATATGTATATGAGTTTTATTGCGTCTGGCCAGGTTTTTCTGGAAGAAATCTCTCTTTCTAAAGAGAGATTTCTTAAATTTACTTCGTCCATATAACACCGACGTGCCGACGGTTAAATACGAGGTTACCACTACATGAAATAAAACTGCAACCAGAGCGAAACAACACTACAGATTATGAAAGGATAATAACAAATCAACAGTACTTTTTAAGCAGCAGTATGACGAGCGAGCAAGGTGTCTCCCTAAACTAAAACCAGAAGACACAGTGATCGCATTGCATGGAGACAAGCGACAAACAATGCGGGTTACAGGGGGAGCTCCACAACCAAGATCTTACTTCCTAACAAATGATCATACCGGCAAATGATGTTTTAGAAATAGGAGACATTGAATTAAAATTGACCCTATTATTGTACCTGCGCCATCGTATTAGAGATATTAGAGATAATGAGCGCGGACGAAATTAATGTTGATGAAACGTCATCACAGTCAACTCCATCACAGATAGTTGATTGTGACGACACTGCTAGCGAGGCCGCCAGCGACAGCACTTATGTGTATGGAGAAACCGGTGATACATCTGTATCTACTTATGCTCGCAGAAACTATCCTGCGTGAGTGTACTAATCGGGGGAAGAATCAGAGATATTTCACAACACATCCAATTCCTCTCCTCCCCCATCTATCACAACACATGCTGAATGGTGAGGGGCTCGATATGGAAAACAAAAGATTACTACGTTTTGTAAACAACATATATGTCAATAAGCTACAATAAAAATAAAAATAAATATAAATGGTATAGAATAGGTGCTTATTATGAGTATGTATACTATTAATTGTTTAACTTAAGATATAGTTATGAATACAAGTAGAAATTAGAAATGCATAATAAACCTTAGGCGTAGCTTTCTAAATTAAGGAGAAAAATTAAGTGATTAGTAATTTATATGTTTGTGGATATTTGAAATAAAAGGAGTTCGCCTTCCGTTTCCATTTCCATTCGCGATGGTCCGCGGAAGCCTTGTGTATAAGATAATTTTCGCGTAACGGGAGGGCCGAGTTTATGGCGGTCAAGCTAGAGCCATTCAGATTAGGTTCAAAACTGGAACATCACCATGACATTTTCATTTTATACAATACGCTATAATGGACTTTATTGACAAGTCTTTAGAAGGTCATGTTAATTTTGCGGTCAGTTTAGGTTCCTAAACTGAATCTCTATAAGACGTTTTAGTAATCCCCCAGGAAACACTTAACATACGAGTATCTAGTATAGCTACGAGTACATACCTACCTACCTAGTCGTAAATAACCTCAACTGGGATAGCCAGCCTTGAGACTAGAAACCTATCTCTTATTGTTTTTTTTAGAAAAATCCTTTTTGGCGCAATATGGTGTAACATTGTAATACGTGTAATTCTCATGTTTGAATGCTTAAATTCCAAGTATGTAGGTTTTACATAACCATAACATTCCACTTATCTAAACAGGTTTTTTATCGGAATAGTCAATAATTTTTTGTTTCACCTAAACCACTCTATCAGTCAACAACCTTGAAAAAGACGCCGCATCAAACCCTTCCTTCCTAGACACTTTCCCACCGCCCGCCCACCGCCAGTCCTACTCGCGCTCCCGAGGCCGACGTGCGCCCAGCATCAGTATATATCAACCTAGTACCTTCAGTGATTATCTTCGTGTGGTTGTAAGAGATCTTTTCAATCCTTCGGGTGGTTTCGTTGGTGGTTTTGACGGTAAGAGAGAGACACGTGTTGAGTTTTTATTTATCTATTTTTCATAACCACTGATTATTTCTATAATTTGAAATACTTCGTTTTACGATATTTTGAAAACCTATTTTTTGATACAAGAACCACATATATTTTTTAGATCCCAGGAGATACCACGTTTTAGGTGAAAAAGATCTATTTAGTTTTTTTCATATAGGTAGTTTCCCATTGACATTACGATCTTATCAAACACTACGATAAAGGGTCTTCATAGTATACAAATAAGGTATATTTTACTGTATTTGGAAAGTTGCGCCAGTCAGGAGAGGATCGAAGCTGAAGGGTCTGTTAAAAAATTATGCCAAACGCTAGATTTTCGAAGCTGAATGGTCTGTAACTAAAGGTGGAGCATTATTTTTATTTATTTTTATCTTGCATATATGGATGCATCTGAGTAAATATCAATAAATGTAAATTTAAAAATCTAAACAACCCCGACCCATTACTTTAGAACTAAGTACTGAATAGATTTTATCAAACCATATGAGATCCATCACAGAACCGATTTAAATAAAACATATCCTAGAGCCATCGCAGGCAAGTCTTATACTAATATCAGAAAACTGCATTAAGATCCCTCCACTCGTTTGACCATTTGGGTGCCAGGGACAGACATACAAATACACCGACACACCGACATACCGACAGACGCTTCAATCGTATAATACCCCTCTTTGGTCGTCGGGGTTAAAAATGGCAACACGAGATATCTCGGGATATCTTTTGGCAGTTGAAAAACCTCGAAAGTCCGTGTTTTTTTTTCACTTTTTGCTCTAAAAGTCACAAACGTTAGGTACTTTTAAACATAATAATGTTTCCAACAATTTAAGTTCAAATGCAGTTCTTTAAACCCATAAGGTTCAAGCTATAATGTATATGGTCATATTTTTTCCAAAACACGTCAATTTTGTGTTTGGTTCCCGTGCGGATCGAAATATTAGCAAAATCGCTCAGAACCTTTCAGAACCTTTCATTTCATTAGAGCAAAGAACAAAATTTGCGGGACCCATTCACAATCTCGAAATATCGAACATAACTAAAACTATATTTTTGTAGAATTGAGACAAAGCTCGTTGTTCTGTAAAATAAGCTCCTGGTCTAGTGGTTTTATGCTCGCTTCTCAAGCAGGAAACGTGGGCTCGATTCCGGTGGTGACCTTGAACTTATGAGATAAGTTCAAGTACATTTACAAAAGTTCTAACGGAGAAATCGTGAGAAAGTCTCCAATCTCTATAGCTGCGTCGATGGGCTAGCCCTTTGACACGCAAAATGGAGTATTTAATAACTGCCTAATCGTGGTCACAACTGTGGCTCAAGCAGGAATAATAACCAGAGCGAAAAAGTGTTCGAGTTCAGAAAACATGAACCTTATGTCATTGTACATAAGAGTCACTGACAGTTCGATTCGCATACTTTTTCGACGCGTTATTATTCCTGCTTCTTACACTGTATTTCTGCCACCTCGTAAGGGCAAGGCGTGACGCTATGTTATTCATTGTTATGTTGTGAGACAAATCTTTTTTTATGCTCAGTTCCATTTTTCGACCAACAAAATTAATTCATTTTTAAGTTAATTAAATTTGTAACAGCTTTGGCCCTTCGAAGATGGGTGTGCGTACGCCTTGATTAGTCGAGCATGCGCTGTAAATGTCGGTGAAATAAAAATAGTCACGAGGTATGAGAAAAAACCCACGCCCACGTATTTTTTTACTTCTCAAAATTAATCAGTGCATCATTTATCAAAAATAACTTTTTTAGGCGAAAATGGCGAAAAGTTTATCTCATTATTAATATTACTTAACTTAACTTAACTTAATCTTATTACCTAGTCTAGACTCTAGACTATCAGATTTGGGAATAAAATGATGAAGTACATTTTTCGCCATTTTCGCTAGACAAAGACAAGAGTAAGACTCTCAAGGGTTCAATAGGAGCTCTGTATTTGGCACTCACGTGTCCGTCTGTCCGTCGTCTCTCAAAGGCACAGACAGTTGCTGGGATGGAACTACCACATTCAAAAAAGATATCAGAACGCTAAAATGTACTTCAAACTATGGTTCTTTTTTTAAAACATAGCTTAGGAAAGTATAGTATGATAATGTGTTACAGATAGTAGAAAAGCATTTCAACAAAATCTAAAACTGAGACTAATGAATAAATGATAAAAACTAATGGATTCGCTGTGAATAGAAAAGACGAAAACATACTGTGCGGTGCAAAGCGCTCTCGCGCTTATTTTTATTTACAATGATGAAGTCAATATAATGTTTATTTAAGGCCCATTGTCAAAATGAATATACCTGTCAACTTCGAAACAATTGTATATCACATTACATGTACAATATATAGGTAATTACGCATATTTCTTAGAAAACTTCCATTTTGTAGCCCGTCGAACATGTTCGCGGAGGCCAGAATCCCTGATTTATTCGCGATCCTTAGATCTCGTATCGCCTCCTTTTGGTCTCGATTACGTGGATCTCAAACTGAAATTTTGACGAATATCGCCAGTTGCCCTAACAGTAACATATTTTCATATTGCTTATCTGTGCACCACAGTGAGAAACAAAACTGAGGTTTTAAAATTTTAATTTAATCTATATTATTATATTGTATTCATGCTTATTATTACATCTCATTGGTACATTGTCACCACCGGATTCAAAACCACATCTGCTGAGTGAGGAGCAAGCGTGAAATAACAGGGTCCTTCGTGTTTCCCCATCTGTGTTTGTTTTGGATGGAAACACCACTCAGTATACAAACCAAACTTTGGCTAAGGGAAGATGAAGCTGTGCAGCATCATAACCAGTTCAGAAGACCCGACGCTTCATCAACCCTCTCACTATGACGACGATGACGACCATGCAATATGAGATCACTGAGGTGGTGCCCATTTCCAAGCTGCTGACGCTTAAAACCCACCAGTTACTTGCATTCCATTATATTCCAGTTATTTGCAAATTTGGGAAAAAACTTGTGTTTCGGCCATGGTTTCTATTATATTTCTTGATCAAATTTTATGCTCTTTAATTTGGTAGCACGTTTTCGCTTGGATATACCGAAAAAAGTCCAAAACATTTTTAAGTATTTTTGTGGCTGCCAAAAGTGGTCCCGAGATATCTCGTGTTACAATTGATTGTTTATGTTTGTAGTTACATCACGAAAAAAACTCGTACAAGAAAATATCCAAAAAACACATGTCTTGATTGGGGGGGCCCCCTTATTTTTTAAATGTGTATTGTTCATAATTGAATTTTTAAATAATATGATACTCACTTGTGTAAGATTCACCTGTCGACTTATTACGGTTCATCAGATATATTCCTCTGATAGAGAGGCAGAACAACGGAACAGACTGACGGACGGATGGACGTACAGCGGAAGCTCGTCTATGAAGCTTGAAAAACTAGCCACTCACTCCTACCACCACGTGGTGGCAAGAAAATGTATTTTCGGCCGAAACACACGTTGAAGTTGACTTTGCGGCCCTCGTACTTAAAACTGTTGATTTCACAAAAAATATGCGCAAGAATTACTTGTTTATTTTGTCTGTGTCATTTTATTTTATCATATCTATTATATTTTTCTCAAAAACAAATTAAAAACCCAGCAATCTTTGAATAAAACTAAGGTGTAGTTTTAAACTAATCTTCACTCAACTAGAAAAAGACGTCAATTTATTTATAAAGATAAACCGTCTTTCGATAAAAACACGACACCACGATGACATCTGACAAAATTCATGTTTGACTTAAAAAGTCTTTTATCAGGGAGTTGCTTATTAATGTGCGATACGTTTCCTACATTTCCCGTCGCTAAAGATGACAAAATTCATTTACTTAAGGCTAACGATCATCATTTGATTCGCGAGCGCGATGGTACAAAGTGTTCACTAATAATCATTTACCATTCGTCTATATCTATATCTTATTGTGCTGGCTAGTGCATATTACTGTTTTTATTTAATATAAATCTCTCGCGATATCTCTTGTTAGAGATAAGCTCGCGATCGCTTGCGGGTTTTTTTTTAACTTAGTGAACTATTTTTTAACCTAGTAAATAAACAAATAAATATTGGGTGATATTTAATTAGCTGACCACATTTAAGGGAATAATAGTACTCGTCATTATGAACAACTTTCCCTCAGAAATATATGGTCGCAAACGAAAAAAAAATTTGGGTCCCCCATAGTAACTTGTAATCAGCTGAGTGGGTCAATGTACTGTGGGACAAATATTTTTTTCCATTATTTGCGGCCATATATTTCTTGGAGAAAGTTGTTCGTTATGATGGGTACTGCCATTCCCCAAAATATGGTCAGCTAATAAAATGTCACCTTGTATATGTCGCAGTTAGTTGGTTAAATCAGACTCTTAAATACCGACGTTTAACCAAGTCACTAAAATTCCGTTAGACAAGTGAGTGAACGAAACGTTTAACGAGTTGACTAAACGTTCTTAGGCGTCTTGTTGCCTAGGAACGTACATATATATATATATATACTATATAAATATTTTGTATGTGCATTTAAGTTTATGTTTTAAGTACTTTTTGTTGTTCTTACATGTTCAACCTTACACGAAGGATAAAGGGGGCTTCGCTTCACTCACTTCCTTTACCCTTCGCCTAAGCTACCGCAATATTTTGCCTTAATTTAAGCTGTGCAAATCAGCTGTTGTCGTGATGCCATCTTGTTTTCCAACACGCTGGCTTTCGGTAAGACTGATTGTTAAACGTTTTCGACGATGATTTATTTAAATCAAAATGCTAGTGACTTGGTTAAACGTCGGTATTTAATCAACGGTCTAGAAAGTTAGTTAAGTGCCTGATTAGACCAACCAACTGCGACATATATACGACAAACAAATATATAAATGACGATACATGACTGCAAGAAATACTAACAAAATGGCTTATGGATAAACCGTTCGAGGAAACTGCAGCTCTTCTTGGAACCTGATGTATGTATGTAGGTCACTCAGGAAGAGCGGGCCTTCCTGGCACAGGTAATATTTACTTTAGAAGAGGACTCCATCTTATTTTATTGTAATCAAGTGTGTCTTGAAGAAATAAATACAATTTATTTTAATTTACTTTTTACCGAGTGGCACAGGTCTTTACTCGGATACGAGTAAGAGCTTTACTGATACAAAAACATAAATATATATACAAGGTGACATTTAATTAGCTGACAATATTTTGGGGAAAAATAGTACCCATCATTATGACCAACTTTCTCCAAGAAAAATATGGTCGCAAATGGAAAAATATATTTGTGCCTCAGTACATTGACCCAATCAGCTGATTACAAGTTACTATGGGAGACCTAATTCTTTTTTTCGTTTGCGACCATATGTTTCTTGGGGAAAATTGTTCATAATGATGGTTACTATCATTCCCTAAAATATGGTAAGCTGATTAAATGTCACTGTGTATACATACAGGCACATAAATTGCTTCTGGCCCCACATTATGTGGATGGAACTGAAACAGCGACTTCTCAAACATATAAACATCTGGCCGGAATTTGAACCCGCTCGCCGCTTGAGCTCTCGCTTGCGAGGTAGGACCTCGACTGCGACGCGCCCCACCCCCCCCCCCCCCCCCCCCCCCCCCGCGCCCCCGCCCCACGGAGGTCATCAGCGTCACAGTTTGAAGCTGTTCACTACAGTCGAAAGAGCTTCCCCTTAAGTTGAGATTAAACTATGTATATAATGAATTTACATCTTTGATCTTTATTAGTACCTACGCTTGGTTGCGGCGGAAGGTGTCACAATAGTTTTGCTTTATTTTTAAGTTGGTACGTTTGATTTTCTATTACTTTGATATCTATGGTGAAATTTAAACCATTTTTGTTTAATTAGGATTTATGTTAAAAATATTAAGATTTTATTGGATACCAAATATGATGTGTGTGATTTGTGTTTTCAATAAACAATGACAGTTTTTGTGATTTTGTTTCGTGAATATTTTTCGAGTGAAATTAATGATAAATGTTTGAACTTTAGCGTGTATTTCCCTTTCCATCCATGATTTGCTGGAAGAAAGCTCTTGTTAGAGATAAGCTCGTCTTCGTACATGATTTCTGTATTAATTAAAAAATTAATTAAAAAACGGTTACGGAAGTTTATTTAATCGGTATAATGTTACTAAAAATAATAACTAAAAGCAATGTCACACATTATTAATTACATAATAGCAACCCACTTTAAAAGCTACAACGTGCGAATGTAATTTTCATTACTAATGACGTATAATCGAGCAGCCATTTTCAATAACGGTTCTTATAAAATATCTCAACTGTTTTTTTAAAGAGCCGTTATTCCGACCTCTAACCTCCGACATCCAAAAGACGGTCAAAAGTAGCTCGTGTCGTTGTTAAGGTGCACTATAAAAAATGTAACAGTTTACTCCATAAGCATCGTGTTTCCCGAAAAACCGATTTGAATTAAGTTATTTAATTGTCTTTGAAGGGTAGCAGTTTTTTCAAGGGTCAGTGCATTCGCTACTACAATAAGATACCACTGGAGATTTTGAAATTGCCATTTCAGAAATTTAAAAAGCATGTTAAAGCGACTTTGTCGAAAAAGGGATATTACAATGTTCAAGATTACTTAAATGACGGGACTGTATGGGGTTAATCTAGCTCAACACAGACCTTGCTGTTGATAGTTTTGTAATGATTTATTCCTGCTTATTAATCATAATAATTAATAGGTATACTAATATTTGTATTAGTTAAGCACAAGCAATTTTTAAAAGAGATTTAAAAATTAATATGTGGTAGTTTCTACGCTCTGCTTCTCCCACAGTGGTCTAATGTAGAGAAGAGGCAAAAAATGACGTTTGCTAAGTATGTGTAAATATCTACAGTAATATAGTACTTTGACTCTTTGACTTTTTTACCTCTCAATCAAATAACTTTGTAAAATTCGGTTCAGTGAACTTGAATTACTAAAGCCTCTTTTCTAAAAAGTATCTTTTCTAGACAACAATGCAATGGCTGCTCTGGGTGCCAGTTGTCGTGGCACTGGCCATGTGGCTGCGATGGCGGTTCATCAATCGAATGCTGATCGCGATTGCCAGCAAGATCCCTGGTCCTCCGACGCTACCCATAATCGGAAATGCCTTCAGATTTATGTGCCGGCCTGAGGGTAAGAATAAAATCAAATACTTATGCTGTTCTCCCTGAAGAGACACTAAGGAAAAGAAACTTCGATATTCATCAATAGTGACCAAACCATCTGAACATTTCTCGAAAATTAAAATGATGTTATAGATATTTTAATACATAAATTCTGTAGGTCATTCACCTGTCCACGCAAGTACCTTTATCTGTACAAATTAACCTCGAACAGACCTTACATTTTGATATTTGAAATGCAGTGTGACCTTAAGGGAGCAAGATAGTTGAGTTGGGTAATATTGAAATATAATGAAGAAATTTAAGTTTACGAAATCAAAATTTTATTATTCACTGAATGAGATAACTTTTGAGATACTCTATAAAATTATTGATTTATGTACATAAATCAATAATTTTAGTTATAGAGTACATATATTTACCCACAATTTCCATTGACAGTCACTTGTAGGTGACAGAAATTTATTTTCTTAGGGCTCCATACCCGAAGGGTGCCGAACGGGAACCTGTTACTAAGCCTCCACTGTAAGCCTCCACTCCTTTGCGAATGCAACTCAGTCCAGAGTGTACGATATACCTACATATTTCGGTATGCTTGCAGAAACATCAAACATATTTCGGGAGCTTCGAGAAAAATATGGCGACGTAGTCCGATTTTGGCTGGGACCAGATCTCAATATTATTCTTAGCGATCCGGATGATCTTAAAGTAAGTATGTATGCCTAAAAAAATGCGCACGTGAGCCGTTCCCAGTAGTCTTACCGAGTAGTGATACCAGTTCAACTACTGGATTTTTCTTCCCAATAGACTTACTGATAGTTAGACTTCGCTGATGTTAATTTTTTCCATTAGTATATCAAAATTGTGTGTCAGGTGACAGGCAAAACACCTGCCGAAAACAGTAAATAGCGACAGCTGTCAAAAATAGTGAAAGCTGACAAAAAAAACAGTATTACTGTAAATGAGATGGGTAGTAAGTTACACGGGTAAAGAAGGTCTATCAATTACAATCAATCTATCAAGTCTATTGGGAAGAATATTCCCTGTAGTTCAACTGGTAAGACTACTGGGAACGGCTAGTATTTATTACGTATGTATGTAGAACAGGAACGACAGTATTAGTGACGCTAAGAGTTTGAAGAATTGCATATCTTTTCATCAAAAAGGAACAAGCCCGTTACAAGATTTAAAAAATTCAAAATTCAAAAAGAGTTTATTTCCATAAGAAACATATAGGTTACATTTGGAGAATGTCAAATCTTAAACTAACACATATATAAGGTATAGGGAAATATAGAACTCAATTTGAATGCCGTCACCTCAATATTTTAGATGCTGGAGGCAAAGAGGCGACTAGAAACCTCCAGTTTTAACGTTATTTTTTACAGAATTGGAGCAAACACCTTCCCAAGCTTTCTTGTATTCTATATAATCTGATATTTTGTAGTAAGCCTTTTTACATAAGTGATTTTAACAAAATTTTTTAATTTATTTACAGACAATTCTTGTAACTCAGTTGGGATTTTATTGTAAAAGCGTATATATTGCCCTTTAAAAGATACATTAACCTTATGGAAACTAGAAGTAAATATAGCTAGTTTATTCCTATTTCTAGTGTTGACATTGTGCCTGTCGCTATTCTTAAAAAATATATCAATATTTTTGTGGACGTACAATTAGGTTTTCATAAATATACTGACACGGCACTGTCATAATGTTAATTTCCTTAAATTTACAACGCAGTGACTCTCTGGGACCCACATTGAAGATTGCACGAACAGCCCTCTTTTGCAGCACAAATATTATGTTAATGTCTGCAGCGTTCTTCCACAGCAGTATGCCGTAAGACATAATGCTATGGAAGTAGCTGAAGTAAACTAGTCTAGCTGTTTCCACGTCCGTAAAAAGACGGATTTTTTTGACTGCATAAACTGCGGAACTGAGTTTTTTCGTCAGCTTATCTATGCGTGGGCCCCATTGAAGCTTATTATCTAAGGTAATTCCTAGGAATACCGTGCTATCTGCAGTTTCTAAATCTTCACCTTTATCATTAACATTAACCGAGACTTGTTTAACATTTGGGAGTATAAACCGAATACATTTCGTTTTGTTATTGTTCAGTAAAAGATTATTGGCACTTAACCAATGAGATTGCATTATTCACATCGTCAAAGTTCAAACTGCGTCGTTTAATTTTAAACCAAAGTGAAGTGTCATCTGGAAAGATTAAAATCTCATGATTATCTCTGATAAGATGTGGCAGGTCATTAATATAAATCAAAAACAGGAATGGCCTAAGTATGGAACCCTGCGGTACACCCACAGTAACAACAGAGCCTGGAGATCGTTTTAAATTAATGTCATATCTCTGTATGCTGTCATTTAAATAAGAAGAGAGAAGATGTAAAGAGTTGTCCCTAATTCCATGGTAATTGAATTTTCTGATCAATATCCCATGGTCAACGCAATCAAAAGCCTTAGACAAATCGCAAAATACTCTTAGAGGATCGTGCAACTCCTCCCAGGCATCATAAATATGTTACTCAATACCGGCATCAGTAGTTGATTTGCCTTGTATAAAACCAAATTGTTTACATTGGAGCATGATGTTGGTGTTGAAATTTTTAAGAAGTTGATTTAAAATTACACGAGTCTTATGTAATAACCACTCAAGTGAATTTTACAAATACTTCAGAAGTACTCATATGATTATTTTTTCAGTCGGTCCTTTCAAATCCGAAGACTGCTGTCAAAGGGGTACTGTACAAGTACATGGCAGACGTCATCGGCGATGGAATATTAAGCGGATCAGGTAATACATGTGTTCTCTTAGAAATAGTCTTGTGGCGATGTGCTAGCAACATTACTCATCTGGTTATTCTTTTGCACACATGGATCTTAAATGTTGTTGTTGACGAAACTAAACTGTCACTTTTGCGTCAAGCTGTCACATTTTAATAAGTACAGTAGCGGGTTAAGTAAACAGAGTAAGTAGTAAATAGCGTCTAAACGAGTCGTGATAAGTTGTCCGCGGCCACTGTGTGCAAACTTGTGGATAGGGATAGTAAACTCGCCCGTCTACATGCCGGCCAGTTGAGCTGGCGGGGTGTGTAAGACGCAGGAGGGCGGGGGCGCTTCGTAGCTTTCTGGCCAAAAACTAGGATCGCGATCTATTGACCTCAGGTTTTGACAGACACTCAAAATCATGCTGTCACTGTTTCTCGCTCAACTTCAACTTATTTTTTTGGGTTCCGTAGCCGAAGGGTGCCAAAGGGGACCCTATTGCTAAGACTCCGCTTTCTGTCTATCTGTCTGTCGGTCCGTCTGTCACCAGGCTGTATCTCATGAACGTGATAGTTAGACCGTTGAAATTTTTACAGATGATGTATTTCTTTTGCCAAAAAAAACTAAAAACAGAATAAAATAAATATTTAAGGGGGCTCTTATATAACAAACGTGATTTTTTGCTCGTTTTTGCTCGATATTGATAACGACAATATTCACATATACTTGAAATATTCACAGAATATCTAGTTATATAATTAAATTATATTATAAATAAATAAAATCATAAATTAAAATAAAACAAATATTTATGGGGGCTTCCATACAACAGACAAGATATTTTTGCCGTTTTTATAGATAATGGTGGGAGAACCCTTCGTGCGCGAATCCGACTCGCACTTGGCCGGTTTTTTATTCTTGCCAATCTGTCTTTTGCCGGACAATTTCTGCCAAGGTCGTGTAAGGAAAGAATAGCGAAGTTTGACATACAAGCGGTAGTTCAGTCTCGCTTTCAGCCGTCTACCTATAGACTATGTAGGGCGGGAAAGAAGAGCGCGGGCGGTTCCTACTCCGCGCCCCGCCGCCCGCGGTCTTCTTTCCTGCCCTCGCAGCCCCTGCATCTTTCGCCCGTCTTCCGCAGACCATTGGAGTGCTACGTACGAATTTGACAAGCTATAGTCAACGAAAGATTCTAGATGGTAAAGTCTAAATAAGAGAGTTTGACTTCGGAACATTGTTTGGACTAGTAAGGAGATACATACTAAAAGAGGGGGCACAAAGAAGGTCCCGTTTTTTGGTTTTTAGCTTACATCTCAAAAACGACGAATCAGAGGAAAATTCTCTACAAAACTCTCTTCAAACGACTCTATTACTAAGCCTCCGCTGTCCGTCCGTCCGTCCGTCTGTCCGTCGGTCACCGGGCTCTTCCGAATCAACCAAAATAGGTGGAGAGCTGAAATTCTGAGGGTGTATTTCTATTGCCGGTGTAACGTAAAATAAAAGAAGTACCCATACAAGAAATAATTGGTATGGCTATTTTCTTAGCTATTTAGTTTTATTACCTATTCCCAATCGTTTTCTAAGATAATAATAAGCTCCTTCTTTTCAACGGTATTTGACGAAATAGTACATGTATTTATTTTTAAAAGGCAATTGAACTCTATAACTTTCTTTGAGGCACTTTTCCTCCGATTAACCTCTTTAAAGTTAAAAAGTATGGCAAAAAAGTGAGGTAAAAACACATTTTTGATTATTTTTTTCGGAGCTCATGTCTAAGAAAATGACTGGTCATAAGTAAAAAGTGTACAAAACAAAGTTGTAGAACATTTCATCATCTTTCATTATGTCGTACAACAAAATTTCCCATGACGCGTCGTTTTCGAGATGTGTGTAAAAAACCAAAAATAAAGGCTTTGTGCACATCCTCCTAGGGCTCACTTCATAGGGGTCAGGATTTTTAGTATGTTTGTCTCCTTACTAGCCCAAACAAAGTTCCGAAGTCAGACTTTCTGCTTTCGACTTTTCCACATAAACACCTTTTGAGCACTCATTTACTAAGCTACTAAACTACTCGTTTAAACAGCAGAAGGCGAGACCTGAAAAATGCGTTTGTGTGAGTGCTTCCATCCGTATAAGACTCCGACCAACTGAGAGATGTGTCTATGGTAAGTTTCAGCAGTGTAGTGTACTCTTGTTAACGCACTTTGCCGCACACAATCCCAATACTCAGGTCTCGCCTTCTTGCCTGTTCACTGGGTAACCATTTATACCGTGTTCCATATCATATCATAACACATCCGGTTTTGGCAGGCCCCACATGGCGAAGGCATCGTAAGATCGCCTTCCCGAACTTCGGCAAGCGCGCGATCGACAGCTACTGTAGCATCATGAACGAAGAGGCTCGCTTAATGATGCAAACGTTTGAAGAACTGCCAAAGGATACACAGTTTGACATTTTCGAAGAGATCGTCAAGATGACTAGTTACACCGTGTGCCGTGAGTGTTTCTTCCTTCCCAAGGTTTTCCTTTACTTACTACATTTTTTAATATGAATCTGGACATTTTAGTGTGGTTTCGCTGCTTGTTAGCACTACCCAGAGTAAACGTGCAGGGCGGTGCGATCCAAATATTTCCTGCGGAAGGTAACCTTCTAATCACCAACAAATTAATAACCTAACAACATTAGTTGGTTTCTTCACTTTGCTTGGCATAATTTTGTGTTTCCTAATTTTTATTCACATTATGAGTTTGTCATAACTTTAATGGCTTAGTAGACTTTCAGATAACAATACTTTGGCCTACTGTTTTGGCTTTTAGTATATTTTCTGTTCGACTATTTCTCAGTCGTCTAATGGATGATTTACATACTATTATTTCATATAATAATATGTAAATCAATAAGTAAATGATCTATGTATTTATCAGAAGGCAAAATTTATGTCTTCTGGTTCTGTCTAGTTTGTATCAAATTTAAATTGTTTGGTAGATGAGCCAATACTAATGGTGCGATTGCAGTTTTACAGCCGGATGTAATTTGGATTGCATTGTTTAAGACGAATTTGGCTAGACTAGGTTATTGTGGATAAATTTAGATTGGGTTATAGGTTAGGTTGGAATTAAGAAGATGCAAAACCGGAGTGCAACTAATCGGTACGGAGCGAAGCGTATGCAAATAAAAATAACATTTAATGGTGCGAATATTAGCTGAAATACTAGTATTTCCTTTTGATGCGAAATTATTGTTATAACTTGTATGTTTATGCTGTAAAAGTAGTCTTTACAGAGTATGACTTGGAAATTTATGCGTAATCATTTATGCTAAATGATTATTAGGGTTTAGAAAATGTTGGCTTTAGCCTAATAATCTAACAATAGATTATGCCTACTTTTCTAAGTCATAAATATAGGAAGTATAATCACTGTAGACTACGGACCGATAGCCAGACGGACGGACGGACAGCGGAGGCTTAGTAATAGGATCCCGTTTGGCATCCTTCGGGTACGGAAGCCTTAAAAAATGAACCTCTTGGCTCGATTTCGAATTCAGTGTAAAGTTTGTTCGGCATTCGGAATTTAATTTCGTAGGTGTTTCTTTTATGTCTTTATACTATGTCAAATTATTGTTATACCTTTTTATGTTTATGCTGTATAGTTGTAGTCTTTACATTGTTTATACTTATCATGTATACTTATATGACTTTAAAAGTATGCGTAATCATTAATGCTAAATGATTATTAGGGTTTACAACATTTCGGCTAAAGAATTTACCCCAAACAATTTTATTACATTTCATAGTATGCAATGCCACCATGAACCACGATATCCCGTCGAGTTGACAAGATGCCCTTTTGCTCTATTTGGCCACCATGTCTAGATACTACTTAGCTGCTAATCAAGCCACAATCAATTCTACTCATAGTCCAATCATCATCTCATATATTAAGGAGTCTTGTCGATCCCTGTCGCTGCAGTAAACTTCATCTCCTCGTACGATCCCTATGGTTCAATCTTCAGTTATACTGTATATTTCCCCCCAGGATGCCCTCTTTGTCGTTTGCTCTTACGCTTGCCCTCTATGATTGTAAGAAGGAGTCCTTCGTGTCTTTATTTGTGTCCTAAGCACTTGGTTCTTCTGTTTGCTATGTTTCTTCTAATAGCTCGGGTCTCTTTGATTATTCTTAAGAGCTCTTCGATTGTTCTTTTATCTGTCCAGCTAATCTTTGGCATTCTACGCCAGAACCACATTTCGAAGGATTCCAAACGCTCTTTGTCGTAAGTTGTCATGTTCCAGCTCTCGCAACCAAACAAAGCAAAACTCCACACGAGTGTTTGATAAGTTGTTTACTTATTCGTATGTTGATTTTATTGCAGTAAGTATTTCTGTTCATTGTGAAAGCTCTTCTTGCTTCTTCTTCTGGGGCGAATTTCTCTCTCACTTCTACCTATTTCTTCAATGATGCTTCCTACATATGTGATTTGTTTTACTTATTCTAGTTCATTCCCATTTTTTGGCTGTCGTAAGTAATTCTGTTTTCTTTTCGTTAATTTTAAGTTTGTATTTGTGTATTTGTGAGAAAAAAATACACTTCTAGGAATTAGTCGACAAATTCCTAATTCTACAAATGCCTAACAGTCTATTAATTCCTTATTCTAAAATGCCTAATTCTACAAATGGCTTTAAAAAAAACCCAATTCTACAAATGCCCAATTTCCTTTGGGCGGAGCAAGCCAGATTCCACTTGTGCGGACCAAGCCAGATTCGTTACGTTTGGTCCACTCATCATTTGGTCCACTGAATGAAAATATGACTTTTTCTCGAAAAGTCCCCTTCGCAGAACGTCCACTTTCAGATTCTGATGAAATTACGAAACCGACATAATTAGAAATTGAGCTAACCGAAAATGACATAGCGCCAGTTTCTGAATTGAGAGCATCGTTTTTTTTTTCGTTTCTTATAGTTTATTTAAATTAATTAAATAAAACCTTCGAGCTTCAAGGTTTATCCACAATACCTTTTTATATAATATCGGAATACTTTTTACCATATCGGAATACTCTTACGCTTGCCCTCTATGATTGTAAGAAGGAGTCCTTCGTGTCTTTATTTGTGTCCTAAGCACTTGGTTCTTCTGTTTGCTATGTTTCTTCTAATAGCTCGGGTCTCTTTGATTATTCTTAAGAGCTCTTCGATTGTTCTTTTATCTGTCCAGCTAATCTTTGGCATTCTACGCCAGAACCACATTTCGAAGGATTCCAAACGCTCTTTGTCGTAAGTTGTCATGTTCCAGCTCTCGCAACCAAACAAAGCAAAACTACACACGAGTGTTTGATAAGTTGTTTACTTATTCGTATGTTGATTTTATTGCAGTAAGTATTTCTGTTCATTGTGAAAGCTCTTCTTGCTTCTTCTTCTGGGGCGAATTTCTCTCTCACTTCTACCTATTTCTTCAATGATGCTTCCTACATATGTGATTTGTTTTACTTATTCTAGTTCATTCCCATTTTTTGGCTGTCGTAAGTAATTCTGTTTTCTTTTCGTTAATTTTAAGTTTGTATTTGTGTATTTGTGAGAAAAAAATACACTTCTAGGAATTAGTCGACAAATTCCTAATTCTACAAATGCCTAACAGTCTATTAATTCCTTATTCTAAAATGCCTAATTCTACAAATGGCTTTAAAAAAAACCCAATTCTACAAATGCCCAATTTCCTTTGGGCGGAGCAAGCCAGATTCCACTTGTGCGGACCAAGCCAGATTCGTTACGTTTGGTCCACTCATCATTTGGTCCACTGAATGAAAATATGACTTTTTCTCGAAAAGTCCCCTTCGCAGAACGTCCACTTTCAGATTCTGATGAAATTACGAAACCGACATAATTAGAAATTGAGCTAACCGAAAATGACATAGCGCCAGTTTCTGAATTGAGAGCATCGTTTTTTTTTTCGTTTCTTATAGTTTATTTAAATTAATTAAATAAAACCTTCGAGCTTCAAGGTTTATCCACAATACCTTTTTATATAATATCGGAATACTTTTTACCATAAAATATTGGTATCAAATCAAAGCTTCCAAAATATTATTTTTCACCGGGTTTTTGTATTTATCTTCGATTCTTATTATTCAGGCATTTATAGAATTAGTCATTTGTAGAATTAGGCATTTATAGAATTAGGCTTTTTATAGAAGAAGGCATTTGTAGAATTAGGCATTTAGAGAATTAGGCATTTATAGAAGTAGGCATTTGTAGAATTAGGCATTTATAGAATTAGGCATTTATAGAATTAGGCATTTATAGAAGTAGGCATTTGCAGAATTGGGCATTGTAGGAATTAGGCATTTATAGAAGTAGGCATTTTTAGAATTAGATATTTATACTAGTAGGCATTTGTTGAATTAGGCATTTGTAGAATTAGGTATTTGTAGAATTAGGAATATGTAGAATTAGACATTTATAGAATTAGGCATTAATAAAAGCAGGCATTTATAGAAGTAGGCATTAGTAGAACTAGGCATTTATAGAATTCGGCATTTATAGAAGTAGGCATTTATAGAACTAGGCATTTATAGAATTAGGCATTTATAGAATAAGGATTTAGTAAACTAGGTAGGCATATGTCGACTAATCCGTTTCTAGGTTCGCCTGTAGCCATACTTCAGATTCCGTTACTAGGGCTTTTTTAATTTAATTTTTTAATTCTCTTGACCCCTATGGGGTTCTCTGATTTCGTTTATAGCATATAAGAATGTTGAATAGGAGTAGGGATAAACTGCATCCTTGTCTTACTCCTTCGCCGATATTGCATGTCTTCATGACTTCTTCCATCGTAACCTCTGTCTTTTGGTCAATGTACAACGCCTTTATTATTTTTCTGTCCTTCCAGTGAAATCCCTTTTTCTTCATTATTCCGAATAAAATCTTCCAGTCTACATTGTCGAAAGCTTTTTCCAGGTCGTAAAAGCCTAGGTACATAGTAAGGTTTAGCTCTAGCTCTCTGAATTATGAATAAAAAACTAAATAAAACTTCCGAATTGCAGGGACTGTGCTGGGTCAAAGCAGAGAAGAGACGCTGAAACTACCCCACTTAAAGTATATCTTAGAAAACACTCACGAGTAAGTATACCTTGATTTCAAATTCTGAATTTGCATGAACCCCAGCCTATCTCTCGATGTCCCTAGTCGTAATGTTAGAGACCATGATATAAATTTAAAGTGATTCGTTAGTTACTAAGTGTAAATTAACCTTCGAAATTCAGGGCAATTATTTATTTTAACATAAAACATTTGTGACACGTGATCATTTTATTTTTCACAGTATATACGATGACATATTCAGCAGAATGACAAAATGGTGGCTACAAATTGATATAATATTCCGATTGAGCAAATACTACAGACACCAAAAGACATTCATTGAACGTATGGTTGTCTTCACCAAAGAGATTGTAGATCACAGAGTAGCGAAACTAGATAAAATAGAAAGCGGGACGAAAAAGAACCTAATGCGGATGGAAGAAGACGCATCATCAAACACACAGCTGTGTGTTGTTGACAGGTTTATATTGTCCCAGATGGATGCATATGATGTGATCAACGAGACCTTTACTACGTTCACAGCGGTATGTCCTAGAAATTGTTATATCTACATATTGCTAGTTTTATTGTTCTTTCACTTCCTACCTTGAAAAAATCTTAAGGAAATCATGACATCCCCCTGTCGCGCAAAATGGAGTATCCTTACTATGGCTAAAGGCTTTAGCACACTACAAGACAGGAGCAGGTTGATAGCGGGGCGGGTATCAAATGCAAGATGCTCTAAGAAGCATGTCACACCAAATTGTAAAACGGGCACCCGCTGTTGTTTCATTGTGGCGGCCATTTACATTTGAGAACATTGACAACCGCCGGCGGTGTGCCTTTGCCGTTAATATGTAATATTTCCCATGCGCCTTTCCGTCAACCCATGTTTGTTTTGTTTGTCTTTGTTTTTTTGTCTATTCTTCATAATCGCCATCATATATAGTTTGTGTTTGGATTATACAATTATACATGATGATCCACGTCTATGCCATATGAAGGGGAAGTATCCTAAATACTGGACAGTAGTCCATTTTATTGAAGAAAGATTTGATGTTGTTAGTAAAAATAAATGGAACTGCGTTCAAACTTTAAAAAAATCGAACCCGTCAAATGTGGGATGTAATTTAACGGAACCGACCGAAAGGCTATTTTTGGATAAAAGGGGCATAAGGAAATTTTTGTCCAAAAACATCTTAATTAAAGGAAGACCACCAAATAAACAAAAACAGGAATAGGAATTGTTTTTACAGACTGCCGTTTTTCTGGTAACTCACTGATTCAAAGTATTAGTATTATTACTAGAAAATGTTAAATTTCATGGCCTTCCGATTATTTAAGATGCTATGTTTCTTAGACAAAAAAATTTATACGATTATGGCTTTTGATCAGTAGATATCGTAAAATTACAGGGTTATTTTTTCCACATTTGGCGGGTTTGATACCCAATTAAAACAGGTGATTTAAAAAGTATATTTAAAGGCAGTTCAAATAATTAGTACATCATTCTAGTAAAAATATTTAAGGTAATTTCCTTCGATGTCATAAACCCTGGGAAACCCTGTATTGTAAAACTATAAATAAGCTTACCTAAAATTTCCAGAGTCAAGAACCAACAGCGAAAATAGCATCATTCCTGCTTCTTATGTTGGGGTACCACCCTGACTGTCAAGTAAGTAAATATTCTACATAATAAATACAATTTTCAAGGACAGTAAATTGATTGACGTAACGTGATTCCCCTACAAAATCACTCAATCTTGGTGTCGATAACCATATTTCGCATTACAAAAGTCTGCGACACGTTGTCTTTAGGGTGCAAAATTTACTGGCCCGTTGTTCAAAATGAGAAAACTATTGTCAATTGAGCCGATCCAACATAGAATCCCGGTTTTAATAACTTAACTGTTATTGTTTCAGGACAAACTCTACAATGAAATAATTGATGTACTTGACGACTATGACCGAGACATCACTGATGACGACTTCAAGTTGATGCCATACTTGGACATGGCCCTTAAGGAGACCATCCGACTATATCCGATCGGAACCATCATTCAGAGGAGCATCACTGAAGATATAGTCCTAGGTAAGACCACCTAACCACAAACTAACATTTATATACAGGCAAATACATTGATACTCTGCATCGTGGCAACCAGAAACAGCAATGTTAAAAAATGTTACTAAAGATAATATAAATGTCGTAGCTATACCGTAGAATTTGATTATTTCATGAAAAAGTCAACATGGATTAACCATTTCATGATACAGTCAATTATTTCATGAAATGATAAGAAAGGTTGAATTTTACGAAAACATGACTTTTAAAAGAAGTTGTATTCAGTCTACGTGGTGTTTTTTGTGGTAGAAATTCCATACCTTGTGGAAGAAGAAAGGTAATCCTCGGGATTATAAGTCTTTTTCTATACTCCGAAGGCAACACAAAAATATGCAAAGACGGTGCTGGAATAATTACATTATGCAATGCAGCGCTGCCATCACGCACGATCCTAAAAGGTTCTGGCGTTACTCTAAGGACATGAGGCGTGATAATGGGCTACCGGAGCGTATATGGTTTCGCTCACGTATCTCTAACAACGGAGAAAGACAGTTTACACTGCCTTAGCTTGGTGTCGTAGGACAGAAGATTATTCGCGGATCTGAAGTTACTTCACGGCGTGATCCACGCAGGCATTGAAATCAGCGAATTGGTGAGCAGAGTTCTGCTGCGCGTCGTCCCTGTGCGCGCACGCCGGCACAGAAGTGTGCCTGCAGTGCTGCACCAAGCTCGCACGCGCATGAATTACGCCTCTTACTCACCCTTGAATAGGAGCATCAATATTTATGAGGAGCGATTCCCAGAGCTGGATATAGTTCTATTCAATGGCTGCCCTTACTTTTTTTCGGAAGTTAGGAAATATTCGACTTCGTCACCCATCCTAACTTAGTTACTATATTGATTTTCTTATAACATTATCTTAGAATTACATTTTTACTATTTCCCATCGGAACTCGATCCAATTTTTTTTATTCAATATATTTATTGCAATAAAAAACATGTTACATAAGGTCTTAAATAAGTACAGTAGTTTCAATGTAATTTTACCCTTAGGGCGTAGCAATATTATGATTAAGATATATTTACATCCATAAATAAGTTAGTTTTACTAAATGTCATTGGTACATGTCCATAAATTAACAATTAATAATAATACAACATTGGATCATAGTTTATAACAATACAGATAAATAATATTAAAATTAATTTAGGTCATAGGGGCAAATTTTTATAAGTATCTGTCTGAGTTTATTAATAATAATAAGACTAGGTGTAGGAAGTGATTTTATTTCGTCAGGAAGCCTATTATACACTTTTATGGCTACCATCCTCGCGCACCGCGAGTACGCGACAGTCCGGCAGGTTGGCTCCTCTAGATTGTATTGGTACCTTTCATTTAACCGAAAGCTGACTCCCATAGGTCTTAGAGGAAACTTTGACGGGTGACGCCTCACCAATTTGCAAAGCTCAAGTATGTACAGGGCAGTAATAGTAGGAATATTTAGTTTGACAAAGGATTCTCTACACGATTCCCTGCTTGACTTGAGTCCGTCGATGATCCGCACACACCTTATTTGTAGGATGAATATATTTTTAATTTCTACGCAGTTCCCCCATATTGCTAAACCATAGAGCACCCTAGACTGAAAAAAGGCGTAGTAAGCTTGCATAGTGGCTCTTGAAGTTGAGATAGCTGCTAGGCAACTCAAGGCATAACAGAAGCTGCTTAGCTTTCTTTCCCTTTAGATCCCATACATACACACACACACACACACACACACACACCCTCAAACGCTCATACACCATTCAATCAGCAGTTCACCATATAGTCAGTCTAGTTTGACCTAAGTTTATTATTTTACTTTACTTTATTATTCCTATAGATAGGTTCTTATATTTGGTCCTTACATATGGAATTGGCGTTTTGTATGGAGAAATTGAAGGTAACTCAATTTTCAGTACAAACATTTTTGTATTTTTTTTAGGAATGACAGATCCTAATTTTATAAACTTTGTGTGTGTGAATGAGACAACATTCAGCTAACAGAAACTTTTATATAATTTTTGAAAAGTGTCAGCTGTAAAAAATATTTTTTTACAGCTGAATATTATCATGAAAATGTATGACATTTAGGAGGCACTGATTTTGAAGATAAAATTTTAGTTATCAAACTGAAAATTAAAAGAAAATTTAATAAGTAGATGTAAAATATTGAAATTAGTTTTAAAACAATAAAAAAAACTGGAAATAGCTATTGAATTACTCGAATTATGAACTCCTGAATCTGTAAGAAAAATTCGCCAATTTCATAGGTAAGCACCCAATATTTCTAATTCTACTTTGTATTGTTTCGTAATTAGCGTTTTAAATTTTCTTTTCCTAATTAATTATTATTGCGTTTTAATTGCTGTGAAACGTGAATAAATAAATAAATAAATAAGTTAATAAATAAATAACTAAATAAATAATTAAATAAATAAAAACCTAAATAAGTAATTAAATAAATAAATAAATAAATAAAAACCTAAATAAGTAACTAAATAAATAAATAAATACATATATACATACATACATACATACATACATAAATAAATAAATAAATTATGTGTCAACGTAGTTCTATATATACTATAAAGCTCCAAAATAGATTAGAGCACGGATTACTCTGCTAAATACTCTACGTCAAGGACTGTACTACAGCTTATTCAAGAGTACAAGTATAGCACGGAAAGGTTTTAATCGTATTTGAATGGATTGTGACACAATTTTCTTCATTTATTGCCAGATTCCGTGACCCTCCCAGCCGGCTGCTCGCTGTGTGTCCCGATCTATCTTCTGCACCGCGACCCTCGCTTTTGGGACGAGCCCAACAACTTCAACCCTGACCGCTTCAATATGGAGAGCACGAGGCTGAGACACCCCAACGCGTTCATACCCTTCAGTTTGGGACCCATGGATTGTTTGGGTGAGAATTTTACTTTTCATAACAAACATAATCTTTACGCTTTTTACTACACGGAGTTCCTCCTTTGGTTGGAACACAGTAGATCCCTTTCATTTATTGACTGAATGAGCGCGGAGCGCACCGAAGTGTCTCTGTTTCAGCTTGGGCAAAAATGCTTTCGTATGTATGACCAGATTTCTGGCTGTCCGGATTTTCTGCTCTAGAGGTTGCATTTCTCAACCGACTCTTGTGAATTTTGAAAATAATTGTTTTTACTGTATTTTTCCTTAATGACTGAGATATAAGATAAGATATAAGATATGGGGTTAACAAGTTATCGCTACTTTCATACTATCTGTACGTAACCAAGTTATTTTGACATCTAGGAATTTCAAACACTTTTAAATAAAGTAATCTTCTGCTTCTTCTTTCAGTGTCTCTCCACTACTGAAGGTTGGCAGTTAGCTCTGAAAATCCCTCTCTGTCCTTCGCTAAAAATGGTCCATGCTTTGCATCCTTAGAAGACTATCGGCCAGATGTAGCACTGGAAAAGCCGCATCCTAAGTCTAAGGTCCAGCTGCCTGGTACATAGGAACTTTCGCATTTTGTTTAATGACGCACGGGCAATTTTGATACGGATCTTTATCTCTCGCTCAATTTCCCATTTTTCATTTACCCTTGTGGCAAGGTACTTATACTTCTGGACTCGCTCTAGATCGGTCCCGGCTACCGTGACTGTCGAGTTCATTGTTGTTCACAATAAACTTTGTCTTGTAAAAGTCAACAAAAGGCCCGCTTTCTGACTGCACTCGTGGACGTTCACTATCATTTGAATATCTTCTGGCATGGAGGCTACCAGCGCAGTATCGTTGGCGTATCGGAGGTTATTGATAACCAGTCCGTTGATGTTGACGCCCCACTTACTCACCTCCAGCGCTTCAGTGATAATGGCCTCCGGGTACAAGTTAAAAAGAAGCTGAGATAGCATCTGCATATTGCCACTTCTTAAGCCTCTTCACATTTCACTCTGACAGTGACTGTTTGGTACCAGAATAGGTTTTGGATGATCCGCATTCCCTAACGTCCAATCCGATAGCTTTTAATCGACGCATTAATACTTCGTGTTGAACACCATCAAAGGCTTTTTCGTAATCCAAGAACCAAATTATGAAGTCTTTCTGCATATCTCTACATTTCTGGAAAAAGACATTTAGAGCGAATAGGGCCTCTCTGGTCTCTACTCCCGATCGAAA
This sequence comes from Argyresthia goedartella, assembly GCA_949825045.1. NCBI lineage: Eukaryota > Metazoa > Arthropoda > Insecta > Lepidoptera > Argyresthiidae > Argyresthia > Argyresthia goedartella. Next base: position 16,884,968 of record OX463828.1, on the reverse strand, counting down.
GACAAATTGAGTTTCCCCAAGCTCACCGTCATTTTTTACGCGTATTCACAAGGAAAAACAGATAAAAATTTTAATACGTGATTATTTACTGTATTTTTTTTAAAGGCTCATTTTGATATGATGGAGACTTGACTGTCATAGATGTGAGAAAAAATACGAGCGTGGTGATTTATTTAGTAGCATGCACATAATATTTACATATTATGTGCATTTTGCAAACATTTAGTTTATAAAATTTCTTCAATAATATGTTGTAGGCTGATGATAATTATGTTTACTTGTCCATTCATCATACTCAAAATCCGAGTCCAAAAATCCAACCTGTAAGGCATCTTTCAATGGTGTCACCACCTACACCTAACAAGTTTTTTTTCAATACTTCTTCAGTTATGTGATATCTTTGTTTTTATTTATTTTCCACATGTTCCGTCATTTTTTTCCAACCTTCTGTAGTTATTCGACCAAACGATGTTTTTATGAGTGCTTCTGTTTTTTTTTTGCCACCATACACGTATTGAAATCGTAGTGGTATGGTAGCAGTCTTAGTACCACATGGTCGTATTGTTTCAAAAGCTTTTGGTAGGCTGGTGCCTACGCAACACTTGAGTATAGAGCGGGTCGCGGTGAATGTAAACAAGAACACTGTTTAACAGTTTATTTCAAAGCGACGTATAGCACACAGTACATATAGTCAAGCACAGTCTTAGAAGGAGAAATGGAAAGAGAAGGAACAAGCACAGCGGTTGATATTAGGCGCATAAGTAATTTCGATAGCGGAGCGTAAGCAAAAGTGGCGGAACAGAGCGACATGCGTCTCGCGTCGTATCATTAAGCTCACTGTCCGGCGGCGGCCGCGCATACCAACTCCGGAGGAGGCGAGCGCGCCGACAGGTTATACCGTGACGTAGGTGGTTGCAGTTCGCGCTCCTATCTACTAATAAAAAACGGTGCGCTTGTCCGCTTCAACGTACAAAATATATTAAAGTTTATATAATGCAAAGTGACATTTATGATTCAACATAAGTGGATGCATTATGCACTTAAAAATTAGTACTATTAAATTATTATTATTAAGTTAGTATTATCATGTTTGTATATTATTATTTTATTATTAACAATATTTAATTAGATTATTAAGACTAGATTATTAACATTGATTTTATTATTATAAACATGTTAATGTAAATTTTGCATAACGGATTGCGATTGACAAATAACATTCAGTAATAAATATTGATGTACTAAATTTAACTATTTTAAATTAAGATTTAGTGACATACACTGAATTAACGCCATATCACCCCCCTCCAGAGACCATCATGGGCGATAATAGTTAGGGAACCGGACAACGCGGCCTGATCGCGTCCGCCTGGTGTCATTATCTTCGGTTCTGGTTGTAGGTGTGGTGTTGTTTGCTGGGATTGGTGGCGCCGATGAAGTGTTTGTGACGTTTTTTGTGTTGTGAGTGTGTGTTTGTGTATCCGGTTGAGTGCTAGTGGTGTGTGTGTCATGCAGTATGTAGGCCGGCTTTAACCGATCTATAGATACTGTCACTTCCTTACCATTGACTGCTAACCGATACACCTTGGGATCTCTCCTCAAAACTTTATGTGGGCCAGTGTATGCTGGTTTTAACGACCCACCGACTGTGTCATCCCTAAGGAAAACATGAGTTGCTGCTGCTAGATCTTTAAAGACAAAAATCGGCCGACGTCCCACGTGACGAGTACCTGGCACTGGTTTCAGATTCCTAGAAAACATGTGAAGTCGGGACAGGTAGTCTGTAACATCCGTGGTGGCCTGAGTCTCGTGATCAAAGAAATCTCCGGGCAACCTAAGAGTCTCACCGTAAACCAATTCTGCCGCAGAGGCTTGAAGGTCTTCCTTATATGCGGCTCTGATTCCTAGCAGGACTATAGGGAGTGCTTCAACCCAACTGCTGTCAGCGTGGCACTTTATAGCTGCCTTCAGCTGCCTGTGGAAACGTTCCACGAGTCCGTTATAGGCAGGGTGATACGCAGTAGTGCGCTTACGCCGAAATCCTACCAGTTTTGCCAGCTGCTGGAATAGCGTCGACTCAAATTGTTGACCTCTGTCGGTGACAATGTCAATTGGGCATCCGAAACGAGCAATCCAACCGTGCAACAGCGCTTTAGCGACGGTCTCGGCTGATATGTCTTGCAGTGGTACTGCTTCAGGCCAACGTGTGAAACGGTCGATGGCAGTGAGGCAGTACTTGAACCCTTAACAAGGTGGTAGTGGTCCTATGAGGTCAATGTGGATATTCTGGAACTTGGTATGCGACAGCTTGAACGTGCTTAAGGGTGATGAGACGTGACGAGTGACCTTACAGCGCTGGCAAGCCAGACAACTTCGGGTCCACTCTCGACAGTCTTTGCGTACCCCTGGCCAAACGTACCTCTCCGCAACCAACCTGGCAGTGGCATTTGCTTCTGGATAGCTTAGAGAGTGAAGTCTCTCGATAATCTGCTGCCTGAGCTCCTTTGGTACATAGGGCCTTACCTTCTCCTCTTTCTCCTCGCAGTAAAGGCCGACTGTAGTTCCGGGCACATTCACTTTCTTCAGGCACAGTGACCTGCTACTGCTCAGAAGAAGGCGTAGCTCAGAGTCGGTGTTTTGTGCCGTAGCTAACTTACTGTAGTCAACAGGCTGCGTGATTTCCTCGACTCGTGACAGAGTGTCAGCTACGACATTGTCTCTTCCTGATATGTGCCTGATGTCTGTCGTAAATTGTGACACAAAATCTAAATGTCGGAACTGCCTCGGGGAACAATTATCTTTACGAGAGCTATATGCGAAGCACAAAGGTTTATGGTCGGTATAGACAATGAAGTCTCGTGCTTCTACCATGTGCCTAAAATACTTTATAGCTTCGTATATGGCTAAAAGTTCCCTATCGTAAGGAGAGTACTTACGCTGTGGTGACGTCAGTTTACGCGAGAAAAATGAGAGAGGTTCCCAGGCGCCGTCCTTCAGCTGCTGCAGCACAGCACCCATAGCCACGTCTGATGCATCAGTGACGATGCATAATTTTGCCAATGCATCTGGATGAGCCAGCAGTGCCGCATCGCACAAACCTGCTTTGCACCTTTCGAAGGCAATTTGTTCTTCCTGGGTAAAGTTGATTGGATGGGAACCTTTAAAAGAACCTGTGAGGAGAGAATTCAGGGGAGCCTGGTGTACGGCTGCGTTAGGGATGAACCGTCTGTAAAAATTAAGCATACCCAAGAATCTCCTGAGTTCCCTCACGTTCCTCGGCGTTGGGAAGTCCTGGATGGCTGCCACCTTGGCAGGTAGTGGTTTGGTACCGTTTGCAGATATACGGTATCCTAAGAAGGTTACCTCTTCCACTCCGAAGTGGCACTTGGAGGTGTTGATCACCATCCCATACTCCTGCAACCTGGTGAACAGTCGCCGTAAATGTGCTTCATGCGTCTTGTGGTCCTTTGAGAAGACCAAGAAATCGTCAAGGTAACTGTAGCAGAAATACAGTCCCCGCAGCATCTCGTCCACGAAGCGCTGGAAAGTCTGCCCGGCATTACGAAGCCCGAACATCATGAACGGGAATTCGTAAAGCCCGAACGGCGTTGTAATGGCGGTTTTTGGGATGTCTTCGGGGCTGACGGGGATCTGGTTGTAGGCCTTGACGAGATCTATGGTTGAAAAGACGGTGCAACCAGTTATGCTGTGCGAGAAATCCTGGATATGGCGAATCGGATATTTATCCGGAATGGTTCTCGCATTTAGCAACCTGTAGTCACCGCACGGTCTCCAACCGTTGTCTTTTTTAAGGGCCAGATGTAAGGGAGATGCCCAAGGTGACTCAGAGGGTCTGGCTATGCCACTCGAAAGCATAGAGGCAAACTCCTCTTTTGCTACCTTTAATTTATCGGGTGCCAGTCGTCTTGGTTTACTAGATACGGGCGGGCCGGGTGTGGTGCGAATGTGGTGTACTGTTGAGTGTTTAGGTGTTCGATGTATGCCAGATGGGCGAGTGATGTCAGGGTATTCGCGTAGTATGTTGTGATATGTGGTCTCACCAGTTACAACCTTTACCGAAGAAATGACATCAGACGGCTGCGCAGGCAAAGCAGGGGCGGTGAGCCTTGTATTATTGTCAGTAAGGCGATGGTTCCTGCAATCAACTAAAAGATTATAATGAGCGAGAAAATCTACAGCTGTTATTGCCGTAGTGACATCCGCTACAACAAATCGCCAAGCAAAGTCGCGGCGCAATCCTATGTTAAGAACTAAGTGTGCATACCCGTAAGTATTAATAATTGTACCGTTAGCTGCACACAAAGTATAGTTCGTTTTATTTCGCCGTTCTTTTAATAAATTACTTTTAATAAACACACACAAATCACTTCCGGTATCTACTAAAAATTGTATTTTTGATTTAGAGTCCATAACAAATAAGCGACCGGAATTCGGACAGCCGCCAGTCGCCGTCATCGACTGCCCTATGCATTTCCCGCTGTATAGTCACACGGTTTCACACAGCGCCGTGCCTGGCTTCCAAACTTGTGATGGTACCAGCAGGTGGGAAATTTGCGGTAGTTGGAGTTTGACCTCGTCGAGTTCTGGCGATGTCGGCTTCGGCTTCGGCTTCGGCTTCGGTTACTCGTCGTCGGTCGTGATTGGCGGGGCTCCCGGGACATTCTGTCCATTCTGGTGGTCAAAGCCTCCATCTGCTTGCTGAGTGCCGCGATCTGGAAGACCAGCGGGTCCGTTGGAGGAGCTACAGCTGGTTGTACCGCCGCGACTTGTGGAGCAGAAGCAATGGCATCATGCACCTTGTCCGCCAATTCCGCCAATTCTTCCAAAGTACACTTCGTTTGTGACGCGAGGATGACCTGGTTGTTCTGGGGAAGCCTGTTGGTCCACATCGTACGCATGAGATCCTCGGGTACCCCAGGGCCGGCTAAAAGCTGCATGCGGCGTAGTAACTGGGAAGGTTTCCTGTCCCCTAACTCCTCGTGTGACAAGAGCTGCTTGATATCTCGCTCTCGTGTGGCTGACAACCGCTTCACCAGCTCGGTTTTGAGCTTGTCGTATTTATTTGTAGCTGGTGGGTTTGTTATTATGTCCTCCACTTCCGACGCATATTGAGGATCCAACTGGGCCATGGTGTAGTAAAATTTTGTAGTGTCCGCTGTAATATTGGACAGCGTAAATTGGGCTTCCAGCTGGGCAAACCATAGTGCTGGTTTTTATTTATAGAATGGGGGTATCCGCACACCCACTTTACACAACTCCGCGCCATTCTGCGCAGCGCCATCATTATTCACCTGTTTAGATGTTCCTTTGGCTTCCATATCGTCGTGCACAGTTCGGGGTCACCACTTTGGTAGGCTGGTGCCTACGCAACACTTGAGTATAGAGCGGGTCGCGGTGAATGTAAACAAGAACACTGTTTAACAGTTTATTTCAAAGCGACGTATAGCACACAGTACATATAGTCAAGCACAGTCTTAGAAGGAGAAATGGAAAGAGAAGGAACAAGCACAGCGGTTGATATTAGGCGCATAAGTAATTTCGATAGCGGAGCGTAAGCAAAAGCGGCGGAACAGAGCGACATGCGTCTCGCGTCGTATCATTAAGCTCACTGTCCGGCGGCGGCCGCGCATACCAACTCCGCAGGAGGCGAGCGCGCCGACAGGTTATACCGTGACGTAGGTGGTTGCAGTGCGCGCTCCTATCTAATAATAAAAAACGGTGCGCTTGTCCGCTTCAACGTACAAAATATATTAAAGTTTATATAATGCAAAGTGACATTTATGATTCAACATAAGTGGATGCATTACGCACTTAAAAATAAGTACTATTAAATTATTATTATTAAGTTAGTATTATCATATTTGTATATTATTATTTTATTATTAACAATATTTAATTAGATTATTAAGACTAGATTATTAACATTGATTTTATTATTATAAACATGTTAATGTAAATTTTGCATAACGGATTGCGATTGATAAATAACATTCAGTAATAAATATTGATGTACTAAATTTAACTATTTTAAATTAAGATTTAGTGACATACACTGAATTAACGCCACAAGCTCGTCAGCTACTTACAGGGGTTTCCGTTTATGTTTGTTAACTAAACATATTAATTTGGCTTTTGATAGGCAATCTTCGTAATTTATTCGGTTGGAGTCGAGACACTCTTGTATTTCAGCTTTTCTTGTTTGTGTGTGCAGTGCAGCTCGCATTTTCCATCATAATGACACTGGGATCGTTCTAACTAGGTATACATTTTTCTTTTAACTATTTACTGTTTAACCGTTTTCGGCATTCATGTCATGGTGATAATCCGCCAATCTTGATTTTGTACTAAAAACGAATAGTGTATTTAGTAGCTGTTTCAAGCCAGCATTTTATATTACATATTTTCCCTGAAGTGATATGGTCTAGTGGGCTTGGTTGCGGGACACCACTTGTTTTGGACCTTGCCATGACATTTAAGGCATATAATTATTGTGTACATATGTTTCATCTAAATAAATTATTGGTTTTCCTTCCGCTAGCTTGGCAGCAATTTGTCTTAGATAACGATCTCTCCCAGCACCAATATCAAAACGTTCGACAAGAACCGTTCGTTCATTTTTATTTTTCCTGAACACATATCCATTGGCAAATAATATTTTACACAGAGTTTCTCTGCAACCGCTAAAGCAATGCTAAAAAGTAACTATTCTAACAATGTTTGTAATGTTGGGGCCTCTTTAATCACAATAAAAAGTTCATAACGATAAGAAATTTATTAAGCAAAAGATTCATGAAAATAAGTACAGAGAATATAAATAAGATATTCATTCTAGTTCAAGACGTGTGGGACTGCCGCTCCATCCTCATATAGACCTGTGCGATTCCACCTATGGCGGGTGCCGCGGATGCACATGCTGCTAGCCCTGATGATGGCGGTTTGAATTCTTGCTCGTAGCCAGCCCATTATTGTGGCAGGGGTCCGGTTCCAGCGGTCCGCCAGTGTTTCGGCGAGGTGTTTAGTGAATGATATCATTTGTGGAGCAAAAACTCCGTCGACAGAGGTTACTAAAGGGGTGAAGGTGGTGTGGCGCATCTCGCATGGGTCGCAGTACTTCCTTTTCTTTTCTTCTTCAGCTGAACGAAGGACAGCCGCTACGGGGCGTGATGCGTGGGAGGGAGCGTCGGTGTCTATGACACGGATATCAAATAACGCCTCCCTCTGGGCAATCCATACCCCCCGACAAGCCAAGTCTCCACGCAGCCCAGTATCGCCTTCGGAGATGACTGGCTCTTTCGTGACGTTTCCCCAGGCTTGTTGGCACAGTTCACAGAAAAGATCCCTTATTTCGTTATGTCTGCGTGTGATAAGGCCACCTGTTTTGCAGCACAAGGCGTGGTCCACGTTGAAGTTGTCATTGCCGCAGCCGTCGCAAGTCGCAGGCATGGAGATTGGTGTGCGGTGGTATCTTATGGCCAGGGCATCTCTAAATTCGTGGGGTGATAAGTCGAAGTTGTCTTTTCTTGTCGGTATTACTGAAAGCCATGTTGATGTTTTTGTTTTCATTTTTGTCGCTATTGATCTTTCTATTGCTCTTTTCTTTTTGGATGGTAATTTTGTTAGAATGCTTTCTAGAGTTTCGTTCTCGTATGTTTCTTTTTCCTTGTTTCCTTCCTTTCTTGCGTCACGCAAAGAATTGTAGTGTTCAGCAAGGTTTATGTCTTTTATCTCGGTTAGGGCTGTTGAAAGTATTGTAGATCCCTGTTTTGAGATTTGGTATGCACGGTTTGGTGTGTTGAAGGGGTCAGAAAGGGCAAGTCCGCCTTTGTGGACTGGGAGGGTAAATAGCTGGGTTTCAAGTTTTGTGATTTCGCCTCCGATTAGTGTTGGTATGAATTTGTCGTGTAATGTGTTAGTTAAGGGTTCAAAAAGTTCTTCTGAATTTTTTAAGACACGTAGTAGGAAGGACCATTTAAACTGAGCTGCTTTAGTTAGGGCAGTGTAAGCGGCTTGAGGTGAGTTTTTGCAGATTGTTGTGAGTTTCTCGATGATAGATACCCATTCGGTTACATTCTTTTTTACGAAGTCGTCCCCTCCTGTCCCTATGTAGCCTCCTAGGAAGCGGGAGCCGGTAACTATGGAGACGTTGGTACCGGAGAACGTCTTTTCTGCGGTAGACTTGTCAGTTTCTGACACTGTTAGAAATGATTTTTTACCTTGTGGTAAGTATCCGTATGCTGGGCCTGTTTTGTTTAAGTTGTCCCACCATTGTCGTAGGTTTTGGAAAGTGCCTTGCGCGGAGGAGTCATCGGCGTACCAGCATTGTGTGACTGTGTTTTCGGTTTTAAGTTTGTTAATTATTGGTAGTGTTGCAAGCGCGTACAGTGGCATTGCGAGTGGGTCTCCTTGGGTTACGCCTTCTCTGCTATATAGTCTTGTATCAGAATCGCGAAATACCAATTCAGCGTGGCCATTGTAAGTATTATAAAGAAAGCGGGCGCAGTGTGGCCAGTATATTCTTGCTTGCCAGAGGGCTAGTTGTCTATTCACGGCGTTAAAAGCATTGTTCGCGTCAACGAGGAGCATTCCCCAGTTTGAACCAGGTTGGCAATCTCTTTGGAAGACATCGGTCATGGCATGAATGGCGCCTTCGATGCCACTGCCCAGTCCACTGCAGAGCTGTGACTGGCCGCATGCTTCAGTGACTTCAGAGCCTGTTGCTAAGATCATGCATTTGGATAATATTCTTCGTAGGCATTCGCCGATGCCGATAGGTCTTACGCCTGGGCATTTGTCTAAAGCAACAAGTCGGCTTGACATTAATGCTTGTATTTGGGTCCAGGGTATGGTTTCGTTGCTAAGTTTCGTTGTGAGCTGCGCTACGGCTTCTCTTAAATGGGCGCTTGCTTGGCCGAAGCGGAGTAGGAAATCTCTCCAGTTTTCGGCTGTGCATCCAGTGGGGCCTCCGCCGCCGTGTAGTTTTCTCGCAACTGTTTCGACATGGTCACAAGTTATTTCAATTTCAAGGAGTGGTGGGAGTTTTGTGACGTCTTTGGGGAGAGTGAATAAAGCGGGATCTGGAGTATTAGGCGGGGGGTGCTTTTCTCTCAGCACATCACTGACGGTTTTACCGGATGGATCAACTTCAGTGTCTGGGTTTAAAACTTTGCTCGTGTCTTTTGTAAGGAGCCAGTTGAGCGCTTCCCGCGTTTTTCCATGTAGTATCAGTCGTGTGAGAAATTTTGTTTCTTGGTCATTGTTGTTTTGTTTCCGGTTTCTTGTATTCCATATAGATTTATCTGCTTTGGTGGATTCCGTGATGAGTTCCTCGAAACGTTTGTCTGCCCAGAGTTTTAGGCGCCGATCGAGTAGTCTCAGTATATCTTTCATTTTTCTAACGTTTTTGTCTCTTTGCAGTATGACCGCAGCAAAGGTTAATACGCGTTCAGAGGGGTAGGTTGATTTGGTTAGATGCTCAATTTCGTCGGCCAGAGTGTGTACGAATTTTCTACTGGCAGTACCGCATGGGAGGTCGTATAGCTTGCCATGAAGGTTACAGACGTTGTCCCAATGCCTTTGCCAGATGCCAGACTTGGGTTGGATGGCATTCAGGAATGGGGATCCGAAGGCTTCTTCCAAAGGTGACATTGGTGTTTGCCCATCGGTGGTTGTTTTAAAAGTAGCGGATGCTGATTGGTTTAGTACATCGTTGTGTGCTGATCTCATGTGACGCTGGAGCCCATTTTTCTTGAATTTCCTGGGGCATAGCGGGCATTCGGTGTCAGCTTGTGACATATGGGTGGGTATTTACTTACTTGAGCTAGTTGCACTATAATTTTGTTGTTTAGCTCTCGGATAAGGGTAAGATTAATAAAAACAAGGGATTTTGTTGATAAATAAATGGGTCTAAAGGAAATAATATTAAAATGAAGTATTTTTGTGAAAAATATACGACGTGACAGCTGACCATGGACCAAAAAAAAAAAAAAAAAGTTCATTGATTTTAATTTTTATTACATCAATCATCGTGATGACAAAAAATATATTTTGTCACTAGCGGATAAAATAGAGTCCCTTGAGATGAAGTCGCGCTCAACATTTGTCCAAATTTGCAACATCCCGACAAAACCTGAGGTCAATAGCCCGGAGACTAAAGCTGGTCTATGCGAGAACCTCAAAAACTTGTCAAATGTAGTAAAGCTGCCAATTAATGAATCCGAGATAAAGGATATCTACAGAACTAATCGTAACAAAGACTCCTCGAGACTGATTTTTGTCGAATTCTGCACGGTTCTAAAAAAAGAAGCACTACTACCCGCTGTCAAAATCTTCAACACGCAAAAACCGAACGTAGATAAGCTAAGTAAAACACTCATCTGGGTATAATTAAACCGAATAAAGGTATTTACATCTCTGAAACACTCACCCCTAAGACGCAACGGTTGTTCTATATGGCTCGAGAATTTGCAAAGGAGAACAAGTACAACTTATGCTGGACTTCCCGGGGCGTAGTATACCTTCGTAAATCCGAAAAGGAACCTTACAGCCGTATCGCGAGTGACCGTGTTTTGATCAACTTGAGTAACAAGGCGTGACTTATTTTATCAAATTCCTCAAGTACTCGTCTCCTCTATATTGTAATTAATAATGTTGAAAACATATTACATACAAACACTCCTATTTAAAAAATACACTCACTTGTTCATTTTGCAGACTGGCACACACAAAAAACAGAAAAACACACGGAATTTACTTCACCACCCTCACAAAGACATCGTGGCTCTCAAATTATTAATAAATATATAAAGCCCGTCACAAATAATCAATATCGGTATTATTCAGAAAACAAAATAAACCAAGAATTTAACAAAACAATATCCAAAATAATTAAGACTTTTGTTTACAATAATTTAATTAGATACAATATAAATATAATCCACATTCGATAATGTCTGTAGATCTATCCTCACTGAAACCAGTAACTGCATAAATTATGTCCCCAATTCAAATTCTTGTCTAAAAATAATGTCTCAAAATATCAGGAGTATTGGTCATAATTTACCAGACTTCCTAGTACTTCTGCACGAACTTAAATTTGACTGTGACATTCTAATATTGACCGAATGTTGATTATCCTGTATACCTATAGTTCCTTTAATTCAAGGCTATAAAAGTTTTGCTAACAAAACAATAACTAATCAAAACGATGGAGTGGTGATACTTACACGTTACCATTGAAGAGCCACACCTTGCAGAAGGTTGTTTTCTTATTCTCTAATATGACAAAGACACGGCAGTAATCGCCATTTACTGTCCACCTTGCTTCCACAATATAGAGAACTTTGTAGATGGCCTTACTAAAATATTCCAAGAATTGTCTTGTTTCTCCAATCTCATTTTGACAGGAGACTGTAATATTGATATCTACCTAGATACACAAATTTGTGATGCTGACCTCTATTTAAATAAAGCTGCCCATTATGAACTACTATCTGGACATACTTTTATGAACAGGGGTCTAAGCAATACTTGCCTAGACCACTTGCTCCTAAAACGAGAAATGAAGCTGTTACGGTAGTCATGCTCTCTCTATAACAGATCATAAAGCTGTGCTTTTGTGTCTTGATATAAAGCACAAAAAAATTAACACCGCCATCTACATACTCTTTTCTCGACACTATGGAATTAGCAAAAACCCTAGGAGAAAGTAATTTTGAAGTTATTTATGAGTTACCGGATAAATGAGTTCATAGGTAATCTTCAAAGAGCTATCAAGAAAAACATAAAAACTCGCAAAATCACAAATAAGAAACGCATAATTAAGCCTTGGATGACTACTGGACTCCTCCGTTGTGTAAGAAATCGAGACGAGTTACACAGAAAATCCATGTCCAACCCAAAAAATGAAACTCTAAAACTAACATAAAATAGATACAGGACTTTCTGTGAGAATTTTCTAAAGAAATTGAAGAGATAATTTGAAAATCTTTACTCAATAAAGCGGGAAACATTATCAAACAGCTTTGGAAGGCTATGAAATCCATTTCCTTACCCAATTCTATAAAGGACCAACCTCGAGAACTTCTTTCAACTCTTGATTCATCCTCATCATCTTAGAAAGAGTTAATAATTATTTTATAAATGTGGGAAAAAATCTAGCAGCAGCAATTAATCAATCAGAACGAAGAATATCCCTATACAAATAGAAAACAAATCTCAATCAAACTTATTTGTAATTTACCAACTGACAATCATGAAATTGAAAGACTGATCATGAATCTAAAAAACGAATGTTTAATCGGATAGGATAAAATTTCAAATAAGATCTTAAAATCCCATAAAAGACAGTTTGTCCCGATCCTAACTTACATTTTTTACTCATGCTTTGAGAAGGGTATCTTCCCTAATGCTCTCAAATAATCTGTAGTTATTCCAGTCCATAAGGGGGGTGACCGAGATCGTGTTGAATGCTACAGGCCCATCTCTATACTTCCCTCTTTCTCCAAGCTTCTGGAACGAATTATGAATTCTAGACTCATTAGCTATCTGGAATAGAACGGTATTCTGGTGGAAAATCAGCATGGTTTTCGTGTTGGAAAGTCGACCTCCGATGCCGTACATGAGCTTACAAACTTTGTAGCCGAAAACCTTGACGAAGGAAGACGCTGTCTTGGAATTTTCCTGGACTTAGCCAAAGCATTGTGGAACTCCTTATTAATAAACTGGAATTTCTAGGTGTGAGAGGAGTCCAGTTAGATTTTTTTAGGAGTTACCTCTCGAGCAGAGTACAATGTGTTAAAATAGGTGAATTCACGAGCAGCACGAAGCCGGTGAATTGGGGTGTTCCACAAGGAAGTATCCTTGGACCTACTCTATTCCTGGTCTATATAAAGGATCTTTATCGCTTCGCGCTGCCGCAAGCCAACATCATCGCTTGCGCCGATGACACAGTCTTACTTTTTGCGGGTAGTGGATGGCATGAAGTATTCGATAGCGCTCAACGGGGCTTTAATATTGATTCTCGCTGGTTACAACAAAATATTTTGACCCTTGACTCTGAGAAAAGCAAATACCAGTGTTTCTCCATACTTAACTCTATGCATCCAAACAGCCGAGACAAATTATTTGCACACACTTGCGATACTTTGAGCAAGTACTCGTGTACGTGTGGAGTTCTGGAAAGGACACAAACAATCAGGTACTTGGTTATAACTCTTGATAATAATCTGAAATTTTATCATCACATTCAGGCACTTAGTTCGAAAATCAGAAAATTCATATATGTCTTCAAGAGCCTCAGGTATGTAGCAGAGACATCACTTATGAAACACATCCATTCACTACTCACTACACTAAAATATTCAAACATTACACTTCTCATCTTCTCTATTACACACCACACACACTCACTCTCTTCACTAAGATTAAACTTTTTAATGTTAATTCAATAATTATGTCTAAAAATTACTATATATAATTTATCATCAATCTCAAAAATAATAATTTGTAAAATTAATTTTGAAATGGTGTCATCTACTGGTGGGAAGTACTACTCATCCTATAACACATGGTTCGCCCTTCTTTAGGGAGTGATGAACATCCCTTTTTCTTTACAATTAATGTAAAAACAATAAATTTAAATGTAAATTTTCCTGGATAAATGATTATTATTATACCTGGAGTGCTCCAGATCATTCCTTTTTAATTTTCTGTGTCTTAATACCAACCTCTACTAAACTAAGTATAAAATGCATATCAATGAAGTTGGTACCTAAACAGTTTGATGACTAAGTCATACAACTTCGTGAATGGAACAAATACATAAAAACACTCTAAATCCGGTAAATACAGCATATGCAGTGAGTGGAAATATATCTTCGTAGTACTTATTCTGATTTTCTATTAAGGATTTTTTCTCCAAATTTCCTAACATTTCAACAATATTTTATTTTATTTCGCAGAGTCGTTGAATATCTTCCAGATTACCTGTAAACATAAAATAGCTATCATCAAATCGTAAATATCAAATAATCAGTTAACAAGGATAACATTACAAAGTCTAGCCTAAAAAATCCGACATCGCGTCTAAGCGTTGTTGTTTTTCTTGGAAAACGTATTCTCTCTCCTCTTGTTTTTGTTCGAATTTACTAATCATAGTATGTAGCAGTTTTCGCACGTTACTTTTTTAGGTTTTACCCATTTAATAGCAATTATTTTGAAAATTAAATGTCTTCACAAAAACCTAGCCACTCCACTCACAAAGTTTGACGTGCCTTTGACAGCTTAATAATGTTGCCATATTCAAACTTTTAATAAAACTTCAGGTCACGCTTTCCTTTGCCAGACTCCAGGCTCTTTTCTATAATATAAAAATTGCTTGAATATCCGCTGCTTTACCCACAACAAGATACCATAGGATATGAGCCTATGGAAGGAACTAAAATAACTAGCCTAGATGTAGCCACATCCGTGTTTTGTCTGATGTTCCAAACAGCGTAAGCCGCAGAATTTAATTTAATAATAATAATAATAATTTACAAGCTAATTTATCTATATGGGGTCCCCACGGCAATGTGCTATTTATGGTTATTCCAAGAAACTTCATATGATTGACTAATTCTTACGTGTTGCTGTCTAATATTAAAATGGTCTCAATTTGCCTGACAATTGGAAGTGAAAATTTGATACAGTTGGTTTTACCAGCGTTTAACAATTCAAGATTAAAACCATTAATTGGACTGAAGGATTATATATCCCACCAGACATGAAACCTTATAGCTTGGTAATATAAGCGAAAACCAATTAAATCTGCATTCTCAGGCCCAATTAAGGGTTAAGGCTACAGTTGCATTCTTAGGTTTGTATGTGGTATTGAAAAAAAAATGCAGTCGGGTTATTTGATATTATAATAATTCCATTTCTTTATCCGATAAACTTCAATTCAAGGGGTTGGGGATGTTAGTGGGTGGAAAATAATGAAAAAAAAAACTTAAATTTCCTGTGTCGCTCTCGAGTAAACCTAGTATCAATAATATTCTCAAGTAAACCTAGTAATAATGTGCCTGAAATAAATTCATTCCTATGTTTATTTTCAGGTCGTCACTTCGGTATCAAGCTGGTGAAGACAGTCGTTGTTAGCATAGTTCGGGACTACCAAATATCCACTGTGGGTCGGTACGAAGACTT
The DNA here is from genome assembly GCA_949825045.1 of Argyresthia goedartella. Classification (NCBI taxonomy): domain Eukaryota; kingdom Metazoa; phylum Arthropoda; class Insecta; order Lepidoptera; family Argyresthiidae; genus Argyresthia; species Argyresthia goedartella. The sequence continues at coordinate 16,869,764 of OX463828.1, read as the reverse complement.
GAAGCACACCATCGCGATCTCTGCCGCGCCACTGGGAAATAAATACCTCGCCTCCTTCAGACCTAGAGTCAAGTGATGGATTAGTAGAATATACAGGTCGTGACTGACAAAAAAAAATAGCGGCGATTGAAGACGTCGCCCTTACCTAACCCTAAATAAAAAAGTGTTTTCCCTTACCGAAAACTTCAGTAAACTGGAATGTCTAATTTAACTAGTGGGAATAAAGGTTATAAAAACAAACCATATACGCGTTATATTTGTTAAACGTTCACTCCAAGATTGCTAAACTTATTAAGAAGGATATAAATTAAGGAAGTTTACGATCTGGATTAAATTAAAAAGACTCAATTTGTTTTACACTACTATTGTTTTATTTTAATACTGAAACTATGTACGGATTCGTATCTGCAAAGATAATATTATATAATAAACTTAATTGTTAACTTAAGTTATGTAGTCCACGTACAAACATATCGTCACACACGCCACAACCTCAATATTCTTGTAACGTCATAAACGACCGGCCCATTGCTACCGCCGCTAGTAATACTACGCACTGCAGTCCGTCCATTAGACATGAACCTCGGTCGGCACTGCAAGTTGTATCCATCAAGGAACTTCAAGGAGATGGCAACATAAATGTCCAGCTCCTCGAGTTTACCAATAGCTCGAATATCAGATGTCTTATGGCGTGGATCACCATCATCTTGATCATGGTTGTGGCGAGTAATCCTATAGTTTCCTTAATCCTAATAGTCTTAATAGTCCTAACAGTCCTTAGAGTACTAATAGTCCTTGAAGTCCTTGTAGTCCTAATAGTCTTAATAGTCGTAATAGTCCTTATAGTACTAATAGTCTTTGAAGGCCTTGTAGTCCTAATAGTATCAATAAGCCTAATAGACCTAACAGTCCTAATAGTCTATAAGTACTAATAATCCCGATAGTCCTAATAGTCCTGATACACCCAATAGTCGTGATAGTCATTATATTCCTAATAGTCCTAATAGTTCTTTTGCCGACATTGTGGCAACTGACGGGAGATGAAATAAAAGGCTTGCCACTGCATGATCAGTTAATGGCTGTAGTCCACATACATTGGTTTATAAACCTAGCTTATGTACTAAGTAGGCGACACAGAAAGTGTGTTTTGATATTATAAAAACACACTTTCTGTGTCGCCTACGTGCTAATGCTACGGTACGTGGGGGCACACACACTGTTGCTCGATGACACCACTTTGCTGACAGTGTGGCAACTGATGGGACTCGAAATAAAACGCTTGTCACTGCATGCTCAGTTAATGTCTCTATATTTGTTTGGAAACCTAGCTTATATACTAAGTTGTAAAATGATGACAATGTAGGATGTGATATTATAAAATCACGCTTCCTATGTCCCAATAGTCCCGATAGTCATATGTGTTTATATATATGTGTGGTTATTCTTAATAGTCATAATAGTAATTCTACGCAATGCCAGCCTGTCCGTTAGCCATGAACCTCAGTCGGCACAGCAAGTTGTATCCGTCAGCGAAACTCACGGAGTTGGCATCATGAATGTCCAGCTCCTAGAGTCTACCAACAGCTTCGAAGATCAGCTACCTTATGGCGTAGAATACCATGATCTTGATCATGGCTGTGGCGAATACTTCTATAGTTTCCAAAAAGTCATAATAGACCTATAGTCCTAATAGTCCTAATAGTCCTGATAGTTCTGATAGTTATTATAGTCCTTATAGTCCTAATGGTACAAAGAGTCTTAATAGTCTTGAAAGTCCTAGTAGTTCTGATAGTCTTAGGAGTCCATATAGTCCTGCGCACTGCCAATCTGTCCGTTAGAGATGAACCTCGGTTGGCACCGCAAGTTGTATCCGTCAGCGAACCTCACGGAGATGGCAACATGGATGTCCAGCTCGTCAAGTCTACCATCAGCTTCGAAGATCAGGTGCCTCATAGAGCGGACCACCATTATCTTGATCATGGCTGTGGCGAACACTCGGCCTGGGAAAGTAAGATGGTAAGGTAAGGTAAGAACGCACACTGAGTTACAGAAACTATCTATATATAAGACCCGCATAACACAAATGGGCGTAACGTCAAGGCGTATGAACTGTCATGAACATTATATACTCAGAAATAAGAGCCATATTCTATTTAATAAAACAAAATTTGACGGAGCTCACACTCCATTAGCTTATTGGATTTAAAATGTAAAGATAGTTTATATCATAATAACATGTAACTGGCTGACAGTCAGTTCATTTCGTTTACTTATTCAATGCGTCTATTAATTATTCTTGATCAGGTCTTAATAGGTCAACCACAGTTAAGATGTTAAGAAGGCTAATCAAAGTTTTATGCGATTATAACGATTTGGGTATTTTTTACTAGAATCCCGTGCATTTTTTTCTCGGGAAGTATACCTTGGTGAAGAGCAACTGATATTGAAGACAACATATAGTCACCGGAAGTACCCTATTTTGGGTATTTAATGAGTTGGGATACGATTGCTTGGTTGCTATCAAATCAGGTTTAGGTTCCACAAGGTTCTATATCAGGCCCTTTTTTATTCCTGGTACATATTAACAATCTAATGGTGGAGAAATTTACTGACATAGTGTTGTTTGCTGATGATAATTCACTGGTCTTCAAAATTTAAAGACAAAAAGAAGATTTTAAAGATGTTAATGATGTAATGTCTCTAACCTGGGGGAAATCAGCACAAACGTACATGTCTAAACAATTTTACATTCATGAAAAAAGCTATTCGAGCAATTTATTATTTAAAATTTACTTATTTACAATAATAATAATAATACCTTGGACACTATTTACACACATTGATCTAGCCCCAAACTAGGATTCCCTGTATCTTGGGTACAAGACAACGATACACATACTTATATAGATAAATATTATACTTAGATAGACAAACAACCAAGACTAGGGTACAAACATCCGTTCTCATCAAACAAATATTTGCCCCCACCGGGACTCGAACCCGGGACCCTTGGCTCGTAGGCAGGGACACTGCCGACTCGGCCATTCGGGTCGTTTAAAAGGCGAAGATTCCTTAAGATAACATTTTGAAGAAATTGACATAATAACTGTAGCTAGTCAATTTGTTTTCGAAAATATAATGTATGTACGCAAGAACCTGACAACATTTTCCAAATTTAGCGAAAGCGAAAGCTAACCAAGGAAATATTCACAGACTAGTTGCGCCCCGGTTAAGACTCGCGAAAGAATTCTCTAGTACAACAAGATACCTCTGGAGATTTTGAAATTCCCATTTGAGGAATTTATAAACCATGTAAAAGCGACTTGGACTAAAAAGGGATATTACAATGTACTGGAACTGTATGGGGTTAATCTAAATCAAGACTGAACTCGCTGTCAATAATTTTGTAATTATTTATAACAATTAGTATTGCAATAAGCACAACCAACTTTAAAAGAGATCTAAAAGTCAATATGTGTGAGTGTCTGCGCCCTTTTTCTCCCACAGTGGTCCAATATAGAGGCAAAAAATTAAATTTGTAGTTTTTTGGTCTCTTCTCTATATATATCTTCAGTCCCACTGTCGCTGTCGCTGGGTAAGGTACCCAGAAGGTTGGCGGCGTTGCCTCACTGTTTAGCGAGGCTCAGCCGTTTCCCAAGATAGGTTCCAACCTTCTGGTCATTAGAGTTATTTAATGAGCGCTCGCGCCTCTAGACCCCATGGACCGAGGGTTTATACTCCAAAAGGCACAAATGTTTAGCCCCTTACGAGGGCTGGATATTTGCGCCCTTTGTTCCCCACTGCGGTGGACGCTGCCACGCCAGCCTTGCGGGCGGTCGCCTGTAAGTAAGGACTGTGTGGCTGGTTTGTCTAGTCCCCCTGCCCGAGGCTTACGGCCAGACTAAATGTAGTCCTCTCTAGCAGAGTGCTTAAACTTGCCAAGAGGATCGCATTCAACCGGTACCCTGACTCCGACCCGGTCTCTGTGAAGACGGGTGTAAGGGCGGGACTTTGTTCGGGCTGGCTTTGTCGGACCAGGTGCTCGGCCTCGGCCACGGCCAAGCACGCGACCTCTATGTGACCGAGTGACGGGTTCCTTTTACCAGTGAGGCTGGACGTGCTGTGGACCGAGGGCAGAAATGCCGGTAATGCAACATCTCCTATTTCGCGGATGCCCAGGCCTCCGTACCGGATAGGTAGTGTGGTCTGGGTCCAGCATCTGTCACTCATATTACAATCTAGAATTAATATCTAATCTAAGAAAAAAAAATCTAATGATCTCATAAATTTGTCTTAACTGTCAAGTAGGTCTGGCTTTTTCACAAACTTGAGCAGCAGAGGGCGTAGGTAAATTATGGGATGAATAAAAAAATAGTATATTCCATGCTAATGGTACTGCGATGACAGTTAGATTGGTATAATTTTGAAATTTGGTTGCTGACAAAATCTGGGAACGAATTATCAAGAACTGGAGCGCCTAGAAGGCGGAGAGACTTGTCATCTATGATTTTGATATTGGGAACCAAAGTATTAAATTTAGAGGACAATGAATGTTTCACGGTGTTGGTTGGGTTTTTATTCCGGTAGAGTTCGCATTTGGAAAAATTTCATTCTAACCAATGGAAATGAATTTGGAAAATCAATTGAAACATTGAAACATTGAAACATATTTATTGGTAAGTATCAATTACATGTCAGATTATAAATAAAAAAATAATAATATGCCTCTGTAGAAAAAATGTCAGACATATAAAGATGCATTCTATAAATTAGGATACCATTATTTTAAATTAAAATTGCCATAAAGTATTACGTTAAATTTGTATTGTATTAAATTAAATTAGTTTTTCATTTCATTAAATTGGAATCACATTTTATAGTGGTCGCTGCGAACTCAGCGAATGAGTAGAAGGTTTGCTCGACAAGCCAGTGTTACAGTCGCTTTTTGAAGCATGCGGAATTAGGCGCAGATTTAATATGTTCTGGTAGGCGGTTGTATACTGTCGGACCCATGACGTGAGTCAACTTCGATGACTTGGCCAGGGTGTGTGAAACCGTCCTGAGCCTGTGACCGTTGCGGGTCGCGTGTCCGTGGATGTCGTGATGCCTGCGGAACGAGTCGATGTTCTCGTGCATGTACACGGCCACCTGGAGTATGACGACGGGAGCGTCAAGATGTGCAGCGCTTTAAAGTGAGGTTTTACCGACACGTCCCGGCGGACCTAGACTATCGCTCTCACGGCTCGCTTTTGCATCCTGAATGCTCTCTCCCAGTCCGCCGCGCGCCCCCACAGCTTGGCTCCGTACTGCAGCAGCAAGTGTACCGTGGCGAAGTAGCACGCGCGCGATTTTGAAGGTGGTTAAAGACAGAGTCCGCAGTTATTCCAAGGTTACCGTCATCGAGGTAGAAACATTAAATTTTGAATTTAGGCAACTAATGTGGTGGAGGATGGCTAGGCTGAAGATAGCCGGTCCGAGTGAGTCGCCCTGCTTGCAGCTGATAGCGAAATGAATAAGGTTATGGTGAATGAGGCAGAGAAGAGATTATGATTTTTTGTTTAGTTATTAAAAGCGTCTATTAGCATAAGGCTTTTGTGGAACGCACACAAGTGTTATTACAAATGTGTCACTGTCAATTTGTAGAATCTATTACAGTTACAAATATGAGACTATTCTGTGATAGGGCCCAGGCCCATCGATAGCCCCATAGGAAATGGTTGGTGGAATACTGAAGGTATCAAACAAAATAACATACAAACGAAACTTTGCCTTGGTTCTATTTTCAAATTATTACTTTTTCACTACTTTAGTTATGATACCGACGTGACAATGTAGACATTAATTAAAAGAGCCAAAGGATTCTCTTTATTTATTATTTTGACCCTGTATGTACCATATAACTGTTGAATATCTTACCCAAACAGTCCATTGGCCCCAAGCTAAATGGCACAAACGCGTTAGGGTCCCGTGCCTTTACATTCTCGGGCAGGAACCGGCCCGGATCCACCTGTTTAACATAAAATTTTATATTTCATTGCTAAGTAATTTAAATGAATTCAATTGAACGATTTAATAATGGCAGTCTAGCAACATGTTAATTTTACTGTATTTAGGTAGGTTTGTTTAGGGACCACGTGAAGCATGATGGGATCAAAGTATTTTCTGCGCACATGGGCAACTATTCCCTCCTAATCAATTAAGGGTTGAGTTACTTCCTCAATACCCCACTTTTTACTTTTTCTGATAAAACAATTCAAAATGCAAACCTTATTTGGTTCCGGCCAGTAGCGAGCGTCGCGGTGCAACACGTGTATTGGGATGGCCAGAGAGGTGCCGGGCGGGAGGACGATCTTTCCTGTTGACAGAAAATTTAAACACGACTGCACTCCCTGTATAGAAGTAAAGCTTTGCAGCAACTATAACTATTCATAAACAAGATATAAGATATTTATTCATAATTGTCATTACATGTCCAGAAATTAAAATAATATAGTTGTAGAATGTCATATCAGTACATGAATTAACAATGTAGATTGTAATTAATTAATTAATATAAAATGTCAAAGATTTGAAAATAAAAAGTCATACGTTTAGCGTAAATAGTTAATTATAATTGTAAAACGTTTGCTCGATTAGCCAGGCCTTCAGTCTGGATTTAAATATGGGTGTGTTTGGAGTGGAGGTGACCGTTTCCGGTATTCTATTATAGACGGTTGGGCCTGCGACGTGCGTGAATTTGGCGGATTTCTCTGATGAGCGGGCGTTGCTTGTGCCGTGTCTGTAGACGTCCGCATGCATTCGGTAAGAACTGAGGTCCTCGCGCGTGTACACTGCGATCTGGAAGATCACTATGGATGGTAGCGTTAAGATTCCCAGTTTCTTAAAGTTGGGTTTGTCGTGAGTGTCGCGTGGGACCCGTGCCACTATCCTAAACCTTTTTTGCAATTTGAAGACACGCTCCCAGTCAGCTGAGCGACCCCAAAGCGCGTCGTACTGGAGGAGTGAGTGCACTGTTGCAAAGTAGCACGAGTGCACAACATCGTCGTGTAGGGTCCTGGCTAGGTGGCTGAGCGCGAAACATGCGGCACCAGGGCGTCCGCACAGAGAAAGTTAGTGACCTGAACCTGATCGATCAATACACCAGCTACTGAGGTCGATAGGGCTCCAGGCTGGCGTCCACCAAAGTAAAAGTGGACAAACTGTGTTTTGACTTTGTGAAGATTCAAGGCCAGGCCGTTCTCATTGAACCACTTGGACAAGTTTGCCGCAGTTTCATTCAAACGCTGCTCCAGTAGATCAATGCTGGGAGCGCTCACCATAGCCGCGGCATCATCAGCTTACATAAATACCTCCGATGTATTGTCTGCTTGTGGGAGGTCATTCAGGAGCAGCGAGAAGAGAATGTTCGACAGAAAGGACGCCTGGGCCACTGTAGTAGAAATTGGATCCGATTTGATGCTACCTCCATCGCCCACCACGATCTGGTAAATGATTCCATGAAGTCAATCAACAGAGAGTACGGGGCGCCGGCTATGCCGTGGTGATGCAGCTTCGCAGCGAGTAGGACATGATCAACAACACCGAACGCTTTGGACAAGTCACAGAATAGCACAGCGACGTGGAGTTTCTGGTCGCGGGCACTGACTATGCGTCGAGTCACCTCATGCGCCAGCGCGGTTGTCGAGCGGCCCCGACAGTACGCGTACTGCCGGTCTGAGAGTGCGCTCGTCGATGATAAGTAATCGACTAGTCTCGAGCTAAGGCAGTTTTCGAAAACATTCGCTACAGCCGGTATGACTGCGACGGGTCTGTAGCCTTTTCCTTTAAGGATAGGAGAGATTTTGCTAAGTTTCAGCACTTTAGGGTATGCGCCCTCTTTTATACACCGATTGCATACTTCGGAGAGTGGTTGGGCTAGAGGGGCGGCACCGAGATGCAGGAGGTCCATCGATATGTTGTACACGTCTTTAGTTATTTTGTGAGGTATTACTACTGCAATTATTCGGTGGACCCCGGCCGGTGAGAACGGTCTGAGTCTCAGCGAACGGTCGGTTGTCGGGCGGGCGACGGTGAGGGCAGCAGATGCGGCGCGCACGTCGGCGGGGGGCGCCCCACAGGTGGCGGCGGCTCCACAGAACCTTAAGTTCATCGCGTTGAAAGCGTTCATCTTGGACGGAATTTGAGCGCCAGCGGAGTCCGTGACAACTTCCGTAAAGTCGATTCGGAGTTTGGATGATTTCCCACGTTCGTCATTATTTATTGACCACGTGGCTTTGCTGGTGTTATCGTTTGTCTTAATTAAATTAGTGTAGTGATTTGTTTTTTTGGGTAATTAGCATATTATTGTATTTATTATTTAATTTGTCAATGATTGGGGCGTAAATTGTATTATCGTGTCCGTTTGTCAGTTCGAAGATGTCGAATAGTAGTTTTTTTACATTTTTTATTTCATGGGATATCCACTGGGTTTCATATAAACAGTTGTTTGTTTTAAAGGAAAGCAGATGCTGAACGAATTGGTCAATACGTAGGCAATAGACGCTGCCATGGTCTCCGCTGAGGCATTGTTGCGAGCTCGTATCTCGTTCCGGTAAACAGCGAGGATTGAAGCGACGAAGTTTGCTCGGTTCATTGCATTATAGTTCCTGCCAAACTTCACTCTGCTACTAGAGTCAGTTGCAGCGAGTCAGCGCCGTCGCACGTGCGCACGCACTGCGCGGTGGTCGCTTATGTTTGTGATGACAGGTTCCGCGGTCAACACGCCTGGGCTGAGATTCGAGAAACACAAGGTTTTTTAGTCCGTAGACTACGAGCTTCGATCCGCTCAATATACATATAATCGGGCACAGCAGGAAGGTTACCTACCACTGCTATTAAATTTATCCTTTCCATCCTAGGCTTGCTGGAATAAATCTCGTATTAGAGATAAGCTTGCTTTTGTTATTTTTTTTCTATGGGACTGTAATTTGTTATATTTTGTGCAATATATATACGGACTTTTGACTTGAAAATATTTCAGTCCACACGTCCTGGCTTTGTGCCACCTCCGGCCACCCCGGCAAGAACTTGTCGAGGTTATCCCGCCATCTCCGTCTTGGCCTGCCCCTACGCCGGAAGCCATCTTGTGGTACCCAGTCAGTGGCGATCTTCACCCACCTGCCTGGGTGCATATGACTCACGTGTCTGGCTCAGTTCCACTTTAGCTTGGTGGTCTGTGCACCTACATCAGCGATGCCAGTTAAGGAGCGCAGTGTAGTGTTCCTTATACGGTCTATCCTGCGAACACTAAGGATGCTGCGCTCCATCGCTCGCTGGCAAACCCTGAGTTCTTCTGAAGCTCAGTCAATCACCAAGCCTGAGCGCCGTAGGTTAGGATGGGCAGGATACACATATCGATATGAGCTTACGCTTGAGTGTTAGCGGAAGGTTGCCCTTCATTAGTTCCTTCATAGACCAGTAGCTCTTCAAGGCGTTAGAAATCCTTCTTTCGATTTCTTTGTTCCGCCTGTTTTCGAAGGAAGCTATCCCATCGACAAACTGTATCTCATGCCCATGTACCTCGACCCTACGCTTTTGTCATGGCTTTGGTCTTTGACCGATTCGTCATCAGTTCAACCTCAAAACTCACATCGCTGAGTTCCTGTAGCATGCGCTGGAGCTCGCGTTCTGTTGGGGCAGTCAGGACAATGTCATCGGCGAAGCGAAGGTTTGTTAGCCTTCTGCTACCGACGTCAATGCCTCTGTCCGCCCATGGGACCGTCAGTTTCTTGAATACCTCTTCTAAGGTGCAGGTAAAGATTTTCGAAGATAGCGGGTCTCCTTTTTTGACGCCTCCTTCTATTGGGAATGAAAATCCTGCTATGTGTTTTTAATATCAGCTGTCCCAACAATGCCCTAAATTATTTTGAGTGTGATCTCTACATTATCCAAATAGCTCAGCTGCTACTATTTCTACAGCTGATACTACTAAACTTAGCGGAACTTAAAAATGCATCTCTTCTTAAAAAATATTTTTCAAAAGAAAATAAACGAATTTTTTCGATTCTTACCACCATCAATAGCGATCTCCTCCACCACGGTACGTTGTACCATGGCTGCAATCGAGAGGTACCTCAGCACCTCCTTATAGACCATGTCTAAATATGAAAGCTTCTTAATTTCCTCCTCTGTTACTGGTCTGTCGTGAGGACCGAGGACCTGGATGATCTCAGAGTAGACTTTGTCCTGGAACACCAGTTATATTCAACATGATCATCAATAACAACAAATTGACCAACTGCTGGGCCGCGGCTGGGGCGAATCCTCACAGAATACCAGACCTCTTTAGTAGTTAACCATTTCGCTACTCTGGTAGCCGGAAAAGAAAAACTAATGACATAACAAATTTCCCCGCAAATTCCCACAGTAGAATTTACAGTACTAGGTGAAGTCTGACATTAAAGTTCCTTTTTAGGGTTTAACCAAGTTTACAGGTTAAGGGTGATTTTCCTCATGTTTTTTTTAAAGGAAGACGATGACAATCTACATGTGGTGCAAAAAATATCGTTCAAGCGGAAGAGGTCACTTTCCTGGGAAATTTTATTTTTAGATCTGGTCACTCTCTGAGTAGGTCACTCCCGGATTAGTTAGTCCCACTTTCGAAACATTCAAAAAGAGTTATGTGTAAGTAGTTTGCAAGTATTGCAAGTTCTCAGGTTAGCGAAACTCTTTGCTCATTGAAACCTGAAGTGGATAGAAATTGAGTATTTTATTTATAGAATTCAAATCAAATTTCTTAAAAAACTTCATATTATTTATTAGAATGTCAATTATAGACTTATTAATATCGGGAGGATCCGGTTCAGCTCACCAATAAACAAATATAACACAATAGCTAAGAAAATGGTCATACAAATAGTCTCTTGAATGGGTACTACTTTTAATTCTTAAAAACCTTTTATAAACGTTATAACGTTTTATTATTTGTTGTTAGAGCGGCAATAGAATTACACCCTCAGTGAAAATTTTAGCTCTCTACCTATTTCGGTTGATCCGATAAAGCCTGGTGACAGATGGACGGACCGACGATAGGGTCCCGTTTGGCACCCTTCGGGTACGGAACCCTAACTAGCTAACAAGACACATATTTCTATTACTTAAGAATGTTATGAAATCCTCAGAAATATGTTAATTCAATAGATTACCTGCCATTCTGGCAAATGCGCCAGAAATAAGAATACGCCTGATGCTATCTTTGCTCCTGCTTCTTGACTCTGTGAAAAAACAAACACATCATTTTAACCGAAGTAATCGCTGCAAGTGTGCTGCCATTGAGCCCTTTACAAAATGTCAAGTAAGCACAATATTTATGGTCTGTTATAAGCACGTTATCCGGATGCCTTATGTGGCAGATAAATCGACAATATGTGTCAAGGGTTGTGGGGGAAAGCAGCGGATATTCAAACTATTTTTATTTTACAGAAAAGAGCTATTCGTACAATTTATAATTTAATACAAAAATTGTTAGTTCTTAAGAACCTTACAACATTTTAGAAACTTAACGATAGCTTTAATGTTAACCTAAGATATAATCACAGACTATGTGCGCCCCGGTTTAGACTCGCGAAGGTTAGCAATTCTTTCAAGGGTCAGTGCATTCTCTACTAAAATAAGATACCTCTGGAGATTTTGAATTTGCCATTTGAGCAATTTAAAAAGCATGTTAAATCGACTTTGTAGAAAAAGGGATATTACAATGTTCAAGATTACTTTAATGATGGGACTGTATAGGTGGTTAATCTAGCTCAACACAGACCATGCTGTTGATAATTTGTAATTATTTATTATTGCTTAATAATCATAATATTTTTTTATATATTTATATTAGTTAAGCACAATCAATTTTTAAAAGAGATCTTAAAATAAATCTTTGGGACATTCTACGCCCTTCTTCTTCCACAGTGGTTCAATGTAGAGAAGAGGCAAAAAATGTATATGAAAATATCTACAGTAATAAACAACTTTGACTTTGACTTTGTTAATAATAATGAGTACCATCATTCCCCAAAACTTGGTCGGCCAATTCAATGTCACCCTGTTAAACGCTTGCAAACGTTGCACAGACGCGCACGCAAGCCAGCAGAAACGCACTGTTCACATGTTTGGCAAACCTTTGCAAGCATGTTAATCAAAAAGTACTTACAGTAGTAAACAAAGTCATTGACGCATCCTTGATTCCTTGCTCGTCGAGACCACAAAGTATATATCTATCCACGATACCCATTCCATCGGTATCTTTATCATCCAAGCTTGTTACTCCGTTCGCAGCTAAAGCAGACCGTCTTTTGGACGCAATATCGGTCATGACGTCATCGATCAATTTTTTGTAGTCATCCTGCTGGCTTTGCTGCCCAAGAAACCAGTATACGATCGGAATCTGGTACCACCATTTTGTCATCTTTTGGAATAGTAGGTCATATATGCTGAAAGTATAAATACTTTAAATTAAATAGTATATGCCACCATAAAAAAAAAATTAGTTAGAACCTGTTTTGAAGTGAAGTGAAGTAATGTAAGTTAAATGTAGGCCTAAATATAATCCAGATGAGTTGAAAAACTAGATGAAGTTTTGTTTTAGAATTTGGAAAATATGAAAAGGATGAATAGATAAAGATTTAAGAGCGAAAGAGAAAGCAAATCAAAAGGAAAGAGACAAGGCGCAGAAAAGGTGAAGAAGGGTGAAGAAGAACTTTTACGTTGGGCGTCAAAATGTCGTGTAGCGACAAGAACCTAACCAGAACCTAACAAGAAACAACAACCAGGATAAAATTTAGAAATGACAGTTTATTATGTGTATTTTACAATGACTATTTTTATAAAAATGGAATGAGGACGAGGCTGAATAAGGTGACACAGATTTTAAAAGATACAGGTATTGATATAAAAAATGGGAGCGAAGGACACGGAGAGCAGGAGACAGAACAGGGAGCACGCGGCGGTGGTGCCCGGAGCCTGGAGTAGTGGCGTAGTTGGTGATCCGGAGGTGGTGAAGGAGGTGGCTTGAAGGCAGCAGCACCTCAAGATGTAGGTGATTGGAGACGGCAGCACGACGGGGTATGGATGGTTGGAGACGGCAGCATGTCAGGATATAGGTAGTTGGAGACGGCAGTAAGGCAACAGCAGCAAGCCGTATAGGTGGCTGGAGACGGCAATAAGGCAGGAGCAGCAGACAGTCAGCGACTCAACAGAGGCTCGCAGGATCCCGGGGCAGTGCGGCCCCGGGATAAGGCCTTTAGGTGAAGCTTCTTCTTTCAGAGCTGAAGTGAGACTCCCAAATTTCAGAAATGTTCCGCTCTTATACCCTTTTTGGAGAGTTCTAAAAATTATTTAAATTAAAAGCAATTTTTGTGAATGGCCAAGAGGGAAAAAGTATTTTTGTAAAAGTATTGAAGTAAACATATCAGACCGCTAATGAGTTTGAATGGACATTGCCATGACAACCAGATAAACAACGATATCAAAATATGTCAGATTTTGGTTTCAGGCTCGTAATAGAGAAAAAAACACGAAAACAATGAAGTAAATGAAGTAACAATGAATATAAAAAGGTAGTGCACCAGCGCGCACGAAGCCCGAGATTGCAGAGTTTCGGAGAAAGCCAAATACAAGGTCACCAAAGGTAAACCCCTTCGACATCGATTTAGAAGTGCTGATAGTGTGAAAATACGAAGTGAAAATGATTTGTTATTGTATTCTTATGGTTTAAAACGTTACAGGGTCCTATGAAAATAAAGGTGATACGAAATATCCAGAGATATATGAGATGAATGCAGACCATCAACGCAGACTGGAAAATGGCATGTAAGTAGCATAACACTACAATGTGCCTTAGAAAAAACTGGAATTTCCTGGTAATAACTGGAATTTTCTGATAAACATGAATGTTAAAACTAGTTTTAACGTAAACTGTGCTATTGTAATAACCTGTTATTAGTTAGAACGCGTTTTCACAAGTCAATACTAGTAATAACTACCTTAGTTAAAACAAGCATTTCCTAGTCATAACTAGAATTGGAAGCTGAATTAGTCGCTATAGGTCACTTTCTGTCCGAATACCAAAGTAAGGCCACATTTTTACTGCCCCATAACTTCAGATGCGAAGTAAACTTTCCGACGTGAACCGCTGGCAGCTCCTCCACCAGCCTCGATCACGTGTACACTAACGTCGTGGCCAGCCGGCTCACCGCTGTGCCGCTCGACCTGCGTGTGAGCGACCACCACGCCATCCGCGTCGACCTGCTGTGCCATCACACTCCACCGTCTCAGCCGAGCACGAGACTCGTTAGGAACTACTCGCAAATACACCGCGACAATTTTCTATTATTTCATTATTCATTTTCATATATTATATCCGTCGACTGGGAACAAACCTGGCGTAACCACAGTCATTCAGCTGACGCATTTGCTAAGTCTCTCTTTAACATCCAGTCCAATAAATTCAAAATATGCTTCCCCCTAAAAAACAAAAACAAAAATAGACGGATAAACAATGGCTGAGTAACAGATGAAATAATTAACTTAAAATACCTGCTATATGACATAACCGCTCTTAACAAATACCTCCCTGATCAACACGCACTAACTTCAATGATCGAGTCCGTAACAGCGCAATACAAAAAACTACTAGGTGATAGCAAGTCAGCCTATTACAGTAAACTGATTCAAAACAGTAAAAACACGAGCAAAACCATGTGGATCGTGGTAAATAAAGAACGTGGAAAGGTTAACAACAGTTCTTTCACAGCGGATTTCACGGACGTACTAAAAAAGCGGTCGATACCATGAACAAAAGGTTCATAAACGCCGCCACCGCATGTGGAGCCCCGCGCGCCTGCGCCGCCCTCGCCACGACGCTGATGAGGTATACCGCATAATCACAAAAGTGATCCCAAAAAAGCCTACAAAAGACATATATGACTTCTCATTGGAATTATTTAATTTAGCGGCAATACCTCTCTCCCCGCTTCTAGCTAATCTGTACAACCCCTATGTGTAAAGGATAGTAACTTTCCCACTACTCTAAAAATGAGCAAAATATCACACATCTTCAAAGGCAAAGGGCACAGGAGCGATAAAGATGGATATCGACCCGTGTCGGTAAATCCAGCGGCCGCAAAAGTTTTCGAAAATTGCATCAACTCGCGACCAGTCGCGTACCTCTCTGAAACCGATGCGCTATCCAAGCAGCAGTACACATACCGCGAAGGTCACTCGATAACTGCAATGGTGCGCGAAGTGATGAGGCGAGTCGTGAGCGCGCGCGAGCAGAAGCTGCAAGTTGCCGTCCTCTTCTGCGACCTGTCGAAGGCGTTTGACGTAGCGGACCACAGAATCCTATCAACCAATCTAGCTCATTATGGTATAGGCGGCCCATCACACGCTCCTCTTACAAGTTTTATGTGAGAAAGGACGCAGATAGTGGTAGGAGACCGGGGTTCTGTAAGATCTGACGCACTCCCAAAAACGATGGGCGTCGCTCAAGGCTCTTCCCTGTCGAACATAATGTTTTCATTGCTGCTCAATGATCTCCCTCAGAACATAGAGACCGCTGACATGCTTATGTACGCCGACGATGTCGCAGGATTAGTGTATGCCTCCAACCTGGATGAGCTAGAGTCTCAACTCAATACAACAGCCGCCAAACTCGCGAATTGGTTCTAAACTAACGGCTTGATACGTAATACAAAAAAGACCCAAATCCTCCATTTCCGACTAGCAGGCATGCCCCCGAGACCAATAGTGATCAATATCGATGGGAAGGACATTGTGCAAGTCAACGTTGCAGGATTTTTCGGCTTCGAGCTGGACAGAGGCCTCACCTGGGAGGCCCACATCGACAAGCTGTGCAAGAAGCTGGGAAGTGCGTGCTTTGCTCTTCGACGTCTGGCCTGGAGCGTCCCAACCGAAGTGGTTCGGAAATGCTACTTCGCCACTATACACTCGTTGCTCCAGTATGGTGCCGAGCTATGGGGACGCGCAGCGGATTGAATGCGCGCGTTCATCATGCAAAAAAGGGCCGTACGAGCCATCGCACGGGTTCCATCAGATACGTCTGCGAGGCCGTACTTCAAATCACTTCGCATCTTAACATTGCCCGCAATAGTGATCTTCCAGGTTGCTTTGTATGTTCGGCAAAACCTAGACGAGTTCAAGGCTCTAAATGACCTAAGCAAGTACGCCACGCGAAACGGACATAAACTAGCTGGCATACCGCGTAAATTGGAAAAGTCCAACAAACTGACCCATGTTATGGGTCCAACTATTTATAACAAGATCCCCGACAACATAAAAATTGCCCCAAGTTCAGACACCTTCAAATATAAACTTAAAAACCATCTTATTAACTTGGCATCCTATAGTTACGAGGAGTTCGCTATTACCTCCAAGGGATAATTTGTGACGTACCTTAGTACCTAATAATATTGTTAATTGTTATGATCGCAATTATTTTTATAATTGTCATTATGACCACGATTTTAATGACTGTAGCTAATTATTTAAACTGTAGTTAGTTAGCTAATTTACGTAGGTAGTAGACCTAATTTTATATAAATATGACATGTTATTGAAAAAATTATGAATAAATAACTTATGTCTTATGTCTTATGTACAACCTGGAGCCGAACGAAGCGGAGCGGAGCGAGGCGATCCCATAAACTTTCAAAAAACGGTATTGGTTGCTTAATTGATATTCATTTTCGACCAGTAGTAAATTCAAGTTTTAACTAATGCACTTAGTCAAAACTAGTTTTAACTAGTGAAAACGCATTCTAACTGAAAACTGATTCTTACTGCAGCATGTGTATTACTGTAATATTGTAAAGTATAGATAAATTGTAAAAGAGACCTAAAGGGTTTTTTTTTTTTGTTAATTGTTTCATACATGTCACCCCTTTTATCCTTCACCTACACTGGCCCACCACTTCGCTCTGGTATTCGTTTTCAATTCAAATTTCAACCTGTATACAATTTAACGGTTTGATTATTAACTACCGAACATTACTACGTTATATAAGCAGTATAACAATAACATATTTGCCAAGTTGGCAATTTATCGACAGTTTACAATATCGCGAGATAAATTTCGTGAGTTTATGAACTAAAGGAGTTCACAATCTTATTGTGAGACGTACAAGAATCTCAGGGAACTGGCTGTCCAGTTGTGATTGATTTGTTTATAGTACAGTGATTGATTTACAGTATAATAATAATAACACCTTGGGCACTATTTACACACATTGATCTAGCCCCAAACTAGGATTCCCTGTATCTTGGGTACTAGACAACGATACACATACTTATATAGATAAATATTATACTTAGATAGATAAACAACCATGTCTAGGGTACAAACATCCGATCTCATCAAACAAATATTTGCCCCCACCGGGACTCGAACCCGGGACCCTTGGCTTCGTGGGCAGCATCACTGCCGACTCGGCCATTTGGATTGTCAATATGTTGCCATGTCACGATCATGATCAATAAATCATCATGATCAATGATGAACAACAGTAATCGCCAAATGCATAGTTTAACTTGTTGAATACCACTGGCGTTAGCTAACGCCACTTTTCCGTTATAGGTTTTAAATTGTATTACCATGGCGTAAGGTTCAAAATCGCGACCCGTCCCAACTTCCCCCGGTTTTTGAGAGGTTAAAGCTCAAATAAAGTGCCGCTTTATGACACACCGATTTAGCAGTTATCAAAATGTATGAAATATGCCAAACTTAAATCAGTTTAGCTATGTTTGTCGTAGTCGTATACGTACTTCTGTGTTTGCAGCATGAGTTCCCTCAGCCGATATACATTGCGGGACTCTTCTTTTGACAGGCCCATTAGTGTTTCTGTAATTGAATAAATAAATTTAAATATTACATACGGTACTACTATAAAACATTAATAAACATAGTTTAAACTTTTCCCTAAACACACGCCATTCGCAGTGGGCAAGTCTAACTTATTGTAGTATGACCGTTAATATCCCCAAGACCACAAGCCTCAACCCGAATTCGAGTAAGATCGAACAAGCACTTAAGTATTATGCATGAATCACTTGTTATACATTGTACGACTTCTTTGAATTCAAGTAAAAAAAAACTGGAAACTAATGTAAATAGGGTTATTTGCATGGACAGCGGATGCACGCAAGCATGTAAATACATATGAGTCTGATATGTAAATGTAAATATAGAGACCATGGTACGCATATGCCGGAAAATGGAAAAAATAACACTTTAAACGAAAAGCTTAGTTAGCCACGTATTTATATGTTTTAACACGTAACTAGCAGGTCAACAAGGTCATGACCATGACATCTTGTACAACAATCACATCACGCTTTTGACACAATTTGTTTTATATAATTAACAGTTCTTACAAGGTACGAAAATAATCACAAATAAGCGTTTTTTTATTAATTTACTATATAATTTTATTTCTTAAAGGCTAGTATTTAATCGCACATCAAAAATACTGATTTGCACAGCAAAAAAGGATAAACAAAAACACTTTTTATGTTATAAATATTTTATGTTTACATAAGTTTATATTTTATGTATTTTTTGTTGTTCTTACATGTTAAACCTAACACGAAGGATAAAGGGGGCTTCGCTTCGCTCACCCCCAGATCAGTGCATAGGTAGGTATGAAAATAGCCGATCGCTTTTGAATTACGAATAAGAGTTTTTTATTGGTTTACTGTTTAATTTTATTAATTAAATAGCACATTGTTGTAGAGGTTGGTATAGAAAATGAGAACGTGAGCAGTAAATAGATGGACGAGTGAGTTCCAGGGCCGAGCTGCAGGTGAGTGACTTTACACAGTGCTTTCCATTACTTCTGCGAGGACATTAAAATCAATTTGCAAAAATCAATCGCTTTTAGTTTAAATATCTTTGACATTTATTTTTAAAGAAGTTGAGTTTTTAATATGGGCTACCAAAAAAGACCCAGTATTACGCAAAACCTAATTATTTATTATGTAAAACCGATTCTAACTAGTCCTTATTGGCCGATTTTATTTTGTCGTTATGATCGGTCGAATCAGTGATCAGCGGGCCGATGTGGTTGGTCGACTTGCTCTTTAAACAGACCAACAATTTCTTTATTGTCCTGTTTAAACTCGTAGAAGCCCTGCTTTGGGGCCCCATTACAGAACTTCTTGCGCGACATTTCCGAGCTGTGGTGTGAAAAAACTTTCATTCGCCCCCTTGTCACATAAAGGGCTTTGTATCTTTTGTACCAGCTGCCATCCGCCATTTTTTTTTCACAATAGCAGCCACGTACTATACCTTCAGAAATAGATCAATACATCAATACAAACATAAAGTGTGCACGTAAAAAATCTCGTAAAGCATCACGTTTCCGAGTTATGAGCTGTCAAAGATGGACAAGTGGCGCCGCATGTTTTGTTTTCGTTTTTTAAGTTTAGATGTTTGTAGATAAATAAAGGATTCCTCCTGAATAAAATCAAATTCATTTCAGTTTTTGGCGCTTCATCACCCAAAGTTATTCCAACGGGATCGTGTCTCTGGAATATACCTAGGATATCTCTGGGATATAACTAAGATATGCTCAGATGATAACCAGCATCATTGATGAGCTGTTACCTATTATCACCCACATAATTAATGTGTCGCTTGAACAATGTTGCTTCCCGACTCAGTGGAAAAAGGCACTTGTGATTTACAGTCCCATTTATATTCTGCCTATCCTCTCCAAATTCCTGAAACCAATTATTCACTCCCAGCTCTATTCCTACCTTTCCTCAAGAAACTTATTAAATCCCCATCAATCAGGATTCAGGCCGGGTCACAGCACTACCACAGCTCTGCTTAACCCTAGAAAGATAATCTTATTTAGATGTACTGAAAAGATAATCATACGTCAAAATTACTCCTTAGTTTTAAATAGCTATTATTTCAAAGATTATTTACTTAATTTGATGAACTATGGTATGTATGTATTTCTCATATAAGTTTAAATAAAAATACAACATATTTATATATAAGTACTGTTTATTAATTATTTAAAAAAATAACGAAACATAATGGCTATCATTTTAAAGTAACCAAACATAGGAACTTCTCTTATTATTAAGAATTCACATTTTTTAGACTAATCAGTTATTTCTAGTAATAGTGTTAGTTTGAAACAATAGACTCTATAGATTTTTAATACTTAAATTTACGGAGATCGATTAGATGCAGCTCAGGCACATGTCAATGTTATGTTCACGACAAATCACTTTTTTACACTTTTTGCAACATCCACTAGCCTTACGCTTTTTTTTAGACGGGCAATAGGCACAGTAAGTACGTTTCTTTGGATTGGGCTCTTCTGTGTCGTCTTCGGTTGGTCCAGGAGCAGTTTTCGGTAACGTATCCTTTATCTCATCTCGCAAATATCGCTTCAAAGTGGGTGCTTCCAAGCGCTTGGCCATATAGGGTGAAGTTAGAGCCATGCTCAATTGTTTCATGAATTTGCGGCGATTTAGAGGCTTCTCGCCTTTAGTGACAACATTGTGCCTGTATATTATATATGCATTTACGAATGCAATATTCAGCATCCCATAAAAAAGGCACATGGACCATCTGTTCGTCTTCCTACTGCACGACATAAGAGAGCACATCTGATCAAGGGTATCTACTCCTCCCTTAGTTTGGTTGTAGTACATGATCATTTCTGGTTTCCCAGTAACTTCGTGTATGGCCGCGTCTTCGTCACATGATGACAAAAGGTAAACCATCTTGGCCGGCTTCGGTTTATATGAGACAAGTGTCAGGGGTCCGTCAAAACAAAACATTGATGTTCCTACTGGCCTGGAGCGACTGTTCTTCAATTCTTCAGGTATCTCTCTTTTATTAGAGCGAATGGTCCCGACCAGTGTCAGTTTATAAGGCTCTTGAAGCAAAGATTGAGCCAAAGGAATCGATGTGAACCAATTATCACAGGTTATATTGCGACAACTGCCGTGGACAGGCTTTGTCAACTCCTTCACGTAGTACTCTCCGAGGGGTACGCCATTGGTTTCCGTTCCTCTTCCCAAATAAGGCACTGCGTTTATCATATACGATGTACCACTGTCGCATACCATGACGATTTTTATGCCATATTTGCTTGGCTTATTGGGAATGTACATTCTGAATGAGCATCTACCTCTAAAAGCAAGGAGTTGTTCATCTATGGTGAGATGTTCTCCTGGAGTGTAATTATTTATGCACTGGTCAATAAATAGATCCCATACTTTGCGTACTGGAGTAAAAATGTCAGTGGCTCGAAGTGTTGGACGGATAGTTTTGTCGTCCATTCTAAGGCATCGGATCAAAAAATCAAACCGATCTCGACTCATAACGGAAACATAAATCATTGACGAAGATCGATCAAATAACTCATCTGTGGACATGTGGTTATCTTTTCTCGCTGCTGTCATTACCAGGATGCCGATCAAAGCGCGAATTTCATTATCATTGGTGTCACGAAATGTAGCACTTATCATGGTTTCCTTTCGTCTTCGAGAAATTTCAGCATTTGTCCACTTAACTATTTCAGCAATTATCTCATCGGTAAAGAAAATATCGAAGCAATGCAAAGCTTCATAAAGATTGCGACACATTCGCCTCGGACCCCTTTGTGACCTTATAATATTCAGTGCTGAGATTCGTCCTCTTCTTGATGCCTTTGTAGTAGACCAGCAATGTTTATTCTTACCTCTTATGCTAGGCCGAGACACGGTTATCAGACGACGAGAAGCTGTAGATGGTGGTACTTGTTCAGCATTTCCTTCAGGCGGTACACTGGATGCTATTGACTCTTGGTCCCTCTCCTCGTCGACGAATGCCTCCTCAACGTCACTCTGCACGTCGTCTTCGCTCAGATGGTCCTCGAGCTCGCTGTCAGTGTCGGCAGGTGAAAGATCCTCATCGCTCTCTAAAAGAGCCGCCAGGATGCTCTCGTCTTCTAAATTTCGATTTCCCATTGCGACCGGATATTCTATAATATTTATAAATATAAAATAAAGGTAAAACAATCGCTAAAATAAAGAAAAGTTAGCAAAAAGAACCCTAATTGAAACGCATACAAAAATCTCAAAAGTCACGTAAAAGATAATCATACGTCATTTTGACTCCAACACCTGTTGTATTTCGAAAACGGGAACACTTACTTCGGTGCCGCGACCGCCACTCGGTAGCTCCGCCCGGCGACTGTAATGTCCGTAAAGCACTGCGCCGGATTCGCGCGAATTAGAACGAGACAGCAATATTTCGAAACACACGGAGTCATTTTGACGTAGATTATCTTTTTAGGGTTAAAGTCACTGATGACATTCAATTGGCCATGGATCATAAGAAACTTACAGTCCTTACACGGCTTGATTTCAGTTGCGCCTTCAACTGTACATCATGATGTGCCCATTACATTCTGCCGCCGACACATAGAAATTCCCAACGAATCACACTATGACAGGTTAAGATACAACATTTATCTTGTAACTGTGTTTTATTTTTTACTGGCTAAAGTGGCAAATGTATGATTGGAAATTCATATATTTTACTTTTTATGTTTATCTTTTATTTATTTAATATTAACTACCAAAATGTGAAACTATATTAGGAATATACTTAAATAAAAAAAAAACAATAGCTCCGTGGTCTAATGAATGTCACGCTTGCTTCTCCCACAGGAGATGCAGGTTCGATTACCAATGAGATAATTAATTTCTGACAATGAGACGTTCTAACAGTGATGGAAAACATCGCGAGGAAACCTTCATTACTCCAAAGCTGCGGCTATGGGCTAGCCCCCTATCACGCAAAATGGAGTATTGAGTAACTGGCTCAAAGTGGGCACATTTGTGTTTCTGCAACCCCGTATGGAAAAAGGCGTAACGCTATGTTAAGTTATGTTAAATAAAAACAAAAATAAAAAATCTTTGGCGCCACGACGTGACGTTTTACTAGATTTTGTCGACCCATGTGATCTATCTACGAAGGTTTTCTGCGTGGCCGCTATTTTGAAAAAATAAACAAATAGCCGAAGGCACCTGGTACACCCTCCCTTTGAGTATTGATTGTCTACGCTTGACGCCCAGGGGCATCTATAGATGTCATTTTGCCGTTATAGGTTTTGAATTTTATTACCATGGCATGAGGTTCAAAATCGCTATGCGTCAAAAATTGCTGGGGCTTTTAAAGGCAACATAGCTATACAAGGGCGTAACTGTGTCTCTGCCACCCCGTAGGGGAAATGCATGACGCATTTTTTTTTTTTGTAGCTCATTCATGTGCCCACCGAGTTGCACTGCAAATCTCGAACTGTAATAGTTATTTAATTGATCGATTAAATATTTTAGTGACTCACGACAAACGCTCTGCGTCGTGCTATCCAGTACATCATGGAATATGTTAAACGTCTTCGCTGGGTTTTTGCTCATGAGGACCTTCCTCAGTGCCACGGCCTCCTCGTTGAAGGTATCAGTGAAGTGAAGTACTGACTTCTTGCTATATGACGGGTTCGCGATTTTACGATGAACTCGCCACGATGCGCCTGTTGTAAAACGCGTTATTATTTTAAACGGAGTTTTAAATAAACATAAACACTTAAGTAAAAGCACATACAATGTTTATGGCCACACCTAGTATCGTAGGAACCAGTAACAGTGACGTCACATACATAGAAATCCAAGATCTGAGGATTCTTGTTCTTCCTCTCCAGCTGGGATGCGAACCCGGAACCTCTCTCTTGGGGTAAATCTATCCACATATCTATCCAGCCTCCGGCACCCACTGTTGAGTAAAAGCCTCGAGGAATCTCTTGCGTGCCTTGGCCAACCTAATCCAACTGTTTCCCAGTAGTAGAGATCTCATCCGACCATTGGGCGGGTGGTCTGGCACTTCTGGCCCCACATTAGGATACCATGTTTTCTAGACCATCGCCGCAAGTCTGTAGACATGAAGGTTTTCCATTTACTTACCTCCACTCAATATTCCTTCTCCGATCATAGGTTTCAGGTAATCGTATACTGGTCCCTTGCGGTTAACTTTGTTACTTGTTAGGAGCAGCTATAAGAGAACCATAAACGAATGTTGATTATTTATATATTTAAAGAAAAATTTAGACATAAAGTGTTATTTATTCATATAAAGTGCAACCAGTGGCAAACACTAGCTGTCACTTCCCTAACGAGCGCCAGTATACATTTGACTGCCAGTTAAACTTTGAGTTGGCATTCGGTCATCCGGTTTATTTACATGATTTAATAATAAGCGGGTACTATCTCATACGGAAATAAGAGTACAAACGTAGATCATAAACCGGACAATGACAGAGTAAACATTTTAAAATTATCCCTAATTGCAATCGACCTTGTATATGGTTGCCACAAGTTATACTGTTGTTTATAATGGTCGAGTCTCATGGGCGAATGCGCAGAATGCTGCTCAAAATAAATTGTAGATGCCAAACCATACAAAATAACTCATAAGCAGTGTACTCTATAACCAAGCCAAAAAGGCTGAAAATACCCGGCGTAGATCTACGTTGACGGCAGACAAGCGGTTGCTTTTATTCTTACTACTCGTAGTACAGCTGACGTGAGAGCAGACAGTTATGTTTCTATATAAAGGAGAACGGGCATTTTGGTACTCGCTACAATAGCTACACTGTTGTATCGTTTGTCATACCATACGAAAAGGAACAACTTTTACTAGTCTAAATCTTAGTATTTTTGGAGATATAAATGTCATTCATGTAAACGAGTTTGCGTATTATTAATTTTCTATGACTTCTGAGTGGTTTAACGGTCAATATCATAAGATGAATTTCGGCTATCAGTACCGTTAATTAATTTATATTAGATAATATATATGTGGACAAGACTGTCAGAAGAACAGATTTCGTGGCCTCGTTTTTGTGTATACGCTCAATTAGTATGCACAGTTCCATTTTTTACACAATCGCTGTTATAAAATTGGAAATTATGTTATTCCACATCACATAAGTGGATGGGCTGACTGCATCAAAACTAAGAGTGTTTTTTTTTAAATTTCAGCTATTCAACGGAATGATTGATACCTTATCTAACAAAGGACAGTCAAAACGTTGACCACATTAATTCTGCTTTTTCTGTAATAAACAAAATTACAAGTTTGGAAAAAATAGTTAAAACCTCACATCAGGTACTCGAAACCCATAAATTTTCGGATAGTGTTAAATTTTCTGGAATAGGGCTCTACTTTAACCATTCACAATTCTGTATAGATGACATACGCATCCCGCCCGGCTGAGGAGAAAGAAATAGGGCGAATTTTTACAGCTAATTGAGACAAGCACCATGGTAGACGTGATTCTACATTAAAGTGCTATTCTAATGATAAATGAATTTGTATATTGGAGCGAACACCACGCCCCATACATTTTTGCCCATTCTCCTTTGACACGAATATCTTTATAGGTATATGGATGCGAAACTATCCCGCTGACTGTCAGCCATAATGAGAACAAAGCCGTCATACTGGCAATCTTTTCTCGAGCGACTCAATTTGAGTGTCCGTTACACTTTGAGGTGTCGGTTGCGCATCCGGACCTCAGTTGCACATGGTTCAGGTGAGATCAAGGTATTCTTGCTACTTGAGTAGGATACTAATTTACTGGCCTAGGTCATACGTTTTACATAATTAACTATTAGTAACAACATGGAGATAAACGCGGAAGATCACAAACGGTGGATTTTCATGTTCATAATCCTAAAACCTAAACACAGAGGCGAGCTTATCTCAAAAAAGAGCGGAAGAGAGTTTTCTCTCAGCAAACCAGCAGGTCAATAATCTAGGGCGTTCGTGTCTTTGTAAGGAAAGGCCTAATACATGTGTAAGCTGAAATGATGAAAGAGGGTCTCAGTTTGACCGACACTCAAAGTGATGCTGTCGATGGGAACACTCAGAACCAGCATGACGACCCGAATGGCCGAGTCGGCAGTGACCCTGCCTACGAAGCCAAGGTCCCGGGTTCGAGTCCCGGTGGGGGCAAATATTTATTTGATGAGAACGGATGTTTGTACCCTAGTCATGGTTGTTTATCTATCTAAGTATAATATTTTTCTATATAAGTATGTGTATCGTTGTCGTACCCAAGATTAAGGGAATCCTAGTTTGGGACTAGACAATGTGTGTAAATAGTGTCCAAGGTATTATTATTATTATTACTGCCGACTCGGCCATTCGGGTCGTCAATTATAGTCATTCATTATTTGAACAGCAGTATGTGCACGAATAACTCAACATTTTTTATATTCACTTACCCTTATATCGTTGGGGTCTTCCACGATCACGTTGAAGTCAGGCCCTAGCCAAAATCGGACGTGTTTCCCGTACTTATTTATCAACAGCTCAATGTTTTTCAGGATTTCTGTAATAAATTATCGAGATACATTCTTCATCATCGTCATTGTGATGGTTCAAACGTCAATCGAAGTTGGAAAACATCCTTCAAGACAATAGTTGAAAGGGACCGGTATGGACGGAAGAGAAACAGAATAGAGCTTATCATCATAAGGCCCATAACATTTATTTAAGATAACCGGGGCGCGCACATTTCGCATCTCAGGTTCGCGGATGATGTCATTCTCGTCGCCGAATGCGTCTCAGATCTGGTGAGTATGCTCGCAGAACTGCATTAAGCGCCTTTTGTCTTGTATGCCTTGCCTAACCTCACCCATGGAGCCGAAACCCAACATGGAACGCTCCATTGCTCGTGGGGTCACCTTGATTTTGTGCATAATTTGCTTAGTGAGCGTCCATGTTTCGGCTCCATATGTGAGGATAGGCAAGACACACAAGACACAAGAAGCTCACGTGACTGCGTGCCAAACGTCAAAATTCGATGGAAGACGAAGGTCGAAGAAGTAGGTAAGCGGATAATGGGACTGAGGTGGAGATGGGCGGGAAGTATCCCGTCTATCCCGTCACCCGTCTAATAAATAACGTACATACATGTAATAAATAAAAATTTAAATTATAATTTTATTTGTGCCCTACATTCATACGACTGATGATTTTTGAACCTTACCAAAAAAAGTTGGTGGTCACTGTGGTAGGCACAAAAGCGTTCGTCTGCCCTAGAAACAGAGTATAGCCAAGTATGGCTAGACGGGATAACGGACGGTGGACCAAAGCAGTCACAGATTGGTGGCCAAGGGGAGCAACAAGGCCAGTGGGCAGACCACCTGCCCGATGGTCCGACGATATACTAAAGTCGACAGGATCTCAATGGATACGGATGGCACAGGACCGTAGGGATTGGCGCTGTAGAGAAGAGGCCTGTGCCCAGCAGTGGGTTGATGTGGGCTGAGCTGAGCTGATGAATAGACCTGCTGGCCCTTAAAATCTGTTACCCGATACTCAGTAATTTCATTATTTTACTCCTTATAACAGACATAGGCAGAACTTATGATAGATTAGATGTACAAAAGCTAGCTTATCACATTCAAGCGATCTCGTCCAGCAAACCATGGTTGGATAGGATTAGTGTATACCCCCGAATATTCTTCGTTTAAGCTAACAGAAGATAACATCACATTTATATACAGGCACATACATTTATTCTGACCCCACACTAAAAACCAGAAACAGCGACAAGACCCGCTTATAATCATGCAAGACCTGGGTATTTTTTCTTTATCCGTAGCCGGGTATCGAACCCAGAACCTCTCGCATAGTAGGCAGAGCCACAACCACAGCGTCACAGAGGTTGTGCTCGATTTTTTTTCACAAAAACCACGATAAATATAATCTTGAATAAAAATTATCACAGATTATATGTTCAAAAATATTGAGGCATTTTGAAAACCGTCTGCCAACTATGTAACGGGTTTCATGCATTCGGCCACATACATACAATGTCAGAAATAACAAATGCAACATTATAAAAGTTCGTCGTACTGTTACAAACTCAATTGTGACCGGCCACATGGATAACAAGTTAACAACTCCCTTTCGAATGCGAGTCTACACTATTCTCTGAATAAGTTTAGCAACTCGATACAAATTCCATACAAATTAGTTGTATAGGGAGAAAATCTGGCTTTTTGAAATTATGTAATTGGCAATATCTATAAAATTTACCTACCCCACACACATAAATAAAACTTATGATGAATAATTTATGCACAAAGACGAGTTTATCTCCCTTTAGTGTTTTATACGGTTTAAATAATGTCACCGTAAGATAGTCAAAACCGTTAGTTGATAAACTAACGCTTTAGTTGATCAACTTTAGAATTTACGTTTCTTTTGTTCTTACATGTCAACCTAACACGAAGACTCGCTCGCCTCCTCTAGTTTTCACCTAAGCTACCGCAGTGTTTGCCCTGGTATTTCGTTTGCAATTCAAGTTTGAACCAGTTTACTATTTAACGGTTTTAACCGTTAGTTTATCAATCTTACGGTGACATATATATTGATACGTTGTTTGTATTTAAGTTAGTATGTGTGGAGTATATTTTTAACAATTATGGTTATCAGTATGTATTGTTTATAGTATATATTACACGCGCAGGTCTTCCTCCGCTAAACCATCACCTATCCTACTCATCATGGTTTTACTGGGATAAATCTCTATTTAGAGAAAATCTCGCGTTGTTCATGTTTTTTCTATTACAAGTTACCTGAATGTCTGTGTTGTATAGTACAATAAATAAATTACGAGCTCTTACAAGAGATTGTCTATTACATATTATTTAGGTAAAAAATGAGAAAATATATTTATTGAGAAATTGTCAGCGATAGGGTGGATGCCTACATCCGGATCCGGTGTCAATTGGCCAGAGCCGCTATACCTAGTACATAGAGTTACTTACTCATTGTACAATTTATATGATTAAATCCGACCGGTTTTATATTTAATGATGTACATTGTGATCTCTCCAAATAAAATACGTACAACCTTGCATTTAATGTCATAGATTAACACAAACGCAGTGTAATAACAGCGAATGTTGACGTATTTCTGATATAATCTCGAGCACTACCATAAATTAAGTAATGACTAATATAATTAAATCATCATAAATCAATCAATGTCATCCACAACAATTATACTCGCATAGTCACGCATAATTGCTCGTAATGATGGAAAAACCTGAGAGACTAGAAACCCTTATACAGGTGTAGTCAAATCTCCATAGCTGCGGCGATGGGCTAGCCCTATGTCTCGCGAAATTCCGTATGAAACAACTATAATGGGAAAAGGAATGGAGAAAACCGATTATACTTTGCCCAATTCCAATATTGCGTACGTAATGAGCAATATTTTTCATTGAAAATGTAAAAAATATATGTAAAGCTATTCGCCGGACCTGATTGTTCCTGATATGGTTCAACCTTTCCGTCTCTATTTTGGTACATGTCAACCAAAAACTGACTAAAAAGGGAACGGAAATGCAGCAGGTGATTGTCTTCTCCCGGTCTTATCATAATACGAAAAGAATAGAAATTTGCAGTGGAGACTGTCTTTTTAAGTTTTATTTGGTCTCAGGATCGCGCTGAGGTACATACATAGAGTACCCATCTTCACCACGGCAAAATAAAAGCGGATATTGTAGGGCGTCGTATGAACGGCGGATCTCACTAATGCGCTGTAAGGAGTTGTCGTGGCTTTCAAGGTTAACGTCTCGTTTATCAAATCGCTGACCAGTGACCAACCATTACTAAAGCCACCTCATTTGATGTTGGAGCGTTGAAACGACCCCTGTGACTGTCCAGTGGCGTCCTCCAGCATGTATGACTACTTTAAATGATTAAGACGTTGCAGGCACCTTGTCTCCGCGACGTAAAAGTCTCTTACATAGGCATTAAACGTATGTAGCATTTTCTGTAATGGTCTGACTAAGCCAAGTTTTACATCTGGAAAGTTATTGAACCTCAATTGTACTTCTCTATCATCTTCCCCAACAAAATATATTTTTTAAAACTGTGGTACCTTGTGAAGTGCTGGCAGAAAACTTCCAACGAAATGGTAGACCTGGCCTTGAACTTTAAAAGTGGGCATAAAACCAGTTTTTTACTATCTGCTTAGCTCCGAATGAGGCTTGTAAACCCGAAAATAAACCATCCGGAAGAAAGCATGAAATTTGGCATTCATATTCGAGGGGTTAAAGTTTGTATGAAAATCTAAAACTAATTGACTTATGAAGCTGAAATTTTGCAGGCTGGTTGTTTAAAGAAGCAAGTTAACTATATGAGTTTTATTTCCAATTCGAACCCATCAAGGGGAGGGAATGGGTGTGAACTTTTCAAAGTTTAGATCAATAGCTTTATTGAAACATCGACCAATCAGCAATCGCATGAACAAGCAAACTCGCAATAAATGACAGCTCCTGTCAAATGAGTCGATTTGCTATCAAAAATACATTCGACGACCCGAATAGCCCAGTCGGCAGTGACCCTGCCTACGAAGCCAAGTCAAGTTCGAATCCCGGTGGGGGCAAATATTTATTTGATGAGAACGGATGTTTGTACCCTAGTCATGGTTGTTTATCTATCTAAGTATAATATTTTTCTATATAAGTATGTGTATCGTTGTCTAGTACCCAAGATACAGGGAATCCTAGTTTGGGGGGAGATCAATTTGTGTAAAATAGTGTACAAGGTATTATTATTATTATTATTATTATTCGTATGAGGATTATTTACTTTTTACTATTTACGTACAACTTTATTTTTGACATTTGTCGTCATTTGAAAATTGCAATCGCATTCCGAGTCATAATACCTATCAGAGATTGAAAATTGAGTTAACAGAGCGGCCGACCGCTGAGCAAACAGAAGTGAAAAACCGGTCAAGTGCGAGTCTAAATCGCGCACGATGCGTTCCGTACCACCGTTCAATGGAAGCGATGGTGTGGAGTGAATAGTTTGAATTTTACACAGCAAAATATTGTTTACAAAGTTATTGGTGCGGTTACTTTCACACTCCATGTACGTAACCAGGTGCATCCATAAGTTTGTATGTGGTATTGTTGTATGGGAGCCCCCTTAAATATTTATTTTATCCTGTTTTTTAGTATTTGTTGTTATAGCGGCAACAGAAATACATAATCTGTGAAAATTTCAACTCTCTAGCTAGCTAGGTTCTTGAGATACAGCCTGGTGACAGACGGACGGACGGACGGACGGACGGACGGACAGCGAAGTCTTAGTAATAGGGTCCCGTTTGGAACCTTTCGGGTACGGAACCCTAAAAATCAATACTTCCCTACATACTTCGAAGCCGCACTACTGGTAAATGATAAAAGGTTTTCAAAGTGAAAGTTGTTCTTTGTTGAAAGTGAAAGGGGTTGTCCCTTGGCTATAGGCATGCAGAACCAAAATTATTAAGTTTTTTTTTGTAAAATAGTCAGGCCAGTCAGCCCTGTACCTATTTGTGTGTTTAGCTTTATTTTTTCCAAATTTTATCATAAATTTATTACTTCAAAAAATATATTTTGATAGGTACCGGGTAAAATTTTCTGGAAATGGGCTCTACTTTAATCCTTCACAATACACATGTATTGTGAAGGATTAAAGTAGAGCTTAAAGCTTAAGCTTAGAGAGATTAAAGTATATATCTTGTCAATATAATTATTTGTGTGCAATAAAGAAATTATCAATTATGAATATATATAAACAAAATTTATAAGATAAGCATATATTTTACACTAGAGAGGAGTGAGGAGACAACAATTATAAAAACAGTGTGATTAGATACATATCTAATCACACTGTTCAGTAAAGTATAGACGTGTTTAGTAAAGACGACATACTCGTGCCGCCCGACCAGGGAGGAAAAAATTGAGGCAAGCCCCATGGTAGAGGAGTTTTCCTATTTAAATGCCATTCTAATGATATATGAAATAAGACTATTTATCCCATGGCAGGGCTTGAAGGATTATCATCGGTTTCGAACTTTAAAACCAAGCCATAAGGTATAAAATATGGTGGCATATAGACGATGTAACAGACAGGTGTAGTCATATTTCAGGGTGTTGTTAGGGACATTATACTGATTAAATTTCATTATAAAACCGATTTGAATAGAGCAACTTTATTGTATACTTCTCCATACAAATTAGCTGACAGCCCGGGCCGTAAGGACAAATGAAAAATTCAGTTTCTCTAATCAAACCGGTATCATAGTAAAAGTTTTTTAGAATGATGCCCCTAACAACACTCTGAAATATGACTACACCTTTCTCTTACACCCTGTATATGGCCACTGTCAGCTAAGGGGTTAACTGCACTTTTGTGCTACATCCTGTATTTTTAATCGGGTACATCCGATTAAAAATACAGGATACCTTTTACTTGAGTACATCCGATTAGGTCCGTTAAAGTTCTCATAGCCACATTATTATTTATTATTTTTATTAGCTGCTAGGCGAAGGCCTCTCTTCCTCTCTTCCACTCTTCACGCCCCGTGGCAGTTTTCCATCAGATATTGACGTGGTCCCTTAGCTTATTGCTCCGATGCTTCTAGGCGAACACGTCCTCTTTTAACATTCAGGTTCCAGAGAGTTGTTATGTTGGCCCCTTTGCGTGGTTGCATATGAGCGACGTTGCCGGCCCAATCTCACTTTGTTGGGAACACTGCCCACATTAAATATTATAATTTGTCATCTGGCAATTTTGTCGCTCTGGTCTGTACAATGCTAACGTGTGTGCATCGCTGTATTTAAATATCCTCGAAATAATAATAAAGTGCAGTTATTGTGAATTTAATCAGCGTTTATAAATCAAGACTACAGTCCCGCTTCGTTTCATGGTCCTTCGACAAGAAGAGATCCAGCGAGGGATAAGTACGAGCTGTTGGCAGATCTCACACCGCAACGCGCTCACCTGCTACTTCCGCCATTGTTTCTACGGGTTGGCGAGCGGCGAGTACGCGATTTCGTGTCGTAGCCACACAAGTGAAGTGCATTTGGGCAGGGCTTAGTGTGGTCAGATCAGTGTGATAGTGCCGTTAAAATCATACAAAAACATCAAGTTCTGGCAGATTTCAGACGACGCGACGTCGTTTCATTCATTACATTCCCGCCATTTATTCTACGTGGCGGGCAGCGGTGAATCGGTGATCGCGCGATTTCGTGTCGGTCAGTTGGCAAAAAGTTCCTCAGTGGTTGGCAACAAGAACTCAAGGTGCGTTCGGAACCTGCGCGCGCGGCACAGCAAGCGAGGCCAGGCGTGCGACAAAGAGAAGACACTAGCGCTAGCGGCGGCCTTGCTTGGAACTACTGCGGTTGCTTGCTGCGTCGGAGCCTAGCTGTCGGCCATTTTGTAGCACAAACCTTCCCACCCAGTTCTCTCGTTGGATTCGTATTAACAATTTGCGTCAAAGAAACAGTTTAGTTTACAGTATTGTTTAATAATTAATTAGGTTATTGCACAAAATTGTATCAGTGTAGTTGTGCTTACTAAGCGGTGTACCTAATTGGAAAATGGAGTCACAACAGTTGGTCGCGACTAGAGGTTACTTGAAAGGTAATTTGACACGGCTTTTTAACTTTGCTAGCAATGAAGAATGTGTGGCAAGATCTTCGACCGAAGCGCTAAAGGTCAAAGCAATACGTGCGGTAGATTTGTTTGCAGATTATGAGAAGTGTAATATGAAAATATTAGGCTTGGATGACAAAGACAAAGAGGATGTGTCCATTACGGAGGAAAATTACTTCCATATCATATCAACACTCAATGGCATAATTAAACAACGCGAAAGCCAAGAATCAACGCCTTCTCCGCCATCTGCTCCAATTTCCAAGCTAAAACTTCCACCCATTAATGTACCGATATTTGGTGGTAAGTTTAGTGAGTACATTCCATTCATAAACCTGTACAACTCTGTTATAAATGAGAATGATTCCATAGACTATGTACAAAAACTATATTATTTGCGTGCATATCTTAGGGATGAGCCCTTGCAATTAATAAAAAACTTACCTTTGACGCACGAAAGTTACAACAAGGCACTTACATTGTTGAATGATAGGTACAACAATAAATTTAGGATAATTAATGAGCACATAGGTACACTGTTGGATCTCAAACCTCTAATAAAGTCAACTGCGAGCAATCTCAGAGAGTTTGTTTCGAATGTTAAGCAAGAGCTTGCCGCTTTGACCAATTTGGATCCTAACGTTAGGTATTGGGATGCTATAATTTTGTGTGTACTTTGCCGCAAATTAGATGTCTACACATCGAGAGCATATCAGCTAGAGAGAGACAGCAGCATAGACCCCACCGTGGAGGACTTCCTCAGCTTCGTCGACAAGCGTGCGCTGGCATTGGAGAATTCTGAGCCGATCTATGGCCAGCCACACCAGCAACGCAAGGATGTAAAAGAGCAGCGTCCAGGTTTATCCACGGGCAAACTGGTAGCCTACACAGCAGCCTCTGAAGCATCATGTCTTTTCTGTAAGTCCAATCATAAGTTATACTTGTGTCAAAGCTTTCAGTTATTGCCTGCCAATAAAAGGATACAGTTTGCAGATGAAAAAGGAATATGCCATATATGCTTAGGTACGCATGCAGGGAAATGCAGATTTCACTTTCGGTGTGCAGAATGCAAACAGAAGCATCATACTCTGTTACACCGCGATAATGATAAAGTGAACAGTCAGCAAGCCGCAGTGTCACCCGCTTCTTTGGCGGCGAATAATATTATGACTAATAATGTACTCTTGCCCACAGCCCAAGTAAAGCTTCTTGCTCGAGATGGCACCGAGATGACTTTCAAAGCCCTGCTAGACAGTGGGTCACAGCTGTCCTTTATTTCTCAAAGGGCCGTTCAGCTGCTAGATTTAAAGCCCCTGCAGAATAATATTAATATAGTAGGGATAGTCAACACTCAGGCCAGCGTGAAGCGCTGTGTGCCAGTCGAAATACATTCATTGGTCAATCCATTCAAGCTATCGGCTACTTGTCATGTAGTTGAACAGATCACATGTGAGCTACCACAGAGAAAAGTAGATCTCTCAGACTTTGCGATCCCATCAAATATAAGGCTGGCAGATAAAGATTTTAACATCCCCAGTCAAATCGATTTGCTAATGGGAGCCGACTGTTTTTTCCAGGCTATGCTGCCACCGGAGTCGACGATCTACGGGCCTGCAGCGCCGCCTAGCGGGGCGCAGCTTTCGACGCCAGGTGCACGGCATCCACAGCTAATTAATACGCAGTTCGGCTACATAATCGGGGGAAGCTTGCCTTCAAATGTCTGCAATCAGGTAGCAGTTCTTAAATGTGTCACATGTGAATCAGATATTAATGAAAATTTAACAAACTTCTGGAAGAGCGAGAGCGTTCCCGAAATTTACAATGAAAAGTCTTCAGAGCAGGAGCTCTGCGAGTATATATTTCAAAAGACTGTTCAGTTGAAGGATGATTGTTTTGAGGTTGCTTTACCCTTGAAACTCCCACTCAAAGATGTAAACGATGCGCTAGGAGACTCATTTCATTTCGCGTTAAAAAGGTTTTTAAACCTCGAAAAGAAATTGCACAAAGACCCCAACCTTTTCATAGAATATCAAAAGTTTATACACGATTACTTAAATTTAAATCACGGGCATTTTGTTGACATCGAGAGCTATCAGCTTAGTAAGGACGCGGTCTACTTCCTCCCACACCAGGCGGTACTCAAGCCCGACAGTAAAACTACTAAGTTACGTACGGTTTTTGACGCCTCGATGAAGACAAGTAAGAAAGTATCGCTAAATGATTTGCTACTAAACGGACCGACCGTACAGAGAGATCTTTTTGACATACTGCTTTTGTTCCGTTTTGGTGACTATACATTCACTACGGACATAAGACAAATGTTCCGAAACATCCGCGTAATACCTGAGCATACTTCCTTACAGAATATTCTATGGAGAGACAGCCCCGATGAGACCATCAAGTGCATCAGGCTGGATAGAGTGAGCTATGGTCTAAAGAGCTCAAGTTATTTAGCTACACGTTGTTTGAAAGAGCTTGCGATGCAAAATGAACGCGAACTGCCCTTGGCTTCGTTCATTTTGAACAACTGCACCTATGTAGATGATGTGCTTTACTCAAATAGTGATTTAGACATGATTTTAGAAGCAAAATCGCAGCTTCAGCGGCTGCTGCAAAAGGGGAGTTTCAAGACACATAAATGGTCGTCAAATGACAGTAGGATATTAGAAGATATTCCTTCAACTGAACGGCACTTTGACGAATTAGAATTTGAAAACAACGGCTGTAGTTTAAAAACCTTAGGTTTGCAGTTAGTTGTGCATCAAGATAAGTTTAGAATAGCAAGTCCAGAATTTTTTGATGCAAAGAATATTACCAAAAGAGAAATATTGGCATTCATAGGAAAGTTCTTTGACCCAATGGGGTTCGTGGGTCCCATCTTTGTACAGGCCAAGGCTATAATGCAGTCTTTGTGGTCCAGCCAGACGGACTGGGACGCCACGCCTGACGAAAATATTAAAAAAGAGTGGTTGGAATTCTTGTCAAGTCTTGCAAAAATGGATCCGATTTATATAAGTAGAAATATTCAAATATCTGATTCAGACACAGTTGAACTCATAGGTTTCTCGGACGCATCCAGTTCGACTGCATACGGCTGCTGTGTATACCTGCGCGTCACCGATAATAAAGGTATAGTACATGTACATTTGCTCTGCTCGAAATCCCGCATAAACCCGCTTCAAAATAAAAACCTAACCGTGCCACGCTTAGAATTAAATGCGGCGCTACTCCTGTCTGTTTTAATTGCTAAGGTTTCAAACACGCTTAAATTAAAATTAAAAATAAGCCGAGTTTACTTGTTCTCTGATTCCAAAATCGTGCTGGCTTGGTTACGGACGGAAGCGATGAGGTTGACGGCTTATGTGGCGAACAGAGTAAAAGCTATAACTAACAATACTGCTGACTGTCAATGGTTATATGTCAACACCAACGAGAACCCAGCTGATTACATAAGCAGAGGGGTCAGGCCACATGAGTTTAGTGGCTGCGATTTATGGTGGCATGGGCCTCGATTTTTGCATGACAGTGAGTACAGGTTCAATCAAGATATAGAGTTACCTTCAGACTTACCTGAGAGCCGGTCCAGCGCAGCGATCTCCTCCAATGTGGGATCTGCAGCTCTTCCAGTAAACGACATATTGCAAGGTATACACAAATATTCTAGCATCCATAAAATGACACGCATTTTAGCATATGTAGTAAGATTTGTCAACAATTTGAAAGGCAGTAAGGCCTCGCATAATTTTTTGACGAGTACAGAACTAAACAGTGCGCATATGTTGCTCATTAAATCTGAGCAAGAAATACATTTTCATGAGGAAATCGAATGCCTAAAGAAAAATCAATGTGTGAAGGGATCCCTACATACCTTGCATCCGTTCTTAGACAATATAGGTATTCTGCGTGTAGGCGGCAGGTTACACCACGCTAATATCCCATACAATCAGAAGCATCAGGCGATCTTGCCTAAGCAATCGTATGTCACTGAATGCATTGTTAGGTCTGAACACGAGCGTCTCCTGCATGCGGGACCTAGGCTATTATTGTCAAATTTAAACCAGAAATACTGGATAACTAACGGCTTGTTATATGTAAAAAAAATAACAAATAAATGTATTAAATGTTTTAGGCAGAAGGCCACTGCTTCCAAGCAACTAATGGGTTCCTTGCCGGCCGGGAGGGTGACTGCGATGAGTCGTCCCTTTGAAAAAGTTGGAGTAGATTTCGCAGGACCTGTAAATGTAAAGCTTGCGCGCGTGAGGCGATCGATTATAGGTAAAGGTTACATTTGTGTGTTTGTTTGTTTCGCCACTAAGGCAATACATCTAGAGCTAGCCTCAGATCTCACGTCCGATACCTATCTCGCGTGCCTACGTAGACTAATATCAAGAAGAGGCCTGCCGAAAGAAATATACTCTGACAATGCCAGCACCTTCAAGGGGGCAAGGAATCAGTTAGTGGAGCTATATACTTTGTTGTCTTCCAGGGACCACCAAGGCAAAGTTGTTCAATTTACAGCAGAAAAAGGAATTGACTTTCACTTTATTCCAAGTTATTCACCTACCTTTGGGGGCCTTTGGGAGGCAGCAGTTAAAAGTACTAAGTACCATTTACGAAGAGTAGTACAGGGTCACCAGCTAACCTATGAGCAGTTAAATACTGTGTTAGTAGAGATAGAGTGTGTACTTAATTCTAGACCTTTGTTACCAATATCTTCAAGTGATGTAAATGACTATAGCTATTTGACTCCAGGTCATTTTTTGATAGGAAATGCTCTAAC
Organism: Argyresthia goedartella; assembly: GCA_949825045.1. Lineage (NCBI taxonomy): Eukaryota > Metazoa > Arthropoda > Insecta > Lepidoptera > Argyresthiidae > Argyresthia > Argyresthia goedartella. The sequence goes on along the minus strand of OX463828.1, from coordinate 16,831,419 downwards.
AATGTATCCAGAAAATGATGTGTCTAATGTTCCACAAAATAGGTTAAAATTTTGGCAGTTATGTACACAGATAAAGCAGTCATTCTGGAAAATGTGGCACAAACAGTATCTCAATGTATTGCAAAATAGACCTAAGTGGTTAAACGTTTCACCTAATATTAAAATAGGTACTTTAGTGATACTAAGGGAGGATAATGTTCATTCTATGTTATGGCCAATGGCTAGAGTGGTAAATACATACCCTGGTCATGATGGCCACGTTAGGGCCGTTGAGGTCAGAACTGCTAATGGTAAAACCCATACTCGATCTATTTTAAAAGTATGTGTCCTACCCTTGGATACATAATTTTTATGTTACTATGTGCTATACATGTGTTTCTTTCTGTGCAGTGATTTGATGTGCTGAATTTGTGTGGCTTTTGTATAGATATAGTTTGACACATCAAAACATTGCATTTTAGTTTTATAGCACTTATAATACTTATGTATAAGTAATTCTTGCGTTGTAGCTTGTAACACAGTGTTTAATGTTGTTTAGTTTCTCGGGTGTTATATTTTGTATAGGTACCTAATCTGTATTAGCTAGGTAACCTATCTCAATTCATTAATGTTAAAAATATCGAACTTTCATTATGTATAAAATTCATTGTTAGTTTTGCAGTAAATTACTAAAGGCGGCAGCATGTTGGGAACACTGCCCACATTAAATATTATAATTTGTCATCTGGCAATTTTGTCTCTCTGGTCTGTACAATGCTAACGTGTGTGCATCGCTGTATTTAAATATCCTCGAAATAATAATAAAGTGCAGTTATTGTGAATTTAATCAGCGTTTATAAATCAAGACTACAGTCCCGCTTCGTTTCACACTTCAATTCGGTTGTTTTTCCTCTACGTCTTTTATTTTAGTTTCGGAGCGCAACTCGGTATTCCGGACTCGGTCCAGCAACCGGACCCCAAGGATACTGCGCTCCATATTTGGCTGGAAATCCTCAAGTCTAAAATTTTGGATGTCTGTCAAAATCCAAGTCTGAGCTCCATAGGTTAGATAATGCATCACGAAAAATAGGCGTAGGCGTCGAGTTGCGGAAAAGTGGCTCGCCATAAACTATAAACTATAGGTTAGACATATTATAAAAAATATATAGAACGACCTTGTTCTGGTCTGGGATAGCTACCCACTCTTATCTACTACTACTTAAATCTACTAATATCGAGGATAAATTTTTGGAATATTCATAAAATTACGTTGTGGAGATATTATGTGCAAGTCATAACCTAACCTAGAGCCTAATAAGACCTAAGAGCCTTTACATTATTTATGTTATATTATAATATAATATTATTATTCATTGCCCTGGTGAAAGTAAATGCATTTCTTACCTGTTGGTTTAGCCAAAAAGAGGAGTGCGTTGCCTAGTATGGGGAGAGCCGGAGGGCCAGGGATCAGTGAGTCGAGCTGGAGCATGGCTCTGTGACTCCATCTCCAATGCAGCCAGTAACACAGGCCTGATAGCAGCGAGGCAGCGACGAGGGACCAAGTTAGCAGCATTGCGATGATTTACTGAAATAAACAAGAGGAATTATGATACACACCCCAAACCCAACTAAATGTAATGCTTTTTGTCGGAAGACTGTTAATCTTTCGACAAAAAGAGTAACACGAAACTGTAAAGATTACCTTTGTATATTTTTGAATTTGTTTGATTTTCTAGATTCGACTAAAAATACAACCTTAGTGAGAACTCTTAGGTTAACAACATCACAATCTTATTTATAAATACCTAGGTATTCCATTTTAAATAATAAAGATTCACAATTAAACATACTTAAACTTACATAACAAAAAGTACTTTTTATATCAACAGTGATTCATTCCCTAAATTTTCAGTGAAATTTAATGTAACTTACCTTTATTATGTATTGTATTTATAAACACGTAATCCCAAATAAGTTTCTAATATAATAATAATAATAATAACTTGGACACCATTTACACACATTGATCTAGCCCCAAACTAGGATTCCGTGTGTCTTGGGTACTAGACAACGATAAACATACTTATATAGATATAAACCCATTTCTTTGACACAATGCAAAATTAGGAAAAGCGGAATATTTTCTATAGTCCACTCGTTCGCTAGGAAGGCTGCTCTTACCTGCTTAGGTATTTTTTCCGCAGTTAACCGCAAGGGACTGGACACGATAAGCGTGCTATAAGCTATGTGCCACTTCACTAAACCGAGTGATCTCAAGCCGCTTGAAGCAACATACATAACACAACCACATATGTTTATATTAAAGTTTATACAGGTTCTGACAGCAAGGTTTATGCGTTCTTTCAGTGTCGTGCGTATTTGTCATGTGTGGCAATTGTCAATTTTTTCCTAGTGATAATAACCCGGGTTATAACGATATTCCCGTGAATATCGTGCAATGAAGACACTGCAGTGCTTCGAGCGGCATCCCCGGGGACCTGATGATGGCAGAACCATTTATGTTGGCTGTGCTCAGGTATATAATAGAAACACTGTTGGACTTACCCATTTATTCCGATTGTACACACTACAGTTGTAGTTGGACAGCGCTATGCTTCAATCTCGCTTGCCTTTCGTAAGCGAAAGCTTGGAAAGAAAAAGGGCAGAGGAATTTATAAATTATGTGGGAAAATTGTCGGAATAACTGACATGCCAAGCCAAAGCGGTGTGTCAGTTACAAATTAGTATGGTTCAAATGCTCAACAGTGAAAAAGTCCATGCATGCAAATATTAAAGCTTTTGTGGTTTTGTTTTATTTCGAACTATAGCAGTTAAGTCGAAATCGATGGCGACAACAGTGATTTTTGAAGAATTTATTCCGTACGGCCGACCATTTACTGCACAGAGACAGAGACAGACACAGAGAAATAAAATATAAAGTTGGTTTGATCAAATCGGTTTCTTAGTGAAATTTCTTCGGAATTATGTCCCCTAAAATATTGCTGCTAGTATAATTATATGTTTATATTTTATAAAAATAATTTATAATGGGAAATATGAAAGTAGTTCTTTGTTAAACAAGTTCAACAGCGAGGTGAAGTAATATTTAAGACGGTTGTATAGGACAACATTCTGAAGAACTTTCACACGGATCTTATTTGATCAGACCAAATTTTTCACTTCTCCATACAAATCGGTCACCGGTGTGAAGTTGGCAGCCAAATGTTAGCACCCAATATAATCCGACAAAATTAAGGAGGTACTTTTTATATTACACTAAGGGCCTTTATGATAGGTTTAAGGCAATATAAAAGGTGTGTAGTGCCTGTTGATAAAACCAATACTTTCATAATGAACCATGTACCCTAATATGTCGAAATAATGCTCACAATATTCAATATAGTTATTTGGCTGTGGTACTATCTTGTAGTCCTATATTGGTATTCAAAAGTATTCTAGATCATGCTTTAAGACCTACATAAATTGGCAAGACACGGCCTTTTTACAAACCGAACCTCATTCGTGGTCAAAAACACCAACAGCGGATTCAAGGGGGAGAAAAGTACATTCCTTCGGCGGTGGTTGTGTCTTCCAGTTCAATATTGGCATGTTATAGTGTTTAAGATTATGCTTAAGGACAAACTGAACCTAGTTAGATACGGCTTATTCACTAGCCAAACCTCTTTCATGGCCATAAACACCAGCAGCGGATTCAAGGTGGAGAAAACAAATTAAAGTTTCACTTTCAGTCGGCGGTGGTAGTGTCTACTCGTTCGATATTGACATGTAAAAGTGTTCTTGATTATGCTATGATATGATATGGTTTCAAGGTGGAGAAAACAAATTCAAAGTTTCGCATTCGGTGTCTTCTTTGGCTGTGGTAGTGTCTTCTCGTTCGATATTGGCATGTTATATTGTTCTTGTTTATGCTGTAGGTCTTATTAAACAAGGTCCTATAATATCTCACGAGAAGACACTACCACAGCCGACTGAAAGTGAAACTTTCAATTGAAATTGAAATTGAAAAATCCTTTATTCAACAGACATACATTTGCTTAAGTACATTGCACATCTTAGTATTATTGCAAGTAGGTACCTAATTAATTTATTACAAATGGTTGTGGTGATATTTTAACACATTGAATAGATACATTTTTAAGTGCATATCTGACACATATAAAAGTAATAATCTGCAATTGTTGAAAAGGTGACCAGCACAGCTAATGAGCGCAGACCGTGATCTGCGATCGCTGATTTTAAGCCAGTCCCTATACTCAGTAATTCGATATATATTCCTACCGATAGTCACCAGATCTATAATATACATTTATACATACATCAACTATGTTGTTGTAGATTCAAACGTACTTTTACGGACACCGAAACAATAGGTACATGTTGTCATTTTCTAAAAAACTAAATACTTCTCATACATTTTAAAACTATAGCCGCAATTACCTGACATACATAACGATATTTTACAAATTAATTTGTGAAGAGGTTAAAGAATTTGTTTTCTCCACCTTGAAACCGCTGCTGGTGTTTTTGACCATAAAAGAGGATTGGCTAGTGAATATGCTATATCTAACTATGTTCAATTTATCCTAAAGCATAATCTAAAATACTATTACATGCCAATATTGAACGAGAAGACACTACCACAGCCGACTGAAAGTGAAACTTTGAAATTTTTTTCTCCTCCTTGAAGCCGCTGCTGGAAATTTCGACCACGAAGGAGATTCGGTTAGTAAATAATAATATATATATCATAATACAATAATAATCAAAATACCTTGGACACTATTCACCCACATTGATCTAGCCCCAAACTAGGATTCCCTGTATCTTGGGTACTAGACAACGATACATATACTTATATCGATAAATAAACAACTATGTCTAGGGTACACACATCCGTTCTCATCAAACAAGTATTTGCCCCCACCGGTACTCAAACCCGGGACCCTTGGCTTAGTAAGCATGGTCACTGCTGACTCGGCCATTCGGGTCGTCATTAAGGTGATACGAAAAAAAAATAGGGTTTTTTTCGAATCCGTTTACTCCACCATGAAGTCATCTACAGATTTGACTTTTAGGTTAACGTTTAATGAGTATTTAATTAAGATTTTCAAAACGTCAAAGAATTACACAGTTATTCTATTATCTCTAACCCATTTTTTAATACACAAAACATTCCTTAGAGCACAGTTGGTTTTGTGAGTTAAGCAACTGAAGTCAATGAGATGCAAATTAAACATTTCAAACAACTGTTTTAAATTTGGACATCCTTTTTTTCCATGCTTGATATTGTACAGTTATCAAAAAGCTCCTTAAACCATTTTACTTTTTCTAAACCTTTAACTAAAATTAGCTTGTTTTCTAAATAAAATAAATAAAAGTCTATGTCATCATTGACAAATCCGTCATACGGGAAACATTCTTTACATACAAGTGCTCCACTTTTAATTGCTTTATTCGTTAAATACAGTATATCAGTTACAAAAAACAGTAAATCTGCTACTATTAAGTGTCACTACGCGTATTAATTAGTTTACAGCGCTCAAGTAAAGTGCTAATCTATCAGTTATATCAAAACAAATCTCCTAACGGCCAAAGTGAGTGTGTTACCAAGTAAGCTGTCCCAGGGAAGTGTCACGAGTGTTCGGGAACCGAACACCTTTTGCTGACGCCTGTATAGTTGGTCACTCGCGATTACTTATTTTTAGTGCATTTTACGGAACCGCGCGTGACGGGTGCATTCATAACATTTCAACATTTCCTCATTAACTATTCGTGAATTAAAGTCACTTTAGTGTTCAAGCTAACATTGTGTATCAATCAACAACCCCAACAAGGCATCAACCCGAACATTGGTCCTTCGAGCCACTCGGTTGGACTTCGTGCGTGATTGCAATCGGTTCACTGGCTTCCCAGAAGCGGGTTCCACCAGTTGGATTGAGAAGGGCAAACTTCACGTGTGAAGCTCGCCGGGTAATCAAAAAAAAAAAAAGTGAGTGCCGAACAACAAACATCTAAACATTTCGAGAGAGTCGGAGAACATTAACATTAAACAACAACAATTATCTTAACATTCCGAGAGCGACAGAAAACATTAACAACCAACAATGGAGGAATTAATGAGCAAACAAGTGGAGACGACGGCAGCCATGGAGAAATTGCTGGTCAACTTCAAAAAAGAAAAAACTGAGAGTAAGCCAACCATATCAAGTAAAAGGATTGAGAAAGTGACGGAGCTGTTTCGTGAATTTCACGCGAATCATCTTATCCTTTGTCAGTATGAAGATAAATCGCACGATTATTTCAAGGGAGAACATCACGAGACAACAAAAATATTTTACTATGAAACATTAGCCTATTTGGAGAAGTATGTGAAGCTACAACAACAAACATCTGGAACGTCGAAGGAGATCACTAACATTGACAAAAAATTAGACGACAAGCTACGTAAGCAGGCGGCTAACTACAAGGCTTTTCAGCGAACAATATCGAACATAGATGTAGAGGCGATAACAGAGAAATGGGAGTTTGAAGATGCTCTGAAGACTTTGGAAACGCGTTGGTCGACAATCGACTCATTGCATTGGGAACTAGAAGGTTTGCTTAATGAAGAGGATAATGAACAGTTCGAGGCATTATTCAACAACAACGAGAAGCAGTATAATAAACTGAAAAAGAACCTTAATTAAAAAATGTGTTCAGAAACCCACAGAGACAAAACAACCCCTAAAATGGAGGTACCGGTATTTCATGGAAATTACAACCAGTGGATGTCTTTTAAAGACCTCTTTACTGAAACTATTCACAAGAATGCTTCGTTGTCTAACGCACAAAAGATGCAGTTTCTGAAAGGGAAGGTACGTGGAGAAGCTGAGCGTCTGATGCAGCACCTCAATATTAGCTCAACTATACCGTGTGCTGGGACATTCTGAACCATAGGTACAACAAAAAACGCCTTATTTTCACAACGTATATCAACACACTATTAGAAATACCAAACATGAAACACCAGTCCCTAGAACAGATCAAGAGGATGCACGATGTGGCCCAAGAAACACTCAATGCGATCAAGAACTTAGGAGTAGACATGGGACCCACTAATTGTACATATTTTGGATTTGAAATTGGATAGCGAAAGCCACTCAGAGTACATTGACTCTTTAAAAGATCGCCGCAAGCTACCAATATTGAGCGATTTTATTGATTTTCTGGAGGTAAAATTCACCGCTATGGAAACAAGTCGACGAAAAGGAGACAACAATCAACAAAGAGCATCTTACAATCATCATTATCAACCAAGTTCATCATCGTCAAGTAATACTCGAACAAATATTTCGAACAATAAAGAAAGACCGCCAGTAACAAAATCAACATTCAACGTGACGACAATAAAATGCCCACTATGCAACAACGAACATGGCCTGTATAACTGCAAGTACTTCCTAGAATTACAAAATGATAGAAAACTAAAAAAAGTACGAGAACTTCAAGTTTGCATCAACTGTTTATTCAGCCACAATGGCAACGAATGTAAATCATCAAAAACATGCCGCAAATGTAACAAGAGACACAACACAATAATTCACGATGCACTGAACTGCAATAACAACTCACACGTGTCGAAACAAAGTGATTTGAACATGACAGCGGAGGTCTTGTTGTCAACCGCCATGATAAAAAAGAAGGGAAGCGATGGTACTTATCGTCTCTTGAGAGCGCTGGTGGACCAAGGGTCACAAATTTCCATCATTACGGAGAAAACAGCCCAGTTATTAAAAATTAAACGTGTCAACTGCAAGGGATCAGTTTGTGGTATTAGAGAAAAAGAGACAAATGGAAAGGGAGCACATAGAATGCAAATCTATACATAACGATTACACTTTTAACACAGACGTCATCATAATGAACAATCTGGTCGGTAACTTACCTAACAAAATATTTGCAAAGCCGGAATGGACATCAATCAAAAATATTTCATTAGCCGACCCGGAATTTTACATTTGCCGCCCAGTTGACGTGTTACTTGGAGCAGAAATATATTCACAAATTATACTCAGCGGAATGATTAAGGAGAATGACTCACGTCAGCCGCTCTTACATCAATTACATCTTGGTTGGTAACTGTGTGGAAACGCCAAGACATACAAATGCAACATAGTGAGGCACGATTTAGATGAGATTAAAAGGTTTTGAGAGTTGGAGGAGATCAATGAACAGTCAAACTTATCAGTTAAAGAGTAACATTGCATAACATACTACAACGAAACAACTACCAGAAAAGAAAATGGGAGATATGAAGTACGATTACCACTCAAAGAAGACATCGAGACAAAACTAGGGTCGTCTAAACAGACTGCCTTAGCACAATTTAAAAATTTGGAGAAAAAGTTTCAGAAACAAAGTAAATTAGCGACGGATTATAAAACATTTATGGAGGAGCACGGAGCCTTAAATCATATGAAACCGACAAATAGCAACGAGACACCTGATTACTACATGCCGCACCACGGGGTCGAGCGAATCGACTCGCTGACAACGCAATATAGAGTTGTATTCAACGCATCAAACAAAACATCTACAGGATGTAGTCTTAATGACTTAATGTATACAGGACCGAATTTACAGGTTGACCTACAAACACTTTTGCTCAGATGGAGACAATACCAATATGTTTACACGGCAGACATAGAGAAGATGTTTCGCATGATACTAATAAATGAAGAAGACCAAAGATACCAGAAAATTATTTGGAGATCAGACTTAGATCAACCCATACAAATATTTAGTCTATCAACAGTCACGTACGGAACACGCGCCGCGCCGTTCTTAGCAATGATGACTCTGAAAAGATTGGCAGCGGACTCACGAGAGCAATATCCTGAAGCAGCAGCTAAAGTTGCAGAATCAGCATTCTACATGGACGATTTGCTGCATGGATCAGATACGATTGAAGAAGGAAAGAAACTGGTAAGAGAGTTAGACTTATTGATGAAATCAGGCGGATTTAATCTCAGGAAGTGGTCCGCAAGTGAACCGCAACTACTGGCAGATATCAAAGAGGAACGTAACCGGACAGAAGACACAATTTTCAATTTTGAAACAGACAACATTAGTAAAACATTGGGATTATGCTGGAACTCAGATAAAGATACTTTCACGTTTCAATACAGCATTCCAGAACAGAGAGGGAAACATACAAAAAGAAGCTTGTTGTCCGAGATATCGAAACTGTTTGATCCAATGGGATGGCTGGCCCCCATTACAACAAAACTAAAACTTTTATTACAACAACTATGGAGTGAAACCATTAAGTGGGACGACAAAATACCGGAAAACATTCAGAAGGAATGGGCAAGGTTAAAGGCGGAACTTAACCTCATTAACGAAATCGAAATTCCCAGATGGATTGGAAGCAGAAGGGGAGATATAATAGAGCTTCACGGCTTTAGCGATTCGTCCTTAGTCGCATTCGCCTGTGTGGTTTATGCTTAGATTATCAACAAACAAACAGTGGTTCTGGTGTCAGCCAAAACAAAACTGGTTCCACACAAAAAAGCATCAACACTTCCTAGAATGGAGCTTAATGGAGCCTATTTACTGGCAAAACTAATGAAAAAAATTGCAGAAGCATTACATAAACATAAACTTGAGATCTATGGATGGACGGACTCGATGGTGACATTAGGTTGGTTACAAGGAGAGCCGAGCCGATGGAAACCATATGTGGCGAATCGAGTTCAAAAAACAACAGAAGTCATACCGGGTCAAAGTTGGAGGTATGTGAACACGAAAGATAACCCTGCTGACGCGGCGAGTCGGGGTCAATACCCTATACAGCTAAAAGACAACACATTGTGGAAAAATGGGCCTTCTTGGCTGTCAACATTTGAGAAAGAAAATACCGAGCCGGAGAATTACACAACAGAACAGGAGATGTGCAAAAAACAATCAACAGTCGTTATGGAACGAGAGAAACATTTGATCGACGATCTTTTAAACAAACATAGCTCATTCAATAAAATAACACGTATTGTAGCTTGGCTACTAAGGACAGCTGCACCGAGTAAACGTAACAAATTGCCAAGCTATCTCACGTTACACGAGTTGGCCGCCGCAAAAACGCTGATCGTAAAATACGTGCAACATGCAGAGTATGGAGCGGAAATCGAACGATTGCTAAAACATAGACAAATAGAGGCGAAAAGTAACATTTTGAGCTTGAATCCGTTCATTGATGAATAAGGAGTTTTACAAAGGAAGGAAGGAAGGAAAGGAGACACCCAAAAATCATACCACGAGGGAGTCGACTGGCAGAGCTTTTGATAGATGAAGCTCATCAACTAACATTCCTCGGCGAATCTCAGGCAGCAGTTCTGGATCCCTGGAGGAAACAACGCGGTGAAGAAACAGTTGCGTAACTGCGTGACTTGCAGAAAAAAAAATCCGAGCAAACAAAACCAAATAATGGGAGATTTACCCGCAGCTCGGGTAGAGCCTGCACAACCCTTCTACCAATGTGGGGTCGACTACACAGGGTTTTTGGAGATAAAGGCGAACAGAACAAGAAACGCAAGGTCACTGAAAGGCTATATCGCCGTGTTAATTTGTATGGTGACCAAAGCCATTCATCTGGGGTTGGTGTCAGACCTTACCAGCTCAGCATTTCTAGCAGCATTGAGGAGGATGGCCGCCAGGAAAGGAGTCCCCGGCCACCTGTACAGTGATTGTGGCACTAACTTTGTCGGCGCTAACAGAATAATACAGGAAGAGTATGAACAAGTGAAACAAACATTGGATGACAATTTTCGAGGAGTTTTGGAAAACATGAACATAACATGGCATTTTAATGCGCCTGCTTGGCCAAGCGCAGTAGGGATTTGGGAAAGAGCAGTGCGTAGCCTCAAACACCACTTGAAACGTGTAGTCGGACAACAATGCCTAAAATTTGAAGAATATTCAACAATATTATTGCAACTCGAAGCTTGCTTGAACTCCCGGCCTTTGTGCGCCCTGACAGAAGATACGGACGACTTGGATTTCTTAACTCCCGCACACTTCTTAACCGGGAGAGCAGGTGTAACAGTAATAGAAACCAGAGAGGATGCGAGAACAAGATGGTTCCTAACAACTCAGATTTTACAACAAATATGGAAGAGATGGAAAGACGAATATCTAACACAACTAACAGCGAGAAATAAGTGGTTACAACCAAAAAGAAACATTCAAGTAGGCGATTTAGTGACCATTCGAGAAGATAACATGCCTGTCAGGAAATGGGCAATGGGCAGAGTGGTTGAGATACATCCAGGAAGAGACGGTTACGTGAGGGTAGTGACATTGAAAACAGAGACTGGATATATCAAACGCCCCGTAGTCAAGCTCAACTTGCTCCCAATACAATCCGAAGAACAAAAACAAGATGACAGCGAGAAAAATGCAAAGAACAGCAATAACAACAACCGTCAGCAAACAAACTGTAGCCGCAAGCCGCTCTCCAAACTATTCGCGGTGGTAACAGCAATAATATTTTTTGCTTCATTCATATCGGGATCGAGCGCAACATGCAACGTCACAAAACCCAACAACAACCAGTCGCTTTATTTCGACCCGCTCGCAAAAATGCAACTACTAAGAGATCAATGGACACTCGTGACATACTATGATATCAATCCATACTGGGCCGGAACACAAACAACAGAAAAACTCTTAAAATATCTCGAAAATATGTGTAACAGTCTGGAAATAAACAATAAGTGTAACATGATCATACCTCAACTGAGACATGAGTTCAATGAGCTGGAGTACTACGACCAGCTTTTGTCAACTCAGCATTTCACGGAGCAAGCGAGACGCCGCCGCCGCCGCAGAGGTCTTATCAACGGTGTCGGTTACCTTGCTAATAGCCTGTACGGGGTACTAGACGAACATTTCGCAGAACAGTACTCACGCGACATAGCGCTTATTAAGAAAAATCAATCTCATCTAAAGAAATTATGGATTAATCAGACGACAGTGTTGGAGTCGGAACATAATCTACTAAAACGAATGGAGGAAATCATAGAAAAACAACATAAAATTATTAATAAACATTTGAACAGTCTTGACGCAGCAACAAAAAATAATCTGAAGGAGATTAACATTGCAGAGAAAGAAAGAGACTTTACATTGACAGCTATTGCAGCGACAAACATACTACAAATCTTAAGAGAAATACAGAATATGATGCTGGATACCATATCAGATATATTTAAGGGACAGTTTAACCTACATTTATTGACGCCAAAACAACTTCAAGAACAATTAAACATAATAACTGGATTATTATCGAGCGAAGTAACATTACCGATTGAAAACATACATACAGACTTTACGAAGCTTTACAAACTTCTAAAAGTTCGAGAAGAATGACACAAGATTATTTCATCTTTGAAATCAGAATCCCCCTAGTCAGCAGAGAACAGTATGATCTGTACCACGTCATTCCAATGCCGCAAGTGCAACAATCAAATATGATATCAATCGTGCCTATTTCCGAGTATGTGGCGCTAAACCTACAAAAGGACCCGTAACACAGGAGAATATACAGAAATGCATAATCGAAGACAGTTCAACATTCATGTGCAACCTTCAAAACCCTATATACAAGATGAAGTCTGATATTGATTTGTGTGTGCAAACAGAGAGCAAATGTGAAATAAACGTCGCTAAGTGTAAAAATAACTGAGTCGGACTTATGAAAGAAAATATTTATCTATACTTCTGTTGCGAGCAATGCCAACTACGAACAATATGCAGAGATCGCGTTACCGCACACCAGCTGACGCATACAAGTGTCATTAGCCTCGATGATTACTGCATAATCAAAACAAAGGACTTTACGATCTACGGGCACAAACACTACAGAAGTCAATTAAACATTAAAGATGAGTTTCAACCTTCAATCATAACCCCGATCAATCACATAATTAACATTACGATAGAGACGCAAGATGGAAATGCGACAAATGAAACTAAAGAAAGAGATCGGTTATCTCACGACATAGAAGCGAAGCTGAGGCTAATGAAACAGAGTCAAAGTGATGAAGATGAAACCCAGGTCTCATACCATAATATTCACCACTACGCACTGATCTACGGTATCATTGTACTGTTAGTGCTGGCATGGTTATGGCGTCGATCACGTCGTAGTTGGAGAACACCCCAGGCACCAGCAGCAGCAACGACGAGCGAGCCGGCTGTGAGCGCCCCTTCCCCCGCCTCCGCCCAGGCCCCAGCTAAACGCAACTACAATCAACATCGTCATAGTGCACCAGCGAATGACTTCAACATGGACAATGTGAAATCCCCAGTGTTTCGCAAAATAGTGTTGAGTGATGAATAAATATTTTACATAATTACATAAGTACTAACATTAACATAATTCTTGTTTATTCACCACATTAACTACTAACATTTAACATAAAAGCACCCAGAACGCTTATCTTTGCCCCCCGGGAATATGTTCGGGAACCGAACACCTTTTGCTGACGCCTGTATAGTCGGCCACTCGCGATTACTTATTTTTAGTGCATTTTACGCAACCGCGCGTGACGGGTGCATTCATAACATTTCAACATTTCCTTATTAACTATTCGTGAATTAAAGTCACTTTAGTGTTCAAGATAACATTGTGTATCAATCAACAACCCCAACAAGGCATCAACCCGAACAACGAGAATCTAACCTGTGTAGGACCCGCGTAAGGCTCACATCTGACTGCACGTCTAGCCCGCGACAGCTGACCGGTTCATTGCCTCCGAGCGTGTAGTGAGTGAGTCTTACATAATCATAACTGCCATAGAACAACTAGCGAGTAGATTAACGCTTGCGTTCTTGTCTCTCAGAGACAAATAATTTTTGTGCAACACAATGAAGTGCGCTGGATGTCTTAAGGTGTTTAAAGCGGCAAACTGCATAAAGTGCACTGCAATAACATGCGATCGATCTTTCTGCTCACTGTGCGTCAACACATCTACCATGACTGCAGATCGAAAAAAACTGTGGAAATGCTTTGAATGCTGCACATCGGTGAAGAAGACAGACAACACTAGTACGCCACACCGCACGGATCTGGTAGTGCCACAGGACTCCCAACATGCTACAAAAGACTCCCTAACATCTACCCCGGAACGTGACGACTCTGCAGTAAAAGACCTAACCAATGAAGTTCGCTGTCTAGTACAGGAGATAAGCTCACTGAAAGGCAAACTAGAAGATGCCACCAAATCTTTAACAAGATGTCACGAACGACTGGGTGAACTACATGCATCCATGGAAAAAAACGAAGTGCGTCTTAAAATCCTAGAAGCACGTGACTCAGAGATTGCTCTTCTAAAGGCTGAGATATCCGAACTAAAGACAGACGTATCTCTCCACGCTCAACACCAGCTTAGGAATGAGATTGAAGTATGCGGAATTCACGAGCATCAAACGAAAACCTGCACCACACGATCTTGGTAGCGGCCCGTTTAATGGGAGTAGAAATGGAAAACAGAGACATTGATTGGGCTATGCGTGTCGGGCCAAAAAGTAAAGCCCCGGCAAGTTCAAACAAGGAGAGTTCCAACCCAGCATCGACTGACTACGACAAAATGAAGGACCCCCCTGCTACCGCGAAACCTGCCGACAATCCAGCACTGCCCCGCCCGGTTGTTGTACGACTGCTACGAAAGTCAAACTGCTATCAATTCCTCTCCGCCGCTAAGACCAGACGCAAAAAAACTAGCGCGGACCTTGAGATAGCGGTACCACCACTGAAAATCTTTTATAACGAACGCTTGACCAAAACAAACAGACAGTTATTTCGGAAGGCTAGGGATGCAACCAAATTACACAACTTCTTCTACTGCTGGTGTAGCCAAGGCTCAATTTATATCCGCAAGCAAGACGGAAAACCCGCGATCCGCATACTGTCGCAACAACAACTCGATAGCATCACTGGATCGCTCCCCACCGCCGCCGCCGACACTACAACTGCACATGCATAAACCGGTTCCAGCGCACACCTTTTAACAATTGAGTGACTCCATTTATATAGTACTAAATAATTATCTATTTTCATTAATGATTCAAACATATAGCTTACAAAAACCTATTACAACAGCTAATCACTGTTCGACATATTATTCCCACAGTGTAAATCATAAGACTCTCACATTAAACATAGTAGTAACAAACCCACTCCGCCACTAAATTTTTACCATATCTGACTATGGATAAAGTCGAACTAGCAAATGATCTGGATAATACTCTTGTAATCAAGTGCCATTCATTAAATCTGCCTGAAGAATGTGAGAGCTTCTTTCACGATAACTCAAAACTGAAAATATTGACTTATAATATACGCAGTATATATTTACATTTCGACGAATTTCAAGTTTTACTTAGGAGACTTAACATTGAGTTTGATGTCATTATACTCACTGAGTGTTGGCTTCGCGAGAACACACTGGTGGGAACGTTAGATGGATACACAGTTTACAAATCTGCTAGATTCATTAACAAGTCTGGGGGTGTTGTTGTATATGTAAGGAATGTCCTTAGCGCATCTATGTCCGAACCTGAATTCATTGGCGCAGATTGCATTGTACTGAAACTGCCTGGGAACGCAACTGTCGTTGCAATCTACCGATCGCCCGCGGATACTCTTCTTATTTTTCTTGACTCTCTGCACGATCTTCTTGTTAACATTAATAAGGACAAACATCCGGTAATTCTGGCAGGTGATGTCAATATAGATTTGCTTTCTGACGATGTAAGATATAAGCGATCGGAGTACCTTTGTGTGATGGCTGAGAGTGAATTGCTACCAGCTATAACAGAGCCAACTCGGTTAACTGCTTGTTTGGACCATATATTTTTATCATCATTTCTTAAGGCACAGGCGATCGTTTGCAAAACAGATATAACCGATCACGACTTAGCAATGATAGAAATTGAGGCTGCTGTCAAATCTGACCCAGTACCCAGAACACGGTTGAAGGTAGACTATGAAGCAATCTAAATCGAAATAAAAACATCGACTGGTCTGCGGTGATGACTGAAACATCGGTCGAGGTGGCCACCAAATCTTTTTCTAAAATCATCTCTGATATTGTTGCGAAAAACACAAAACATGGTTAAATAAGTAGATCCAAGTTTAATCTAAAACCATGGATAACACCAGGTTTAATAAAATGCATGAAAAATCGCGATGCATTACATTACAAATTGCGAAAAAACCCCAACAACGATGTTTTGAAGGTGACTTATTCTTGTTAAAGAAACAACTGCAATAATCTTTTATACAATCTAAAACGTGAATACGAGTCGAAAGCACTGGAAAAAAACAAAAATGACCCCAAGAAGCTTGGGAGTTGTATCAAAGACATATGTCACTCAAAAACAAAAAACCCTATAGCCACTGAAGTTTTGAATATCTCCAATGATCCTATTTCCTCTCTGAGTAAATGTAATAAGTACTTTAGTAACGTAAGTAAACACTTAGCCACAAATACTTTAAGCGTTACCAATGAATCCGAAGAAAGTCTTGCATCAAAAACGTCAAATCAGCAAACAAATGGTCACTCCATATTTTTACAACCGACTGATAGTGTAGAACTCACATGCATGATTCAACGTATCTCCTCTAGTAGTGCACCAGGAATAGATGGTACTAGCAATAGCATCGTCAAGAGACTAAAATACTTTGTGATAAAACCTCTGACCCATATAATTAATCTTAGTATGTCAACGGGTGAATTCCCAGAGGTCTGGAAAACAGCTTTGGTTTGCCCAATCCATAAAGCAGGGCCAAAAAATGAACCCTCTAATTGCCGTCCGATCTCGTTACTTCCTACTTTCTCCAAATTACTGGAAAAGGTAGTTAACAAACGGCTAATTAGTTTTTTGGAACAAAACAGGTTGCTCTACCACCGTCAATTCGGTTTTAGGAAGGGTATCTCGACTGAGGACGCAGTAAGTTCACTAGTGAGACGTGTATGTACCTTGCTAGATGAAGGTAGACCCTGCATTGGTGTCTTCCTTGATCTGGCAAAGGCGTTTGATATGGTCTCTACACCCATACTGCTCAACAAACTACATTACATGGGGATTCGAGGTACTGTTCTTGCTTGGTTTAAAAGCTACCTCACAAATAGACTCCAATGTCTAAAAGTGGGTACACATATTGGCTCACTTGAACCCGTTAGCTTTGGTGTTTCACAGGGCAGTATCTTAGGCCCCATTCTTTGCTTAATGTACATTAATGATATATATAGTATAAATCTACCCAAAGCTGACCTATTTTGCTATGCTGATGACACCGCCATAATTTTTAACGATACCTCCTGGAATAATGTCTTTGCTAGTGCTGAAAACGGTATGTCCAATGTAGCAACATGGTTACGAAAAAACTTGCTTACTCTGAACACTGCAAAAACTAAGTACCTGTGCTTTTATAAGACCGAGGCCTCCGGGCCACCAGCGTTGCCCAACATTAAAGTTCACAAATGCGGAAATATCTCTACCCAATATCAATGTCCTGAGATACAAAATACTACATCGATTAAATACCTAGGCATAATATTTGACAAAAATCTGAACTTTAGAGACCATATAAAAGCATTGACAGACAGAATCCGTAAAATTATTTACATCATGAAACAATTGCGAAACAGTGCCGACTATGGACTCCTAAAGGGAGTGTATACGGCTATATGTGAGTCGATTCTTACCTACTATATTTCGGTATGGGGTGGATGTAGTAAGACAATCTTAATAGACGCAGAGCGAGCTCAACGTTCGGTATTGAAAGTTATGTATAGGAAACCAAAAAACTACCCCACTGATCTAATACATGGTGAAAATGATATACTTAGTATCCGTAGGCTGTTTATTCTGAGGTCTGTTATTTTAGTTCATAAAAATATAACCAACTCTCCTGTATACAACAAACTTCTAATGAAACGGACCTACAAGGTTCCTATTTAAGCTGTCCACACTACCTTTGCGCAAAGATTCCCTGATTTTCTTCATCCTTACATGTACAACAAGGCCAACAGTTTTTGTAACTTTAGAAATTGTAGTAGTTTTGAAGTCAAACGTAAGTGTCAAAAATGGCTTCTATCCCTCACATACGATACCACTGAAATGGTCTTAGGAGTCCTTCAATAGGAATTTTCGTCATTATGCAAATACTGTCGATATGTCCCACATGATTATATGCTGTAGTACTCTTAAGTTTTAAAATAATGTACTGTCTTTGTTTTGTTAGTCTGTGTTTTATCTTTTTGTTTATATTTTCGGTTATAATACCCACTCTTTCCTGTTGTTTTTGTGTCCTTAATAATTAAATTGTACCCACGCTGAACTCCCATCTCCTATCTGTGAATCATAATTATGGTTCCCACGATACAGGCTCTGCCTAGTGTGGGGTCACAGTTAATCATACTTGTAGCGTTTAAGGTTTTTATTTCTTTATTAATGTTCTTTTGGAAACCTGCTTATTTTTATTTTTTAAATAAATATTTCTTTCTTTCTTCTTTCTTTCTATGTGTCCCTCGGCCCATCTGTATCCAAGATTGTTTTGAATCCATTTCACATGTTTTTTTTCCACATCAGTTAAACATCGATAAGGATACGGAGGCTTAACGAGAAATACTTGAGTGTATTCAGCAGTAGCTATCGCAAGTACTTTAACTATAAAATCATTTTTGTTACTTTTAAATCCTTGTATATCGACAAATAAAGTTTTTATATTCATGATAGTTTTCTAACCATATTACCTAATGGTTTATATTCAATTAAGCAATCATTCAGGATAAGACAAAACGCAGAGGTTTGATATTGTATTTCTACTTCACTCTCGAGCTCCAAGCGCACATTAACTACGGGCCCCGATTTCAGGTTATCAGTTTGTCTTGAACAGTCTATAACAAATAGAGGAGCTACCTCTTTAAAATCCTTTGCACTTAACAATGGTTCAGTTCTTCTACCATAATAAGACTGCTGAAATCGAACGTATTGCTCGTATAATATAGCTATATTATTGTTCGAGAAACTAACGTTCATATTATCGTATGGAAAGTAGGTCGAGTTTAGATACACTTTTACATCACGTAAATTACAATGATCAAATTCTGACATGTAAGCATCATTTTTGCGATTGGTCTGTAATCCTAGTATGACATATCTAGGTTTTTCAATCTGAGAAGATGTTTTGATTGACCATGTGTGCTTTGTAGTTCTAGGCAGCAAGGGATATTCGTACAAATCCCAATTTCTAAATGGAACTTGAATAGATCTATCATTTTCTAACAAACGAAGAAGATTGATTCTTTCTACGTCAGATACTTTTACATGTGGAACTCGCCATATAGTTTTATTAATTTCAACGTCTTCTACGACTTCTCATTAAGGTTTGTGTTACTGCGAAGCAGAACGAGTTCATGTTTACAGTTGATTACAACTTTTTTATAGTCTTCTGCAAATCCTAGGATATTACTTAGAGGTATCGACGATGAAAATTTCCCCGATTGCGTGTTTTTCGTACCGCTGATATCTCAACCCCACGCTTTCGACATTTTGGACTCATTCTCATTCATAGACAAAAATGACTTCATTCAAAAAATAAATCTGAACAAGAAATGTATTAAGCCTTCGCAAGTACCTTGGAGAATAGTGGAAGACGACCAAATAACTTACAGACGGATATGGGAACTGAATTCTATAACGAAGAATTAAAAAAACTGATTAAAATCTACAAAATAAATCATTATTCACATATTCGGTTAAAAAAGCATCTATAGTGGAATGGTTAAGCAGAACATTAAAATCACATCTGTATAAGTATTTTAGTCTCAAAGGTGGGTGGGTGGACCATTAGAAAATGTTGTTAATTCTTATAATTTGAACGAATTTAAATTGAACGTTTTGAGTTTGAGTTTTGAGTAATCACTCAAAACATCGTGTGACGCAACAGGAGCCCGTGAAAGTAACTAAGTTGAACGCACACAGAGTATTAGAAAATATTAAAACATTCCAGAGTAAACCTAATCATCACGCAAAAAACCCAAATTTTTGTGTTGGTGATCACGTGAGAATAAGCAAGTACAAAGGATGTTTTCAAAAAGGTTATACACCCAATTGGTCGACTGAATTATTTGTTATTAAGAAGGTAAACAGCACTATTCCTATAACTTATTTGATTGAAGATATCCGTCAACAACCGATTTCAGGATGTTTCTACGACCAAGAACTCCATAAAGCTAAATATCGTGATGTATACTAAATTAAAAAAATCATAAGGAAAAAAGGGAATAAGTTATTTGTTAAATGGTTAGGTCTAGATAAAACTCAAAATAGTTGGATTGATAAAAAGACTGTAGTATAAAACGTAACCTTAGTCTATAATCAGTTATGCAAGGTGGAGGTCTAGTTAACAGTCTGATAAATAATTTACCTTTCGAGTTACATCTACCTGGCTATAATTATTGTGATCCTGGAACAAAGCTGGTGAAGCGATTAGCACGAGGTGACAAGGGCAATAACACATTGGATGACGCGTGTTTGCATCACGACATAGCGTATACAAAATTCTCGGATTTAGAAAACAGACATAAGGCTGATTTAGATTGATTTAATATGACGAAGCAGAGACTTCGATCGAAAGATGCTAAACGTGGTGAAAAGATTGCGTCATGGTTGGTTAATAAAGTAATGAAGACAAAACTGAAAACCGGCTCTGGAATACAAAAGTTTAAAACTATCGTATCTAAAATAAAAGGACATCTTCAGAAACTGAAACCTAAAAATAGTAATATAGTTCTATTAAATATGCTTATGCTGCGGCAAAAAAAAATATTGATGGAGGTACCAAACACAACATAAGGATACCGCGAATTATTCCACTCCCCAAAAGTGGTGGCATTCTTCCCTTGATATCAATCTTTGCCGGGTTGCCTGCTTTAGGAAGTCTTGCTGGAGGGGCAGCTGGAATAGCAAAAAGTGTTAATGATTATAAAGATGCTCAAGAACGTTTGCGTGAATCTAAACGTCACAATCAAGTGATGGAGTCAATTTCAGTGGGTAAAGTATTATACATAAAAACTTACAAAAAAGGTAGTGGCCTGTTTATTAAAAATACGAACGTGTCTTCAAAAAACTGTGCTCTAACCAATGTGGATATAATCGCATATGCTAAAGAAATACCATATTTTCGCGGAGTCTACATGAAAGATGCTTTGCCAAGAAAACTAAGAAGTATAGAATGTGGTATGATAAATTTAGACGACTCCTACAATGAAGGGACGATGAATGACTATGAATATTTTGATAGTTTTGGAAACTTGAAGCCTCCGGCACAAGTTGTGAAATATCTTAATAGTCCTAATTTGTATTATAATTATACTAGATATCAGACTTATGATTGTGTCAACTGTGATCATTTATGTTTAAAGTATTTGCAGGATTTTTGGAATAAACTTATAAATAATTGATGTAAGCGTTTATTTTCACCATTGTTATAATGTCGTTCATCCTATAAATAACAGGCAACGAATCACTTTTAACAACGAATTATTCTCCTACATTACAACTAGAGGGAGAATATGAGTGTGATTTACTATACCTATCCACCTTTAATTCAATTCCAAACGTTGATAGTAAAAACAAAAAGTTTTATTATAGCGAAAACGATGTTATTGAACTTCCTGAAGGTGCGTATGAATTGCAAGATATAAACGATTACCTCAAAGGAAAATTAAAAAATATTAACTTTAATGTATCGTGTAACAATAATACATTAAAAACCTATATCTTCAGCACCAAAGCTATTCATTTTGAGAAAGAAAATAGTCTTAGAAATTTATTAGGATTTGGTAATCAGACGCTCAAAGCTACTATATTACATGAATCACAACATCCTGTCAACATTCTTTCGACGACTGTGGTGAGGATTGAATGTGATATTGTAAGCGGATCATACATAAACGGCATATCTAGTCACATTATACATGAGTTTGCGCCAAACGTCCCACCAGGATATAGAATAATAGAAATACCAAAGAACGTTATTTATTTTCCCGTTAACCAAAAGAATATTAACAGCTTAAATATATTGGATATAAAAAATAATTTAATTAATTTACGTGGTGAAGAAGTTCAACTGTATTTACATCTTAAGAGAAATGATCGAGTTCAATAAAACCTTACCAACACAACACAAAATAATTAGTCACACTTCAATCTCTCTCTCAAGGAAAGAACTGGGAAGAAAAAGAACCTAACTTCAAAAAATAAAAAATTCCTGAAATTAATCGGACACTTAAAATGAGTAATATTCTAGATATTTTGAGTGCACCTGTTTATGACAATAGCATTGATGGTATTGAGATTCATTCGTATAAACCTTACGTTACTAGTTTAAATCTTAATGATGAAATTCGTATACCAATTCATCAGCAAGATCTGTACATACTCCCGTCAGCAAGCACGTTATATTTGGAAGGTGCTGTCAACATCATTAAGCGAGAAACAAAGGAAAAGGTTACTAGCGTGCAGTTAACAAATAATCCGCTTCTATTCTTTTTTCAATATATTCGTTATGAGCTAAATGGAGTTGAAGTAGATAAAGTGAGAAACGCAGGAATTAATTCTACAATGAAGTCATTTTTGTCTACGACTGAGAATGAGTCCAAATTGTCGAAAGCGTGGGGTTGGGATATCAGCGGTACGAAAAACACGCAATCGGGGAAATTTTCAGCTTCGATACCTCTAAGTAATATCCTAGGATTTGCAGAAGACTATAACAAAGTTGTAATCAACTGTAAACATGAACTCGTTCTGCTTCGCAGTAACACAAACCTGAATGAGAAGTCGTAGAAGACGTTGTAATTAATAAAATTATATGGCGAGTTCCACATGTAAAAGTATCTGACGTAGAAAGAATCAATCTTCTTCGTTTGTTAGAAAATGATAGATCTATTCAAGTTCCATTTAGAAATTGGGATTTGTACGAATATCCCTAGCTGCCTAGAACTACAAAGCACACAAGGACAATCAAAACATCTTCTCAGATTTAAAAACCTAGATGTGTCATACTAGGATTACAGACCAATCGCAAAAATGATGCTTACAAGGACATGTCAGAATTTGATCATTGTAATTTACGTGATGTAAAAGTGTATCTAAACTCGACCTACTTTCCATACGATAATATGAACGTTTGTTTCTCGAACAATAATATAGCTATGTTATACGAGCGATACGTTCGTATTTCAGCAGTCTTATTATGGTAGAAGAACTGAACCATTGTTAAGTGCAAAGGAGTTCAAAGAGGTAGCTCCTCCATTTGTTCAAGACTGTTCAAGACAAACTGATAACCTGAAATCGGGGCCCGTAGTTAATGTGCGCTCGGAGCTCGAGAGTGAAGTAGAAATACCAGATCAAACCTCTGCGTATTGTCTTATCCTGAATGATTGCTTAATTGAATATAAACCATTAAGTAATATCGTTAGAAAACTATCATAAATACAAAACCTTTATTTGTTGATATACAAGGATTTAAAAGTAAAAAAAATGATTTTATAGTTAAAGAACTTGCGATACCTACTGCTGAATACACTCAAGTATTTCTCGTTAAGCCTCCGTATCCTTATCGATGTTTAACTGATGTGGAAAAAAACATGTGAAATGGATTCAAAACAATCAATTCAAAAAGATAATTATACCTTATTTAGAAAACAAACTAATTGTAGTTAAAGGTTTAGAAAAAGTAAAATGGCTTAAGGAGCTTTGTGATAACTGTACAATATCAAACATAGAAGAAAAAGGATGTCCAAATTTAAAACAGTTGTTTGAAATGTTTAATTTGCATCTCATTGACTTCAGTTGCTTAACTCACAAAACCAACTGTGCTCTAAGGAATGTTTTGTGTATTAAAAATGGGTTAGAGATAATAGAATAACTGTGTAATTCTTTGACGTTTTGTAATATGTGTTTGTAAAATGTAATTGATATTTTTTAAATAAAATAGTGAATAAATGTGTTTAGTTACCTAATTAATACTGTTTTTATTTTATCACCCTTTTCAGCTAGACAAGCTTAAAAATAAAACACAAAACGCAGTTTTAATTTTAAAATACTTTTAATTAACAATTTAAGATCAGATAGAATTATCACATAACTTTTTACATATTTTATTGACTAAATTTTCAGACATGTCCATAATTTCATCCACTGGTTCAGACACTACATACTGCACGCTTACAACACTATCTTCAGAGTTTGTACAAGTCTGTGGTTCAGTGATATCGATAATTTCGATCTTGATCATTCTAAGAGCTCTTCTGGGCGCCTTAGTGATAACATATGATGATAAAGCCATGGGATTCCGTTTCTTGCGATTTAATCTGCTGTTTTGTGTCTTCTTTTCATTAATCTTTTCCTTCGTATCTTTACCGTCGGGCGTGGAATATCGTTGGCCATCGTAATCCTCAGGGAGTTGAGCGTGTTGAAACCATAAGTCGGAGGGATCCAGTGACTGTAGAAAGAAAATCAAGTTATAATTAACAGTAGAAAACACAACAGGTTTATAAAAATAGGTATCTGATAAATGTTATATATAATAATAATAATAATAATAATACCTTGGACACCATTTACACACATTGATCTAGCCCCAAACTAGGATTCCCTGTATCTTGGGTACTAGACAACGATACACATATAGATAAATATTAATACTTAGATAGATAAACAACCATGAATAGGGTACAAACATCAGTTCTTATCAAACAAATATTTGCCCCCACCGGGACTCGAACCCGGGACCCTTGGTTTCGTAGGCAGCGTCACTGCCGACTCGGCCATTCGGGTCGTCAAGATAAATCAGAATATTTTACCTCGTTGAATGTAGAGATGTTTCGACGTAACGATCGACGTTCTATGCTTGCGCTCCCTTCTTTGAAAGTGATCGTCGTCATTACTAAATAAAAAATGAAACCTAAAATGTGCATGTCTTCATAAAAATAATGATGACAAATGCAATAACCTACTTCTTCTAACATAACACGTGAAACTTTATACTTTATACTTTATTGCACAAAAACAGAAGATACAGATACATCAAAATGGAAACTAGGTGTACAAAGGCGAGCTTATCTCTAAAAAGAGATTTCTGCTAGCAAACCTAATATGGACAGAATACATGAAATAACAGGTAGACCTATGTGCACAACGTTAAAAATATTAAAATAATAAACTAATTACTAATATGTACATAAATACATAATATCAATACAAATAGACAAAATTATACTACATACATATCAAAGCAATAAACCTACATAAATCTAGTATGGAAGAGAAAGATAGTGTTCTTTTAAGCGAGTTTTAAAAATAGAAAGTGACGGGCTGTCTCTGATGGCGCTAGGAAGTTTGTTCCAGAGCCTGATAGCTCGTAGTCTGAACCCATGTTCATATGCGGCTGTATTGTGTTGCGGAGTTATAAGCAGTGATCGAGCGTGAGATCTCCGAGGCCTATCCGAGGACAAAAATTCAAAACGATCTCGTAAGAAGACAGGATAGCGAGGATTAAATAAGAAGTTATAGAGGCAGATGAGGATATGAGAATCCCGACGAAGACGGATAGGGAGCCACTTTAACTCCCTGCGATACTCCGAGACGTGGTCATACTTGCGTAGGCCGAAGACAAACCGAATCCCGAGGTTTTGAAATCGCTCGAGTTTGTTCAGTTGCTCTTCATTCGCGCTCACCCAGCATACGTCAGCGTAATCGATCAGGGGAAGGAGAAGAGACTGGGCAAGCGTTATTTTTGTCTGATGAGGCAGGAAGTATTGTAGTCGTTTGAGGGAGTGAAAAGTGGCAAAGACTCGCCTACTGACCTCGCTGACATGCGCTGACCAGGAAAATTGGTTATCGAAGAAAACTCCTAGATTTTTGGCCTTAGTACTATATGAGATAATAGTTCCATCATAGGTTATAGGGGCAATGGACAGATTCTGTAACAAGTTAAGGGAAAACCTGGAACCAATAATCAAAGCCTGGGACTTACTAGGGTTGACAAGTAGTCCAAAAGAAGTCACCTCCGACCTAATACGTTGCTGGCGACCTCTCAGATAAGAGTCGAACCAGCAAGCAGAGACGGAGGACACATTCAAGGACTTTAGGGTCTCAACGAGGATATCGAAATCAACGCAGTTAAAGGCGCTGCTGAAGTCCAGCAGTGCAAGCACAGTGAGCTGTTTCTCGTCCATCGCATGCTGAATGTCATCGGTGACTTTAAGCAAGGCCGGAAAACCGGATTGCAGTTGATTCAGCAAGTTGATTGAGCATAAGTAGGAGGATAACTGAGAATGGACAATGGATTCAAGCACTTTGGATAGGATAGGCAGAATGGAAATTGGACGAAACTCTTTGATTTTTTCTTGAAATTTGATGTTTTGGGTAATCGGATAACTAAGGCTTTTTTCCACACATTTGGGAAGGAACTATTGGAGAGAGAGAAGTTTATTATATGTGTGATAGCTGGAAGAAGCTCGTCGAGTACGTTGCTGATCATTTTGGAGCAGATATTATCGTCACCCACGGCTTTGGAGGAAATGGAGAGCACTGCTTTCTTAACCGCATCAATTCCGACAAGTCTGAAGTCAAATGGAGTGGAGGTGGGAGCAGACCTCGAGCGCAGGTGACACAGAGTGGCATTTTTTAAGGTGGTCCATGACGACAGGGGGAGCTGAGAAAAAAATGTTGAGACCGTTGAGATCAACAATGCCAGCCGCTTGATCCTGAGAGTTACCGACACCAAGCGTTCTAAGGAATTTCCATACTTGAGCAGGTGTGTATCTTTCGATACACTCAAATATATGACGGCGCTTGGCATCACGACACATGCGATTACGGCGGTTTCGGAGGCGTTTGAAAGTGGCAAGGTTCTCGGCTGTAGGCTCCTTTTTGTTCAGGCATTTGGCTCTGTTCCTTTTAGCCATCAAACGTTTGATAACGTCGGTGAGCCAGGGTGCTGGAAGGTGTTTCACCTTAACTTTCTTGACCGGTGCATGCTTGTCAAATAGTCCCAGAATAATTGCGTTGAAGTGGTGGATCTTATCATCAACGGTCTCACTAGTGATAATAGGTGTCCAGTCAATCGACGCGGCATCTGATTTAAGGGATGCAGAATCAATACCCTTGAAGCTACGAATGTAAATAAGTTTTGCATTGCTCTTGGGAGTCTTAATCTTATATGAGAGGTAAATCAGGTCATGATAGGAAAAAGGAGAGTTAATTTGTCCATGTGTCGCAACTTTGTCCAAATTAGAAACTATCATGAGATCAAGAAGAGAGGGAGTGCAATGTGGTTGGAAATGAGTAGCGTTGAGAGGAAGAATATGCATATTGAAAGAATTTACAATGGACTGTAATTTAGCAGAGCGGGAATCATTTTTAAGAAGACATGTATTAAAATCGCCGAGAAATAGGGTATCATTATAAAGAGGAGTCAGCTCATTAAGCAAAGTCTCAAAAGAGTCAAAGTAATCAATACGAAGTGAGGGACTGTAGAGGACTCCGAGCAGAACTTTACTATGGTGAAGACAGATTTCGAGGAAGAGATGTTCTGCTGATTCGGAGTACTCATTCGGGGAGGCACTTATAACTCTGCAAGGGATATCCGAGCGAAGGTAAATAGCTACGCCGCCATCCGCTTTCCCAACTCTGTCGTTCCGATAGAGCTGGTATCTAGGCAGCGAGAACATAGTGGATGGTAAAGTTGGCTTGAGAAAGGATTCAGATACAAGAATACCATCTACATGTTTGCTACTGAACGACTCGAGTAGGTCCGGATAACTGGAGTGAATGCTCTGGGCGTTAATATGAACAATATTAAAATTATTCCCCAGGCCCGCAAAGACAGACGTCAGTTCGACGGATAGCGGTCTCTCCACAAAGGAGTTATCGCTCTCCGCACTAAAATAGTCATCACTTGAAGAACATGAGAAGAAACTGTTATCAATATTACATAAACTATCCATACCAAATAAAATAAATATATATTAATAATATAATAAATATGCTAGAATGCGTTATCTAATACAAAATAAAACTACAACTACACTACTAAATAAATATTGACCTGAAACCTTCATGTTGTGACAAGTCGGAGTTATCAACGTCATCGCTATCTTGTACAGTCTGCGCAAGAGTAAGCTGCGTCAGACAACTACAGGCCAGCTAACTCTGGGGATGCTGTACCTTACTATGAAAATTGAGAACCTATTCAATGTACTGTGGATCCTTATGTAAAGTATTTTAAAAGGAAACACGTTACTTAATCAAAGAATATATGGCTTTATTTCAATTTCACTTACAAGCTATATTCAATTTAGACTTAAAATTACAGGTTCTTACAATATAACATTTCTATTCAATATTTTGCTTCATGGCCCCACGAAAGAGTTGATATTTAATCCCTCAGAATGATACTTTTATCATCATTATTCGAAAGAGCTATTTTATTAAGAGACTGTGTAGAAATTTCGTGTTTTAATGACTTAAATATCATATTTTTTTCCTTTCTAAACTATTATCTAGTAACACATCTCTATAATCGTTGAAACATAACCTTTTGACAACCGACTTTTTGGTTCCTTTAGCCTTTTTTAATTCAGTTTGTTCTGTTTTTAAAGAATAAAGTTTAGACCGTAGACCTACGAATTCAACTATACGCTGACCTACTAACTCATCTTTAAATAATCCAGGAACTTTTTTATTTTGCTACTTAATACCATAAATATTATTAACTGCGTAGTTGCTGGTGTCTAAGTATTCATGGAAATTATATTTTATATCTTTGTACACGTCTTTCAAGATCCAACTCAGATATTTCATGAATTAATGCCGCAATGGGAACTTAACCCTAGAGTGGTAATGAAACTACACTAACCCAAATATTTCACTGATTGAACGCCGCTACGAGAATTCAACCCTATAGTGGTAATGACACTACTTAAGAAGATTTAACCCAGATACCTCCCGAATTCAACGCCGCTATGGGAATTTAACCCTAGAGTGGTAATGAAATTATACAACAAGATATAAATCCATTATTTCATTGATTTATAGCCGCTACGGGAACTCAAACCTAGAGCGGTAATGATATTAAATAGATACAAACCAGCTAGTCCACTGACGAAACGCTGCGATGGGAATTCAACCCACGTACGGTAATAAGATTCTGATCATTCAGCCCAACGAGTCGCTATAGGAATTCAACCTATGAACAGGTAAGCAAAAAAAAAATACTCCAGAAGAACAGATTGACCGATGGATACTTGATCAATCCAATTAACAGAGTTGAGAGAGAACGCTGAGAAGTAAAGCTATATAATTACTGATTCAATGAAGAATGCGGTCATTCTTCTAATGCGGATGGCCGAGAAGGTCATGCACCGCTTGCACAAAGTCAGTAGAGAGCCAAGTAGCGGTTTCCCGCTCGAGCGAAGCTGCGACGAATTTTCCAAACCAAGCCGTGTTGATTACATCAAAGCTTACCGCTACCCTTACGACACTATAATGGTAATATTCAGACGCGATTATTCAAGACTTAGATTATTAAATGTATAGTAAAGTAGGTTTTGTAAGATTCTTGATAATAAGTGAAGTCCTTAATAATAATGAAAATTGTATTAATAGCAGATATTCATCCATTATTGTTATGTGCCTGGAATAGACGCAAATTCAATGATAATATTCAGACGCGACTATTTAAGACTTAGGTTATTAAATGTATAGAGGTATTAAATAAGGTTTTGTAAGATTCTTGATAATGATTGAAGTTGTTGATAATAAGTTATATTGTATTAATAGCAGATATTCATACCATTATTGTTATGTGCCTGGGACAGACACAATTTCAGGATGGCCGACTGTTAAGTATTCATAATTTAAATAAATAGTCAATTCGTTTCGATTGATCAGCAAGTCACTCGATCCGAATTGAATGGTCTCTGACATCACTATTGACACAGAACATCTCTGCAGTTGTTGTCTATGGTCTCGCTCTCTTCGGTTTTGCGCGCAAGAAAACAGGAGTGTGTGTAGGGTCTCGGTTAAATTTAGATATTCGGTTGCGTCTGAACAATTTGGCCAATATACAAGATTCAGAAGTTAATATTGTGTTTTTATCATCAAGAAGGTAACTTTTTGTTGCAGGTTCATAGAATTGTCTTTTTCCCTTGAATAGTCGAGTGCATTGATGGCTCTGGCCATAATCCGGCCCGTACAGCAAGAGGCATACTACCTCAGAAAAAGTACCACTCTCCCAGCACTTTACTTGTAAGTAATGTATTGATTTACTTCCTACTATCAGTAGGTACTCTTTGGAAATCCATAGCATTTCTTAGCTTAATTCATTACCTACTCGTAAATATGCCCTGTAAAGCAGAAATGGAGAGTATGACTGCTGCTGGGGAAAGGTATGGCTCATGGGTATGTTAAAAAAAGTTGCTTCTCACAGAGGAGAAGCAGGTTCAAATTCTTACAAGTGCATTAACGGACGTTCAGGACATTCAGTGTTTCGGTTGACACGTTAAGCTGTAGGTCCCAGCTACTATCACTATGTGGTAAAAACCCCTCCACCAACCACTAAGTCAGCGTGGTGGAGAATGGCCAAATCTTACTTGTATCCGGGTAAAGGCCTGTGCCCCTCGGTGAGGATATAAATGGGCTACATTTATTCTATACCATATTTATTTACTTCCTACTATCAGTACCTACTCTTTGGAAATCCATAGCATTTATTAGCATAATTCATTACTTACTCTTAAGTAATATACTGTGTTGGCTCATGGAAGCATGGGTATGTTAAACAAAAAC
The DNA here is from genome assembly GCA_949825045.1 of Argyresthia goedartella. NCBI lineage: Eukaryota > Metazoa > Arthropoda > Insecta > Lepidoptera > Argyresthiidae > Argyresthia > Argyresthia goedartella. Next base: position 16,800,513 of record OX463828.1, on the reverse strand, counting down.
TGTTACAAAACTGTGTTTATAATGATACAAAATGATAATTTTACTATTCTTTAGGTGATTATGAGGATGCATGACTGTTTTCTTAATGCGTTGCTATTCTTTCCAGTGCCTGCACGCTCCTTTGACCGCTGGCCGCAAATGCCGCCATGGATTTCGCATTTAGTTCTTCTGCCGCTAGTCTGCACTCATTGATGTCATCTGCAGTAAAAATAAAATGTTCTATTTAGGAGTTCGAGCCTCTGCTTGAACCACAGTTGAGATTACACGCTGAAATTCGCCATCAATCAATCCTAAAACGTCTCAATCACACGACAATCATAGAGGGCTTTGCTTAACTTACAGTATGAAGATCCTCGGAAACACCGCAGCGCTTGCAGCAGCCATTTTGTTCATCAGTACGCATTTGAAATTCGCGCAGATTAGACGTGCTCACTTAGAGGGAAATAATATTTCTACAAGTGAGTAATCTACTTTATATTTAGAGAAGTAATGACGGTTTCCGCTCGACGCCCTTGTGCTCAGCGACGCATCCGACCTTGTTCGGAATATCGGTTGTAACCGAAATACCATCTCTTATGGTTTCGACACATTGGTGTTCGACCCGACTCGACGCGTCGTATTGTAAGCCGACACGTAAGATCATGTTTACTCGACGCGCAGTATCTCTGATAAGACGTCGCGCCTTACTATTGACTCGACGACGACTCATCGATGTCGAATTACTTATACGCCGTGTCGCATAATATTTTTTTATTCGACACATTGTTGCTTACTTCGTCAAGTACCTGTCGCATATTCATGCGGCTTGATTTATTGCACTAACTTTTCGTGCTACATTATTATTAAGAAGTTTTTGCTTCGATTGCAGATCATGGCGTTAGTTACGCTGGGTGAACTGGCAGAAACGGATGTAGCTGAAAAGGATAAAGACGCTTTCCATCAGATAATACTTTCACTAGATATGTATTATCCACCGGATTGGCGCGCATGGGAAGTTAGAAACTTCTCATTCGAAGAACTTTTTGGAGTACAACTCGACCAAAAAACCGACGCAAAGCTCAGATTTGCAGTACCCACGATTGACATAGCTCATGCGTTCGATCCTAAGGCACACTGCCTTTCGGAAAGAAGAGTTAGGAGTATCAAAGCGAGGTTACTAGAATGGCCCCTCGGTCGGGCCCTTATATACGCGCCGCATAGTGTCATGGAAAGGGTTCACTCGACCAACTATCAAAAATTTATTGAGACAGTGCGACTACTCAAACCTAAACTGCTTAACAGACAAGCAGCATCCTCACTGCTAGAAAAACCTCTGACCAGAGACGCAGTGGAGACGGAACGCTCTTCTATTTCCCGAAATAGTAGCACATACGTTCCTGATGAGACACCAAGAGCTCAGCAATCATCAGCCCACCAGAACGAATCCGGAAACCAAAGTCAAAGCTTATTGATACAGTTATTCGAAAAACAAACAGAAATGTTCAATAAACTACTGTCAGTATCTCAAGAGCAAAGTTCTAATATTAAGCAGTTAATTGCCAGACAGGACTCTGGTCCCGCTCAAAATGCAGACGACCTTAACGAATCATTTGAGTCGTTGCCGGATAGTACACAGTCAGACGCAGATGAGGAACCTGCAGTTGGGCAACCCGAGTCTGGTCCAACAATAGACAATTTAAGTACACGAGAGGCAGATCTTAAAGAACAAATAATCAGAGCTCAACGAGAATTAGCGGCTTTAAGTAACAAAGATGAACAAGATCTGCAAGATACTGGTTCAAGTTTTGATTTCAAGCCGCATACGTCGGAAGCAGAGCCCAAACTAGCCAAAACAAGCCCCAAATTTTTAAACCAGGGAATTGATTGCCAACGATTTAACCAGGACGGTTGGTGCTCTATAAGATACGCAGACACGCAAAAGCAATTTCAAGCTAATCCTGCCTTCGGTGCGCTGAAAACTAATAGCATTTTGGCTGGGGTCGCTAACTCATGGAAGTCTACGGAAATTCTAGAAAGGGCTGATTTAACCTTGGGCGCAATCACTCATGGACAGCGAAAAATTTTTTAAGACCTTCTTGACGGGCTACCTCGAGACGTCAAAAACCAGGTGGGAAAGAACTTTTTGTCAGCAGACTCAAAATTTAAAAAGACTTCAAATGATTTGCTCCAATACGTCTGTGGCCGACGAGCGGAAATTATACAAGAACGACGCAAAATGTTCAAGCCGTCGAACAAGGCCCTTCAGGACATTCTGACTGCCATCCCACCTTCGAGTCACATCTGTTTGCTGAAACAACACTTTCTGAGGCAATCAAGGAACAAGGCGGAGTATATAAATTTTTTCCCGCTAAGAAAAGACCGTTTCAATTTAAAGCAAAGCAACGTGCCGAGCGACCCAAACGAGAGAATCCCAAGCCTGACCACCAAACCTTTAAGAGGAGAAGAGTCGATGATAATTGGCAGACCAATCCGAATCGTCAAAACCAATACCGCTATGACCCAAATAGAACCGGAGGAACTAAGACGAACAATAGAGGACTCCCCCAACCTAACAAAAAATGGGGGAACAACAACAGGAAGTGACGCATTCGAAGCAGGTTGTTTGAGACGATTCTCAAACTTATGGAGCAATGCTCCAAAATCTATACAAAAGATTATTCAAGGATACAGCATACCCTTTTTGAAAAAACCTCCCATAATAAAAATTTCAGACGAACTTCTTCGAAATTTTATGACCAAAGGAACCCAAGAAATGACAATAGAAATAAAGAAAATGATTTCGTGCACGGCAATTCGTATCAGTCGCCTGAAAAGAGGATTCTTGTCCAGAATGTTTCTTCGAAGGAAACCAGATGGGTCCAATCGGCCGATCTTCAACTTGAAGAGACTAAACACATATGTTCAGACCCCGAAGTTTCGCCTTTTGAATCACATGAAAATACCATCTTTAATAGACAAACAAGATCATATGATGAAGATAGATCTGTCACAGGCATATTTTCACGTCCCTGTGAAAAGCAGTCTTTGCAGATTTCTCATGTTGGCTTACCAGGGGCGTATTTACGAGATGACTTGCTTGCCCTTCGGCCTAGCGAGTGCACCGGCAGCCTTTGCAAAGTTAACGAACTGGGTGGCACATCAACTGCGTTTGCAGGGAATCAAAATTGTGGTCTATCTAGACGATTTTCTTCTCAGTCACGAAAACCCAGACATATTGGAGAAGCAAATTTTGTCAGAGAATATCTGAGGAAACTGGGTTGGTTGATAAATCTTCAGAAATCTTCCAGCAAACCCACAACAGAGCTGGAATATTTGGGCATTGTCTGGGACACCGTGAAGAACAAGAAACGCCTAGGCAAAAAGAAAGTAGAACATCTTACTTCAGACATAAAATATTTACTGAATGTGCAACATTGGAGTTGGCAGGATGCCAAGATCATACTGGGCAAACTGAACTTCGCGTCATTTGTCGTCCCTCTTGGCAGATTGCATTGCCGGATTCTGCAAAGAGAATCGAATCAGCTTTCAAAAGAGAACAGACACAAGAAGATGCCAATATCACAGACGGCGCTTCAAGAACTCGACTGGTGGCGCAAAAACAACAGCCAGAAAACCCTAATACATACTCCAGACCCTGTAGTTTTTATAACAACCGACGCTTCAGATCAGGGTTGGGGTGCGGTAGTCAATGGACAAAAACTATGGGGCACATGGACGACCAAACAAAGATCTTGGCACAGCAACCAGAAGGAACTATGGACGTTGTACGAGGTCCTGAAGCGGTTGAGGTCGTCCCTGAAAAAGAAATCTCTTATGTGGCAAACCGACAATCGAACGAGTGTAGCATATATAACAAAGCAAGGGGGTACAAAATCGTTGCGGCTCCTGAAAACGACAACTATGATTTTAGAACTTTGCCAAATAATGAAATGCCAGCTAATTGCTCGTTATATTCCGGGAATTTGCAACGGTCTGGCCGATCGCCTTTCCAGGCTAAAATCAATGCCAGAGTGGCATCTCAAGCAGGAGATAGTTTTGTGGATTTTTCGACAATTAGGCACGCCCCAAATAGACTTGTTCGCGTCGAGAAGATCAGCAACTCTGCCATGCTATGTGAGCGAGGATGTGAAGGACATGAACAGCCAATTTACGGACGCATTCAGCAGGAGGTGGGACTACCAACTAGGTTGGATCTTTCCCCCCCCACACTCATTCCACGAGTACTACGACACTTGAAAACGTCGAAGGGACTTTATCTGCTTGTGACACCGAGATGGGAGAAAGCTTTTTGGGACAGAGAAATAAGAGGTCGAGCTGTCTGCTCCCCTCTTGTCATTCCGGATCTGAAGAACAACCTCATAGACCTGCAAACAAACCAGGCTCCGCCAGGAGTCGATCTCCTAAATTTGGTGGTATGGAAGGTACGGGCTGGACAAGTCACCTAACCGGGTGGAATAGTTCTGAAAAAGATATTTTAGAGTCATCCTGGAGATCATCAACAATGAAAACATATCGGCCTGCCTGGAACCGATGGCGAGAATATGCTTTAGTCAATGAGATTGCTTCTGATAATCCAAATCCTGCAGATATTGCAAAATATCTTTGTCACCTTTATACTACCGTAGGGTTAGCTCCAAAAACTATCGCCCTCCATAAATCAGTCGTGACAACTCTGGCTAATCCGGCTAGGTCTGATGAATTGAGTACACACCCTTTAGTTCGACATACCCTCAAGGGAATTTTGCTTCGGAATCCACCTAAAAAGAAACTTATTTCTTGGGCGATAGAAGATTTTATTTAATTTCTAGATACCTATAATCTAAATGATAACAGCTTGTTTGAAGTTTCAAGGCATGCCTGCGTGCTTTTATTACTTGCTTCGGGAAGGCGAGTCCATGACCTCACGCTCTTTACTCTAGAAGACGAATCATATCAGGATAATGGAGATTGCATAACTTTATGGCCAAAGTTTGGGTCTAAAACGGACTCCTTCACTCACAGACAATCAGGATGGTGTCTGAAACAACTTCCGTCAAATGTTAATGAAAGGAGAAACCCGGTGTTGTGGATAAGAAAGCTAGTTTCGTTATCTCAGTCCAGAAGAGGAACAGTTAAAAGCTTTTTTGTGTCAACGAGAGGGTAAGTGAAACCGGCATCCCGATCTATAATAGCAGGATAGATTAGAACGTTATTTCGTGAAGCTGGTATCTCTGCCTCCGCTGGCAGTTTTCGAGCGGCAGTTGCTTCTTCCAACTTTAGTAGAAATCGCTATGACAACGACGAAGTGTTAAAGCGAGGCAACTGGAAGTCTAAAAACACCTTCTTCCGCTATTATTTCAAAGAGTTACCTATTGCTAGAACTCCTCTGGTAAACCCAGTAAGTGAATCGTTTTCACCATTAGAATGAAAAGCTGTTTGATTGTTGTTCTATAATTATGTTGATTAACACCTTGAATTTATAATTGTTACTTGTGGAGTTATTAATATACCTAAGTACATTGTTGTTAATTATTTGTTACAAAAGAATATTTTGTTTTAAAATATATACATTGATTTCTAAAAACATTGAGTTTCCATTGGCAACTTACAATTTTCACAATAATCATTCGACAAATTAGGATCACAGTACGCCTACGTAGCGCCAGCAGAATATAAACACATCTTAACTGTGGTTCAAGCAGAGGCTCGAACACCTAAATAGACCCGTTTTTCCCCCGAAGGGTAAAAAACGGATATTTAGGTTTCAGCCGAAGCTTGAACCACACCTTAATAGCCTTGCTGGCTATGAGTTGAGGTAGGTACTGATGAAAAAAATAACTGCTGCAAGCGCTGCGGTGTTTCTGAGGATCTTCATACTGTAAGTTAAGCAACGCCCTCTATGATTGTCGTGTGATTGAGACGTTTTAGGATTGATTGATGGCGAATTTCAGCGTGTACTCTCAACAGTGGTTCAAGCTTCGGCTGAAACCTAAATATCCGTTTTTTACCCTTCGGGGGAAAAACGGGTCTATTTTTATTGCTTTTTTTATCTTAACTTCTTAAAACATAATATTGCCCATTAGCATGGAGTTTTATTTATTAACATTTTGTTGAGTCAAAGTCAAAGTACTTTATTACTGTAGATATTTACATATACTTAGCAAACGTCATTTTTGCCTCTTCTCTACATTGGACCACTGAGGGAGAAGAAGGGCGTAGAAACTCCCACAGATTGATTTTTAGATCTTTTATAAAAATTTGGTTGTGCTGAACTAATACAAATATGAAAATTTTCATTATTATGATTAATAAGCAGGAATAAAAAATTACAAAATTATTAACAGCAACTGAGCTAGATTAACCCCATACAGTCCCGTAGTAGGTTATCTCACCACATACCACTGAAACATTTCCATAATATTGAAGATATGAGACTGATGAATGAATTAGAGATTGAGTTTTTAGTAAATAGTCACCATCATCATCATCATGAACAGCCTATAACTGTCCACTGCTGGAATAAAGGCCTCTTCCAAAAATGAGAGAATTTGCACAAAGTAATCAAAATCCTGAGCAGACGGGTTGGTGATCGCAGTACTGTAGAAGGTGGTTGTTTATAAGGGATGCTGCTGTCCATTCGCTGTTAGGCATATTCCCTTTGACACTTCCTAATACAACCTCGGGAAGAAAAGAGGTGATGGCAATTGGTATTCTGTTCTGCCGTCACCACAAGGTGAATATTATACAAATATGTAGTACATATGTGTTGCAAATAAGAAGCAAATTCAAACCTAAATCTTGCTGATAATATATATAACCTCGTGACTGTTAACACAGGGTAATAAATATTAAACTCACATCTCCACTCCTCTCTGTTTTATGCATTCCATCAGCCACCACATTCATCGTGATTGTCAGCTGCGCCACTGATTCTGCACTGATTTTTTCCCAGTGGGCCAGTGATACAATGCCCACTGATCTAAGTCACGTTTCCCCTCCACGTACCCCAGCATCATCAGGAACTGCCCCTTCGGCACAACTCGGCGTGCTGGCATGCTGAAATTAAAACTTATTGAAGGTATTTCAAGTAGGGTCAGTCGGCTCCTCTAAATCCGTCTCAGCTCAGCGCAGCACGACTTACTTACTTACGCTATCATAGGGCGTGGGAAATGGGGAATTCCAACTACCTGATAAAATACAGTTTTAGTAAGCAAAAGCTATGCTTGAAATTAAGTTAAGTTAAGTTAAGTTTTGTGGTAAGAGCTTCTATCACAATATTTCACCAATGTCACGTGATGAGACCTGCACAATAGGAAAACACGTGGAACAGGTAATAAAAAGAGAACTTTAATCTGAGACTATAATTTAATATTATTGGTAGATATAAATTTGTTAAGTAAATTGACAGAGGATGGGTGAGATAAGGTGAGAAGGAAGTTAGATTGACAGGACGAGATAATTTCGGAGGGAGTAGATCGTAAAGGGAAGTATGATTGATAGGGCATTCAAAGAACAAATGATCAGGAGTACCGTCAGCCAGGCCACATTCACACAATGATGAATCCCTTATCCTAATTTTTGCGAGATGGACAGGAGTGTCCCAAACGAAGACGACAGATGACAGAAGTGACTGATTTTTTAACTAGGTTGCTAAACTTAAAGATCCAAGGACGTCTCAGAATTATTGATTGAATGGTACCGTAGTGTTTACCTTCTAAAGTTTTGGTCAGGGGCGGAAGCCCCCTCTTTTTGAAATTTGTCATTTATGGTGCCAGGAATTGTCTAGTCGAGATTGAGCTACAGCAGCGAGATCATGAGAGTGGATCTTAAAATGAGAAGGATCACCGGTCCACACAGCATTCCTTGCTAGCGAGTCACCCGCCTCGTTACCAACAATGCCAGAATGTCCGATGCCAAGCAACGACAATATTGATGCCAAGAACATGACATCTGTATAACGCCTCACGGATTTTGATAATAAAAGAATACTTTGATTTAGATTTAAATGGATTAGCCAAAATAAATTAGGGAGCTAGGGAGGGAATAGCTTAGGGAGTGCTTATGCTTGAAATTATAAACAAAGAGAAACTTAAACCTAAAAATGTACCCTGTGACTTGAACTGTCATGTCAACAAGGAAACAGTGTGCTTTTAGCGTTATCAAAACGCACTTGCAATCAATGTACCAATTTTTTAAGCCAATACTTTTAGTATTTGACTGACAGAAACACAAAAAAAGGTTAACAAGATACAATAAAGGTTTATAACTTTAATTTCAATTATTTCCTCAATATTTATGAGAATCTATGCAACCGATTACATTACGCAACATCAAAATATCGCTCATCGATGCACGTCCCTATTTAGTTCATTCACACGATGCTCAGAGCTGATAGAAGCCTTCGGTGATACCCCGCAATCGATGAAATTGTATGAGCATGAGATGAACCATAGACACTCGCTCTGAACTTCAGAGAGTTACGCCATAAGGCTGCTGGTCCCAAAGGCGAAATGCGTTTAGTTGAAAAAAAAAACATGAACTAATCTTAGTTTGCGTTTAACGATGGTGACTTCAGAATGCCCAATAACTTAATTCAAACTAATATTACTTTCGAAATTAGTTTAGTTGCTCTAGTTGGTGTCACCTAGATAATTGAAACCAATGTTGTTTAAGCTAATATCTACTGGCTTATTCACATTAACATTGACATAACGGACGAGCAAAAAATGATTTGCTGCTGTCAAACTATATAGTTTCATATTTGGAAAAGTCCACACAATAAAAATGTGAACGGTTTTTGAGCGGCAATTTAAACAGCCCTGCCGCAGGACTGCTCTTAAAAAGAGCAGGTCTGTTAATAGTACAATTAGTACAGGTCATAGAACGACAAATCAGGGCAGTTCAGTTTAGGTCCTGTTATTATAGGTTGGTATTAGGCCTCCGGAAAATAACATTAAAAACATAAGTATTTGTACATAAGCCTTGCTCATTTTTATTATGATACCTCTAATGTTTAACCCGGACAACTAGTTTTTCTTACAACACTGGAATCTTATAAATCTATTTCCACTAAATCATATCTAAAATGGCCACTGTGAAAAACTAGTATGTATGTATTATTGAACATGGTTTAATCAAAACGGATTTGGCTCGTGTTTAGGCGATACTAAACGGTTCAACCATATTGATTAACTTGGTTAAAAGAGGCAGAAGAAATGTTGTGTTTTGAATGAAGTGAACTGCTTAAATTATAAAGTTAACAATTCGATTCACACTGACAATAATGTATGTACGCTAGAACTTTTCAACATTTTCCATTATTTGCTTTAGCTGTAATGTTAAGACATAAGAAATAATCACAGACTAATTGCACCCCAGTTTGGACTCGCGAAAGTTAGCAATTATTTCAAGGGTCAATGCATTCTTTACAGGATACCTCTGGAGATTTTGAAATTGCCATTTGAGCAAGTTTAAAAGCATGTTAAAGCGACTTTGTCGAAAAAGGGATATAACATGGTTCAAGATTACTTAAATGATGGGACTTTATGGGTATGTAATCTTGCTCGACACAGTCCTTGCTTTTAATATAAGGCCAAAAATTACGTTTGCTAAGTATATGTTAATATCTACAGTTATAAATAAATTTGACTTTGACTTTTGAATTTAATAAAAATAATAATAACGACCGAATTCTGAACCGATGTAACTTAAAATTCGGTACACTTATGAATTTATGTGACCCAAAAACGAACGTGGTACGTAAGAGAACACTTTTTGAATTCTAGGGGCAATTTTGGGTGGCAAATAGCACATAAAAAAAGTTTGACACATATGAGCAATTCAAAAACCATGTAAAGACCACTGATAACAAGATAACATAAATGAGAAGAGTGCATGGTGTAATCTAACTCAACACAGAACTCGCTTATTGTAAAAGATATTTATTCCTGACGACTTCTGTGGCGCAGCGGTTGTGGGAGGTGCCGGATTCGATGCCCGGCCGGGGATAAAGAAAAAAATTCCCTAGCTCTTGGATGTTTTCATGTAGTGTGTGAAGTCGCTGTTTCTGGTTCCCACGAAACAGGGTATGCTAGTGTGTGGCCAGAAGCAATGTATGTGCCTATATATAAATGTTTATTTATTAAATGATAAGCACATTCTCTCCTACCTATTCAATATTTTGCGAAATCCCCGCTACCCCACATATCATTGAGATTCTTTCAACTCCTCCACATTACACTGCCGCTTACGACCATTCGCTTAGGTTAAGGGCAATCCGACTGTTGGAACTCACTTCCCTGCGCTGTTAGGGAAAGTCCCTCAATTTTCACTTTTAAGAAAAGACTGAAAGTGTATATCCTTTCTCTTCCGTAACAGGTATCATATGTATGTAGGTATATGTATGATATATTATGGTTTTTACACTATGCGCATTCTATCAATTGTAGTTTATATGGTTGAGGTATATATTTTATTCATTAGGTTTATTTTATTTATATTTTGAAATTTAGAAGTAAAATTTCGTATGCACATATGTATAGAGTTTTATTGCGCACTAGGAATGTCCTGTTTTATAAACTCTCCTGTCTAGCCTGGGTATTTTGGAAGAAATCTCTCTTTGGAGATAAGTTCGCCTTTTCTGATAACATTTACTTTAACTGTCTGTACCTTTATATTTTCTGTGCAATAAAGGATATGAATATAAACATTTATGTTTATGCATATTATTAATAATATGTACTATCTTTACAGTTAAACAAAACATATATTTAAAAGATATATAAAAATCAATCTGTGGGAGTTTCTCACCCTTTTTCTCCCATAGTGGTCCAATGTAGAGATGTAGGTAAGTATGGTCCAATTTACAGAAAATAAGAATTTTGAATTTTAATTTGTACGTATTGTCTCATTTCCCTGTGGCGGGTTTTCACCCCTTTATACAGCTTGTAGTGATTAGTAATTTATATATGTGTGGGTACTTGGGATAAAAGGAGTCTGCATTCTGATACTCGAGAGTTTACTTCATGGTGGCAGCGGTCTGAGCTGAATATTGTTTTGTGGTAGAAGTACTGGACAGTTTTGTCAAATTTTGGACTTTGTTTTGGACATAATCGGTATATAAGACAGCAAACTAAATGGGGAACGTTTCTAAAATTTTACCTAATGCACGCCCACCCGTGGAACTTGTGTAAAGGCAGCCCGTCAAGCTGAGCTGAGGCGTAGCGCAAGTCGCTAAAACAGTTTGAGGTGATTCTCAAAGCATCCGGTGTAAACTAGGAGCCTGTAATGTAAAGTTCGAAAAGGAGACCGACCTTGAGAACATAACCTTACTTGTTGCGAAGTTCAACGGGTATTTCGGCACAAAGTCGAATATAACGATGTTGCGATTCAAGTTTTTTACTCGCAATCAAGAAGCCGGTGAGAGCATCGACGATGCGAGTTCGGGCATCTGGAGGTTAGACTCATCAGAGATCACATCGTGTGTGCGGGTTGCAGGACATCACATGACATCACGGTACGAGACCGGACGGACTCACATTAGATAAAAACCAAAGTTTTTTTTTTTTTTAAAAGAAGCTTTTATTAAAAATGAACAATGAAAAGTTTAAAATAAATTAACTCCAATAATAAATATATCACTTTATAAGTTCATTGTAACCTTTAACGATAATTAAGTTTTTTCGTCTACGACAAAATAATTACATACCGTGCATAAGGTACAGTCGTCTAATAAGGCCCACCAGTTAGCAAGGCCCAGGCGCAGAAAACCGACTTTTATACAGTTGATTTGCGCGACCTTCAAAGTACGTATGGAATAGACCAATAGGAACGCAGAAACGCAACAGCGGGCAGTGTGGGGCCGCCATCTTGACAATGACGTCCGGTTGTTCGCCGATGTCGGTCGCGGCCACTGATTACGCTAAATTTTGCGCCCACAAAACGAACGATTTTACTTGTTTATACTGCGATTTTGCAAGTAGAATTTTGTTTAGAGTTTTTATTTGATCATTATTATTTTGATATTTACATATACATGTGCGATTTAATGTCTATTTATTTCTAAAATGATCAATTTGTGTTGGAAGGTCCATGTCGTTTAGGAAAGCCCAACAAAATTGTTGCTCGGATCATACAAGACTCGGCTGGGCCTTCCAACCCTACTGCAGTCTAATAAAGCCCGCTAGTTTCTGTAGTATTTAATTTAACTAACAATGTTTTACTGAGTGTTACAAAAGTGCTTGATAAATACCCTAAAAATTACTGATCGGAAATTCGGATGCCTTCGGTCAAGTGAATTGTACTGAATTTCAAAGGGCCTTGTAACCGACCATAAAGATATTTGTGTAATAATATGAAAATTAAAAATCAAAAATCCTTGACAATAATTACTCAATTATAGAATGAATAACAACATTTTTAAATAAAATACTAATATTTATTCACAAAACACCTAAAAAGTCAAAAGCTAGGCTGATTTCCCACACAGTTGGAACGCGTATTTTTCTAACAAATTATTGATGATTTTAGTTTATGCTTCCTGCTATAATGTTCATGAATATCACAATGTGCATATTTATTCAATCTTTGAGGTCTTTAATGCATACTTTTACGCCAAACGATCTACAATCGGCACCGGCCTTATTATCGACACCATTTTTAGTAAAGCCCAAAAAAGAGGTTTTTAAAAACGTTCAAAAAAGTAACTTACCGTCGTTATAGCTGTAAAAAGTACATTTATTTGGATTTTGAAATAATCATAACTTTCATTGTAAACTTTTTTTTCCTTGAGGGTGGTTAAATAAAGCTTTTATTTCAATTTGTAAAAAAGTGGGCCTTACCCATACTACGGTACCTTAATTATATATTTTTAACATTAAAACCTTTACATTTTAGTTGTTAAATCTTCCCGTTTTTATCACAGGCCCAATTTTATAAATAAAAGCGTGTTACATTGTAATAGCGAGAGGAAAAGAAGGTGCTAAATGTTCTTAATCATACTATCAAAATTTGATTTGATCACCATTTGATTTGCGGGCGCGAAGGTACAAATTATTCACTAATATTCATTTATCATTCGTCTATATCAGAATCAGTATATTTTTTTTTATTGAATATAAATAAATAAATTATCTTATTCAACGTCAAAATTATACTTACTTATTTTATACTTATTTTAATAATAATAATATTATTATAATATAAATATAATTATTATAATATAATATATTATAATTATAATATATTATATTTCGGAAGGTGGGCCTCGGGGTTAAGAAAAAACTGCAAGAAACTCCTCCAAACCTTCTTTTTAAAAAAGTGACTTTACAATAGGTACTAGTTTCGGTCTAAGGAAATTCGCCGGCGAGTGATAGACTTGATCCATTGCCCCTCGTCGAATTTCTGTGCGCTGAGATGGTATGGACCATGCAGTTTTGTCATCTAAGTATTCCTTAATACTATAATAGGACTATCAGCTCATGTTCATAGTTTATGAACCTCTTTTCAGGATGGATCAATGATTCCTTTGGTATTTTATTGTAGAAGCGAATACAGTGCCCCATGAATGATGTGCCTACTTTATTTAGTCTAAATAATAGTAGTGCTAACCTATTTCTATTTCTAGTGTTAATTGTATGGCTATCACCTACAATTTTAAATAAAGCTATGTTTTTTCTTACATGCATGATATTCTCGTATATATATTGACAGGTAACCGTAAGTATATTAATTTCTTAGATTTTTTCTCTTAATGATTCTCTAGCATCTAATTGATATATCGCCCTGATCGCCCTTTTTTGTGAGAAAAATATCGTATTTATATCTGCTGCTCTCCCCCAGAGCAATATTCCATAAGACATAATACTGTGAAAATAACTAAAGTAAACCAATCTGGCAGTTTCAACATCTGTAAGATATCTGATTTGTCTGACCGCAAAAGCGGCTGAGCTAAGGCTTCGTGCGAGATTAGTTATGTGAGGACCCCATTGAAGTTTCGAATCTATAGTGATTCCGAGAAAGATTGTGTCCTCAACGAGGTTCAATCTTTCAGATCCGATTCTTACACTGCTGTCAACCTGTCGTACATTAGGCAAACAAAATTTGCTACATTTAGTCTTCTTTGAGTTTAATAACAGGTTGTTTACATTGAACCAACTTAACCCATGAGAGAGTGTACTATTTACATCGTCTAGAATTTCTTCTTGTCTTTTCACCTTTAAAATAATAGATTTGTCATCAGCAAATAGAACAACCTGAGTCATTTTGTCCGCCATATACGGCAGGTCATTCACGTACACTAAGGAAAGGAACGGACCTAAGATAGAACCCTGGGGTACACCAATATTTACATGGCTTCCAGTGGACTTGCATCTGTTTATCTACTTTTAGTAATCTTTCCATTCAATAAGATTCCCATAAATTTTAACGCATTATCTTTGATACCATAGTGTTGTAGTTTGAACAAAAGAGTTTGATGGTCCACTCAGTCAAAGGCTTTGGAAAGATCACAGAAAATACCAACCGCATCCTGTGATCCTTCCCACGCACTATAAATGTGTTCTACTAGCGCTACTCCGGCGACTGTTGTTGATCTGCCTTTAGTGAATCCGAACTGTTTTTTGTAGAGTAGCCCAGATGCATTGAAGTGAGAGAGTAGTTGACTCAATATGACCTTTTCAAACGCCTTGCTCAACACTGGCAATACAGATACAGGTCTGAAGTTGGCAGGGTCTTCTTTACTTCCTGATTTAAAAAGTGGTATTAATCTGCTCATTTTTATGAGGTCAGGAGAAACTCCGTTTGCTATACAACTATTGAATGTGATTGCCATGTATGGTGGAATCACATCGATTACTGATTTAACCACGTTAACCGACATGCCCCATAAATCTTCAGTCTTTTTCACGTTAAGAAGTTTAAATGTTTTAACTATAGTTATAGACCCTATTGGTTTGAAGTTAAACCATCCTTGTTTTGGGGCACAAGTAATCTAAAGACTTTCCAGAAGAGGATGGTAGTGCTTCTGTTGTTATTACGGGTATGGTACTGAAGAACTTTTCAAATGCGTTAGCAACGTCCTCGTTTGATGAGAGTAATTTGTCGTTAACTTTTAAATTAAAACTAGATTCACTAGACAAAACCTTGTCTGTCTCTTTTTTAATAATGTACCATGTATGTTTAATTTAGCCGCCAGAAGCTTTGATTTTATTGTTAAGATGTATACACTTGGCTTTGTGGCAGTCTTTCCTGAAATTTTTAGAATAATTTTTGACAAAAACGTTAAACTCAGGACTGTGATCATAGGATTTTTGCTCATACAATTCATATAGTCTGGACCTGCTCCGACTTAAATCCTCTGTTGCCTGCCTGCTCTGTCTTTAATCTTATTGTGCTGGCTTGTGCACATTACCACCACCACCTAAATATAATGAAATCCTTAATTGGCCTCATTCAAAGATCTTTTTTTTTTGATTACATGTAAGCACGGCTGTGGATTTTTGTTGATGTAATAAAATAAAATAAAATAAACCTTTCGCGATATCTCTTATTAGAGATAATCTCGCCTTTTTACATATTTTCTCTATTTAAAGATATATAAATGTCTGTGTTTTATTGTATGTAGAATTACGAACATCTGAGAGTTTAAAAAGACAAGTTGATAGTGGCGCCATCTCAACGTGTATCACCTCACTATCTCCGCAGCTCTATACTGATAATATATGTTTATTACCATTACAATGTCGCCACCAAGCTGCAAAAACGAAATTGGCTAAAAGAGATATCACAAAGTAGACTTGCGCAAAGTGTGTCTTTATAGGGAGTAATCATATCTCATATCAATTGATTCGGTGACACATTATATCTCTATCATATCTCACTCATTCAAATCTATGGCTTCTCATAACGCTCCAACTCCCACTTATTTCTTACTCTTTTTTCTCACAAGGCTCTTATATTTGTTTAATGAGTTGATGAGTTGGAAGAGTCTCGAAAAATAACCTACTCAATACAAAATATATAAACAAACGAATTGCAACAGTTGCATTTTAATTTCACCATTTGAACTATGCCTTAACCAACTTACCTAGATACCACTTTTTATTGCCCGCTTCGATCCCTTGATCACTTTTGCCTTGGCAGCGAACTGAGGCCTCCATAGGTTCTTCATACATTATTATGAACGTTATATCCCATAGATTTTTTATTGCTTTTCGAGCTTATTGCAATGCGATACGATTCAAATCAATAAGCAAACTTTTGGAAATATTATGCCTATTATAGTATGACAAACACGTACTCTTTCTCGCTCATCTTAATCCAACCGATGATAGCCGAAAAAACCCACGTGTTCGTTTCCGCGAATCTCGCTCTGGTGTACAGGTGAACGCAAACCTATCCATGCTTATCCGGTCATGCGAGGCAAGCGAGTGCGACAGAGCAACGCGCGAGAGCAGCGTGGTCGATTCCTTCGGCGCCGTCGATCCGTTCAAACAAAACAAAACTTTAAAATTTTAATTTAATCTATATTATTATATTGTATTCATGCTTATTATTACATCTCATTGGTACATTGTCACCACCGGATTCAAAACCACATCTGCTGAGTGAGGAGCAAGCGTGAAATAACAGGGTCCTTCGTGTTTCCCCATCTGTGTTTGTTTTGGATGGAAACACCGCTCAGTATACAAACCAAACTTTGGCTAAGGGAAGATGAAGCTGTGCAGCATCATAACCAGTTCAGAAGACCCGACGCTTCATCAACCCTCTCACTATGACGACGATGACGACCATGCAATATGAGATCACTGAGGTGGTGCCCATTTCCAAGCTGCTGACGCTTAAAACCCACCAGTTACTTGCATTCCATTATATTCCAGTTATTTGCAAATTTGGGAAAAAACTTGTGTTTCGGCCATGGTTTCTATTATATTTCTTGATCAAATTTTATGCTCTTTAATTTGGTAGCACGTTTTCACTTGGATATACCGAAAAAAGTCCAAAACATTTTTAAGTATTTTTGTGGCTGCCAAAAGTGGTCCCGAGATATCTCGTGTTACAATTGATTGTTTATGTTTGTAGTTACATCACGAAAAAAACTCGTACAAGAAAATATCCAAAAAACACATGTCTTGATTGGGGGGGGCCCCTTATTTTTTAAATGTGTATTGTTCATAATTGAATTTTTAAATAATATGATACTCACTTGTGTAAGATTCACCTGTCGACTTATTACGGTTCATCAGATATATTCCTCTGATAGAGAGGCAGAACAACGGAACAGACTGACGGACGGATGGACGTACAGCGGAAGCTCGTCTATGAAGCTTGAAAAACTAGCCACTCACTCCTACCACCACGTGGTGGCAAGAAAATGTATTTTCGGCCGAAACACACGTTGAAGTTGACTTTGCGGCCCTCGTACTTAAAACTGTTGATTTCACAAAAAATATGCACAAGAATTACTTGTTTATTTTGTCTGTGTCATTTTATTTTATCATATCTATTATATTTTTCTCAAAAACAAATTAAAAACCCAGCAATCTTTGAATAAAACTAAGGTGTAGTTTTAAACTAATCTTCACTCAACTAGAAAAAGACGTCAATTTATTTATAAAGATAAACCGTCTTTCGATAAAAACACGACACCACGATGACATCTGACAAAATTCATGTTTGACTTAAAAAGTCTTTTATCAGGGAGTTGCTTATTAATGTGCGATACATTTCCTACATTTCCCGTCGCTAAAGATGACAAAATTCATTTACTTAAGGCGGAGTTCTAACGATCATCATTTGATTCGCGAGCGCGATGGTACAAAGTGTTCACTAATAATCATTTATCATTCGTCTATATCTATATCTTATTGTGCTGGCTAGTGCATATTACTGTTTTTATTTAATATAAATCTCTCGCGATATCTCTTGTTAGAGATAAGCTCGCGATCGCTCGCGGGTTTTTTTTTTTAACTTAGTGAACTATTTTTTTACCTAGTAAATAAACAAATAAATATTGGGTGATATTTAATTAGCTGACCACATTTAAGGGAATAATAGTACTCGTCATTATGAACAACTTTCCCTATGAAATATATGGTCGCAAACGAAAAAAAAATTTGGGTCCCCCATAGTAACTTGTAATCAGCTGAGTGGGTCAATGTACTGTGGGACAAATATTTTTTTCCATTATTTGCGGCCATATATTTCTTGGAGAAAGTTGTTCGTTATGATGGGTACTGCCATTCCCCAAAATATGGTCAGCTAATAAAATGTCACCTTGTATATGTCGCAGTTAGTTGGTTAAATCAGACTCTTAAATACCGACGTTTAACCAAGTCACTAAAATTCCGTTAGACAAGTGAGTGAACGAAACGTTTAACGAGTTGACTAAACGTTCTTAGGCGTCTTGTTGCCTAGGAACGTACATATATATATATATATACTATATAAATATTTTGTATGTGCATTTAAGTTTATGTTTTAAGTACTTTTTGTTGTTCTTACATGTTCAACCTTACACGAAGGATAAAGGGGGCTTCGCTTCACTCACTTCCTTTACCCTTCGCCTAAGCTACCGCAATATTTTGCCTTCATTTAAGCTGTGCAAATCAGCTGTTGTCGTGATGCCATCTTGTTTTCCAACACGCTGGCTTTCGGTAAGACTGATTGTTAAACGTTTTCGACGATGATTTATTTAAATCAAAATGCTATTGACTTGGTTAAACGTCGGTATTTAATCAACGGTCTAGAAAGTTAGTTAAGTGCCTGATTAGACCAACCAACTGCGACATATATACGACAAACAAATATATAAATGATGATACATGACTGCAAGAAATACTAACAAAATGGCTTATGGATAAACCGTTCGAGGAAACTGCAGCTCTTCTTGGAACCTGATGTAGTATGATGGCACAGGTAATATTTACTTTAGAAGAGGACTCCATCTTATTTTATTGTAATCAAGTGTGTCTTGAAGAAATAAATACAATTTATTTTAATTTAGTTTTTACCGAGTGGCACAGGTCTTTACTCGGATACGAGTAAGAGCTTTACTGATACAAAAACATAAATATATATACAAGGTGACATTTAATTAGCTGACAATATTTTGGGGAAAAATAGTACCCATCATTATGACCAACTTTCTCCAAGAAACATATGGTCGCAAATGGAAAAATATATTTGTGCCTCAGTTCATTGACCCAATCAGCTGATTACAAGTTACTATGGGAGACCTAATTCTTTTTTTCGTTTGCGACCATATGTTTCTTGGGGAAAATTGTTCATAATGATGGTTACTATCATTCCCTAAAATATGGTAAGCTGATTAAATGTCACTGTGTATACATACAGGCACATAAATTGCTTCTGGCCCCACATTATGTGGATGGAACTGAAACAGCGACTTCTCAAACATATAAACATCTGGCCGGAATTTGAACCCGGGAGCTCTCGCTTGCGAGGTAGGACCTCGACTGCGACGCGCCCCGCCCCCCCCCGCGCCCCCGCCCCACGGAGGTCATCAGCGTCACAGTTTGAAGCTGTTCACTACAGTCGAAAGAGTTAAGTTGAGATTAAACTATATATATAATGAATTTACATCTTTGATCTTTATTAGTACCTACGCTTGGTTGCGGCGGAAGGTGTCACAATAGTTTTGCTTTATTTTTAAGTTGGTACGTTTGATTTTCTATTACTTTGATATCTATGGTGAAATTTAAACCATTTTTGTTTAATTAGGATTTATGTTAAAAATATTAAGATTTTATTGGATACCAAATATGATGTGTGTGATTTGTGTTTTCAATAAACAATGACAGTTTTTGTGATTTTGTTTCGTGAATATTTTTCGAGTGAAATTAATGATAAATGTTTGAACTTTAGCGTGTATTTCCCTTTCCATCCATGATTTGCTGGAAGAAAGCTCTTGTTAGAGATAAGCTCGTCTTCGTACATGATTTCTGTATGTCTTTTTGTGTAGAACAACAAAGACGACCTCTGTGGCGCAGAGGTTGTGGCTCTGCCTACCATGCGAGAGGTCCCGGGATCGATCCCCGGCTGGGAGTAAAAAAATATAACCCCAGGTCATGGATATTTATATGCGTGGGAGGTACGTCGCTGTTTCTGGTTCCCACGACACAGTGTGGGGCCAGAAGCAATGCATGTGTCTGTATGCAAATGTTTATGTTTATTTATGTTTATGTTCGTATATATCGTTTTGAGATTTCTAATATTTGTGGTCTACCCCTGCTCAAGTGCTTAACAATCAACCTTTCTCATCCTAACTTGGAAGATATACTATATACTATATAAGAGATCTCACTGAAGAAACTATGGCTGTAATTATGGGAGCCATCTTCGAGAGTCTTCACAGACGAAAGAATTGAGATCTAAATGGGTGCCAAGTTCTATGGATAATCATGATATTGGATTGGTTCAAACAAAAGGTATGGAAGCCGTTTCATGGAACTAACTACATCTTAGTGTTTGCAATCGCTAAGCTATACTTGTTGACCTTGGCACCCATTTAAATCTCAATTCTTTTGTCGGTGAAGGCCTTCGAAGTTGGCTCCCACTACTCTCATGAGACTGTTTTGTTGAGATATCATTATTATTTGTTAATAAATATTTAATTTTTCAAAGTAAATTTATGCCCAAAGCTTATCTCTCTTTAAAGAGAGATTTCTTCCAGCAAACCTAGATAGGACAGAAAAGTTTATGAATGTACCAACGAATAAATATAACCCACTACACCCACCGAGGGGCACAGGCCTTTACACGTATTGAAGTTAATAAAATTATACAGTGAGCCCCCCTCACTTCTCCATACAAGAAACTTGGTTAATATAATATTATGCGTTATTACCAAACCGTTCGTGTGCGATTCTGACTCGCACTTGGCCGAATTTATATCCGATTGTAAAATATGTAAAAAGAGTAAAGAGAGAAAGATAATACGTAATAAGGAATAATACGTAATAAGGACAAATCATATTTTTGAAAAATATTTTTCATGACAATAATTCAGTGTTTTTATATTGCCAAATTTCAAGCTTCTAAGTTATCTGGAAGTTGGTTAGATTTTTGATCTCAGTCACAGTAAATTCGTAATAAAAACCTCAGTTTTTTAATGTTAATAAAACTTGATGGTCTTACTTTTCTGATGTAGTGCTGACTGTCTAGCTCCGTTAGAGCCTTGGGCAGAGATTTAGGCGTGGGACTACACGTTTCTCTCACATCACCTCCTGTGAATGTATCAGCGTATCTTTACAGTCACTTTGCGCTCGGGTCTGGTGGCTCAGCTGTTGCTCGCAGATGTACCAGGCGTCGACCTTCGGGCATGCTGACAGTCACTTTGCGCTCGGGTCTGGTGGCTCAGCTGTTGCTCGCAGATGTACCAGGCGTCGACCTTCGGGCATGCTGCCTCTATACACATACTCCTTGGAATTGGTTGCCAGGAACGGGAGTGGTGGAATAAAACTTGATGGACTTACTTTTCTGAATTTTTGTACCATATCCTGGAGGTTTGAATGTGTATACCAAATTTCATATGTCTAGGTTTCATAGTTTTTGAGTTATCAAGGGGTCAAAAGTAGAGGTGATTATTATTACAAAAACGCATAAAATAACTCGCTCTTCCAAAATAATGAAAAACCCCGCTATGGATATTTTAAAAGACGACTATCAAACGTTGGCACGTTCAAACGTATATACGTTGCGCTTGTGGAGTCAATTAACTGATCTTTATAGGTGTTGAATTTAGTGTAGTGATTTGTAAATATACATTTTTCTAAATGCCAAAATTGAGATCATCCCTTTCTGCAATGTAGAACTATTACAATAAAAGTGACGTTGACAAAAAAGTGATTTGTAAATATTGTAAAAATTCTATATCGTATAAATCTACCATAACAAATAAAAACCACTGAAGTAAAAAACGGTTACGGAAGTTTATTTAATCGGTATAATGTTACTAAAAATAATAACTAAAAGCAATGTCACACATTATTAATTACATAATAGCAACTCACTTTAAAAGCTACAACGTGCGAATGTAATTTTCATTACTAATGACGTATAATCGAGCAGCCATTTTCAATAACGGTTCTTATAAAATATCTCAACTGTTTTTTTAAAGAGCCGTTATTCCGACCTCTAACCTCCGACATCCAAAAAACGGTCAAAAGTAGCTCGTGTCGTTGTTAAGGTGCACTATAAAAAATGTAACAGTTTACTCCATAAGCATCGTGTTTCCAGAAAAACCGATTTGAATTAAGTTATTTAATTGTCTTTGAAGGGTAGCAGTTTTTTCAAGGGTCAGTGCATTCGCTACTACAATAAGATACCACTGGAGATTTTGAAATTGCCATTTCAGAAATTTAAAAAGCATGTTAAAGCGACTTTGTCGAAAAAGGGATATTACAATGTTCAAGATTACTTAAATGACGGGACTGTATGGGGTTAATCTAGCTCAACACAGACCTTGCTGTTGATAGTTTTGTAATGATTTATTCCTGCTTATTAATCATAATAATTAAAAGGTATACTAATATTTGTATTAGTTAAGCACAAGCAATTTTTAAAAGAGATTTAAAAATTAATATGTGGTAGTTTCTACGCTCTGCTTCTCCCACAGTGGTCTAATGTAGAGAAGAGGCAAAAAATGACGTCTGCTAAGTATGTGTAAATATCTACAGTAATATAGTACTTTGACTCTTTGACTTTTTTACCTCTCAATCAAATAACTTTATAAAATTCGGTTCAGTGAACTTGAATTACTAAAGCCTCTTTTCTAAAAAGTATCTTTTCTAGACAACAATGCAATGGCTGCTCTGGGTGCCAGTTGTCGTGGCACTGGCCATGTGGCTGCGATGGCGGTTCATCAACCGAAGGCTGATCGCGATTGCCAGCAAGATCCCTGGTCCTCCGACGCTACCCATAATCGGAAATGCCTTCAGATTTATGTGCCGGCCTGAGGGTAAGAATAAAATCAAATACTTATGCTGTTCTCCCTGAAGAGACACTAAGGAAAAGAAACTTCGATATTCATCAATAGTGACCAAACCATCTGAACATTTCTCGAAAATTAAAATGATGTTATAGATATTTTAATACATAAATTCTGTAGGTCATTCACCTGTCCACGCAAGTACCTTTATCTGTACAAATTAACCTCGAACAGACCTTACATTTTGATATTTGAAATGCAGTGTGACCTTAAGGGAGCAAGATAGTTGAGTTGGGTAATATTGAAATATAATGAAGAAATTTAAGTTTACGAAATCAAAATTTTATTATTCACTGAATGAGATAACTTTTGAGATACTCTATAAAATTATTGATTTATGTACATAAATCAATAATTTTAGTTATAGAGTACATATATTTACCCACAATTTCCATTGACAGTCACTTGTAGGTGACAGAAATTTATTTTCTTAGGGCTCCATACCCGAAGGGTGCCGAACGGGAACCTGTTACTAAGCCTCCACTGTAAGCCTCCACTCCTTTGCGAATGCAACTCAGTCCAGAGTGTACGATATACCTACATATTTCGGTATGCTTGCAGAAACATCAAACATATTTCGGGAGCTTCGAGAAAAATATGGCGACGTAGTCCGATTTTGGCTGGGACCAGATCTCAATATTATTCTTAGTGATCCGGATGATCTTAAAGTAAGTATGTATGCCTAAAAAAATGCGCACGTGAGCCGTTCCCAGTAGTCTTACCGAGTAGTGATACCAGTTCAACTACTGGATTTTTCTTCCCAATAGACTTACTGATAGTTAGACTTCGCTGATGTTAATTTTTTCCATTAGTATATCAAAATTGTGTGTCAGGTGACAGGCAAAACACCTGCCGAAAACAGTAAATAGCGACAGCTGTCAAAAATAGTGAAAGCTGACAAAAAAAACAGTATTACTGTAAATGAGATGGGTAGTAAGTTACACGGGTAAAGAAGGTCTATCAATTACAATCAATCTATCAAGTCTATTGGGAAGAATATTCCCTGTAGTTCAACTGGTAAGACTACTGGGAACGGCTAGTATTTATTACGTATGTATGTAGAACAGGAACGACAGTATTAGTGACGCTAAGAGTTTGAAGAATTGCATATCTTTTCATCAAAAAGGAACAAGCCCGTTACAAGATTTAAAAA
Organism: Argyresthia goedartella; assembly: GCA_949825045.1. Taxonomy (NCBI): domain Eukaryota; kingdom Metazoa; phylum Arthropoda; class Insecta; order Lepidoptera; family Argyresthiidae; genus Argyresthia; species Argyresthia goedartella. The sequence continues at coordinate 16,776,373 of OX463828.1, read as the reverse complement.
ATTCAAAATTCAAAAAGAGTTTATTTCCATAAGAAACATATAGGTTACATTTGGAGAATGTCAAATCTTAAACTAACACATATATAAGGTATAGGGAAATATAGAACTCAATTTGAATGCCGTCACCTCAATATTTTAGATGCTGGAGGCAAAGAGGCGACTAGAAACCTCCAGTTTTAACGTTATTTTTTACAGAATTGGAGCAAACACCTTCCCAAGCTTTCTTGTATTCTATATAATCTGATATTTTGTAGTAAGCCTTTTTACATAAGTGATTTTAACAACATTTTTTAATTTATTTACAGACAATTCTTGTAACTCAGTTGGGATTTTATTGTAAAAGTGTATATATTGCCCTTTAAAAGATACATTAACCTTATGGAAACTAGTAGTAGATATAGCTAGTTTATTCCTATTTCTAGTGTTGACATTGTGCCTGTCGCTATTCTTAAAAAATATATCAATATTTTTGTGGACGTACAATTAGGTTTTCATAAATATACTGACACGGCACTGTCATAATGTTAATTTCCTTAAATTTACAACGCAGTGACTCTCTGGGACCCACATTGTAGATTGCACGAACAGCCCTCTTTTGCAGCACAAATATTATGTTAATGTCTGCAGCGTTCTTCCACAGCAGTATGCCGTAAGACATAATGCTATGGAAGTAGCTGAAGTAAACTAGTCTAGCTGTTTCCACGTCCGTAAAAAGACGGATTTTTTTGACTGCATAAACTGCGGAACTGAGTTTTTTCGACAGCTTATCTATGCGTGGGCCCCATTGAAGCTTATTATCTAAGGTAATTCCTAGGAATACCGTGCTATCTGCAGTTTCTAAATCTTCACCTTTATCATTAACATTAACCGAGACTTGTTTAACATTTGGGAGTATAAACCGAATACATTTCGTTTTGTTATTGTTCAGTAAAAGATTATTGGCACTTAACCAATGAGATTGCATTATTCACATCGTCAAAGTTCAAACTGCGTCGTTTAATTTTAAACCAAAGTGAAGTGTCATCTGGAAAGATTAAAATCTCATGATTATCTCTGATAAGATGTGGCAGGTCATTAATATAAATCAAAAACAGGAATGGCCTAAGTATGGAACCCTGCGGTACACCCACAGTAACAACAGAGCCTGGAGATCGTTTTAAATTAATGTCATATCTCTGTATGCTGTCATTTAAATAAGAAGAGAGAAGATGTAAAGAGTTGTCCCTAATCCCATGGTAATTGAATTTTCTGATCAATATCCCATGGTCAACGCAATCAAAAGCCTTAGACAAATCGCAAAATACTCTTAGAGGATCGTGCTACTCCTCCCAGGCATCATAAATATGTTACTCAATACCGGCATCAGTAGTTGATTTGCCTTGTATAAAACCAAATTGTTTACATTGGAGCATGTTGTTGGTGTTGAAATTTTTAAGAAGTTGATTTAAAATTACACGAGTCTTATGTAATAACCACTCAAGTGAATTTTACAAATACTTCAGAAGTACTCATATGATTATTTTTTCAGTCGGTCCTGTCAAATCCGAAGACTGCTGTCAAAGGGGTACTGTACAAGTACATGGCAGACGTCATCGGCGATGGAATATTAAGCGGATCAGGTAATACATGTGTTCTCTTAGAAATAGTCTTGTGGCGATGTGCTAGCAACATTACTCATCTGGTTATTCTTTTGCACACATGGATCTTAAATGTTGTTGTTGACGAAACTAAACTGTCACTTTTGCGTCAAGCTGTCACATTTTAATAAGTACAGTAGCGGGTTAAGTAAACAGAGTAAGTAGTAAATAGCGTCTAAACGAGTCGTGATAAGTTGTCCGCGGCCACTGTGTGCAAACTTGTGGATAGGGATAGTAAACTCGCCCGTCTACATGCCGGCCAGTTGAGCTGGCGGGGTGTGTAAGACGCAGGAGGGCGGGGGCGCTTCGTAGCTTTCTGGCCAAAAACTAGGATCGCGATCTATTGACCTCAGGTTTTGACAGACACTCAAAATCATGCTGTCACTGTTTCTCGCTCAACTTCAACTTATTTTTTTGGGTTCCGTAGCCGAAGGGTGCCAAAGGGGACCCTATTGCTAAGACTCCGCTTTCTATCTATCTGTCTGTCGGTCCGTCTGTCACCAGGCTGTATCTCATGAACGTGATAGTTAGACCGTTGAAATTTTTACAGATGATGTATTTCTTTTGCCAAAAAAAACTAAAAACAGAATAAAATAAATATTTAAGGGGGCTCTTATATAACAAACGTGATTTTTTGCTCGTTTTTGCTCGATATTGATAACGACAATATTCACATATACTTGAAATATTCACAGAATATCTAGTTATATAATTAAATTATATTATAAATAAATAAAATCATAAATTAAAATAAAACAAATATTTATGGGGGCTTCCATACAACAGACAAGATATTTTTGCCGTTTTTATAGATAATGATGGGAGAACCCTTCGTGCGCGAATCCGACTCGCACTTGGCCGGTTTTTTATTCTTGCCAATCTGTCTTTTGCCGGACAATTTCTGCCAAGGTCGTGTAAGGAAAGAATAGCGAAGTTTGACATACAAGCGGTAGTTCAGTCTCGCTTTCAGCCGTCTACCTATAGACTATGTAGGGCGGGAAAGAAGAGCGCGGGCGGTTCCTACTCCGCGCCCCGCCGCCCGCGGTCTTCTTTCCTGCCCTCGCAGCCCCTGCATCTTTCGCCCGTCTTCCGCAGACCATTGGAGTGCTACGTACGAATTTGACAAGCTATAGTCAACGAAAGATTCTAGATGGTAAAGTCTAAATAAGAGAGTTTGACTTCGGAACATTGTTTGGACTAGTAAGGAGATACATACTAAAAGAGGGGGCACAAAGAAGGTCCCGTTTTTTGGTTTTTAGCTTACATCTCAAAAACGACGAATCAGAGGAAAATTCTCTACAAAACTCTCTTCAAACGACTCTATTACTAAGCCTCCGCTGTCCGTCCGTCCGTCCGTCTGTCCGTCGGTCACCGGGCTCTTCCGAATCAACCAAAATAGGTGGAGAGCTGAAATTCTGAGGGTATATTTCTATTGCCGGTGTAACGTAAAATAAAAGAAGTACCCATACAAGAAATAATTGGTATGGCTATTTTCTTAGCTATTTAGTTTTATTACCTATTCCCAATCGTTTTCTAAGATAATAATAAGCTCCTTCTTTTCAACGGTATTTGACGAAATAGTACATGTATTTATTTTTAAAAGGCAATTGAACTCTATAACTTTCTTTGAGGCACTTTTCCTCCGATTAACCTCTTTAAAGTTAAAAAGTATGGCAAAAAAGTGAGGTAAAAACACATTTTTGATTATTTTTTTCGGAGCTCATGTCTAAGAAAATGACTGGTCATAAGTAAAAAGTGTACAAAACAAAGTTGTAGAACATTTCATCATCTTTCATTATGTAGTACAACAAAATTTCCCATGACGCGTCGTTTTCGAGATGTGTGTAAAAAACCAAAAATAAAGGCTTTGTGCACATCCTCCTAGGGCTCACTTCATAGGGGTCAGGATTTTTAGTATGTTTGTCTCCTTACTAGCCCAAACAAAGTTCCGAAGTCAGACTTTCTGCTTTCGACTTTTCCACATAAACACCTTTTGAGCACTCATTTACTAAGCTACTAAACTACTCGTTTAAACAGCAGAAGGCGAGACCTGAAAAATGCGTTTGTGTGAGTGCTTCCATCCGTATAAGACTCCGACCAACTGAGAGATGTGTCTATGGTAAGTTTCAGCAGTGTAGTGTACTCTTGTTAACGCACTTTGCCGCACACAATCCCAATACTCAGGTCTCGCCTTCTTGCCTGTTCACTGGGTAACCATTTATACCGTGTTCCATATCATATCATAACACATCCGGTTTTGGCAGGCCCCACATGGCGAAGGCATCGTAAGATCGCCTACTGTAGCATCATGAACGAAGAGGCTCGCTTAATGATGCAAACGTTTGAAGAACTGCCAAAGGATACACAGTTTGACATTTTCGAAGAGATCGTCAAGATGACTAGTTACACCGTGTGCCGTGAGTGTTTCTTCCTTCCCAAGGTTTTCCTTTACTTACTACATTTTTTAATATGAATCTGGACATTTTAGTGTGGTTTCGCTGCTTGTTAGCACTACCCAGAGTAAACGTGCAGGGCGGTGCGATCCAAATATTTCCTGCGGAAGGTAACCTTCTAATCACCAACAAATTAATAACCTAACAACATTAGTTGGTTTCTTCACTTTGCTTGGCATAATTTTGTGTTTCCTAATTTTTATTCACATTATGAGTTTGTCATAACTTTAATGGCTTAGTAGACTTTCAGATAACAATACTTTGGCCTACTGTTTTGGCTTTTAGTATATTTTCTGTTCGACTATTTCTCAGTCGTCTAATGGATGATTTACATACTATTATTTTATATAATAATATGTAAATCAATAAGTAAATGATCTATGTATTTATCAGAAGGCAAAATTTATGTCTTCTGGTTCTGTCTAGTTTGTATCAAATTTAAATTGTTTGGTAGATGAGCCAATACTAATGGTGCGATTGCAGTTTTACAGCCGGATGTAATTTGGATTGCATTGTTTAAGACGAATTTGGCTAGACTAGGTTATTGTGGATAAATTTAGATTGGGTTATAGGTTAGGTTGGAATTAAGAAGATGCAAAACCGGAGTGCAACTAATCGGTACGGAGCGAAGCGTATGCAAATAAAAATAACATTTAATGGTGCGAATATTAGCTGAAATACTAGTATTTCCTTTTGATGCGAAATTATTGTTATAACTTGTATGTTTATGCTGTAAAAGTAGTCTTTACAGAGTATGACTTGGAAATTTATGCGTAATCATTTATGCTAAATGATTATTAGGGTTTAGAAAATGTTGGCTTTAGCCTAATAATCTAACAATAGATTATGCCAACTTTTCTAAGTCATAAATATAGGAAGTATAATCACTGTAGACTACGGACCGATAGCCAGACGGACGGACGGACAGCGGAGGCTTAGTAATAGGATCCCGTTTGGCATCCTTCGGGTACGGAAGCCTTAAAAAATGAACCTCTTGGCTCGATTTCGAATTCAGTGTAAAGTTTGTTCGGCATTCGGTATTTAATTTCGTAGGTGTTTCTTTTATGTCTTTATACTATGTCAAATTATTGTTATACCTTTTTATGTTTATGCTGTATAGTTGTAGTCTTTACATTGTTTATACTTATCATGTATACTTATATGACTTTAAAAGTATGCGTAATCATTAATGCTAAATGATTATTAGGGTTTACAACATTTCGGCTAAAGAATTTACCCCAAACAATTTTATTACATTTCATAGTATGCAATGCCACCATGAACCACGATATCCCGTCGAGTTGACAAGATGCCCTTTTGCTCTATTTGGCCACCATGTCTAGATACTACTTAGCTGCTAATCAAGCCACAATCAATTCTACTCATAGTCCAATCATCATCTCATATATTAAGGAGTCTTGTCGATCCCTGTCGCTGCAGTAAACTTCATCTCCTCGTACGATCCCTATGGTTCAATCTTTAGTTATACTGTATATTTCCCCCCAGGATGCCCTCTTTGTCGTTTGCTCTTACGCTTGCCCTCTATGATTGTAAGAAGGAGTCCTTCGTGTCTTTATTTGTGTCCTAAGCACTTGGTTCTTCTGTTTGCTATGTTTCTTCTAATAGCTCGGGTCTCTTTGATTATTCTTAAGAGCTCTTCGATTGTTCTTTTATCTGTCCAGCTAATCTTTGGCATTCTACGCCAGAACCACATTTCGAAGGATTCCAAACGCTCTTTGTCGTAAGTTGTCATGTTCCAGCTCTCGCAACCAAACAAAGCAAAACTCCACACGAGTGTTCGATAAGTTGTTTACTTATTCGTATGTTGATTTTATTGCAGTAAGTATTTCTGTTCATTGTGAAAGCTCTTCTTGCTTCTTCTTCTGGGGCGAATTTCTCTCTCACTTCTACCTATTTCTTCAATGATGCTTCCTACATATGTGATTTGTTTTACTTATTCTAGTTCATTCCCATTTTTTGGCTGTCGTAAGTAATTCTGTTTTCTTTTCGTTAATTTTAAGTTTGTATTTGTGTATTTGTGAGAAAAAAATACACTTCTAGGAATTAGTCGACAAATTCCTAATTCTACAAATGCCTAACAGTCTATTAATTCCTTATTCTAAAATGCCTAATTCTACAAATGGCTTTAAAAAAAACCCAATTCTACAAATGCCCAATTTCCTTTGGGCGGAGCAAGCCAGATTCCACTTGTGCGGACCAAGCCAGATTCGTTACGTTTGGTCCACTCATCATTTGGTCCACTGAATGAAAATATGACTTTTTCTCGAAAAGTCCCCTTCGCAGAACGTCCACTTTCAGATTCTGATGAAATTACGAAACCGACATAATTAGAAATTGAGCTAACCGAAAATGACATAGCGCCAGTTTCTGAATTGAGAGCATCGTTTTTTTTTCGTTTCTTATAGTTTATTTAAATTAATTAAATAAAACCTTCGAGCTTCAAGGTTTATCCACAATACCTTTTTATATAATATCGGAATACTTTTTACCATAAAATATTGGTATCAAATCAAAGCTTCCAAAATATTATTTTTCACCGGGTTTTTGTATTTATCTTCGATTCTTATTATTCAGGCATTTATAGAATTAGTCATTTGTAGAATTAGGCATTTATAGAATTAGGCTTTTTATAGAAGAAGGCATTTGTAGAATTAGGCATTTAGAGAATTAGGCATTTATAGAAGTAGGCATTTGTAGAATTAGGCATTTATAGAATTAGGCATTTATAGAATTAGGCATTTATAGAAGTAGGCATTTGCAGAATTGGGCATTGTAGGAATTAGGCATTTATAGAAGTAGGCATTTTTAGAATTAGATATTTATACTAGTAGGCATTTGTTGAATTAGGCATTTGTAGAATTAGGTATTTGTAGAATTAGGAATATGTAGAATTAGACATTTATAGAATTAGGCATTAATAAAAGCAGGCATTTATAGAAGTAGGCATTAGTAGAACTAGGCATTTATAGAATTCGGCATTTATAGAAGTAGGCATTTATAGAACTAGGCATTTATAGAATTAGGCATTTATAGAATAAGGATTTAGTAAACTAGGTAGGCATATGTCGACTAATCCGTTTCTAGGTTCGCCTGTAGCCATACTTCAGATTCCGTTACTAGGGCTTTTTTAATTTAATTTTTTAATTCTCTTGACCCCTATGGGGTTCTCTGATTTCGTTTATAGCATATAAGAATGTTGAATAGGAGTAGGGATAAACTGCATCCTTGTCTTACTCCTTCGCCGATATTGCATGTCTTCATGACTTCTTCCATCGTAACCTCTGTCTTTTGGTCAATGTACAACGCCTTTATTATTTTTCTGTCCTTCCAGTGAAATCCCTTTTTCTTCATTATTCCGAATAAAATCTTCCAGTCTACATTGTCGAAAGCTTTTTCCAGGTCGTAAAAGCCTAGGTACATAGTAAGGTTTAGCTCTAGCTCTCTGAATTATGAATAAAAAACTAAATAAAACTTCCGAATTGCAGGGACTGTGCTGGGTCAAAGCAGAGAAGAGACGCTGAAACTACCCCACTTAAAGTATATCTTAGAAAACACTCACGAGTAAGTATACCTTGATTTCAAATTCTGAATTTGCATGAACCCCAGCCTATCTCTCGATGTCCCTAGTCGTAATGTTAGAGACCATGATATAAATTTAAAGTGATTCGTTAGTTACTAAGTGTAAATTAACCTTCGAAATTCAGGGCAATTATTTATTTTAACATAAAACATTTGTGACACGTGATCATTTTATTTTTCACAGTATATACGATGACATATTCAGCAGAATGACAAAATGGTGGCTACAAATTGATATAATATTCCGATTGAGCAAATACTACAGACACCAAAAGACATTCATTGAACGTATGGTTGTCTTCACCAAAGAGATTGTAGATCACAGAGTAGCGAAACTAGATAAAATAGAAAGCGGGACGAAAAAGAACCTAATGCGGATGGAAGAAGACGCATCATCAAACACACAGCTGTGTGTTGTTGACAGGTTTATATTGTCCCAGATGGATGCATATGATGTGATCAACGAGACCTTTACTACGTTCACTAGAAATTATAATATCTACATATTTCTAGTTTTATTGTTCTTTCACTTCCTACCTTGAAAAAATCTTAAGGAAATCATGACATCCCCCTGTCGCGCAAAATGGAGTATCCTTACTATGGCTAAAGGCTTTAGCACACTACAAGACAGGAGCAGGTTGATAGCGGGGCGGGTATCAAATGCAAGATGCTCTAAGAAGCATGTCACACCAAATTGTAAAACGGGCACCCGCTGTTGTTTCATTGTGGCGGCCATTTACATTTGAGAACATTGACAACCGCCGGCGGTGTGCCTTTGCCGTTAATATGTAATATTTCCCATGCGCCTTTACGTCAACCCATGTTTGTTTTGTTTGTCTTTGTTTTTTTGTCTATTCTTCATAATCGCCATCATATATAGTTTGTGTTTGGATTATACAATTATACATGATGATCCACGTCTATGCCATATGAAGGGGAAGTATCCTAAATACTGGACAGTAGTCCATTTTATTGAAGAAAGATTTGATGTTGTTAGTAAAAATAAATGGAACTGCGTTCAAACTTTAAAAAAATCGAACCCGTCAAATGTGTATAAAAAAATTTTATACGATTATGGCTTTTGATCAGTAGATATCGTAAAATTACAGGGTTATTTTTTCCACATTTGGCGGGTTTGATACCCAATTAAAACAGGTGATTTAAAAAGTATATTTAAAGGCAGTTCAAATAATTAGTACATCATTCTAGTTAAAATATTTAAGGTAATTTCCTTCGATGTCATAAACCCTGGGAAACCCTGTATTGTAAAACTATAAATAAGCTTACCTAAAATTTCCAGAGTCAAGAACCAACAGCGAAAATAGCATCATTCCTGCTTCTTATGTTGGGGTACCACCCTGACTGTCAAGTAAGTAAATATTCTACATAATAAATACAATTTTCAAGGACAGTAAATTGATTGACGTAACGTGATTCCCCTACAAAATCACTCAATCTTGGTGTCGATAACCATATTTCGCATTACAAAAGTCTGCGACACGTTGTCTTTAGGGTGCAAAATTTACTGGCCCGTTGTTCAAAATGAGAAAATTATTGTCAATTGAGCCGATCCAACATAGAATCCCGGTTTTAATAACTTAACTGTTATTGTTTCAGGACAAACTCTACAATGAAATAATTGATGTACTTGACGACTATGACCGAGACATCACTGATGACGACTTCAAGTTGATGCCATACTTGGACATGGCCCTTAAGGAGACCATCCGACTATATCCGATCGGAACCATCATTCAGAGGAGCATCACTGAAGATATAGTCCTAGGTAAGACCACCTAACCACAAACTAACATTTATATACAGGCAAATACATTGATACTCTGCATCGTGGCAACCAGAAACAGCAATGTTAAAAAATGTTACTAAAGATAATATAAATGTCGTAGCTATACCGTAGAATTTGATTATTTCATGAAAAAGTCAACATGGATTAACCATTTCATGATACAGTCAATTATTTCATGAAATGATAAGAAAGGTTGAATTTTACGAAAACATGACTTTTAAAAGAAGTTGTATTCAGTCTACGTGGTGTTTTTTGTGGTAGAAATTCCATACCTTGTGGAAGAAGAAAGGTAATCCTCGGGATTATAAGTCTTTTTCTATACTCCGAAGGCAACACAAAAATATGCAAAGACGGTGCTGGAATAATTACATTATGCAATGCAGCGCTGCCATCACGCACGATCCTAAAAGGTTCTGGCGTTACTCTAAGGACATGAGGCGTGATAATGGGCTACTGGAGCGTATATGGTTTCGCTCACGTATCTCTAACAACGGAGAAAGACAGTTTACACTGCCTTAGCTTGGTGTCGTAGGACAGAAGATTATTCGCGGATCTGAAGTTACTTCACGGCGTGTTCCACGCAGGCATTGAAATCAGCGAATTGGTGAGCAGAGTTCTGCTGCGCGTCGTCCCTGTGCGCGCACGTCGGCACAGAAGTGTGCCTGCAGTGCTGCACCAAGCTCGCACGCGCATGAATTACGCCTCTTACTCACCCTTGAATAGGAGCATCAATATTTATGAGGAGCGATTCCCAGAGCTGGATATAGTTCTATTCAATGGCTGCCCTTACTTTTTTTCGGAAGTTAGGAAATATTCGACTTCGTCACCCATCCTAACTTAGTTACTATATTGATTTTCTTATAACATTATCTTAGAATTACATTTTTACTATTTCCCATCGGAACTCGATCCAATTTTTTTTATTCAATATATTTATTGCAATAAAAACATGTTACATAAGGTCTTAAATAAGTACAGTAGTTTCAATGTAATTTTACCCTTAGGGCGTAGCAATATTATGATTAAGATATATTTACATCCATAAATAAGTTAGTTTTACTAAATGTCATTGGTACATGTCCATAAATTAACAATTAATAATAATACAACATTGGATCATAGTTTATAACAATACAGATAAATAATATTAAAATTAATTTAGGTCATAGGGGCAAATTTTTATAAGTATCTGTCTGAGTTTATTAATAATAATAAGACTAGGTGTAGGAAGTGATTTTATTTCGTCAGGAAGCCTATTATACACTTTTATGGCTACCATCCTCGCGCACCGCGAGTACGCGACAGTCCGGCAGGTTGGCTCCTCTAGATTGTATTGGTACCTTTCATTTAACCGAAAGCTGACTCCCATAGGTTTTAGAGGAAACTTTGACGGGTGACGCCTTACCAATTTGCAAAGCTCAAGTATGTACAGGGCAGTAATAGTAGGAATATTTAGTTTGACAAAGGATTCTCTACACGATTCCCTGCTTGACTTGAGTCCGTCGATGATCCGCACACACCTTATTTGTAGGATGAATATATTTTTAATTTCTACGCAGTTCCCCCATATTGCTAAACCATAGAGCACCCTAGACTGAAAAAAGGCGTAGTAAGCTTGCATAGTGGCTCTTGAAGTTGAGATAGCTGCTAGGCAACTCAAGGCATAACAGAAGCTGCTTAGCTTTCTTTCCCTTTAGATCCCATACATACACACACACACACACACACACACACACACCCTCAAACGCTCATACACCCTCATACACCATTCAATCAGCAGTTCACCATATAGTCAGTCTAGTTTGACCTAAGTTTATTATTTTACTTTACTTTATTATTCCTATAGATAGGTTCTTATATTAGGTCCTTACATATGGAATTGGCGTTTTGTATGGAGAAATTGAAGGTAACTCAATTTTCAGTACAAACATTTTTGTATTTTTTTTAGGAATGACAGATCCTAATTTTATAAACTTTGTGTGTGTGAATGAGACAACATTCAGCTAACAGAAACTTTTATATAATTTTTGAAAAGTGTCAGCTGTAAAAATATTTTTTTACAGCTGAATATTATCATGAAAATGTATGACATTTAGGAGGCACTGATTTTGAAGATAAAATTTTAGTTATCAAACTGAAAATTAAAAGAAAATTTAATAAGTAGATGTAAAATATTGAAATTAGTTTTAAAACAATAAAAAAAACTGGAAATAGCTATTGAATTACTCGAATTATGAACTCCTGAATCTGTAAGAAAAATTCGCCAATTTCATAGGTAAGCACCCAATATTTCTAATTTTGTAACTTTGTATTGTTTCGTAATTAGCGTTTTAAATTTTCTTTTCCTAATTAATTATTATTGCGTTTTAATTGCTGTGAAACGTGAATAAATAAATAAATAAATAAGTTGATAAATAAATAACTAAATAAATAATTAAATAAATAAAAACCTAAATAAGTAATTAAATAAATAAATAAATAAATAAAAACCTAAATAAGTAACTAAATAAATAAATAAATACATATATACATACATACATACATACATACATAAATAAATAAATAAATTATGTGTCAACGTAGTTCTATATATACTATAAAGCTCCAAAATAGATTAGAGCACGGATTTCTCTGCTAAATACTCTACGTCAAGGACTGTACTACAGCTTATTCAAGAGTACAAGTATAGCACGGAAAGGTTTTAATCGTATTTGAATGGATTGTGACACAATTTTCTTCATTTATTGCCAGATTCCGTGACCCTCCCAGCCGGCTGCTCGCTGTGTGTCCCGATCTATCTTCTGCACCGCGACCCTCGCTTTTGGGACGAGCCCAACAACTTCAACCCTGACCGCTTCAATATGGAGAGCACGAGGCTGAGACACCCCAACGCGTTCATACCCTTCAGTTTGGGACCCATGGATTGTTTGGGTGAGAATTTTACTTTTCATAACAAACATAATCTTTACGCTTTTTACTACACGGAGTTCCTCCTTTGGTTGGAACACAATAGATCCCTTTCATTTATTGACTGAATGAGCGCGGAGCGCACCGAAGTGTCTCTGTTTCAGCTTGGGCAAAAATGCTTTCGTATGTATGACCAGATTTCTGGCTGTCCGGATTTTCTGCTCTAGAGGTTGCATTTCTCAACCGACTCTTGTGAATTTTGAAAATAATTGTTTTTACTGTATTTTTCCTTAATGACTGAGATATAAGATAAGATATAAGATATGGGGTTAACAAGTTATCGCTACTTTCATACTATCTGTACGTAACCAAGTTATTTTGACATCTAGGAATTTCAAACACTTTTAAATAAAGTAATCTTCTGCTTCTTCTTTCAGTGTCTCTCCACTACTGAAGGTTGGCAGTTAGCTCTGAAAATCCCTCTCTGTCCTTCGCTAAAAATGGTCCATGCTTTGCATCCTTAGAAGACTATCGGCCAGATGTAGCACTGGAAAAGCCGCATCCTAAGTCTAAGGTCCAGCTGCCTGGTACATAGGAACTTTCGCATTTTGTTTAATGACGCACGGGCAATTTTGATACGGATCTTTATCTCTCGCTCAATTTCCCATTTTTCATTTACCCTTGTGGCAAGGTACTTATACTTCTGGACTCGCTCTAGATCGGTCCCGGCTACCGTGACTGTCGAGTTCATTGTTGTTCACCATAAACTTTGTCTTGTAAAAGTCAACAAAAGGCCCGCTTTCTGACTGCACTCGTGGACGTTCACTATCATTTGAATATCTTCTGGCATGGAGGCTACCAGCGCAGTATCGTTGGCGTATCGGAGGTTATTGATAACCAGTCCGTTGATGTTGACGCCCCACTTACTCACCTCCAGCGCTTCAGTGATAATGGCCTCCGGGTACAAGTTAAAAAGAAGCTGAGATAGCATCTGCATATTGCCACTTCTTAAGCCTCTTCACATTTCACTCTGACAGTGACTGTTTGGTACCAGAATAGGTTTTGGATGATCCGCATTCCCTAACGTCCAATCCGATAGCTTTTAATCGACGCATTAATACTTCGTGTTGAACACCATCAAAGGCTTTTTCGTAATCCAAGAACCAAATTATGAAGTCTTTCTGCATATCTCTACATTTCTGGAAAAAGACATTTAGAGCGAATAGGGCCTCTCTGGTCTCTACTCCCGATCGAAAGACAAATTGAGTTTCCCCAAGCTCACCGTCATTTTTTACGCGTATTCACAAGGAAAAACAGATAAACATTTTAATACGTGATTATTTACTGTATTTTTTTTAAAGGCTCATTTTGATATGATGGAGACTTGACTGTCATAGATGTGAGAAAAAATACGAGCGTGGTGATTTATTTAGTAGCATGCACATAATATTTACATATTATGTGCATTTTGCAAACATTTAGTTTATAAAATTTCTTCAATAATATGTTGTAGGCTGATGATAATTATGTTTACTTGTCCATTCATCATACTAAAAATCCGAGTCCAAAAATCCAACCTGTAAGGCATCTTTCAATGGTGTCACCACCTACACCTAACAAGTTTTTTTTCAATACTTCTTCAGTTATGTGATATCTTTGTTTTTATTTATTTTCCACATGTTCCGTCATTTTTTTCCAACCTTCTGTAGTTATTCGACCAAACGATGTTTTTATGAGTGCTTCTGTTTTTTTTTTGCCACCATACACGTATTGAAATCGTAGTGGTATGGTAGCAGTCTTAGTACCACATGGTCGTATTGTTTCAAAAGCTTTTGGTAGGCTGGTGCCTACGCAACACTTGAGTATAGAGCGGGTCGCGGTGAATGAAAACAAGAACACTGTTTAACAGTTTATTTCAAAGCGACGTATAGCACACAGTACATATAGTCAAGCACAGTCTTAGAAGGAGAAATGGAAAGAGAAGGAACAAGCACAGCGGTTGATATTAGGCGCATAAGTAATTTCGATAGCGGAGCGTAAGCAAAAGTGGCGGAACAGAGCGACATGCGTCTCGCGTCGTATCATTAAGCTCACTGTCCGGCGGCGGCCGCGCATACCAACTCCGGAGGAGGCGAGCGCGCCGACAGGTTATACCGTGACGTAGGTGGTTGCAGTGCGCGCTCCTATCTACTAATAAAAAACGGTGCGCTTGTCCGCTTCAACGTACAAAATATATTAAAGTTTATATAATGCAAAGTGACATTTATGATTCAACATAAGTGGATGCATTACGCACTTAAAAATTAGTACTATTAAATTATTATTATTAAGTTAGTATTATCATGTTTGTATATTATTATTTTATTATTAACAATATTTAATTAGATTATTAAGACTAGATTATTAACATTGATTTTATTATTATAAACATGTTAATGTAAATTTTGCATAACGGATTGCGATTGACAAATAACATTCAGTAATAAATATTGATGTACTAAATTTAACTATTTTAAATTAAGATTTAGTGACATACACTGAATTAACGCCACATCACCCCCCTCCAGAGACCATCATGGGCGATAATAGTTAGGGAACCGGACAACGCGGCCTGATCGCGTCCGCCTGGTGTCATTATCTTCGGTTCTGGTTGTAGGTGTGGTGTTGTTTGCTGGGATTGGTGGCGCCGATGAAGTGTTTGTGACGTTTTTTGTGTTGTGAGTGTGTGTTTGTGTATCCGGTTGAGTGCTAGTGGTGTGTGTGTCATGCAGTATGTAGGCCGGCTTTAACCGATCTATAGATACTGTCACTTCCTTACCATTGACTGCTAACCGATACACCTTGGGATCTCTCCTCAAAACTTTATGTGGGCCAGTGTATGCTGGTTTTAACGACCCACCGACTGTGTCATCCCTAAGGAAAACATGAGTTGCTGCTGCTAGATCTTTAAAGACAAAAATCGGCCGACGTCCCACGTGACGAGTACCTGGCACTGGTTTCAGATTCCTAGAAAACATGTGAAGTCGGGACAGGTAGTCTGTAACATCCGTGGTGGCGTGAGTCTCGTGATCAAAGAAATCTCCGGGCAACCTAAGAGTCTCACCGTAAACCAATTCTGCCGCAGAGGCTTGAAGGTCTTCCTTATATGCGGCTCTGATTCCTAGCAGGACTATAGGGAGTGCTTCAACCCAACTGCTGTCAGCGTGGCACTTTATAGCTGCCTTCAGCTGCCTGTGGAAACGTTCCACGAGTCCGTTACAGGCAGGGTGATACGCAGTAGTGCGCTTACGCCGAAATCCTACCAGTTTTGCCAGCTGCTGGAATAGCGTCGACTCAAATTGTTGACCTCTGTCGGTGATAATGTCAATTGGGCATCCGAAGCGAGCAATCCAACCGTGCAACAGCGCTTTAGCGACGGTCTCGGCTGATATGTCTTGCAGTGGTACTGCTTCAGGCCAACGTGTGAAACGGTCGATGGCAGTGAGGCAGTACTTGAACCCTTGACAAGGTGGTAGTGGTCCTATGAGGTCAATGTGGATATTCTGGAACCTGGTATGCGACAGCTTGAAAGTGCTTAAGGGTGATGAGACATGACGAGTGACCTTACAGCGCTGGCAAGCCAGACAACTTCGGGTCCACTCTCGACAGTCTTTGCGTACCCCTGGCCAAACGTACCTCTCCGCAACCAACCTGGCAGTGGCATTTGCTCCTGGATGGCTTAGAGAGTGAAGTCTCTCGATAATCTGCTGCCTGAGCTCCTTTGGTACATAGGGCCTTACCTTCTCCTCTTTCTCCTCGCAGTAAAGGCCGACAGTAGTTCCGGGCACATTCACTTTCTTCAGGCACAGTGAGCTGCTACTGCTCAGAAGAAGGCGTAGCTCAGAGTCGGTGTTTTGTGCCGTAGCTAACTTACTGTAGTCAACAGGCTGCGTGATTTCCTCGACTCGTGACAGAGTGTCAGCTACGACATTGTCTCTTCCTGATATGTGCCTGATGTCTGTCGTAAATTGTGACACAAAATCTAAATGTCGGAACTGCCTCGGGGAACAATTATCTTTACGAGAGCTATATGCGAAGCACAAAGGTTTATGGTCGGTATAGACAATGAAGTCTCGTGCTTCTACCATGTGCCTAAAATACTTTATAGCTTCGTATATGGCTAAAAGTTCCCTATCGTAAGGAGAGTACTTACGCTGTGGTGACGTCAGTTTACGCGAGAAAAATGAGAGAGGTTCCCAGGCGCCGTCCTTCAGCTGCTGCAGCACAGCACCCATAGCCACGTCTGATGCATCAGTGACGATGCATAATTTTGCCAATGCATCTGGATGAGCCAGCAGTGCCGCATCGCACAAACCTGCTTTGCACCTTTCGAAGGCAACTTGTTCTTCCTGGGTAAAGTTGATTGGATGGGAACCTTTAAAAGAACCTGTGAGGAGAGAATTCGGGGGAGCCTGGTGTACGGCTGCGTTAGGGATGAACCGTCTGTAAAAATTAAGCATACCCAAGAATCTCCTGAGTTCCCTCACGTTCCTCGGCGTTGGGAAGTCCTGGATGGCTGCCACCTTGGCAGGTAGTGGTTTGGTACCGTTTGCAGATATACGGTATCCTAAGAAGGTTACCTCTTCCACTCCGAAGTGGCACTTGGAGGTGTTGATCACCATCCCATACTCCTGCAACCTGGTGAACAGTCGCCGTAAATGTGCTTCATGCGTCTTGTGGTCCTTTGAGAAGACCAAGAAATCGTCAAGGTAACTGTAGCAGAAATACAGTCCCCGCAGCATCTCGTCCACGAAGCGCTGGAAAGTCTGCCCGGCATTACGAAGCCCGAACGTCATGAACGGGAATTCGTAAAGCCCGAACGGCGTTGTAATGGCGGTTTTTGGGATGTCTTCGGGGCTGACGGGGATCTGGTTGTAGGCCTTGACGAGATCTATGGTTGAAAAGACGGTGCAACCAGTTATGCTGTGCGAGAAATCCTGGATATGGCGAATCGGATATTTATCCGGAATGGTTCTCGCATTTAGCAACCTGTAGTCACCGCACGGTCTCCAACCGTTGTCTTTTTTAAGGGCCAGATGTAAGGGAGATGCCCAAGGTGACTCAGAGGGTCTGGCTATGCCACTCGAAAGCATAGAGGCAAACTCCTCATTTGCTACCTTTAATTTATCGGGTGCCAGTCGTCTTGGTTTACTAGATACGGGCGGGCCGGGTGTGGTGCGAATGTGGTGTACTGTTGAGTGTTTAGGTGTTCGATGTATGCCAGATGGGCGAGTGATGTCAGGGTATTCGCGTAGTATGTTGTGATATGTGGACTCACCAGTTACAACCTTTACCGAAGAAATGACATCAGACGGCTGCGCAGGCAAAGCAGGGGCGGTGAGCCTTGTATTATTGTCAGTAAGGCGATGGTTCCTGCAATCAACTAAAAGATTATAATGAGCGAGAAAATCTACAGCTATTATTGCCCTAGTGACATCCGCTACAACAAATCGCCAAGCAAAGTCGCGGCGCACTCCTATGTTAAGAACTAAGTGTGCATACCCGTAAGTATTAATAATTGTACCGTTAGCTGCACACAAAGTATAGTTCGTTTTATTTCGCCGTTCTTTTAATAAATTACGGGGAAACACACACAAATCACTTCCGGTATCTACTAAAAATTGTATTTTTGATTTAGAGTCCATAACAAATAAGCGACCGGAATTCGGACAGCCGCCAGTCGCCGTCATCGACTGCCCTATGCATTTCCCGCTGTATAGTCACACGGTTTCACACAGCGCCGTGCCTGGCTTCCAAACTTGTGATGGTACCAGCAGGTGGGAAATTTGCGGTAGTTGGAGTTTGACCTCGTCGAGTTCTGGCGATGTCGGCTTCGGCTTCGGTTACTCGTCGTCGGTCGTGATTGGCGGGGCTCCCGGGACATTCTGTCCATTCTGGTGGTCAAAGCCTCCATCTGCTTGCTGAGTGCCGCGATCTGGAAGACCAGCGGGTCCGTTGGAGGAGCTACAGCTGGTTGTACCGCCGCGACTTGTGGAGCAGAAGCAATGGCATCATGCACCTTGTCCGCCAATTCCGCCAATTCTTCCAAAGTACACTTCGTTTGTGACGCGAGGATGACCTGGTTGTTCTGGGGAAGCCTGTTGGTCCACATCGTACGCATGAGATCCTCGGGTACCCCAGGGCCGGCTAAAAGCTGCATGCGGCGTAGTAACTGGGAAGGTTTCCTGTCCCCTAACTCCTCGTGTGACAAGAGCTGCTTGATATCTCGCTCTCGTGTGGCTGACAACCGCTTCACCAGCTCGGTTTTGAGCTTGTCGTATTTATTTGTAGCTGGTGGGTTTGTTATTATGTCCTCCACTTCCGACGCATATTGCGGATCCAGCTGGGCCATGGTGTAGTAAAATTTTGTAGTGTCCGCTGTAATATTGGACAGCGTAAATTGGGCTTCCAGCTGGGCAAACCATAGTGCTGGTTTTTATTTATAGAATGGGGGTATCCGCACACCCACTTTACACAACTCCGCGCCATTCTGCGCAGCGCCATCATTATTCACCTGTTTAGATGTTCCTTTGGCTTCCATATCGTCGTGCACAGTTCGGGGTCACCACTTTGGTAGGCTGGTGCCTACGCAACACTTGAGTATAGAGCGGGTCGCGGTGAATGTAAACAAGAACACTGTTTAACAGTTTATTTCAAAGCGACGTATAGCACACAGTACATATAGTCAAGCACAGTCTTAGAAGGAGAAATGGAAAGAGAAGGAACAAGCACAGCGGTTGATATTAGGCGCATAAGTAATTTCGATAGCGGAGCGTAAGCAAAAGCGGCGGAACAGAGCGACATGCGTCTCGCGTCGTATCATTAAGCTCACTGTCCGGCGGCGGCCGCGCATACCAACTCCGCAGGAGGCGAGCGCGCCGACAGGTTATACCGTGACGTAGGTGGTTGCAGTGCGCGCTCCTATCTAATAATAAAAAACGGTGCGCTTGTCCGCTTCAACGTACAAAATATATTAAAGTTTATATAATGCAAAGTGACATTTATGATTCAACATAAGTGGATGCATTACGCACTTAAAAATAAGTACTATTAAATTATTATTATTAAGTTAGTATTATCATATTTGTATATTATTATTTTATTATTGACAATATTTAATTAGATTATTAAGACTAGATTATTAACATTGATTTTATTATTATAAACATGTTAATGTAAATTTTGCATAACGGATTGCGATTGATAAATAACATTCAGTAATAAATATTGATGTACTAAATTTAACTATTTTAAATTAAGATTTAGTGACATACACTGAATTAACGCCACAAGCTCGTCAGCTACTTACAGGGGTTTCCGTTTATGTTTGTTAACTAAACATATTAATTTGGCTTTTGATAGGCAATCTTCGTAATTTATTCGGTTGGAATCGAGACACTCTTGTATTTCAGCTTTTCTTGTTTGTGTGTGCAGTGCAGCTCGCATTTTCCATCATAATGACACTGGGATCGTTCTAACTAGGTATACATTTTTCTTTTAACTATTTACTGTTTAACCGTTTGCGGCATTCATGTCATGGTGATAATCCGCCAATCTTGATTTTGTACTAAAAACGAATAGTGTATTTAGTAGCTGTTTCAAGCCAGCATTTTATATTACATATTTTCCCTGAAGTGATATGGTCTAGTGGGCTTGGTTGCGGGACACCACTTGTTTTGGACCTTGCCATGACATTTAAGGCATATAATTATTGTGTACATATGTTTCATCTAAATAAATTATTGGTTTTCCTTCCGCTAGCTTGGCAGCAATTTGTCTTAGATAACGATCTCTCCCAGCACCAATATCAAAACGTTCGACAAGAACCGTTCGTTCATTTTTATTTTTCCTGAACACATATCCATTGGCAAATAATATTTTACACAGAGTTTCTCTGCAACCGCTAAAGCAATGCTAAAAAGTTACTATTCTAACAATGTTTGTAATGTTGGGGCCTCTTTAATCACAATAAAAAGTTCATAACGATAAGAAATTTATTAGGCAAAAGATTCATGAAAATAAGTACAGAGAATATAAATAAGATATTCATTCTAGTTCAAGACGTGTGGGACTGCCGCTCCATCCTCATATAGACCTGTGCGATTCCACCTATGGCGGGTGCCGCGGATGCACATGCTGCTAGCCCTGATGATGGCGGTTTGAATTCTTGCTCGTAGCCAGCCCATTATTGTGGCAGGGGTCCGGTTCCAGCGGTCCGCCAGTGTTTCGGCGAGGTGTTTAGTGAATGATATCATTTGTGGAGCAAAAACTCCGTCGACAGAGGTTACTAAAGGGGTGAAGGTGGTGTGGCGCGTCTCGCATGGGTCGCAGTACTTCCTTTTCTTTTCTTCTTCAGCTGAACGAAGGACAGCCGCTACGGGGCGTGATGCGTGGGAGGGAGCGTCGGTGTCTATGACACGGATATCAAATAACGCCTCCCTCTGGGCAATCCATACCCCCCGACAAGCCAAGTCTCCACGCAGCCCAGTATCGCCTTCGGAGATGACTGGCTCTTTCGTGACGTTTCCCCAGGCTTGTTGGCACAGTTCACAGAAAAGATCCCTTATGTCGTTATGTCTGCGTGTGATAAGGCCACCTGTTTTGCAGCACAAGGCGTGGTCCACGTTGAAGTTGTCATTGCCGCAGCCGTCGCAAGTCGCAGGCATGGAGATTGGTGTGCGGTGGTATCTTATGGCCAGGGCATCTCTAAATTCGTGGGGTGATAAGTCGAAGTTGTCTTTTCTTGTCGGTATTACTGAAAGCCATGTTGATGTTTTTGTTTTCATTTTTGTCGCTATTGATCTTTCTATTGCTCTTTTCTTTTTGGATGGTAATTTTATTAGAATGCTTTCTAGAGTTTCGTTCTCGTATGTTTCTTTTTCCTTGTTTCCTTCCTTTCTTGCGTCACGCAAAGAATTGTAGTGTTCAGCAAGGTTTATGTCTTTTATCTCGGTTAGGGCTGTTGAAAGTATTGTAGATCCCTGTTTTGAGATTTGGTATGCACGGTTTGGTGTGTTGAAGGGGTCAGAAAGGGCAAGTCCGCCTTTGTGGACTGGGAGGGTAAATAGCTGGGTTTCAAGTTTTGTGATTTCGCCTCCGATTAGTGTTGGTATGAATTTGTCGTGTAATGTGTTAGTTAAGGGTTCAAAAAGTTCTTCTGAATTTTTTAAGACACGTAGTAGGAAGGACCATTTAAACTGAGCTGCTTTAGTTAGGGCAGTGTAAGCGGCTTGAGGTGAGTTTTTGCAGATTGTTGTGAGTTTCTCGATGATAGATATCCATTCGGTTACATTCTTTTTTACGAAGTCGTCCCCTCCTGTCCCTATGTAGCCTCCTAGGAAGCGGGAGCCGGTAACTATGGAGACGTTGGTACCGGAGAACGTCTTTTCTGCGGTAGACTTGTCAGTTTCTGACACTATTAGAAATGATTTTTTACCTTGTGGTAAGTATCCGTATGCTGGGCCTGTTTTGTTTAAGTTGTCCCACCATTGTCGTAGGTTTTGGAAAGTGCCTTGCGCGGAGGAGTCATCGGCGTACCAGCATTGTGTGACTGTGTTTTCGGTTTTAAGTTTGTTAATTATTGGTAGTGTTGCAAGCGCGTACAGTGGCATTGCGAGTGGGTCTCCTTGGGTTACGCCTTCTCTGCTATATAGTCTTGTATCAGAATCGCGAAATACCAATTCAGCGTGGCCATTGTAAGTATTATAAAGAAAGCGGGCGCAGTGTGGCCAGTATATTCTTGCTTGCCATAGGGCTAGTTGTCTATTCACGGCGTTAAAAGCATTGTTCGCGTCAACGAGGAGCATTCCCCAGTTTGAACCAGGTTGGCAATCTCTTTGGAAGACATCGGTCATGGCATGAATGGCGCCTTCGATGCCACTGCCCAGTCCACTGCAGAGCTGTGACTGGCCGCATGCTTCAGTGACTTCAGAGCCTGTTGCTAAGATCATGCATTTGGATAATATTCTTCGTAGGCATTCGCCGATGCCGATAGGTCTTACGCCTGGGCATTTGTCTAAAGCAACAAGTCGGCTTGACATTAATGCTTGTATTTGGGTCCAGGGTATGGTTTCGTTGCTAAGTTTCGTTGTGAGCTGCGCTACGGCTTCTCTTAAATGGGCGCTTGCTTGGCCGAAGCGGAGTAGGAAATCTCTCCAGTTTTCGGCTGTGCATCCAGTGGGGCCTCCGCCGCCGTGTAGTTTTCTCGCAACTGTTTCGACATGGTCACAAGTTATTTCAATTTCAAGGAGTGGTGGGAGTTTTGTGACGTCTTTGGGGAGAGTGAATAAAGCGGGATCTGGAGTATTAGGCGGGGGGTGCTTTTCTCTCAGCACATCACTGACGGTTTTACCGGATGGATCAACTTCAGTGTCTGGGTTTAAAACTTTGCTCGTGTCTTTTGTAAGGAGCCAGTTGAGCGCTTCCCGCGTTTTTCCATGTAGTATCAGTCGTGTGAGAAATTTTGTTTCTTGGTCATTGTTGTTTTGTTTCCGGTTTCTTGTATTCCATATAGATTTATCTGCTTTGGTGGATTCCGTGATGAGTTCCTCGAAACGTTTGTCTGCCCAGAGTTTTAGGCGCCGATCGAGTAGTCTCAGTATATCTTTCATTTTTCTAACGTTTTTGTCTCTTTGCAGTATGACCGCAGCAAAGGTTAATACGCGTTCAGAGGGGTAGGTTGATTTGGTTAGATGCTCAATTTCGTCGGCCAGAGTGTATACGAATTTTCTACTGGCAGTACCGCATGGGAGGTCGTATAGCTTGCCATGAAGGTTACAGACGTTGTCCCAATGCCTTTGCCAGATGCCAGACTTGGGTTGGATGGCATTCAGGAATGGGGATCCGAAGGCTTCTTCCAAAGGTGACATTGGTGTTTGCCCATCGGTGGTTGTTTTAAAAGTAGCGGATGCTGATTGGTTTAGTACATCGTTGTGTGCTGATCTCATGTGACGCTGGAGCCCATTTTTCTTGAATTTCCTGGGGCATAGCGGGCATTCGGTGTCAGCTTGTGACATATGGGTGGGTATTTACTTACTTGAGCTATTTGCACTATAATTTTGTTGTTTAGCTCTCGGATAAGGGTAAGATTAATAAAAACAAGGGATTTTGTTGATAAATAAATGGGTCTAAAGGAAATAATATTAAAATGAAGTATTTTTGTGAAAAATATGTCTATTTGACGTGACAGCTGACCATGGACCAAAAAAAAAAAAAAATTCATTGATTTTAATTTTTATTACATCAATCATCGTGATGACAAAAAATATATTTTGTCACTAGCGGATAAAATAGAGTCCCTTGAGATGAAGTCGCGCTCAACATTTGTCCAAATTTGCAACATCCCGACAAAACCTGAGGTCAATAGCCCGGAGACTAAAGCTGGTCTATGCGAGAACCTCAAAAACTTGTCAAATGTAGTAAAGCTGCCAATTAATGAATCCGAGATAAAGGATATCTACAGAACTAATCGTAACAAAGACTCCTCGAGACTGATTTTTGTCGAATTCTGCACGGTTCTAAAAAAAGAAGCACTACTACCCGCTGTCAAAATCTTCAACACGCAAAAACCGAACGTAGATAAGCTAAGTACAACACTCATCTGGGTATAATCAAACCGAATAAAGGTATTTACATCTCTGAAACACTCACCCCTAAGACGCAACGGTTGTTCTATATGGCTCGAGAATTTGCAAAGGAGAACAAGTACAACTTATGCTGGACTTCCCGGGGCGTAGTATAACTTCGTAAATCCGAAAAGGAACCTTACAGCCGTATCGCGAGTGACCGTGTTTTGATCAACTTGAGTAACAAGGCGTGACTTATTTTATCAAATTCCTCAAGTACTCGTCTCCTCTATATTGTAATTAATAATGTTGAAAACATATTACATACAAACACTCCTATTTAAAAAATACACTCACTTGTTCATTTTGCAGACTGGCACACACAAAAAACAGAAAAACACACGGAATTTACTTCACCACCCTCACAAAGACATCGTGGCTCTCAAATTATTAATAAATATATAAAGCCCGTCACAAATAATCAATATCGGTGTTCAAGCCTCTCGGCACCCGATGACCTCGCAGGGGCCCATAGCTACGAGGTAACGTAACGATCAGATGCCAAGAAGCAAGAACGTCGGCGATTCACCGAGCTAAATAAATAGATTCTATCTGACCTGGTCTGTGCTTCGTTCCCGTCAAACTCCTGTCTCTCTGCAAGGCCTGGGTGCACCCTAGGCTCTTCTTGGTAGACAGGTTCTTCAGCCAACCAGGTATGGCTGGCAGGCCAGCTTCGACCGCACAATTTACTTAAATACGTACAGTATCTGGTTCGGGGAACCACAATACACTCAGCTATAAGACAATCCTGAGGGGAGCCCGAATACAACTCCAGATGGCTTACGATTTAATTTTAATTGCCCAAAATCAATACACGTCACATTACGGGGGCTTTTCGTCAGTCAGTTGTCCAAACTTGCTCTGTGGCAGCTCCGTCAAATTCAAAATGGCCGTTCCGGAACCATAGATCGAGTATCGATTCTGAATCGAACAATCACCCGCCCGGACAGGCACCCACCTGTCCCTTAATCTACGGGCAGCCGAGACAACGTTGCTACCGCTCGTTTTAGTACCGAGCCTCCTACTAGAACCTCTGCAGACCGGGGGGTCCCGTCCCTGCCAGGGAACAAGTTAACAATGCGCCCCCTGCGCCAACGCAGTGGCGGTAGGTTAGCATCCTTAACCAGCACGAGGTCACCAACACTAGGGGGGCTGGTTTTGTCAGTCCACTTAAGGCGCTGTTGTAAGATATGCAGATACTCGAGCGACCAACGCTTCCAGAAATTCTGAGTAAACTGCTGCAACATCTGATACCTTGACAACCGATACAATTTCACTCCCTCGAAGGGGTGCTCGGGCAACGCGTTAAGTGGCTGTCCTATCAAGAAATGGCCTGGGGTCAGAGCCTCCAGGTCATTTGGATCCGAGCTGAGCGGACACAACGGTCGCGAATTGAGAACGGCCTCGATCTTACAAAACAATGTCGCGAGCTCCTCAAAAGTCAGCGCGGTCTGACCTACTATACGCCCTAAGTGCGTCTTCGCTGACTTAACTACGGCCTCAAAAATCCCACCCCAGTGGGGGCAACTCGGTGGGCTGAAGGTCCACTGTATACCCCGACGGGAGAGGGCCGTTCCAATATCCACTTTATTTACATTCAAAAAGTTGACTATCTCTCGTAAGTATCGTTCCGCACCGACGTAGTTAGTGCCGTTATCAGAGCGGATCAAAGTTGGAAGTCCCCTTCGAGAAACAAACCTATCCAAACAAGCAATGAAAGCCTCTGTCGAGAGATCAGCAACGAGCTCGAGATGTACCGCCTTGGTGGATAAACAAACAAACACACACAGGTACGCCTTGTATTGCTTAGCGTTACGCAATCGTGAACTCTTCACCATAAACGGTCCTGCAAAATCCGTACCAACACCTGAAAACGGTCTGACCTCATTCACACGATCAGGGGGCAAGTCCCCCATGAGAGGTTGCATCGTGGCAGCCTTAAGTCGATAACAAGGCATGCACCGAAACACGATGTTCCGTATGACACGGCGGGCAGATAAGATCCAAAACTCCCGCTGGAGCGTGGCCAACAACGCGTTACAGCCGGCATGCGCGTTTTTAATATGACGATCAGTCACCAGCAATTCAACTAACTGTCCCCCCTTGGGGAGCAGAAGTGGGTGACGAGCCGAATACGACAGATTCGCATTGCGCAATCTTCCTCCTACCCGAAGTAACCCGGTCGAATCAACAAAGGGGTTGAGACGCGCGACGGCTCCCTTCAATTTCGAACGTCCACTTCGTATAGTCTCCAATTCTGCCCCAAACTTCGAGGACTGTACCAACCGGACCAAATTCAGTAGCGACTCGTTTCGCTCTGCCGGAGTCAGAATAGGGTTCAACGTTCGCTGCTCGCGAGGAGTACGACAATTTCGAGCGAATCTCCTAATCCAAGTGGACACGTTTATCAACTTGTCAAGTGAGCTATACCGGTCCAGCAGAAACCCGGCGTCAGGGACCTCAGCCTTCTGGGTAACATGCACGGCCGCTCTGGGGCCATGATCCGAAGATACTACTACATGGCTGTGGGGCCAGTCCGATTCTCTCCTGGCAAGCCAGGGTGGTCCCCACCACAAATGGTGTCTAACGAGTTCAGGAGCCCGACATCCCCTGGATGCACAATCAGACGGGTTCAATTCTCCTGGTACATGTCTCCAAGTCAGTGGGACCTCAGACGACACAATCTGGGAGACACGGTTCGCGACAAAAACCTCTAAGTTATGGACCGAAGCCTTCAGCCAGCACAAAACAATCTGGCTGTCCGTCCACGCGTATACCGTATCCTCCAAAACCACTGACCCACGCAACACTGTTAGAGTGTGATTCAAAAGTTTGGTCAAAAGAGCAGCCCCGGACAGTTCCAGTTTTGGAATCGTCATCCTTGTCCGAATAGGCGCTACCTTGCTTTTTGCCAAAACCAAACGCACGTCGACCTCCCCGGTGGAGGTGACGGTTCGCAAATAAACCGCTGCCGCAAACCCTCGTTCAGAGGCATCACAAAACCCGTGAAGGGTTGCCCTGTAATCCCCAGCAGGGACCAATTTCCTCGGCAGCGATACATTATTTATGTCCGATAGCGAAGTGAACATTTGCGTCCAATCAGTCAACAAATCACCTGAGAGGTGGGTGTCCCAGGTCAACTGAGCCGCCCATAGCCTTTGCATAAAACATTTGAGAGCAAAGGTGACTGGAGAAATCCATCCATTCGGGTCGAACGTTCTCGCAATCGTTGACAGTACTGACCGCTTCGTCCAGGCCTTCGGTGTTTCTAAAACCACCCGATAGGTAAACTCATCATGGACGGGCCGGTACTGAATTCCAAGCACTGACAACATGTTAGGGTTGTCAGGATTCTCAAAAACGTGCGGGTCTTGTTGAAACTCATCTGGGAGACCAGCCATCAACTAAGGAGAGTTGGACATCCACTTGCGTAGTTCATAGCCGCCTCGTTCCAGCAATTGAATGAGCTCGTCACGTCGGTCCAGAGCTTCCTCTACACTGGCTGCCCCTGTGCAGACGTCATCGACGTACAAATCTTGCTCCAGGATAGCGGCGGCTCTAGGATAGCTCACACGGTCACGCGACGCCAACTCCCGCAGGGTACGCATCGCCAAATACGGGCTAGACCGTAACCCATACGTGTTCGTGTTCAACTCATAGACCTTGACTGGCTCGGCCGTGGACTCACGCCAAAGTATCAACTGATACCTTCTGTCAGCCGGATGAATTACCGTTTGCCTAAACATCATCCGAATGTCTGCGACAAATACAACCTGGTGCCTCCGAAAGCTCGTGAGAATATCCGAAATATCACGACTCAACTTGGGTCCCGAATGTAGACACTGATTCAGGGACATCCCGTTCGAGGTAGGTGCTGACCCATCAAAAACAACTCGAATCTTGCCGGTAGGGGTTCGTAGGACGGCATGGTGTGGAAGGAAACAATGATCCTCAGATCTCCAGTCCACACCCGATACCGACATGTGTCCTAACGACTCATACTCCCTCATGAAATCGACGTGTTTTTGTTTAAATACGGCGTCCCTTGACATCCTACGCTCCATCGACATCAATCTCGTCTCAGCCATCTTCCTAGATTCTCCTAGTGGCGGTCGATCGGCCCTGAAAGGCAGTCGAGTTACAAAACGACCAGAACGAAGGCGACCAGTACTATTCTGGTAAAACAACTCGCACTCTTCTTCGTCTGCGTCGACTCGACGAGCGGTGGGAGGTTCCTCTATCTCCCAGAACCGTTGGATAGCGTCTGACAACGCTGAGCCAATAAGTATGCCATCTGACTCGGCAGGCCTAACCATTGGCAATGCCGGACCCATGATCACGTGACCAAACTTAGTATCCACAGCAATCAACCCGTCCGGCTGAAGAACTCGCCGATCCGACAACAGAAACCTACCCAAAACGTCTGCTCCCAGTAGCAGATCGACCGGGGCTGGAGTGTCAAAATCGGGATCCGCCAACTTGAGTCCTGACGTCAGGAGTCGAACGGCCGGATTCAACTTCACCAAGGGGTGTTTGCCCATGACATGCGTCATTACTAAAGCCTGCACGGATGTTTTTGTCAAAATGTCATAACGTGGAGAGAACGTGATCACCGATTGACCAACTACATTCGTAACCGTAACATTCCCCACGCCCCGTATTGAATTATTATACCTATTTACCTTGAGGCCCAACCATTTTGCTAAATCGTTCGATACAATGCAGCCCTGAGCTCCAGAATCTAATAGGGCGCGAACGTATGTTGGGTTGCCCGCCAAATCCCAAACAAGCACAGAGGCGATCGGTAACACCACCGTCTCCGGTTGGGGGGCAACAAATTGTTGGGCCGCAAATTCCTAGCGAGGGCCCCCGGGGCCCCACTGTGCCTGTAGCCGATCAGGTAGGCAGCTATACGCCAGAGGGTCCCATTGTACAAATGGCCCACGCGCCGGTTCCATTGCCACCCTACGACGCCCCCCGAAGGGTTGTGGGCGTGAATTCAACCGTGGCCGCTCCATGAGCGGGGGGGACATCACATGCGACCGACGAGGACGCGGCGACGAGCGGGGCGACAACTGAGGCGGCGTCCGAGCCGCATCCGCATAGCTCGAAGGTGTCCCATGCCACCCGCCCGTTACGGCCTGCTCAACATACCCAATGTCCCGCTGAGTCGGATGCTGAGTCGCAACCGAAAACTCAGGGCCCCCCATGTGATGACCCTGAGTGCGGCCCTGCACCCCTGGGTGGCTGCGTGCTTGTGGCTCCATTGCCCGCTGAGTCGGATGCTGAGTCGCAACCGAAAACTCAGGGCCCCCCATGTGATGACCCTGAGTGCGGCCCTGCACCCTAGTACCGCCCTGTGCACGTGGGGACATTGGCCCCTGAGTTGCGCTCCGAGACGCAAACGAATTCTCAGGGCCCCATGCCGTGTCACCCTGGGTACGGCCCTGTGGTGGCTGTTGGCCGGACCGGTTCATGCACAACAAATTGTGGTGGGCCCCACCACAGTATCCGCACAATTTTGTGCGCGTGCAGTCCCTAGCCATGTGTGGCCCGAGGCACAGGAAACACCAGCTCCGCTGCTTGGCCATCCGGCGCCGTCCCTCAACCCTAAGTTCCCCGAACTTATTGCAATCGGCCACAGCATGGCCAATCTGCCTACAACATGGGCAGGTCTCACCTGCACCCCTGGGTGGGGTCAATGCACTCACAGTCCCATACGACTGCCGGTTGGTGCGGTCCTTCCTCGTCGGAGTGCCCCTACTCACAGCGCTCCCGGCAGCTCTCTGTGGCTCCGAAGGATGGGTGACCGTCAACCCCAAATTCTCTGCCCGTCGAGCCTCCTCTTCCAAAAATCCGACCAAGTCGGAGAAGGCGGGCAGGTCCTCGGCCGACCTCCCGTGAGACTGTTCGAAACGAGTCTGCACGTCAGCGGGTAGGCGGGAAAGTACAATGTACAGCAGTAGGTAGGACCATTCACCAACCGGAAGTCCAAGATTCTCTAGGGCCTTGGTGACGGACAACAACGGGTTCAAAACCTCCGTCTGTATGGCCCCGACCTTGTTCACAACCGGGATGCTAAACAAACGGTTCAGTTGGGCATCGGCCAACCTCCGTTTGTTGTGGTAACGTCTTACCAACAATTGCCTGGCCGTCTCATAGTTACCCTCCGTAACTGTCAAATGAGCGACCAGCTCCCTAGGCTCACCCCTCAATGCTGCCACCAGCTGAGCCATTTTGACCGACTTGGTAATGTCCGATCGCATGTGCACCAAACTGTCGAACAGATTGATGAAGCTCATCCATTCACCGGACACTCCGTCAAAAGTAGGCATGGTTATGGCAGGTAACCTGGACCCCGAACCCTGATGCGGCAGAGGCGCCCCAATGTCACCACTATGGCTGGACTCGCGCTGCCTACGTATGTCCGCAGCCCTCTGCGTGATAGCAGCCGCCATCTCCATACACTGGTCGACATCCCCTAGCAGCCGTGACAGCCTGTCAGATGCGCAACCATCAACTGCTTCCGCCTGCGCGGACAATTCGAGCACCCTGTTGTAGCGTTCCTTAACGTCCATAGACCGCTCCAACACCACATCATGCCTATCTAAACGGTCTATCAGACCGTGTGCGGAGGAAAACCATCTGAGCTCCTTAGAAACACCCTTCTGTATTTCAGACAACGACATGATCGGAACGATACTTACTCACAATTTGCAGTAACTCAATTATATTGGACCCTCCAGTCTACAACACAAACGAGGGAACCCTAATCTATAACTTAAACAATGCTGGTTTCCCCAAACAATAGAAACCGAGTTTTATATCTACACAAATTCTGTAAACAACAATTTAGTTTCCCTATATCATATAACACACACAGATAGTCAATATTAGTTCAAGTTACAAATTGCTATAAACTGAAAACAATGTCCAAACATTCATTAGCATTACTAGACCACTAATAGATTGACTATGCAAACTTCAAACTGCAAACATGATATGACTTCAATGCAAATTTCAATTCACCTACAATGTACCTGTAATGTAATTACTATTCTGAGTCACATCTCAGTACAACTGGTCATTTAGGGAAAACTGTTATGTCTGTCTGTCTACTACCAGCAGTAGACTTATAACTTATAATACTACCAATCTATGTGGATACAGGAACAAAACCAAGTTAGCTAATAACCGCCTATACCTACTGATTGATAGTCCCAAATCGTGGGTTCCTGGAGCCTTGACGGCTGCAAATCTCAGGAAACCACGCTCTTGCTACCAAAATGTTCAAGCCTCTCGGCACCCGATGACCTCGCAGGGGCCCATAGCTACGAGGTAACGTAACGATCAGATGCCAAGAAGCAAGAACGTCGGCGATTCACCGAGCTAAATAAATAGATTCTATCTGACCTGGTCTGTGCTTCGTTCCCGTCAAACTCCTGTCTCTCTGCAAGGCCTGGGTGCACCCTAGGCTCTTCTTGGTAGACAGGTTCTTCAGCCAACCAGGTATGGCTGGCAGGCCAGCTTCGACCGCACAATTTACTTAAATACGTACAGTATCTGGTTCGGAGAACCACAATACACTCAGCTATAAGACAATCCTGAGGGGAGCCCGAATACAACTCCAGATGGCTTACGATTTAATTTTAATTGCCCAAAATCAATACACGTCACATTACGGGGGCTTTTCGTCAGTCAGTTGTCCAAACTTGCTCTGTGGCAGCTCCGTCAAATTCAAAATGGCCGTTCCGGAACCATAGATCGAGTATCGATTCTGAATCGAACAATCGGTATTATTCAGAAAACAAAATAAACCAAGAATTTAACAAAACAATATCCAAAATAATTAAGACTTTTGTTTACAATAATTTAATTAGATACAATATAAATATAATCCACATTCGATAATGTCTGTAGATCTATCCTCACTGAAACCAGTAACTGCATAAATTATGTCCCCAATTCAAATTCTTGTCTAAAAATAATGTCTCAAAATATCAGGAGTATTGGTCATAATTTACCAGACTTCCTAGTACTTCTGCACGAACTTAAATTTGACTGTGACATTCTAATATTGACCGAATGTTGATTATCCTGTATACCTATAGTTCCTTTAATTCAAGGCTATAAAAGTTTTGCTAACAAAACAATAACTAATCAAAACGATGGAGTGGTGATACTTACACGTTACCATTGAAGAGCCACACCTTGCAGAAGGTTGTTTTCTTATTCTCTAATATGACAAAGACACGGCAGTAATCGCCATTTACTGTCCACCTTGCTTCCACAATATAGAGAACTTTGTAGATGGCCTTACTAAAATATTCCAAGAATTGTCTTGTTTCTCCAATCTCATTTTGACAGGAGACTGTAATATTGATATCTACCTAGATACACAAATTTGTGATGCTGACCTCTATTTAAATAAAGCTGCCCATTATGAACTACTATCTGGACATACTTTTATGAACAGGGGTCTAAGCAATACTTGCCTAGACCACTTGCTCCTAAAACGAGAAATGAAGCTGTTACGGTAGTCATGCTCTCTCTATAACAGATCATAAAGCTGTGCTTTTGTGTCTTGATATAAAGCACAAAAAAATTAACACCGCCATCTACATACTCTTTTCTCGACACTATGGAATTAGCAAAAACCCTAGGAGAAAGTAATTTTGAAGTTATTTATGAGTTACCGGATAAATGAGTTCATAGGTAATCTTCAAAGAGCTATCAAGAAAAACATAAAAACTCGCAAAATCACAAATAAGAAACGCATAATTAAGCCTTGGATGACTACTGGACTCCTCCGTTGTGTAAGAAATCGAGACGAGTTACACAGAAAATCCATGTCCAACCCAAAAAATGAAACTCTAAAACTAACATAAAATAGATACAGGACTTTCTGTGAGAATTTTATAAAGAAATTGAAGAGATAATTTGAAAATCTTTACTCAATAAAGCGGGAAACATTATCAAACAGCTTTGGAAGGCTATGAAATCCATTTCCTTACCCAATTCTATAAAGGACCAACCTCGAGAACTTCTTTCAACTCTTGATTCATCCTCATCATCTTAGAAAGAGTTAATAATTATTTTATAAATGTGGGAAAAAATCTAGCAGCAGCAATTAATCAATCAGAACGAAGAATATCCCTATACAAATAGAAAACAAATCTCAATCAAACTTATTTGTAATTTACCAACTGACAATCATGAAATTGAAAGACTGATCATGAATCTAAAAAACGAATGTTTAATCGGATAGGATAAAATTTCAAATAAGGTCTTAAAATCCCATAAAAGACAGTTTGTCCCGATCCTAACTTACATTTTTTACTCATGCTTTGAGAAGGGTATCTTCCCTAATGCTCTCAAATAATCTGTAGTTATTCCAGTCCATAAGGGGGGTGACCGAGATCGTGTTGAATGCTACAGGCCCATCTCTATACTTCCCTCTTTCTCCAAGCTTCTGGAACGAATTATGAATTCTAGACTCATTAGCTATCTGGAATAGAATGGTATTCTGGTGGAAAATCAGCATGGTTTTCGTGTTGGAAAGTCGACCTCCGATGCCGTACATGAGCTTACAAACTTTGTAGCCGAAAACCTTGACGAAGGAAGACGCTGTCTTGGAATTTTCCTGGACTTAGCCAAAGCATTGTGGAACACCTTATTAATAAACTGGAATTTCTAGGTGTGAGAGGAGTCCAGTTAGATTTTTTTAGGAGTTACCTCTCGAGCAGAGTACAATGTGTTAAAATAGGTGAATTCACAAGCAGCACGAAGCCGGTGAATTGGGGTGTTCCACAAGGAAGTATCCTTGGACCTACTCTATTCCTGGTCTATATAAAGGATCTTTATCGCTTCGCGCTGCCGCAAGCCAACATCATCGCTTGCGCCGATGACACAGTCTTACTTTTTGCGGGTAGTGGATGGCATGAAGTATTCGATAGCGCTCAACGGGGCTTTAATATTGATTCTCGCTGGTTACAACAAAATATTTTGACCCTTGACTCTGAGAAAAGCAAATACCAGAGTTTCTCCATACTTAACTCTATGCATCCAAACAGCCGAGACAAATTATTTGTACACACTTGCGATACTTTGAGCAAGTACTCGTGTACGTGTGGAGTTCTGGAAAGGACACAAACAATCAGGTACTTGGTTATAACTCTTGATAATAATCTGAAATTTTATCATCACATTCAGGCACTTAGTTCGAAAATCAGAAAATTCATATATGTCTTCAAGAGCCTCAGGTATGTAGCAGAGACATCACTTATGAAACACATCCATTCACTACTCACTACACTAAAATATTCAAACATTACACTTCTCATCTTCTCTATTACACACCACACACACTCACTCTCTTCACTAAGATTAAACTTTTTAATGTTAATTCAATAATTATGTCTAAAAATTACTATATATAATTTATCATCAATCTCAAAAATAATAATTTGTAAAATTAATTTTGAAATGGTGTCATCTACTGGTGGGAAGTACTACTCATCCTATAACACATGGTTCGCCCTTCTTTAGGGAGTGATGAACATCCCTTTTTCTTTACAATTAATGTAAAAACAAGAAATTTAAATGTAAATTTTCCTGGATAAATGATTATTATTATACCTGGAGTGCTCCAGATCATTCCTTTTTAATTTTCTGTGTCTTAATACCAACCTCTACTAAACTAAGTATAAAATGCATATCAATGAAGTTGGTACCTAAACAGTTTGATGACTAAGTCATACAACTTCGTGAATGGAACAAATACATAAAAACACTCTAAACCCGGTAAATACAGCATATGCAGTGAGTGGAAATATATCTTCGTAGTACTTATTCTGATTTTCTATTAAGGATTTTTTCTCCAAATTTCCTAACATTTCAACAATATTTTATTTTATTTCGCAGAGTCGTTGAATATCTTCCAGATTACCTGTAAACATAAAATAGCTATCATCAAATCGTAAATATCAAATAATCAGTTAACAAGGATAACATTACAAAGTCTAGCCTAAAAAATCCGACATCGCGTCTAAGCGTTGTTGTTTTTCTTGGAAAACGTATTCTCTCTCCTCTTGTTTTTGTTCGAATTTACTAATCATAGTATGTAGCAGTTTTCGCACGTTACTTTTTTAGGTTTTACCCATTTAATAGCAATTATTTTGAAAATTAAATGTCTTCACAAAAACCTAGCCACTCCACTCACAAAGTTTGACGTGCCTTTGACAGCTTAATAATGTTGCCATATTCAAACTTTTAATAAAACTTCAGGTCACGCTTTCCTTTGCCAGACTCCAGGCTCTTTTCTATAATATAAAAATTGCTTGAATATCCGCTGCTTTACCCACAACAAGATACCATAGGATATGAGCCTATGGAAGGAACTAAAATAACTAGCCTAGATGTAGCCACATCCGTGTTTTGTCTGATGTTCCAAACAGCGTAAGCCGCAGAATTTAATTTAATAATAATAATAATAATTTACAAGCTAATTTATCTATATGGGGTCCCCACGGCAATGTGCTATTTATGGTTATTCCAAGAAACTTCATATGATTGACTAATTCTTACGTGTTGCTGTCTAATATTAAAATGGTCTCAATTTGCCTGACAATTGGAAGTGAAAATTTGATACAGTTGGTTTTACCAGCGTTTAACAATTCAAGATTAAAACCATTAATTGGACTGAAGGATTATATATCCCACCAGACATGAAACCTTATAGCTTGGTAATATAAGCGAAAACCAATTAAATCTGCATTCTCAGGCCCAATTAAGGGTTAAGGCTACAGTTGCATTCTTAGGTTTGTATGTGGTATTGAAAAAAAAATGCAGTCGGGTTATTTGATATTATAATAATTCCATTTCTTTATCCGATAAACTTCAATTCAAGGGGTTGGGGATGTTAGTGGGTGGAAAATAATGAAAAAAAAAACTTAAATTTCCTGTGTCGCTCTCGAGTAAACCTAGTATCAATAATATTCTCAAGTAAACCTAGTAATAATGTGCCTGAAATAAATTCATTCCTATGTTTATTTTCAGGTCGTCACTTCGGTATCAAGCTGGTGAAGACAGTCGTTGTTAGCATAGTTCGGGACTACCAAATATCCACTGTGGGTCGGTACGAAGACTTGAAGCACACCATCGCGATCTCTGCCGCGCCACTGGGAAATAAATACCTCGCCTCCTTCAGACCTAGAGTCAAGTGATGGATTAGTAGAATATACAGGTCGTGACTGACAAAAAAAAATAGCGGCGATTGAAGACGTCGCCCTTACCTAACCCTAAATAAAAAAGTGTTTTCCCTTACCGAAAACTTCAGTAAACTGGAATGTCTAATTTAACTAGTGGGAATAAAGGTTATAAAAACAAACCATATACGCGTTATATTTGTTAAACGTTCACTCCAAGATTGCTAAACTTATTAAGAAGGATATAAATTAAGGAAGTTTACGATCTGGATTAAATTAAAAAGACTCAATTTGTTTTACACTACTATTGTTTTATTTTAATACTGAAACTATGTACGGATTCGTATCTGCAAAGATAATATTATATAATAAACTTAATTGTTAACTTAAGTTATGTAGTCCACGTACAAACATATCGTCACACACGCCACAACCTCAATATTCTTGTAACGTCATAAACGACCGGCCCATTGCTACCGCCGCTAGTAATACTACGCACTGCAGTCCGTCCATTAGACATGAACCTCGGTCGGCACTGCAAGTTGTATCCATCAAGGAACTTCAAGGAGATGGCAACATAAATGTCCAGCTCCTCGAGTTTACCAATAGCTCGAATATCAGATGTCTTATGGCGTGGATCACCATCATCTTGATCATGGTTGTGGCGAGTAATCCTATAGTTTCCTTAATCCTAATAGTCTTAATAGTCCTAACAGTCCTTAGAGTACTAATAGTCCTTGAAGTCCTTGTAGTCCTAATAGTCTTAATAGTCGTAATAGTCCTTATAGTACTAATAGTCTTTGAAGGCCTTGTAGTCCTAATAGTATCAATAAGCCTAATAGACCTAACAGTCCTAATAGTCTATAAGTACTAATAATCCCGATAGTCCTAATAGTCCTGATACACCCAATAGTCGTGATAGTCATTATATTCCTAATAGTCCTAATAGTTCTTTTGCCGACATTGTGGCAACTGACGGGAGATGAAATAAAAGGCTTGCCACTGCATGATCAGTTAATGGCTGTAGTCCACATACATTGGTTTATAAACCTAGCTTATGTACTAAGTAGGCGACACAGAAAGTGTGTTTTGATATTATAAAAACACACTTTCTGTGTCGCCTACGTGCTAATGCTACGGTACGTGGGGGCACACACACTGTTGCTCGATGACACCACTTTGCTGACAGTGTGGCAACTGATGGGACTCGAAATAAAACGCTTGTCACTGCATGCTCAGTTAATGTCTCTATATTTGTTTGGAAACCTAGCTTATATACTAAGTTGTAAAATGATGACAATGTAGGATGTGATATTATAAAATCACGCTTCCTATGTCCCAATAGTCCCGATAGTCATATGTGTTTATATATATGTGTGGTTATTCTTAATAGTCATAATAGTAATTCTACGCAATGCCAGCCTGTCCGTTAGCCATGAACCTCAGTCGGCACAGCAAGTTGTATCCGTCAGCGAAACTCACGGAGTTGGCATCATGAATGTCCAGCTCCTAGAGTCTACCAACAGCTTCGAAGATCAGCTACCTTATGGCGTAGAATATCATGATCTTGATCATGGCTGTGGCGAATACTTCTATAGTTTCCAAAAAGTCATAATAGACCTATAGTCCTAATAGTCCTAATAGTCCTGATAGTTCTGATAGTTATTATAGTCCTTATAGTCCTAATGGTACAAAGAGTCTTAATAGTCTTGAAAGTCCTAGTAGTTCTGATAGTCTTAGGAGTCCATATAGTCCTGCGCACTGCCAATCTGTCCGTTAGAGATGAACCTCGGTTGGCACCGCAAGTTGTATCCGTCAGCGAACCTCACGGAGATGGCAACATGGATGTCCAGCTCGTCAAGTCTACCATCAGCTTCGAAGATCAGGTGCCTCATAGAGCGGACCACCATTATCTTGATCATGGCTGTGGCGAACACTCGGCCTGGGAAAGTAAGATGGTAAGGTAAGGTAAGAACGCACACTGAGTTACAGAAACTATCTATATATAAGACCCGCATAACACAAATGGGCGTAACGTCAAGGCGTATGAACTGTCATGAACATTATATACTCAGAAATAAGAGCCATATTCTATTTAATAAAACAAAAATTGACGGAGCTCACACTCCATTAGCTTATTGGATTTAAAATGTAAAGATAGTTTATATCATCATAACATGTAACTGGCTGACAGTCAGTTCATTTCGTTTACTTATTCAATGCGTCTATTAATTATTCTTGATCAGGTCTTAATAGGTCAACCACAGTTAAGATGTTAAGAAGGCTAATCAAAGTTTTATGCGATTATAACGATTTGGGTATTTTTTACTAGAATCCCGTGCATTTTTTTCTCGGGAAGTATACCTTGGTGAAGAGCAACTGATATTGAAGACAACATATAGTCACCGGAAGTACCCTATTTTGGGTATTTAATGAGTTGGGATACGATTGCTTGGTTGCTATCAAATCAGGTTTAGGTTCCACAAGGTTCTATATCAGGCCCTTTTTTATTCCTGGTACATATTAACAATCTAATGGTGGAGAAATTTACTGACATAGTGTTGTTTGCTGATGATAATTCACTGGTCTTCAAAATTTAAAGACAAAAAGAAGATTTTAAAGATGTTAATGATGTAATGTCTCTAACCTGGGGGAAATCAGCACAAACGTACATGTCTAAACAATTTTACATCATGAAAAAAGCTATTCGAGCAATTTATTATTTAAAATTTACTTATTTACAATAATAATAATAATACCTTGGACACTATTTACACACATTGATCTAGCCCCAAACTAGGATTCCCTGTATCTTGGGTACAAGACAACGATACACATACTTATATAGATAAATATTATACTTAGATAGACAAACAACCAAGACTAGGGTACAAACATCCGTTCTCATCAAACAAATATTTGCCCCCACCGGGACTCGAACCCGGGACCCTTGGCTCGTAGGCAGGGACACTGCCGACTCGGCCATTCGGGTCGTTTAAAAGGCGAAGATTCCTTAAGATAACATTTTGAAGAAATTGACATAATAACTGTAGCTAGTCAATTTGTTTTCGAAAATATAATGTATGTACGCAAGAACCTGACAACATTTTCCAAATTTAGCGAAAGCGAAAGCTAACCAAGGAAATATTCACAGACTAGTTGCGCCCCGGTTAAGACTCGCGAAAGAATTCTCTAGTACAACAAGATACCTCTGGAGATTTTTAAATTCCCATTTGAGGAATTTATAAACCATGTAAAAGCGACTTGGACTAAAAAGGGATATTACAATGTACTGGAACTGTATGGGGTTAATCTAAATCAAGACTGAACTCGCTGTCAATAATTTTGTAATTATTTATAACAATTAGTATTGCAATAAGCACAACCAACTTTAAAAGAGATCTAAAAGTCAATATGTGTGAGTGTCTGCGCCCTTTTTCTCCCACAGTGGTCCAATATAGAGGCAAAAAATTAAATTTGTAGTTTTTTGGTCTCTTCTCTATATATATCTTCAGTCCCACTGTCGCTGTCGCTGGGTAAGGTACCCAGAAGGTTGGCGGCGTTGCCTCACTGTTTAGCGAAGGCTCAGCCGTTTCCCAAGATAGGTTCCAACCTTCTGGTTATTAGAGTTATTTAATGAGCGCTCGCGCCTCTAGACCCCATGGACCGAGGGTTTATACTCCAAAAGGCACAAATGTTTAGCCCCTTACGAGGGCTGGATATTTGCGCCCTTTGTTCCCCACTGCGGTGGACGCTGCCATGCCAGCCTTGCGGGCGGTCGCCTGTAAGTAAGGACTGTGTGGCTGGTTTGTCTAGTCCCCCTGCCCGAGGCTTACGGCCAGACTAAATGTAGTCCTCTCTAGCAGAGTGCTTAAACTTGCCAAGAGGATCGCATTCAACCGGTACCCTGACTCCGACCCGGTCTCTGTGAAGACGGGTGTAAGGGCGGGACTTTGTTCGGGCTGGCTTTGTCGGACCAGGTGCTCGGCCTCGGCCACGGCCAAGCACGCGACCTCTATGTGACCGAGTGACGGGTTCCTTTTACCAGTGAGGCTGGACGTGCTGTGGACCGAGGGCAGAAATGCCGGTAATGCAACATCTCCTATTTCGCGGATGCCCAGGCCTCCGTACCGGATAGGTAGTGTGGTCTGGGTCCAGCATCTGTCACTCATATTACAATCTAGAATTAATATCTAATCTAAGAAAAAAAAATCTAATGATCTCATAAATTTGTCTTAACTGTCAAGTAGGTCTGGCTTTTTCACAAACTTGAGCAGCGGAGGGCGTAGGTAAATTATGGGATGAATAAAAAAATAGTATATTCCATGCTAATGGTACTGCGACGACAGTTAGATTCGTATAATTTTGAAATTTGGTTGCTGACAAAATCTGGGAACGAATTATCAAGAACTGGAGCGCCTAGAAGGCGGAGAGACTTGTCATCTATGATTTTGATATTGGGAACCAAAGTATTAAATTTAGAGGACAATGAATGTTTCACGGTGTTGGTTGGGTTTTTATTCCGGTAGAGTTCGCATTTGGAAAAATTTCATTCTAACCAATGGAAATGAATTTGGAAAATCAATTGAAACATTGAAACATTGAAACATATTTATTGGTAAGTATCAATTACATGTCAGATTATAAATAAAAAAATAATAATATGCCTCTGTAGAAAAAATGTCAGACACATAAAGATGCATTCTATAAATTAGGATACCATTATTTTAAATTAAAATTGCCATAAAGTATTACGTTAAATTTGTATTGTATTAAATTAAATTAGTTTTTCATTTCATTAAATTGGAATCACATTTTATAGTGGTCGCTGCGAACTCAGCGAATGAGTAGAAGGTTTGCTCGACAAGCCAGTGTTACAGTCGCTTTTTGAAGCATGCGGAATTAGGCGCAGATTTAATATGTTCTGGTAGGCGGTTGTATACTGTCGGACCCATGACGTGAGTCAACTTCGATGACTTGGCCAGGGTGTGTGAAACCGTCCTGAGCCTGTGACCGTTGCGGGTCGCGTGTCCGTGGATGTCGTGATGCCTGCGGAACGAGTCGATGTTCTCGTGCATGTACACGGCCACCTGGAGTATGACGACGGGAGCGTCAAGATGTGCAGCGCTTTAAAGTGAGGTTTTACCGACACGTCCCGGCGGACCTAGACTATCGCTCTCACGGCTCGCTTTTGCATCCTGAATGCTCTCTCCCAGTCCGCCGCGCGCCCCCACAGCTTGGCTCCGTACTGCAGCAGCAAGTGTACCGTGGCGAAGTAGCACGCGCGCGATTTTGAAGGTGGTTAAAGACAGAGTCCGCAGTTATTCCAAGGTTACCGTCATCGAGGTAGAAACATTAAGTTTTGAATTTAGGCAACTAATGTGGTGGAGGATGGCTAGGCTGAAGATAGCCGGTCCGAGTGAGTCGCCCTGCTTGCAGCTGATAGCGAAATGAATAAGGTTATGGTGAATGAGGCAGAGAAGAGATTATGATTTTTTGTTTAGTTATTAAAAGCGTCTATTAGCATAAGGCTTTTGTGGAACGCACACAAGTGTTATTACAAATGTGTCACTGTCAATTTGTAGAATCTATTACAGTTACAAATATGAGACTATTCTGTGATAGGGCCCAGGCCCATCGATAGCCCCATAGGAAATGGTTGGTGGAATACTGAAGGTATCAAACAAAATAACATACAAACGAAACTTTGCCTTGGTTCTATTTTCAAATTATTACTTTTTCACTACTTTAGTTATGATACCGACGTGACAATGTAGACATTAATTAAAAGAGCCAAAGGATTCTCTTTATTTATTATTTTGACCCTGTATGTACCATATAACTGTTGAATATCTTACCCAAACAGTCCATTGGCCCCAAGCTAAATGGCACAAACGCGTTAGGGTCCCGTGCCTTTACATTCTCGGGCAGGAACCGGCCCGGATCCACCTGTTTAACATAAAATTTTATATTTCATTGCTAAGTAATTTAAATGAATTCAATTGAACGATTTAATAATGGCAGTCTAGCAACATGTTAATTTTACTGTATTTAGGTAGGTTTGTTTAGGGACCACGTGAAGCATGATGGGATCAAAGTATTTTCTGCGCACATGGGCAACTATTCCCTCCTAATCAATTAAGGGTTGAGTTACTTCCTCAATACCCCACTTTTTA
Organism: Argyresthia goedartella; assembly: GCA_949825045.1. Lineage (NCBI taxonomy): Eukaryota > Metazoa > Arthropoda > Insecta > Lepidoptera > Argyresthiidae > Argyresthia > Argyresthia goedartella. The sequence continues at coordinate 16,733,924 of OX463828.1, read as the reverse complement.
CTTTTTCTGATAAAACAATTCAAAATGCAAACCTTATTTGGTTCCGGCCAGTAGCGAGCGTCGCGGTGCAACACGTGTATTGGGATGGCCAGAGAGGTGCCGGGCGGGAGGACGATCTTTCCTGTTGACAGAAAATTTAAACACGACTGCACTCCCTGTATAGAAGTAAAGCTTTGCAGCAACTATAACTATTCATAAACAAGATATAAGATATTTATTCATAATTGTCATTACATGTCCAGAAATTAAAATAATATAGTTGTAGAATGTCATATCAGTACATGAATTAACAATGTAGATTGTAATTAATTAATTAATATAAAATGTCAAAGATTTGAAAATAAAAAGTCATACGTTTAGCGTAAATAGTTCATTATAATTGTAAAACGTTTGCTCGATTAGCCAGGCCTTCAGTCTGGATTTAAATATGGGTGTGTTTGGAGTGGAGGTGACCGTTTCCGGTATTCTATTATAGACGGTTGGGCCTGCGACGTGCGTGAATTTGGCGGATTTCTCTGATGAGCGGGCGTTGCTTGTGCCGTGTCTGTAGACCTCCGCATGCATTCGGTAAGAACTGAGGTCCTCGCGCGTGTACACTGCGATCTGGAAGATCACTATGGATGGTAGCGTTAAGATTCCCTGTTCAGGCCTCTCGGCACCTATGACCTCGCAGGGGCCCATCAGCTACGAGTTAGCGTAGCGATCAGATGCCAAGAAGTGTGAACGTCGGCGATTCACCGAGCATTTTTAATTATGGAGTCGATCTAACCTGGTCTGTGCTTCGGTCCCGTCAACTTCCTGTCTCTCTGCAAGGCCCGGGTGCACCCTAGGCTCTTCTTGGTAGACAGGTTCTTCAGCCAACCAGGTATGACTGGCAGGCCAGCTTCGACGAGCACAGTGTTCCAACACAGGTTATGTTATGTGGGAAAAACCAATCGGCCACGTAAATGCGAACTTTATCTGGTTCGGGGAACCACAACACACTCAGCTATATAGACAATCCTGAGGGGAACCCGAATACATTCCAGATGGCTTGCGATTTTAATTCAATGCCCTAATCAATACGCGTTACATTGCGAGGGCTTTCGTCTGTCAGTTGTCAAAAAACTGCAAGGTTGGCAGCAACGTCAAATTCAAAATGGCCGTTCCGAAACCATCGATCGAATATCGATTTGGAATCGAACAATCACCCGCCCGGACAGGCACCCACCTGTCCCCTAATCTACGGGCAGCCGAGACAACGTTGCTACCGCTCGTTTTAGAACCGAGCCTCCTACTAGAACCTCTGCAGACCGGGGGGTCCCGTCCTTGCCAGGGAACAAGTTAACAATGCGCCCCCTGCGCCAACGTAGTGGCGGTAGGTTAGCATCCTTAACCAGAACGAGGTCACCAACACTAGGGGGGCTGGTTTTGTCAGTCCACTTAAGGCGCTGTTGTAAGATATGCAGATACTCGAGCGACCAACGCTTCCAGAAATTCTGAGTAAACTGCTGCAACATCTGGTACCTTGACAACCGATACAATTTCACTCCCTCGAAGGGGTGCTCGGGCAACGCGTTAAGTGGCTGTCCTATCAAGAAATGGCCTGGGGTCAGAGCCTCCAGGTCATTTGGATCCGAGCTGAGCGGACACAACGGTCGCGAATTGAGAACGGCCTCGATCTTACAAAACAATGTCGCGAGCTCCTCAAAAGTCAGCGCGGTCTGACCTTCTATACGCCCCAAGTGCGTCTTAGCTGACTTAACTACGGCCTCAAAAATCCCACCCCAGTGGGGGCAACTCGGTGGGCTGAAGGTCCACTGTATACCCCGACGGGAGAGGGCCGTTCCAATATCCACTTTATTTACATTCAAAAAGTTGACTATCTCTCGTAAGTATCGTTCCGCACCGACGTAGTTAGTGCCGTTATCAGAGCGGATCAAAGTTGGAAGTCCCCTTCGAGAAACAAACCTATCCAAACAAGCAATGAAAGCCTCTGTCGAGAGATCAGCAACGAGCACGAGGTGTACCGCCTTGGTGGATAAACAAACAAACACACATGAGCTATACCGGTCCAGCAGAAACCCGGCGTCAGGGTCCTCAGCCTTCTGGGTAACATGCACGGCCGCTCTGGGGCCATGATCCGAAGATAATACTACATGGCTGTGGGGCCAGTCCGATTCTCTCCTGGCAAGCCAGGGTGGTCCCCACCACAAATGGTGTCTAACGAGTTCAGGAGCCCGACATCCCCTGGATGCACAATCAGACGGGTTCAATTCTCCTGGTACATGTCTCCAGGTCAGTGGGACCTCAGACGACACAATCTGGGAGACACGGTTCGCAACAAAAACCACTAAGTTATGGACCGAAGCCTTCAGCCAGCACAAAACAATCTGGCTGTCCGTCCACGCGTACACCGTATCCTCCAAAACCACTGACCCACGCAACACTGTTAGAGTGTGATTCAAAAGTTTGGTCAAAAGAGCAGCCCCGGACAGTTCCAGTTTTGGAATCGTCATCCTTGTCCGAATAGGCGCTACCTTGCTTTTGGCCAAAACCAAACGCACGTCGACCTCCCTGGTGGAGGTGACGGTTCGCAAATAAACCGCTGCCGCAAACCCTCGTTCAGAGGCATCACAAAACCCGTGAAGGGTTGCCCTGTAATCCCCAGCAGGGACCAATTTCCTCGGCAGCGATACATTATTTATATTGAGGCCCAACCATTTCGCTAAATCGTTCGATACAATGCAGCCCGGAGCTCCAGAATCTAATAGGGCGCGAACGTATGTTGGGTTGCCCGCCAAATCCCAAACAAGCACAGAGGCGATCGGTAACACCACCGTCTCCGGTTGGGGGGCAACAAATTGTTGGGCCGCAAATTCCTAGCGAGGGCCCCCGGAGCCCCACTTTGCCTGTAACCGATCAGGTAGGCAGCTATACGCCAGAGGGTCCCATTGTACAAATGGCCCACGCGCCGGTTCCATTGCCACCCTACGACGCCCCCCGAAGGGGGGTGGGCGTGAATTCAACCGTGGCCGCTCCATGAGCGGGGGGGACATCACATGCGACCGACGAGGACGAGGCGACGAGCGGGGCGACAACTGAGGCGGCGTCCGAACCGCATCCGCATAGCTCGAAGGTGTCCCATGCCACCCGCCCGTTACGGCCTGCTCAACATACCCAATGTCCCGCTGAGTCGGATGCTGAGTCGCAACCGAAAACTCAGGGCCCCCCATGTGATGACCCTGAGTGCGGCCCTGCACCCCTGGGTGGCTGCGTGCTTGTGGCCCCATTGCCCGCTGAGTCGGATGCTGAGTCGCAACCGAAAACTCAGGGCCCCCCATGTGATGACCCTGAGTGCGGCCCTGCACCCTAGTACCGCCCTGTGCACGTGGGGACATTGGCCCCTGAGTTGCGCTCCGAGTCGCAAACGAATTCTCAGGGCCCCATGCCGTATCACCCTGGATACGGCCCTGTGGAGGCTGTTGGCCGGACCGGTTCATGCACAACAGATTGTTGTGGGCCCCACCACAATATCCGCACATTTTTGTGCGCGTGCAGTCCCTAGCCATGTGTGGCCCGAGGCACAGGAAACACCAGCTCCGCTGCTTGGCCATCCGGCGCCGTCCCTCAACCCTAAGTTCCCCGAACTTATTGCAATTGGCCACAGCATGGCCAATCTGCCTACAACATGGGCAGGTCTCACTATGTGGGGTCAATGCACTCACAGTCCCATACGACTGCCGGTTGGTGCGGTCCTTCCTCGTCGGAGGGCCCCTACTCACAGCGCTCCCGGCAGCTCTCTGTGGCTCCGAAGGATGGGTGACCGTCAACCCCAAATTCTCTGCCCGTCGAGCCTCCTCTTCCAAGAATCCGACCAAGTCGGAGAAGGCGGGCAGGTCCTCGGCCGACCTCCCGTGAGACTGTTCGAAACGAGTCTGCACGTCAGCGGGTAGGCGGGAAAGTACAATGTACAGCAGTAGGTACGACCAATCACCAACCGGAAGTCCAAGATTCTCTAGAGCCTTGGTGACGGACAACAACGGGTTCAAAACCTCCGTCTGTATGGCCCCGACCTTGTTCACAACCGGGATACTAAACAAACGGTTCAGTTGGGCATCGGCCAACCTCCGTTTGTTATGGTAACGTCTGACCAACAATTGTCTGGCCGTTTCATAGTTACCCTCCGTAACTGTCAAATGAGCGACCAGCTCCCTAGGCTCACCCCTCAATGCTGCCACCAGCTGAGCCATCTTGACAGACTTGGTAATGTCCGATCGCATGTGCACCAAACTGTCGAACAGATTGATGAAGCTCATCCATTCACCGGACACTCCGTCAAAAGTAGGCATAGTTATGGCCGGTAACCTGGACCCTGAACCCTGAAGCGGCAGAGGTGCTTCAATGTCACCACCATGGCTGGACTCGCGCTGTCTACGTATGTCCGCAGCCTTCTGCGTGATAGCAGCTGCCATCTCCATACATTGGTCGACATCCCCTAGCAACCGTGACAGCCTGTCAGGTGCGCAACCATCAACTGATTCCGCCTGCGCGGACAATTCGAGCACCCTATTGTAACGTTCCTTAACGTCCATAGACCGCTCCAATACCACATCATGCCTATCTAAACGGTCTATCAGACCGTGTGCGGAGGAAAACCATCTGAGTTCCTTAGAAACACCCTTCTGTATTTCAGATAACGACATGATCGGAACGATACTTACTCACAATTTGCAGTAACTCAATTTTATTGGACCCTCCAGTCTATAACCCAAACGAGGGAACCCTAAACTATAACTTAAACAATGTTGATTTCCTTAAACAATAGGAACCGAGTTTTATATCTATATAAATTCTGTAAATAACAATTTAGTTTCCCTTTATCATTATAACACACACAGATAGTCAATATTAGTTCAAGTTATAAATTGCTATAAACTGAAAACAATGTAATAGCCTGCTATCAATAGATGTAACTACCTATGTTAACCAAACATTCATTAGCATTACTAGACCACTAATAGATTGACTAACTGGTACTTCAATGCAAATTTCAATTCACCTACAATGTACCTAAGTTGAGTACCTACTATTCTGAGTCACATCTCAGTACAACTGGTCATTTAGGGAAAACTGTAATATCTGTCTGTCTACTACCAGCAATAGACTTATAGCTTACAATACTACCAATCTATGTGGATACAGGAACAACACCAAGTTAGCTAATAACCGCCTATACCTACAGATTGATAGTCCCAAATCGTGGGTTCCTGGAGCCCTTGACGGCTGCAAATCTCAGGAAACCACGCTCTTGCTACCAAAATGTTCAGGCCTCTCGGCACCTAATGACCTCGCAGGGGCCCATTAGCTACGAGGTAGCGTAGCGATCAGATGCCAAGAAGTGTGAACGTCGGCGATTCACCGAGCATTTTTAATTATGGAGTCGATCTAACCTGGTCTGTGCTTCGGTCCCGTCAACTTCCTGTCTCTCTGCAAGGCCCGGGTGCACCCTAGGCTCTTCTTGGTAGACAGGTTCTTCAGCCAACCAGGTATGACTGGCAGGCCAGCTTCGACGAGCACAGTGTTCCAACACAGGTTATGTTATGTGGGAAAAACCAATCGGCCACGTAAATGCGAACTTTATCTGGTTCGGGGAACCACAACACACTCAGCTATATAGACAATCCTGAGGGGAACCCGAATACATTCCAGATGGCTTGCGATTTTAATTCAATGCCCTAATCAATACGCGTTACATTGCGAGGGCTTTCGTCTGTCAGTTGTCAAAAAACTGCAAGGTTGGCAGCAACGTCAAATTCAAAATGGCCGTTCCGAAACCATCGATCGAATAGCGATTTGGAATCGAACATTCCCAGTTTCTTAAAGTTGGGTTTGTCGTGAGTGTCGCGTGGGACCCGTGCCACTATCCTAAACCTTTTTTGCAATTTGAAGACACGCTCCCAGTCAGCTGAGCGACCCCAAAGCGCGTCGTACTGGAGGAGTGAGTGCACTGTTGCAAAGTAGCACGAGTGCACAACATCGTCGTGTAGGGTCCTGGCTAGGTGGCTGAGCGCGAAACATGCGGCACCAGGGCGTCCGCACAGAGAAAGTTAGTGACCTGAACCTGATCGATCAATACACCAGCTACTGAGGTCGATAGGGCTCCAGGCTGGCGTCCACCAAAGTAAAAGTGGACAAACTGTGTTTTGACTTTGTGAAGATTCAAGGCCAGGCCGTTCTCATTGAACCACTTGGACAAGTTTGCCGCAGTTTCATTCAAACGCTGCTCCAGTAGATCAATGCTGGGAGCGCTCACCATAGCCGCGGCATCATCAGCTTACATAAATACCTCCGATGTATTGTCTGCTTGTGGGAGGTCATTCAGGAGCAGCGAGAAGAGAATGTTCGACAGAAAGGACGCCTGGGCCACTGTAGTAGAAATTGGATCCGATTTGATGCTACCTCCATCGCCCACCACGATCTGGTAAATGATTCCATGAAGTCAATCAACAGAGAGTACGGGGCGCCGGCTATGCCGTGGTGATGCAGCTTCGCAGCGAGTAGGACATGATCAACAACACCGAACGCCTTGGACAAGTCACAGAATAGCACAGCGACGTGGAGTTTCTGGTCGCGGGCACTGACTATGCGTCGAGTCACCTCATGCGCCAGCGCGGTTGTCGAGCGGCCCCGACAGTACGCGTACTGCCGGTCTGAGAGTGCGCTCGTCGATGATAAGTAATCGACTAGTCTCGAGCTAAGGCAGTTTTCGAAAACATTCGCTACAGCCGGTATGACTGCGACGGGTCTGTAGCCTTTTCCTTTAAGGATAGGAGAGATTTTGCTAAGTTTCAGCACTTTAGGGTATGCGCCCTCTTTTATACACCGATTGCATACTTCGGAGAGTGGTTGGGCTAGAGGGGCGGCACCGAGATGCAGGAGGTCCATCGATATGTTGTACACGTCTTTAGTTATTTTGTGAGGTATTACTACTGCAATTATTCGGTGGACCCCGGCCGGTGAGAACGGTCTGAGTCTCAGCGAACGGTCGGTTGTCGGGCGGGCGACGGTGAGGGCAGCAGATGCGGCGCGCACGTCGGCGGGGGGCGCCCCACAGGTGGCGGCGGCTCCACAGAACCTTAAGTTCATCGCGTTGAAAGCGTTCATCTTGGACGGAATTTGAGCGCCAGCGGAGTCCGTGACAACTTCCGTAAAGTCGATTCGGAGTTTGGATGATTTCCCACGTTCGTCATTATTTATTGACCACGTGGCTTTGCTGGTGTTATCGTTTGTCTTAATTAAATTGGTGTAGTGATTTGTTTTTTTGGGTAATTAGCATATTATTGTATTTATTATTTAATTTGTCAATGATTGGGGCGTAAATTGTATTATCGTGTCCGTTTGTCAGTTCGAAGATGTCGAATAGTAGTTTTTTTACATTTTTTATTTCATGGGATATCCACTGGGTTTCATATAAACAGTTGTTTGTTTTAAAGGAAAGCAGATGCTGAACGAATTGGTCAATACGTAGGCAATAGACGCTGCCATGGTCTCCGCTGAGGCATTGTTGCGAGCTCGTATCTCGTTCCGGTAAACAGCGAGGATTGAAGCGACGAAGTTTGCTCGGTTCATTGCATTATAGTTCCTGCCAAACTTCACTCTGCTACTAGAGTCAGTTGCAGCGAGTCAGCGCCGTCGCACGTGCGCACGCACTGCGCGGTGGTCGCTTATGTTTGTGATGACAGGTTCCGCGGTCAACACGCCTGGGCTGAGATTCGAGAAACACAAGGTTTTTTAGTCCGTAGACTACGAGCTTCGATCCGCTCAATATACATATAATCGGGCACAGCAGGAAGGTTACCTACCACTGCTATTAAATTTATCCTTTCCATCCTAGGCTTGCTGGAATAAATCTCGTATTAGAGATAAGCTTGCTTTTGTTATTTTTTTTCTATGGGACTGTAATTTGTTATATTTTGTGCAATATATATACGGACTTTTGACTTGAAAATATTTCAGTCCACACGTCCTGGCTTTGTGCCACCTCCGGCCACCCCGGCAAGAACTTGTCGAGGTTATCCCGCCATCTCCGTCTTGGCCTGCCCCTACGCCGGAAGCCATCTTGTGGTACCCAGTCAGTGGCGATCTTCACCCACCTGCCTGGGTGCATATGACTCACGTGTCTGGCTCAGTTCCACTTTAGCTTGGTGGTCTGTGCACCTACATCAGCGATGCCAGTTAAGGAGCGCAGTGTAGTGTTCCTTATATGGTCTATCCTGCGAACACTAAGGATGCTGCGCTCCATCGCTCGCTGGCAAACCCTGAGTTCTTCTGAAGCTCAGTCAATCACCAAGCCTGAGCGCCGTAGGTTAGGATGGGCAGGATACACATATCGATATGAGCTTACGCTTGAGTGTTAGCGGAAGGTTGCCCTTCATTAGTTCCTTCATAGACCAGTAGCTCTTCAAGGCGTTAGAAATCCTTCTTTCGATTTCTTTGTTCCGCCTGTTTTCGAAGGAAGCTATCCCATCGACAAACTGTATCTCATGCCCATGTACCTCGACCCTACGCTTTTGTCATGGCTTTGGTCTTTGACCGATTCGTCATCAGTTCAACCTCAAAACTCACATCGCTGAGTTCCTGTAGCATGCGCTGGAGCTCGCGTTCTGTTGGGGCAGTCAGGACAATGTCATCGGCGAAGCGAAGGTTTGTTAGCCTTCTGCCACCGACGTCAATGCCTCTGTCCGCCCATGGGACCGTCAGTTTCTTGAATACCTCTTCTAAGGTGCAGGTAAAGATTTTCGAAGATAGCGGGTCTCCTTTTTTGACGCCTCCTTCTATTGGGAATGAAAATCCTGCTATGTGTTTTTAATATCAGCTGTCCCAACAATGCCCTAAATTATTTTGAGTGTGATCTCTACATTATCCAAATAGCTCAGCTGCTACTATTTCTACAGCTGATACTACTAAACTTAGCGGAACTTAAAAATGCATCTCTTCTTAAAAAATATTTTTCAAAAGAAAATAAACGAATTTTTTCGATTCTTACCACCATCAATAGCGATCTCCTCCACCACGGTACGTTGTACCATGGCTGCAATCGAGAGGTACCTCAGCACCTCCTTATAGACCATGTCTAAATATGAAAGCTTCTTAATTTCCTCCTCTGTTACTGGTCTGTCGTGAGGACCGAGGACCTGGATGATCTCAGAGTAGACTTTGTCCTGGAACACCAGTTATATTCAACATGATCATCAATAACAACAAATTGACCAACTGCTGGGCCGCGGCTGGGGCGAATCCTCACAGAATACCAGACCTCTTTAGTAGTTAACCATTTCGCTACTCTGGTAGCCGGAAAAGAAAAACTAATGACATAACAAATTTCCCCACAAATTCCCACAGTAGAATTTACAGTACTAGGTGAAGTCTGTCATTAAAGTTCCGTTTTAGGGTTTAACCAAGTTTACAGGTTAAGGGTGATTTTCCTCATGTTTTTTTTAAAGGAAGACGATGACAATCTACATGTGGTGCAAAAAATATCGTTCAAGCGGAAGAGGTCACTTTCCTGGGAAATTTTATTTTTAGATCAGGTCACTCTCTGAGTAGGTCACTCCCGGATTAGTTAGTCCCACTTTCGAAACATTCAAAAAGAGTTATGTGTAAGTAGTTTGCAAGTATTGCAAGTTCTCAGGTTAGCGAAACTCTTTGCTCATTGAAACCTGAAGTGGATAGAAATTGAGTATTTTATTTATAGAATTCAAATCAAATTTCTTAAAAAACTTCATATTATTTATTAGAATGTCAATTATAGACTTATTAATATCGGGAGGATCCGGTTCAGCTCACCAATAAACAAATATAACACAATAGCTAAGAAAATGGTCATACAAATAGTCTCTTGAATGGGTACTACTTTTAATTCTTAAAAACCTTTTATAAACGTTATAACGTTTTATTATTTGTTGTTAGAGCGGCAATAGAATTACACCCTCAGTGAAAATTTTAGCTCTCTACCTATTTCGGTTGATCCGATAAAGCCTGGTGACAGATGGACGGACCGACGATAGGGTCCCGTTTGGCACCCTTCGGGTACGGAACCCTAACTAGCTAACAAGACACATATTTCTATTACTTAAGAATGTTATGAAATCCTCAGAAATATGTTAATTCAATAGATTACCTGCCATTCTGGCAAATGCGCCAGAAATAAGAATACGCCTGATGCTATCTTTGCTCCTGCTTCTTGACTCTGTGAAAAAACAAACACATCATTTTAACCGAAGTAATCGCTGCAAGTGTGCTGCCATTGAGCCCTTTACAAAATGTCAAGTAAGCACAATATTTATGGTCTGTTATAAGCACGTTATCCGGATGCCTTATGTGGCAGATAAATCGACAATATGTGTCAAGGGTTGTGGGGGAAAGCAGCGGATATTCAAACTATTTTTATTTTACAGAAAAGAGCTATTCGTACAATTTATAATTTAATACAAAAATTGTTAGTTCTTAAGAACCTTACAACATTTTAGAAACTTAACGATAGCTTTAATGTTAACCTAAGATATAATCACAGACTATGTGCGCCCCGGTTTAGACTCGCGAAGGTTAGCAATTCTTTCAAGGGTCAGTGCATTCTCTACTAAAATAAGATACCTCTGGAGATTTTGAATTTGCCATTTGAGCAATTTAAAAAGCATGTTAAATCGACTTTGTAGAAAAAGGGATATTACAATGTTCAAGATTACTTTAATGACGGGACTGTATAGGTGGTTAATCTAGCTCAACACAGACCATGCTGTTGATAATTTGTAATTATTTATTATTGCTTAATAATCATAATATTTTTTTATATATTTATATTAGTTAAGCACAAGCAATTTTTAAAAGAGATCTTAAAATAAATCTTTGGGACATTCTACGCCCTTCTTCTTCCACAGTGGTTCAATGTAGAGAAGAGGCAATAAATGTATATGAAAATATCTACAGTAATAAACAACTTTGACTTTGACTTTGTTAATAATAATGAGTACCATCATTCCCCAAAACTTGGTCGGCCAATTCAATGTCACCCTGTTAAACGCTTGCAAACGTTGCACAGACGCGCACGCAAGCCAGCAGAAACGCACTGTTCACATGTTTGGCAAACCTTTGCAAGCATGTTAATCAAAAAGTACTTACAGTAGTAAACAAAGTCATTGACGCATCCTTGATTCCTTGCTCGTCGAGGCCACAAATTATATATCTATCCACGATACCCATTCCATCGGTATCTTTATCATCCAAGCTTGTTACTCCGTTCGCAGCTAAAGCAGACCGTCTTTTGGACGCAATATCGGTCATGACGTCATCGATCAATTTTTTGTAGTCATCCTGCTGGCTTTGCTGCCCAAGAAGCCAGTATACGATCGGAATCTGGTACCACCATTTTGTCATCTTTTGGAATAGTAGGTCATATATGCTGAAAGTATAAATACTTTAAATTAAATAGTATATGCCACCATAAAAAAAAAATTAGTTAGAACCTGTTTTGAAGTGAAGTGAAGTAATGTAAGTTAAATGTAGGCCTAAATATAATCCAGATGAGTTGAAAAACTAGATGAAGTTTTGTTTTAGAATTTGGAAAATATGAAAAGGATGAATAGATAAAGATTTAAGAGCGAAAGAGAAAGCAAATCAAAAGGAAAGAGACAAGGCGCAGAAAAGGTGAAGAAGGGTGAAGAAGAACTTTTACGTTGGGCGCCAAAATGTCGTGTAGCGACAAGAACCTAACCAGAACCTAACAAGAAACAACAACCAGGATAAAATTTAGAAATGACAGTTTATTATGTGTATTTTACAATGACTATTTTTATAAAAATGGAATGAGGACGAGGCTGAATAAGGTGACACAGATTTTAAAAGATACAGGTATTGATATAAAAAATGGGAGCGAAGGACACGGAGAGCAGGAGACAGAACAGGGAGCACGCGGCGGTGGTGCCCGGAGCCTGGAGTAGTGGCGTAGTTGGTGATCCGGAGGTGGTGAAGGAGGTGGCTTGAAGGCAGCAGCACCTCAAGATGTAGGTGATTGGAGACGGCAGCACGACGGGGTAAGGATGGTTGGAGACGGCAGCATGTCAGGATATAGGTAGTTGGAGACGGCAGTAAGGCAACAGCAGCAAGCCGTATAGGTGGCTGGAGACGGCAATAAGGCAGGAGCAGCAGACAGTCAGCGACTCAACAGAGGCTCGCAGGATCCCGGGGCAGTGCGGCCCCGGGATAAGGCCTTTAGGGGAAGCTTCTTCTTTCAGAGCTGAAGTGAGACTCCCAAATTTCAGAAATGTTCCGCTCTTATACCCTTTTTGGAGAGTTCTAAAAATTATTTAAATTAAAAGCAATTTTTGTGAATGGCCAAGAGGGAAAAAGTATTTTTGTAAAAGTATTGAAGTAAACATATCAGACCGCTAATGAGTTTGAATGGACATTGCCATGACAACCAGATAAACAACGATATCAAAATATGTCAGATTTTGGTTTCAGGCTCGTAATAGAGAAAACAACACGAAAACAATGAAGTAAATGAAGTAACAATGAATATAAAAAGGTAGTGCACCAGCGCGCACGAAGCCCGAGATTGCAGAGTTTCGGAGAAAGCCAAATACAAGGTCACCAAAGGTAAACCCCTTCGACATCGATTTAGAAGTGCTGATAGTGTGAAAATACGAAGTGAAAATGATTTGTTATTGTATTCTTATGGTTTAAAACGTTACAGGGTCCTATGAAAATAAAGGTGATACGAAATATCCAGAGATATATGAGATGAATGCAGACCATCAACGCAGACTGGAAAATGGCATGTAAGTAGCATAACACTACAATGTGCCTTAGAAAAAACTGGAATTTCCTGGTAATAACTGGAATTTTCTGATAAACATGAATGTTAAAACTAGTTTTAACGTAAACTGTGCTATTGTAATAACCTGTTATTAGTTAGAACGCGTTTTCACAAGTCAATACTAGTAATAACTACCTTAGTTAAAACAAGCATTTCCTAGTCATAACTAGAATTGGAAGCTGAATTAGTCGCTATAGGTCACTTTCTGTCCGAATACCAAAGTAAGGCCACATTTTTACTGGCCCATAACTTCAGATGCGAAGTAAACTTTCCGACGTGAACCGCTGGCAGCTCCTCCACCAGCCTCGATCACGTGTACACTAACGTCGTGGCCAGCCGGCTCACCGCTGTGCCGCTCGACCTGCGTGTGAGCGACCACCACGCCATCCGCGTCGACCTGCTGTGCCATCACACTCCACCGTCTCAGCCGAGCACGAGACTCGTTAGGAACTACTCGCAAATACACCGCGACAATTTTCTATTATTTCATTATTCATTTTCATCTATTATATCCGTCGACTGGGAACAAACCTGGCGTAACCACAGTCATTCAGCTGATGCATTTGCTAAGTCTCTCTTTAACATCCAGTCCAATAAATTCAAAATATGCTTCCCCCTAAAAAACAAAAACAAAAATAGACGGATAAACAATGGCTGAGTAACAGATGAAATAATTAACTTAAAATACCTGCTATATGACATAACCGCTCTTAACAAATACCTCCCTGATCAACACGCACTAACTTCAATGATCGAGTCCGTAACAGCGCAATACAAAAAACTACTAGGTGATAGCAAGTCAGCCTATTACAGTAAACTGATTCAAAACAGTAAAAACACGAGCAAAACCATGTGGATCGTGGTAAATAAAGAACGTGGAAAGGTTAACAACAGTTCTTTCACAGCGGATTTCACGGACGTACTAAAAAAGCGGTCGATACCATGAACAAAAGGTTCATAAACGCCGCCACCGCATGTGGAGCCCCGCGCACCTGCGCCGCCCTCGCCACGACGCTGATGAGGTATACCGCATAATCACAAAAGTGATCCCAAAAAAGCCTACAAAAGACATATATGACTTCTCATTGGAATTATTTAATTTAGCGGCAATACCTCTCTCCCCGCTTCTAGCTAATCTGTACAACCCCTATGTGTAAAGGATAGTAACTTTCCCACTACTCTAAAAATGAGCAAAATATCACACATCTTCAAAGGCAAAGGGCACAGGAGCGATATAGATGGATATCGACCCGTGTCGGTAAATCCAGCGGCCGCAAAAGTTTTCGAAAATTGCATCAACTCGCGACCAGTCGCGTACCTCTCTGAAACCGATGCGCTATCCAAGCAGCAGTACACATACCGCGAAGGTCACTCGATAACTGCAATGGTGCGCGAAGTGATGAGGCGAGTCGTGAGCGCGCGCGAGCAGAAGCTGCAAGTTGCCGTCCTCTTCTGCGACCTGTCGAAGGCGTTTGACGTAGCGGACCACAGAATCCTATCAACCAAGCTAGCTCATTATGGTATAGGCGGCCCATCACACGCTCCTCTTACAAGTTTTATGTGAGAAAGGACGCAGATAGTGGTAGGAGACCGGGGTTCTGTAAGATCTGACGCACTCCCAAAAACGATGGGCGTCGCTCAAGGCTCTTCCCTGTCGAACATAATGTTTTCATTGCTGCTCAATGATCTCCCTCAAAACATAGAGACCGCTGACATGTTTATGTACGCCGACGATGTCGCAGGATTAGTGTATGCCTCCAACCTGGATGAGCTAGAGTCTCAACTCAATACAACAGCCGCCAAACTCGCGAATTGGTTCTAAACTAACGGCTTGATACGTAATACAAAAAAGACCCAAATCCTCCATTTCCGACTAGCAGGCATGCCCCCGAGACCAATAGTGATCAATATCGATGGGAAGGACATTGTGCAAGTCAACGTTGCAGGATTTTTCGGCTTCGAGCTGGACAGAGGCCTCACCTGGGAGGCCCACATCGACAAGCTGTGCAAGAAGCTGGGAAGTGCGTGCTTTGCTCTTCGACGTCTGGCCTGGAGCGTCCCAACCGAAGTGGTTCGGAAATGCTACTTCGCCACTATACACTCGTTGCTCCAGTATGGTGCCGAGCTATGGGGACGCGCAGCGGATTGAATGCGCGCGTTCATCATGCAAAAAAGGGCCGTACGAGCCATCGCACGGGTTCCATCAGATACGTCTGCGAGGCCGTACTTCAAATCACTTCGCATCTTAACATTGCCCGCAATAGTGATCTTCCAGGTTGCTTTGTATGTTCGGCAAAACCTAGACGAGTTCAAGGCTCTAAATGACCTCAGCAAGTACGCCACGCGAAACGGACATAAACTAGCTGGCATACCGCGTAAATTGGAAAAGTCCAACAAACTGACCCATGTTATGGGTCCAACTATTTATAACAAGATCCCCGACAACATAAAAATTGCCCCAAGTTCAGACACCTTCAAATATAAACTTAAAAACCATCTTATTAACTTGGCATCCTATAGTTACGAGGAGTTCGCTATTACCTCCAAGGGATAATTTGTGACGTACCTTAGTACCTAATAATATTGTTAATTGTTATGATCGCAATTATTTTTATAATTGTCATTATGACCACGATTTTAATGACTGTAGCTAATTATTTAAACTGTAGTTAGTTAGCTAATTTACGTAGGTAGTAGACCTAATTTTATATAAATATGACATGTTATTGAAAAAATTATGAATAAATAACTTATGTCTTATGTCTTATGTACAACCTGGAGCCGAACAAAGCGGAGCGGAGCGAGGCGATCCCATAAACTTTCAAAAAACGGTATTGGTTGCTTAATTGATATTCATTTTCGACCAGTAGTAAATTCAAGTTTTAACTAATGCACTTAGTCAAAACTAGTTTTAACTAGTGAAAACGCATTCTAACTGAAAACTGATTCTTACTGCAGCATGTGTATTACTGTAATATTGTAAAGTATAGATAAATTGTAAAAGAGACCTAAAGGGTTTTTTTTTTTTGTTAATTGTTTCATACATGTCACCCCCTTTATCCTTCACCTACACTGGCCCACCACTTCGCTCTGGTATTCGTTTTCAATTCAAATTTCAACCTGTATACAATTTAACGGTTTGATTATTAACTACCGAACATTACTACGTTATATAAGCAGTATAACAATAACATATTTGCCATGTTGGCAATTTATCGACAGTTTACAATATCGCGAGATAAATTTCGTGAGTTTATGAACTAAAGGAGTTCACAATCTTATTGTGAGACGTACAAGAATCTCAGGGAACTGGCTGTCCAGTTGTGATTGATTTGTTTATAGTACAGTGATTGATTTACAGTATAATAATAATAACACCTTGGGCACTATTTACACACATTGATCTAGCCCCAAACTAGGATTCCCTGTATCTTGGGTACTAGACAACGATACACATACTTATATAGATAAATATTATACTTAGATAGATAAACAACCATGTCTAGGGTACAAACATCCGATCTCATCAAACAAATATTTGCCCCCACCGGGACTCGAACCCGGGACCCTTGGCTTCGTAGGCAGCGTCACTGCCGACTCGGCCATTTGGGTTGTCAATATGTTGCCATGTCACGATCATGATCAATAAATCATCATGATCAATGATGAACAACAGTAATCGCCAAATGCATAGTTTAACTTGTTGAATACCACTGGCGTTAGCTAACGCCACTTTTCCGTTATAGGTTTTAAATTGTATTACCATGGCGTAAGGTTCAAAATCGCGACCCGTCCCAACTTCCCCCGGTTTTTGAGAGGTTAAAGCTCAAATAAAGTGCCGCTTTATGACACACCGATTTAGCAGTTATCAAAATGTATGAAATAAGCCAAACTTAAATCAGTTTAGCTATGTTTGTCGTAGTCGTATACGTACTTCTGTGTTTGCAGCATGAGTTCCCTCAGCCGATATACATTGCGGGACTCTTCTTTTGACAGGCCCATTAGTGTTTCTGTAATTGAATAAATAAATTTAAATATTACATACGGTACTACTATAAAACATTAATAAACATAGTTTAAACTTTTCCCTAAACACACGCCATTCGCAGTGGGCAAGTCTAACTTATTGTAGTATGACCGTTAATATCCCCAGGACCACAAGCCTCAACCCGAATTCGAGTAAGATCGAACCAGCACTTAAGTATTATGCATGAATCACTTGTTATACATTGTACGACTTCTTTGAATTCAAGTAAAAAAAAACTGGAATCTAATGTAAATAGGGTTATTTGCATGGACAGCGGATGCACGCAAGCATGTAAATACATATGAGTCTGATATGTAAATGTAAATATAGAGACCATGGTACGCATATGCCGGAAAATGGAAAAAATAACACTTTAAACGAAAAGCTTAGTTAGCCACGTATTTATATGTTTTAACACGTAACTAGCAGGTCAACAAGGTCATGACCATGACATCTTGTACAACAATCACATCACGCTTTTGACACAATTTGTTTTATATAATTAACAGTTCTTACAAGGTACGAAAATAATCACAAATAAGCGTTTTTTTATTAATTTACTATATAATTTTATTTCTTAAAGGCTAGTATTTAATCGCACATCAAAAATACTGATTTGCACAGCAAAAAAGGATAAACAAAAACACTTTTTATGTTATAAATATTTTATGTTTACATAAGTTTATATTTTATGTATTTTTTGTTGTTCTTACATGTTAAACCTAACACGAAGGATAAAGGGGGCTTCGCTTCGCTCACCCCCAGTGCAGTGCATAGGTAGGTACGAAAATAGCCGATCGCTTTTGAATTACGAATAAGAGTTTTTTATTGGTTTACTGTTTAATTTTATTTATTAAATAGCACATTGTTGTAGAGGTTGGTATAGAAAATGAGAACGTGAGCAGTAAATAGATGGACGAGTGAGTTCCAGGGCCAAGCTGCAGGTGAGTGACTTTACACAGTGCTTTCCATTACTTCTGCGAGGACATTAAAATCAATTTGCAAAAATCAATCGCTTTTAGTTTAAATATCTTTGACATTTATTTTTAAAGAAGTTGAGTTTTTAATATGGGCTACCAAAAAAGACCCAGTATTACGCAAAACCTAATTATTTATTATGTAAAACCGATTCTAACTAGTCCTTATTGGCCGATTTTATTTTGTCGTTATGATCGGTCGAATCAGTGATCAGCGGGCCGATGTGGTTGGTCGACTTGCTCTTTAAACAGACCAACAATTTCTTTATTGTCCTGTTTAAACTCGTAGAAGCCCAGCTTTGGGGCCCCATTACAGAACTTCTTGCGCGACATTTCCGAGCTGTGGTGTGAAAAAACTTTCATTCGCCCCCTTGTCACATAAAGGGCTTTATATCTTTTGTACCAGCTGCCATCCGCCATTTTTTTTTCACAATAGCAGCCACGTACTATACCTTCAGAAATAGATCAATACATCAATACAAACATAAAGTGTGCACGTAAAAAATCTCGTAAAGCATCACGTTTCCGAGTTATGAGCTGTCAAAGATGGACAAGTGGCACCGCATGTTTTGTTTTCGTTTTTTAAGTTTAGATGTTTGTAGATAAATAAAGGATTCCTCCTGAATAAAATCAAATTCATTTCAGTTTTTGGCGCTTCATCACCCAAAGTTATTCCAACGGGATCGTGTCTCTGGAATATACCTAGGATATCTCTGGGATATAACTAAGATATGCTCAGATGATAACCAGCATCATTGATGAGCTGTTACCTATTATCACCCACATAATTAATGTGTCGCTTGAACAATGTTGCTTCCCGACTCAGTGGAAAAAGGCACTTGTGATTTACAGTCCCATATATAT
Organism: Argyresthia goedartella; assembly: GCA_949825045.1. NCBI lineage: Eukaryota > Metazoa > Arthropoda > Insecta > Lepidoptera > Argyresthiidae > Argyresthia > Argyresthia goedartella. The sequence continues at coordinate 16,715,200 of OX463828.1, read as the reverse complement.
TCTGCCTATCCTCTCCAAATTCCTGAAAGCAATTATTCACTCCCAGCTCTATTCCTACCTTTCCTCAAGAAACTTATTAAATCCCCATCAATCAGGATTCAGGCCGGGTCACAGCACTACCACAGCTCTGCTTAAAGTCACTGATGACATTCAATTGGCCATGGATCATAAGAAACTTACAGTCCTTACACGGCTTGATTTCAGTTGCGCCTTCAACTGTACATCATGATTTGCCCATTACATTCTGCCGCCGACACATAGAAATTCCCAACGAATCACACTATGACAGGTTAAGATACAACATTTATCTTGTAACTGTGTTTTATTTTTTACTGGCTAAAGTGGCAAATGTATGATTGGAAATTCATATATTTTACTTTTTATGTTTATCTTTTATTTATTTAATATTAACTACCAAAATGTGAAACTATATTAGGAATATACTTAAATAAAAAAATAAAACAATAGCTCCGTGGTCTAATGCATGTCACGCTTGCTTCTCCCACAGGAGATGCAGGTTCTATTACCAATGAGATAATTAATTTCTGACAATGAGACGTTCTAACAGTGATGGAAATCATGGCGAGGAAACCTTCATTACTCCAAAGCTGCGGCTATGGGCTAGCCCCCTATCACGCAAAATGGAGTATTGAGTAACTGGCTCAAAGTGGGCACATTTGTGTTTCTGCCACCCCGTATAGAAAAAGGCGTAACGCTATGTTAAGTTATGTTAAATAAAAACAAAAATAAAAAATCTTTGGCGCCACGACGTGACGTTTTACTAGATTTTGTCGACCCATGTGATCTATCTACGAAGGTTTTCTGCGTGGCCGCTATTTTGAAAAAATAAACAAATGGCCGAAGGCACCTGGTACACCCTCCCTTTGAGTATTGATTGTCTACGCTTGACGCCCAGGGGCATCTATAGATGTCATTTTGCCGTTATAGGTTTTGGATGAGGTTCAAAATCGCTATGCGTCAAAAATTGCTGGGGCTTTTAAAGGCAATATAGCTATACAAGGGCGTAACTGTGTCTCTGCCACCCCGTATGGGAAATGCATGACGCATATTTTTTTGTTTTGTAGCTCATTCATGTGCCCACCGAGTTGCACTGCAAATCTCGAACTGTAATAGTTATTTAATTAATTGATCGATTAAATATTTTAGTGACTCACGACAAACGCTCTGCGTCGTGCTATCCAGTACATCATGGAATATGTTAAACGTCTTCGCTGGGTTTTTGCTCATGAGGACCTTCCTCAGTGCCACGGCCTCCTCGTTGAAGGTATCAGTGAAGTGAAGAACTGACTTCTTGCTGTATGACGGGTTCGCGATTTTACGATGAACTCGCCACGATGCGCCTGTTGTAAAACGCGTTATCATTTTAAACGGAGTTTTAAATAAACATAAACACTTATGTAAAAGCACATACAATGTTTCTGGCCACACCCAGTATCGTAGGAACCAGAAACAGTGACGTCACATACATAGACATCCAAGATCTGAGGATTCATGTTCTTCCTCTCCAGCTGGGATGCGAACCCGGAACCTCTCTCTTGGGGTAAATCTATCCACATATCTATCCAGCCTCCGACACCCACTGCTGAGTAAAAGCCTCGAGGAATCTCTTGCGTTCCTGAGCCAACCTAATCCAACTGTTTCCCATCAGTAGAGATCTCATCCGACCATTGGGCGGGTGGTCTGGCACTTCTGGCCCCACACTAGGATACCATGTTTTCTAGCCCATCGCCGCAAGTCTGCAGACATGAAGGTTTTCCATTTACTTACCTCCACTCAATATTCCTTCTCCGATCATAGGTTTCAGGTAATCGTATACTGGTCCCTTGCAGTTAACTTTGTTACTTGTTAGGAGCAGCTGTAAGAGAACGATAAACAAATGTTGGTTATTTATATATTTAAAGAAAAATTTAAACATAAAGTGTTATTTATTCAGATAAAGTGCAACCAGTGGCAAACACTAGCTGTCACTTCCCTAACGAGCGCCAGTATACATTTGACTGCCAGTTAAACTTTGAGTTGGCATTCGGTCATCCGGTTTATTTACATGATTTAATAATAAACGGGTACTATCTCATACGGAAATAAGAGTACAAACGTAGATCATAAACCGGACAATGACAGAGTAAACATTTTAAAATTATCCCTAATTGCAATCGACCTTGTATATGGTTGCCACAAGTTATACTGTTGTTTATAATGGTCGAGTCTCATGGGCGAATGCGCAGAATGCTGCTCAAAATAAATTGTAGATGCCAAACCATACAAAATAACTCATAAGCAGTGTACTCTATAACCAAGCCAAAAAGGCTGAAAATACCCGGCGTAGATCTACGTTGACGGCAGACAAGCGGTTGCTTTTATTCTTACTACTCGTATGTACTCCTTTATATAGAAACATAACTGTCTGACGTGAGCGCAGACAGTTATGTTTCTATATAAAGGAGAACGGGCATTTTGGTACTCGCTACAATAGCTACACTGTTGTATCGTTTGTCATACCATACGAAAAGGAACAACTTTTACTAGTCTACATCTTAGTATTTTTGGAGATATAAATGTCATTCATGTATACAAGTTTGCGTATTATTGATTTCCTATGACTTCTGAGTGGTTTTACGGTCTATATCATAAGATGAATTCCGGCTATCAGTACCGTTAATTCATTTATATTAGATAATATATATGTGGACAAGACTGTCAGAAGAACAGATTTCGTGGCCTCGTTTTTGTGTATACGCTCAATTAGTATGCACAGTTCCATTTTTTACACAATCGCTGTTATAAAATTGGAAATTATGTTATTCCACATCACATAAGTGGATGGGCTGAATGCATCAAAACTAAGAGTGTTTTTTTTTATTTTCAGCTATTCAACGGAATGATTGATACCTTATCTAACAAAGGACAGTCTAAACGTTGACCACATTAATTCTGCTTTTTCTGTAATAAACAAAATTACAAATTTTGAAAAAATAGTTAAAACCTCACATCAGATACTCGAAACCCATAAATTTTCGGATAGTGTTAAATTTTCTGGAATAGGGCTCTACTTAACTCTTCACAATTCACAATTCTGTATAGATGACATACGCATCCCGCCCGGCTGAGGAGGAAGAAATAGGGCGAATTTTATACAGCTAATTGAGACAAGCGCCATGGTAGACGTGATTCTACATTAAAGTGCTATTCTAATGATATATGAATTTGTATATTGGAGCGGACACCACGCCCCATACATTTTTGCCCATTCTCCTTTGACACGATATCTTTATAGGTATATGCATGCGAAACTATCCCGCTGACTGACAGCCATAATGAGAACAAAGCCGTCATACTGGCAATCTTTTCTCGAGCGACTCAATTTGAGTGTCCGTTACACTTTGAGGTGTCGGTTGCACATCCGGACCTCAGTTGCACATGGTTCAGGTGAGATCAAGGTATTCTTGCTACTTGAGTAGGATACTAATTTACTGGCCTAGGTCATACGTTTTACATAATAAACTATTAGTAACAACTTGGAGATAAACGCGGAAGATCACAAACGGTGGATTTTCATGTTCATAATCCTAAAACCTAAACACAGAGGCGAGCTTATCTCAAAAAAGAGCGGAAGAGAGTTTTCTCTCAGCAAATCAGCAGGTCAATAATCAAGGGCGTTGGCAAGCTGAAATGATGAAAGAGGGTCTCAGTTTGACCGACACTCAAAGTGATGCTGTCGATGGGAACAGTCAGAACCAGCATGACGACCCGAATGGCCGAGTCGGCAGTGACCCTGCCTACGAAGCCAAGGTCCCGGGTTCGAGTCCCGGTGGGGGCAAATATTTGTTTGATGAGAACGGATGTTTGTACCCTAGTCATGGTTGTTTATCTATCTAAGTATAATATTTATCTATATAAGTATGTGTATCATTGTCGTACTCAAGATACAGGGAATCCTAGTTTGGGACTAGACAATGTGTGTAAATAGTGTCCAAGGTATTATTATTATTATTACTGCCGACTCGGCCATTCGGGTCGTCAATTATAGTCATTCATTATTTGAACAGCAGTATGTGCACGAATAACTCAATTATATTCACTTACCCTTATATCGTTGGGGTCTTCCACGATCACGTTGAAGTCAGGCCCTAGCCAAAATCGGACGTGTTTCCCGTACTTATTTATCAACAGCTCAATGTTTTTCAGGATTTCTGCAATAAATTATCGAGATTCATTCTTCATCATCGTCATTGTGATGGTTCAAACGTCAATCGAAGTTGGAAAACATCCTTCAAGAGAATAGTTGAAAGGGACCGGTATGGACGGGAGAGAAACAGAATAGAGCTTATCATCATAAGGCCGATAACATTTATTTAAGATAACAGGGGTGCGCACATTTCGCATCTCAGGTTCGCGGATGATGTCATTCTCGTCGCCGAATGCGTCTCAGATCTGGTGAGTATGCTCGCAGAACTGCATTAAGCGCCTTTTGTCTTGTATGCCTTGCCTAACCTCACTCATGGAGCCGAAACCTAACATGGAACGCTCCATTGCTCGTGGGGTCACCTTGATTTTGTGCATAATTTGCTTAGTGAGCGTCCATGTTTCGGCTCCATATGTGAGGATAGGCAAGACACACAAGACACAAGAAGCTCACGTGACTGCGTGCCAAACGTCAAAATTCGATGGAAGACGAAGGTCGAAGAAGTAGGTAAGCGGATAATGGGTCTGAGGTGGAGATGGGCGGGAAGTATCCCGTCTATCCCGTCACCCGTCTAATAAATAACGTACATACATGTAATAAATAAAAATTTAAATTATAATTTTACTAGTGCCCTACATTCATACGACTGATGATTTTTGAACCTTACCAAAAAAAGTTGGTGGTCACTGTGGTAGGCACAAAAGCGTTCGCCTGCCCTAGAAACAGAGTATAGCCAAGTATGGCTAGACGGGATGACGGACGGTGGACCAAAGCAGTCACAGATTGGTGGCCAAGGGGAGCAACAAGGCCAGTGGGCAGACCACCTGCCCGATGGTCCGACGATATACTAAAGTCGACAGGATCTCAATGGATACGGATGGCACAGGACCGTAGGGATTGGCGCTGTAGAGAAGAGGCCTGTGCCCAGCAGTGGGTTGATGTGGGCTGAGCTGAGCTGATGAATAGACCTGCTGGCCCTTAAAATCTGTTACCCGATACTCAGTAATTTCATTATTTTACTTTAGTTAGATTAGTGTATACCCCCGAATATTCTTCGTTTAAGCTAACAGAAGATAACATCACATTTATATACAGGCACATACATTGCTTCTGACCCCACACTAAAAACCAGAAACAGCGACAAGACCCGCTTATAATCATGCAAGACCTGGGTATTTTTTCTTTATCCGTAGCCGGGCATCGAAACCAGAACCTCTCGCATAGTAGGCAGAGCCACAACCACAGCGTCACAGAGGTTGTGCTCGATTTTTTTTCACAAAAACCACGATAAATATAATCTTGAATAAAAATTATCACAGATTATATGTTCAAAAATATTGAGGCATTTTGAAAACCGTCTGCCAACTAACGGGTTTCACGCATTCGGCCACATACATACAATGTCAGAAATAACAAATGCAACATTATAAAAGTTCGTCGTACTGTTACAAACTCAATTGTGACCGGCCACATGGATAACAAGTTAACAACTCCCTTTCGAATGCGAGTCTACACTATTCTCTGAATAAGTTTAGCAACTCGATACAAATTCCATACAAATTAGTTGTATAGGGAGAAAATCTGGCTTTTTGAAATTATGTAATTGGCGATATCTATAAAATTTACCTACCCCACACACATAAATAAAACTTATGATGAATAATTTATGCGCAAAGACGAGTTTATCTCCCTTTAGTGTTTTATACGGTTTAAATAATGTCACAGTAAGATAGTCAAACCGTTAGTTGATAAACTAACGCTTTAGTTGATCAACTTTAGAATTTACGTTCCTTTTGTTCTTACATGTCAACATAACACGAAGACTCGCTCGCCTCCTCTAGTCTTCACCTAAGCTACCGCAGTGTTTGCCCTGGTATTTCGTTTGCAATTCAAGTTTGAACCAGTTTACTATTTAACGGTTTTAACCGTTAGTTTATCAATCTTACGGTGACATATATATTGATACGTTGTTTGTATTTAAGTTAGTATGTGCGGAGTATATTTTTAACAATTATGGTTATCAGTATGTATTGTTTATAGTATATATTACACGCGCAGGTCTTCCTCCGCTAAACCATCACCTATCCTACTCATCATGGTTTTACTGGAATAAATCTCTCTGGAACCCATCAAGGGGAGGGAATGGGTGTGAACTTTTCAAAGTTTAGATCAATAGCTTTATTGAAACATCGACCAATCAGCAATCGCATGAACAAGCAAACTCGCAATAAATGACAGCTCCTGTCAAAGGAGTCGATTTGCTATCAAAAATACATTCGACGACCCGAATAGCCCAGTCGGCAGTGACCCTGCCTACGAAGCCAAGTCAAGTTCGAATCCCGGTGGGGGCAAATATTTATTTGATGAGAACGGATGTTTGTTCCCTAGTCATGGTTGTTTATCTATCTAAGTATAATATTTTTCTATATAAGTATGTGGATCGTTGTCTAGTACCCAAGATACAGGGAATCCTAGTTTGGGGGGAGATCAATTTGTGTAAAATAGTGTCCAAGGTATTATTATTATTATTATTATTATTCGTATGAGGGTTATTTACTTTTTACTATTTACGTACAACTTAATTTTTGACATTTGTCGTCATTTGAAAATTGCAATCGCATTCCGAGTCATAATACCTATCAGAGATTGAAAATTGAGTTAACAGAGCGGCCGACCGCTGAGCAAACAGAAGTGAAAAACCGGTCAAGTGCGAGTCTAAATCGCGCACAATGGGTTCCGTACCACCGTTCAATGGAAGCGATGGTGTGGAGTGAATAGTTTGGATTTTACACAGCAAAATATTGTTTACAAAGTTATTGGTGCGGTTACTTTCACACCCCATGTACGTAACCAGGTGCATCCATAAGTTTGTATGTGGTATTGTTGTATGGGAGCCCCCTTAAATATTTCTTTTATCCTGTTTTTTAGTATTTGTTGTTATAGCGGCAACAGAAATACATAATCTGTGAAAATTTCAACTCTCTAGCTAGCTAGGTTCTTGAGATACAGCCTGGTGACAGACGGACGGACGGACGGACGGACGGACGGACAGCGAAGTCTTAGTAATAGGGTCCCGTTTGGAACCTTTCGGGTACGGAACCCTAAAAATCAATACTTCCCTACATACTTCGAAGCCGCACTACTGGTAAATGATAAAAGGTTTTCAAAGTGAAAGTTGTTCTTTGTTGAAAGTGAAAGGGGTTGTCCCTTGGCTATAGGCATGCAGAACCAAAATTATTAAGTTTTTTTTTTGTAAATAGTCAGGCCAGTCAGCCCTGTACCTATTTGTGTGTTTAGCTTTATTTTTTCCAAATTTTATCATAAATTTATTACTTACAAAAAATATATTTTGATAGGTACCGGGTAAAATTTTCTGGAAATGGGCTCTACTTTAATCCTTCACAATACATGTATCTAATCACACTGTTCAGTAAAGTATAGACGTGTTTAGTAAAGACGACAAACTCGTACCGCCCGACCAGGGAGGAAAACATTGAGGCAAGCCCCATGGTAGAGGAGTTTTCCTATTTAAATGCCATTCTAATGATATATGAATTAAGAATATTTATCCCATGGCAGGGCTTGAAGGATTATCATCAGTTTTGAACTTTAAAACCAAGCCATAAGGTATAAAATATGGTGGCATATAGACGATGTAACAGACAGGTGTAGTCATATTTCAGGGTGTTGTTAGGGACATTATTCTGATCAAATTTCATTATAAAACCGATTTGAATAGAGCAACTTTATTGTATACTTCTCCATACAAATTAGCTGACAGCCCGGGCCGTAAGGACAAATGAAAAATTCAGTTTCTCTAATCAAACCGGTATCATAGTAAAAGTTGTTTAGAATGATGCCCCTAACAACACTCTGAAATATTACTACACCTTTCTCTTACACCCTGTATATGGCCACTGTCAGCTAAGGGGTTAACTGCACTTTTGTGCTACATCCTGTATTTTTAATCGGGTACATCCGATTAAAAATACAGGATACCTTTTACTTGAGTACATCCGATTAGGTCCGTTAAAGTTCTCATAGCCACATTATTATTTATTATTTTTATTAGCTGCTAGGCGAAGGCCTCTCTTCCTCTCTTCCACTCTTCACGCCCCGTGGCAGTTTTCCATCAGATATTGACCTGGTCCCTTAGCTTATTGCTCCGATGCTTCTAGGCGAACACGTCCTCTTTTAACATTCAGGTTCCAGAGAGTTGTTATGTTGGCCCCTTTGCGTGGTTGCATACGAGCGACGTTGCCGGCCCAATCTCACTTCAATTCGGCTGTTTTTCCTCTACGTCTTTTATTTTAGTTTCGGAGCGCAACTCGGTATTCCGGACTCGGTCCAGCAACCGGACCCCAAGGATACTGCGCTCCATATTTGGCTGGAAATCCTCAAGTCTAAAATTTTGGATGTCTGTCAAAATCCAAGTCTGAGCTCCATAGGTTAGATAATGCATCACGCAAAATAGGCGCAGACGTCGAGTTGCGGAAAAGTGGCTCGCCATAAACTATAAACTATAGGTTAGACATATTATAAAAAATATATAAAACGACCTTGTTCTGGTCTGGGATAGCTACCCACTCTTATCTACTACTACTTAAATCTACTAATATCGAGGACAAATTTTTGGAATATTCATAAAATTACGTTGTGGAGATATTATGTGCAAGTCATATTGAAGAGCCTTTAGGTCATTATTTATGTTATATTATAATATAATATTATTATTCATTGCCCTAGTGAAAGTAAATGCATTTCTTACCTGTAGGTTTAGCCATAAAGAGGAGTGCGTTGCCTAGTATGGGGAGAGCCGGAGGGCCAGGGATTAGTGAGTCGAGCTGGAGCATGGCTCTGTGACTCCATCTCCAATGCAGCCAGTAACACAGGCCTGATAGCAGCGAGGCAGCGACGAGGGACCAAGTTAGCAGCATTGCGATGATTTACTGAAATAAACAAGAGGAATTATGATACACACCCCAAACCCAACTAAATGTAATGCTTTTTGTCGGAAGACTGTTAATCTTTCGACAAAAAGAGTAACACGAAACTGTAAAGATTACCTTTGTATATTTTTGAATTTGTTTGATTTTCTAGATTCGACTAAAAATACAACCTTAGTGTGAACTCTTAGGTTAACAACATCACAATCTTATTTATAAATACCTAGGTATTCCATTTTAAATAATAAAGATTCACAATTAAACATACTTAAACCTACATAATAAAAAGTACTTTTTATATCAACAGTGATTCATTCCCTAAATTTTCAGTGAAATTTAATGTAACTTACCTTTATTATGTATTGTATTTATTAACACGTAATCCCAAATAAGTTTCTAATATAATAATAATAATAATAATAATAATAATAATAAAAACTTGGACACCATTTACACACATTGATCTAGCCCTAAACTAGGATTCCGTGTATCTTGGGTACTAGACAACGATAAACATACTTATATAGATATAAACCCATTTCTTTAACACAATGCAAAATTAGGAAAAGCGGAATATTTCCTATAGTTCACTCGTTCGCTAGGAAGGCTGCTCTTACCTACTTAGGTATTTTTTCTGCAGTTAACCGCAAGGGACTGGACACGATAAGCGTGCGATAAGCCATGTGCCACTTCACTAAACCGAGTGATCTCAAGCCGCTTGAAGCAACATACTTAACACAACCACATATGTTTATATTAAAGTTTATACAGGTTCTGACAGCAAGGTTTATGCGTTCTTTCAGTGTCGTGCGTATTTGTCATGTGTGGCAATTGTCCATTTTTTCCTAGTGATAATAACCCGGGTTATAACGATATTCACGGGGTCTTATCTGAAATAGCATAAATGAAACGAATGAAGACACTGCAGTGCTTCGAGCGGCATCCCCGGGGACCTGATGATGGCAGAACCATTTATGTTGGCTGTGCTCAGGCATATAATAGAAACACTGTTGGACTTACCCATTTATTCCGATTGTACACACTACAGTTGTAGTTGGACAGCGCTATGCTTCAATCTCGCTTGCCTTTCGCAAGCGAAAGCTTGGAAAGAAAAAGGGCAGAGGAATTTATAAATTATATGGGAAAATTGTCGGAATAACTGACATGCCAAGCCAAAGCGGTGTGTCAGTTACAAATTAGTATGGTTCAAATGCTCAACAGTGAAAAAGTCCATGCATGCAAATATTAAAGCTTTTGTGGTTTTGTTTTATTTCGAACTATAGCAGTTAAGTCGAAATCGATGGCGACAACAGTGATTTTTGAAGAATTTATTCCGTACGGCCGACCATTTACTGCACAGAGACAGAGACAGACACAGAGAAATAAAATATAAAGTTGGTTTGATCAAATCGGTTTCTTAGTGAAATTTCTTCGGAATTATGTCCCCTAAAATATTGCTGCTAGTATAATTGTATGTTTATATTTTATAAAAATAATTTAGAATGGGAAATATGAAAGTGTAAGAAATATAAATCTTATTTGATCAGACCAAATTTTTCACTTCTCCATACAAATCGGTCACCGGTGTGAAGTTGGCAGCCAAATGTTAGCAGCCAATATAATCCGACAAAATTAAGGAGGTACTTTTTATATTACACTAAGGGCCTTTATGATAGGTTTAAGGCAATATAAAAGGTGTGTAGTGCCTGTTGATAACCACGTACCCTAATATGTCGAAATAATGCTCACAATATTCAATATAGTTATTTGGCTGTGGTACTGTCTTGTAGTCCTATATTGGTATTCAAAAGTATTCTAGATCATGCTTTAAGACCTACATAAATTGGCAAGACACGGCCTTTTTACAAGCCGAACCTCATTCGTGGTCAAAAACACCAACAGCGGATTCAAGGGGGAGAAAAGTACATTCCTTCGGCGGTGGTTGTGTCTTCCAGTTCAATATTGGCATGTTATAGTGTTTAAGATTATGCTTAAGGACATACTAAACCTTTCTCGAAACTCTTTCATGGCTATATACACCAGCAGCGGATTCAAGGTGGAGAAAACAAATTAAAGTTTCACTTTCAGTCGGCGGTGGTAGTGTCTACTCGTTTGATATTGACATGTAAAAGTGTTCTTGATTATGCTATGATATGATATGGTTTCAAGGTGGAGAAAACAAATTCAAAGTTTCGCATTCGGTATCTTCTTTGGCTGTGGTAGTGTCTTCTCGTTCGATATTGGCATGTTATATTGTTCTTGTTTATGCTGTAGGTCTTATTAAACAAGGTCCTATAATATCTCACGAGAAGACACTACCACAGCCGACTGAAAGTGAAACTTTCAATTGAAATTGATATTGAAATTGAAATTGAATAATTCTTTATTCAACAGACAAACATTTGCTTAAGTACATTGCACATCTTAGTATTATTGCAAGTAGGTAATTAATTTATTACAAATGGTTGTGGTGATATTTTAACACATTGAATAGATACATTTTAAGTGCATATCTGACACATATAAAAGTAATAATCTGCAATTGTTGAAAAGGTGACCAGCACAGTCATGTTGTCATGTTCTAAAAAACTAAATACTTACCTTTTCCTTTTTTTTAAACTATAGCCGCAATTACCTGACATACATAACGATATTTTGCAAATTAATTTGTGAAGAGGTTAAAGAATTTGTTTTCTCCACCTTGAAACCGCTGCTGGTGTTTTTGACAAAAGAGGATTGGCTAGTGAATATGCTATATCTAACTATGTTCAATTTATCCTAAAGCATAATCTAAAATACTATAACATGCCAATATCGAACGAGAAGACACTACCACAGCCGACTGAAAGTGAAACTTTGAATTTTTTTTCTCCTCCTTGAAGCCGCTGCTGGAAATTTCGACCACGAAGGAGATTCGGTTAGTAAATAATAATATATATATCATAATACAATAATAATCAAAATACCTTGGACACTATTCACCCACATTGATCTAGCCCCAAACTAGGATTCCCTGTATCTTGGGTACTAGACAACGATACATATACTTATATCGATAAATAAACAACTATGTCTAGGGTACTGTTATAATGCATATTTCTCACGTGAACATATAAAATAAAATTGCTAAATAGGTACAAATATCACATTGCATTTCAAGCAATGCAATATGATATTTTCGGTTATTTTGTCATAATCCGCGGCACCGCGCTTTGTGGAAAAGTTGGTAGACCGGTTTTGATCACCTTCAAGTAAAGACGTATTTTCTTCTGTATTTCTACTATATTTTGAGTAAAATAAATAGGTGATATTAAAAACTGTTTTTTAAAATCCGCTCTCCAACCCACTCCGTAATAGTGGTGTCAGAAGTGGGATAGCTGGCAAATAACGTCGATAAGACCAACATCCTGTATTCTCGCGTTGCATCGTCGGGAAGCAGTGAATTTCATCCGTGTCTCCGGTGTTGTATCAGACCAATAATATAGTGATAACAACTACCGTCATCTTCTATTCCCAACCAAATTTTGATCCTCCTGGTGTGAAGGACCATTTCTACGTTGTTGTCTGCCGCCTTCTGTTCGTCGGGTCCAGGCCACAACCAGTGCCCTGGATGGTCCTTGGCTGGTAGGAAGAACCAACTCTGCTTCGTCTCTGCCACCTTCAGTTCGTCGGGTCCAAGCCGTAGCCAGCGCTCTGGATCGTCTTTAGCCAGAATGAAAATTGTGCTCGCGGTCGCGCTTCTGTGAGTAAAACGTTCTATTAACTGCTTGAGATATCATTTTTCTAAGCCCTTTACTCTTTGAAAGTCCTCCTCGAGATGGCGAGCCCATCTACCCCTGAGAGTAGAACTGAGAAAACAATTCCAAAAATTAACGTAATTGCCAATGCCGATACCGAACCATTCCCAATACAGACATTATGTGCTTTCATTAACCCTTACAAAGGAGAGAGAGAAACTCTCCCCGCATTTTTGACGAATTGTCAAAATGCTCTTGACCTGGCAAAAGGAAACCAAAAAGAATTGTTACTGAAATTTATAATCGCAAAATTAGAAGGAAAGCCGCAAATTGCCTGCTCTAATAAGATTTTTGAAAAATTTGATGATCTTAAAAATTTCCTCCGCCAAAATTTTGGCGAAAGGAAACATTATAATCACTTACTTCTGGATCTGCAAAATTGCAAACAACTAAATAATGAAACCGTTGCTCAGTTTGCGCTCAGGATTGAGACCTGCTTAACAGCACTGCAATCGGAAATTCATAACTCCGAGAGTTTGAAAAAGAAGTTAGCCGGTCGAATAGCTATGACCGAAGATTTGGCTCTATTCACATTTACACTCGGGCTGAACCCTCGACTGAGTACAATCGTTAGGTGCAGAGAACCTAAGAATTTAAATGCTGCTGTCAACGTTGCTCTCCAGGAAGAAAAAATTCAAAATCTATTTTTCCAAACGACAAAGGCCAAAAGCCCAGTTTGCAAAATATGTAACAAACCCGGACTTTCCGAGTCTGAATGTTACCTAAAACGTAGACAGCATGCATCGAATAATAATACAACATATTCGAAATACCCATCTTCGAACAACGCAGCTCCGAGTTCGTCGCAGGTCCCTGTTTGTTCCTACTGTAAAAACAAGGGTCACCATATTTCTCAATGCCGCAAACGGCAATTCAATGAAAATCATAAAGCTTCTTCGTTTGAAGCCACTAAATGCGTTGAAATCGATGATGGGCTTGGCGAACTCGAGCCTTACACTTCTACGTCTGACAGTGATTTAAACGCGTAAATGGGGTTGCGTACTCGTGTCGCCGCCAACCCAAAAGAGTTATTGGCACAAAATTAAATAAACATACTAAATCGATGTCCCCACTGTATTTTAATCCAGCTGAGCAGTCTATTTATAAATTATCACTGAATCTTAACTCGGACTGTAACGCTGGATGGACGAAAAATAAAATATCCAAGTCCCTTCTAAATCATATTCCTGAAGGTCAAGCTGCTCCTATTTCTTGTTCAAAATCTGAACCAGGTTGTACCTCAGGATGGACTTCCAACTCTGACTCAAAGTCCCTACTAAATTATATGCCTGATGGTCAGCCTACTCCTATTTCTTATTCAAACACTGAATCGGGTTGCACCTCAGGATGGACTTCTAACGCTGACTCTTTATTCAATGAAATAACTTCTCAACATTCTCAACTTGAATCGGAAGGCCTCATATACGATATTTTTAAATCTAAAAGGCCTAATTTACCATACATCGAAATCGAGACCTCACACACTGACAAACCAATTCGTTTGCTTATAGATACAGGAAGTTCGATCTGTATCCTCAAAAAGTCATCTCTTCCAGAACTACCCCAACTTTCAGATGAAATTGTCAAAATTAAAGGCATCAATGATGTAAATTCGTATTCTAGTACACTGGGTACATTTCCCTTATCCCTCAAATTACATAATCAATTGCAGTTCCCACAAAATTACCACGTAGTAGATAATGTAGGCCTAAATTTCTACGATGGTATTCTCGGAAACGATTTCCTAGACGCCTACAAAGCGTCTGTACAATATTCTAAGTCAAAATTAATAATCCTTGATGACCCCAACCTTTATTTTGATATAAAAACTTCCGATCCAACTTACGTTGTTCCTCCAAGAAGTGAAATGTTTATCGAATGTCATGTTACCAACCCCCAACTCAAAGAAGGGTTGATTCTTACAACTAATATCAAAGAATATCCTAATGTTTATTTTTCAAAATGCCTTGTCCATGTCCAAGCAAACGAAATGGTCAAACTGTCAGTTGTAAATACCTCCCAAAGAGAGGTCGTCCTTCAAAATCTTAAATTCACTTTAGAACCTGTATCCGAAATCATGGAGACAAAATCCAACTTGCCGGACTCGACCTCTACTCAGTATTCATACTTATCTACCTCCGATTCAAGTCGCGAAAATCGTATTCAAGATTTACTTAGGTGTGAACACATGAACCATGAAGAGGAGCTGAAACTGCGCAACCTATGTACCGAATTCAATGATATATTTTATCTCAATGGCGATCATCTCACAGCTACCTCAACACTGCAACTTTACTTAACAATCGCAAACACGTGCGTCACCATTTCGACGAATTAAAACACACGCACACATCAGGAAATGTAACCTGAACAAACCCTTCGTGCTTTTGTGGTTTCTATCCTATTTCATATCTATTTATTCTAGGGCCGCGCTATCACGATGCCATGCCCGGTTCGCGGCACAAGTTCGCGGAAATCCAGGGCTGTACTTCGATGAACTTCAAGATTTAAAGTTCACCAACGACAATTGGGACATTGTTACATATTTGGACATTGGTCGTATACAACTTCATTTAGATGAATTAGATCATAGGTTTGAAAGGGTCATAACAATTTGTACTGGCACTGCATCTTCGAAGATACAATTCGATTGCACAAACAGTCTCAATTCATTGAAAAGCCAACATGCTAACAACATTAAAAAGTTCTCATCTGTTTCTTATCTTATTTCTAATAAGCCGCTTCATCGAACAAAGCGAGGGCTTCTCGATGCAGGTGGCTCGTTATTAAAAAAACTCTTTGGAACCCTAGACTCTGCTGACGCAGTAAAGTTTACCGATGCTATACATGAAGTACAGTCAGACGAAAGTAAACTTGCAACTCTTATGCGAGACAATATTCATGTTATCAAATCAACTGTAAATAGCTTCAATAGTTCTATGTCTAAGATTGATGAAAACCTAAAACGTCTAACTCACAACTTTGATCTTATTGAGAAGTCACTTTCGGATCTAACTATTACCAGTGATAAACTTGAGATGAAATCAAAATTGAGTCTTTTGTTTAATAGCATAGAAAGTATCATTATCTCTCTGTCCTTTGATATTGATGATCTTAGTAACGCAATTTTCTTTAGTAAAATGAATATTCTGCACCCGACTGTACTCAGTCCTTATCAGCTGTTCAACGAGTTAGAACAAAATAAAAATAACTTACCTAGACATTGTGAATTACAGATTCCTTTAAATCTTCAGAATGTACATGAGCTTATTGATATATCTAGTTTAGTGTGCTACTATCATTATAATAAGATTATTTTAGTTTTAAGGATACCGCTCGTCCTTCCTCAAATGACCTTTATCATGTAGTTCCTTTTCCTGTTCCTGATATCTCAAAGCCTGATACTTACGCACTTGTAGCACCAACTCAGAGTTATATTGCCATGAGCAAAGATAGAACGTTTTACTCCTTACTCGAAAACGTAAACCAGTGCAAGACGATCAACAATCAGTGTTACGTGTGTGCGCTCAATAGTGTGTATTCGTCAGTTGCGAATCCTATTTGTGAAACAATATTGTTAAGTGAAGCAGTGACAAAACTGCCCAAAACTTGTGAAGTGAAACTTTTACACGGCTCTATCGATATGTTCTATAAGTTAGGTAAGTAGTAATAAGTGGATCTTTGTTCAATCTGATCCAGGCAAATGTCACATTACGTGTGATAATGATCCTAATAGTTATGATGAAGTTTTGTTTGGTACTGGCATGCTAACCTTGCAGGCTTTGTAAGGCTATTGTAAGGCTTATTTCAAAACACTTCAATTTAGTGCTAGTAATACATATAGTTCTAATGTTACTTCTGTTTTGTCCTCATTTGATCTGATTGATGATGATTGCTGTGAAAAATCAAAAATCAATAGACCCCTTTCACATCTGCCCTTCGTTAAACTAAATAATATTAATAGTCCAGACTCACTGTTGCACGCGAGTGTCCATCTTGATTCATTTGAAAGGGAACTGAATAAGTTGTCGCATCCTTCGCATTTAGAAAAATACAGCACGCATTATCTTTCGGCTACCTATGTACTTACTATTATAGCTTTAGCTTACATGATTTATAGGTTTAAGAAGCTTATGTGTCCTAGAGGTTCATCAAGCTATTGTGTGAAAATCTACAACCAGTGTACTAACAAACGGTCAACTAATAAGAATCTTCATGCTCTGCATTCTGTAAACACTCTCAGTACTCAAACTACAGACTCTTCTAGTAATGACGATGATGATGTCAAACAGTCAGTTTCTATTGCTCCAATGCCTATAAAGCGTAACATTATTACATAAGAACTTTTTTTCAAATTCAAATTGTTTATTCATAATAAATTTACAAATAATATACAGGGGCTGGACCCTCCTAGTAAGTATAGAAATACCTGTGTCAGGAGGGCCCGCTCTTCCACAAATATACATTTAGTAATTCGAATAAACAACCTAGTATTAAAATATAACATGCAGTTTAATATTTTAGTTCGTAGAATTAAGGATAGAAGATGTGTGTGGGTGAGTGGTGTGTGTGTGTGTGTGTGTGTGTGTGTGTGTGTGTGTGTGTGTGTGTGTGTGTGTGTGTGTGTGTGTGTGTGTGTGTGTGTGTGTGTGTGTGTGTGTGTGTGTGTGTGTGTGTGTGTGTGTGTGTGTGTGTGTGTGTGTGTGTATTTGTGTTCAGAGTCTTATATTAACATTTGCACACTATACAAGAAATTTTATTAAATGTTCTGTTTCATTGTAGCTTAAACTCTTAAGCCATTCGATTAAGACCTTTTTACACTCAAAGTTTTTTTTAGGGTATATGTCTAGTTTTTTGTTAATTTTATTATATAAAAGTGCAGATTGTTTTGCCATTTGGCAACTAGCAAAAGTAGTCCTTGTGCGAACTATTTGTGAAACATTTCCATTTCTCTTCTTTTTATAAATATTTATATCAAATAATAGGGACTTGTGCAGTCTAAGAATGATGCGTAGGATATATAAACGTCTTACTGAGAGCATATCACAAAGGGCATACAGAGATGCTGTAGGGAACCGATATGGCTTAAATAATATAGTTTTTAGTAAGGCTCGTTGTGCTCTTTCCAGTTCTATAAATTTTGTCTTGGAAGTCCCGCCCCAAACCGGAATGCAATAGGTTAGTATTGACTGTGCTAGTGCTGTATATATTTTAAATATCAGTTCTTTATTTGCTACATGGCGCAGGACCTTAAAAACCCAAATCATCTTCCTAGTCCTAGCCACCAAAAGATCTATATGGGCGTGCCACGATAGCCTTTGGTCAATCATGACACCCAAATATTTGACAGCAGGTACCCGAGTTATTGTGGGGCAATCGCAGTTACTGGAAAAAGGGATCTCACAATTATGAATTTTTAAGCCGAAGCTACTATCTGGCTGTCCACGGCTATTGATCGAGAAACAAATGTAATTAGTCTTGCTGGTATTTAGGGTTAACAGGTTAGTTTCAAGCCATCTAGCGACCTCGGCGAGTCCTATTTCAGCATGATTATAAACATTTCGCCAATTTGAGCCTGAAAATACTACCGCTGTGTCATCTGCATATGAGAAGATATGACCACTACAGACATTGATACTACCTAAATCGTAAAGATAGATCAGGAAGAGAGTCGGACCAAGGACACTTCCCTGAGGAACGCCAAAAGTAATGTCATCACAGTCACTGAGCTTACTCCCTATTTTGACACTCTGTTTCCGCTCACTCATGTAGTCCCGGAGCAGTTTCAGTGGGATACCCCTAATTCCAACAAGCTCAAGTTTCCTGATCATAATGGGAACAGCCACGGTATCAAAGGCCTTTTTGAGGTCTAAAAATACAGTGAGGCACTTTTTTCCAGCATCCAAATTCTTAACTATTATAGAGCTCAGAGCTGCCACAGCGTCCTCTGTAGATTTACCTGGTCTGAACCCAAACTGTGAGCTAGGTAGTATATTAAATTCTTCTAAATATTGTACTAATCTATTATTTAGTATTTTCTCTACAATTTTTGAAATCGCTGGCAACACTGATATCGGCCTGTAATTGTTTATGTCTAGCCTGTCTTCGCCACCTTTAAAAACAGGCGTGATAATTGACCTTTTAAAGGCTGCAGGAAAAATGCCTTTTGCAAAACATAAATTTGTTAAATAACTAATCAAAGGCACAACTATTTGTTTTGCAAGCTTGAGAAATTTGGTTGTGACATTATCCCACCCCGGAGCACTATCAGTTTTAAGGCTCATTATAATGCTATGAATCTCTTCAGGAAAAGTTTCTAATAAAAGAAAGGAGGAGCACTGCCTGTTATTTATAGAGTTATCTTTTTTAACTGACGCATTTCTATTAAAACCCTTTGTTATATTTTCTGCCAGAGTTTTTCCAATATTACTGAAATATTTATTTATTTTATTAATCGATTCTGCCGATGTCGCACATGTGTTTAATAAAACAGTATTGTCAACTTTATTACTAGTTATGTTAGTTATATCTTTGATATTCCTCCAGAGAACCCTAGAGTTTTTTGTAGAATCTAAAAGTTTTTGCCTATCATACGTTCTTTTCAATTTGTTAACTAATTTGTTACAATAATTTATATATCTTTTAAATGTCAATATAAGTATTTCATTGTTTGGATCAGTTTTTAGTTCATTTTGCATTTTATTTCTATTTTTAATGCATCTTAGGATTCCAGGGGTAATCCAAGGTTTAATAATTCTTTTGTTTTTAGAAATTGTTACAATTGTTGTATTTTGTTCTATAGTTTCCGAAATGTTACTAATTAGTTCACTAGCCATCAAGTTAGGGTCTTCACAAGTGAGTAAGTAAGAAAAATCTTTTTTGCTCAAAGACTCAACAGATTTTTGGTAGTCAGTAATGGTTTTTGTTTTTGCGCAGACATATTTATGTTTTAAGTAACTAAGATCAAGAAGTACCATAAGGTGATCCGTAATATTGGTATTTAATACTGCAATTTTTGCCTGACATGTTTGTTTATTAATTTTAAGAAAAAAATGATCTAAGCAGTTTTCTTTTCTAGTGGGGTAGTAATGACCTGAGAATAATCCGTGCAAAGCAAGCATATTAAGGTAGTTGGATCGGTTATTGTAGTCAAAGTTTTGATTTACTGAAGAAATTATATTAATATTTAAGTCGCCGGTAAGTACAACATTTCTATTCCTATTTAATGTATCTAGATGTAAGTTCAAAGAGTTTATAAAATTATCTGCATTTGAGTTAGATGGAGAGCGATATATTCCTAAAATAATGTTATTACCAATCTTAATTTGTAGACACGAAGCATGTACTAACTTAATTTCTTTGACATTGGCTGTTACAGATTTCTTCACGTAAACCACAACTCCATCATTTTGGTTCAAATGGTATGTTGTGGCAAACGGGGTATAGTTTTTAAGACAGGGGATTGGCTTATCTGGGCTAATACGCCATTCTGTTAAAACTAATACATCAGGACAAGTTTTTAGGCTAGAAAGAGTAACTTCTAAATCATTAATGTTTCCATATATACTTCTTATGTTTTGTGTTATTACTGTCAATCCCTTGTCTTTATTAGATACATGTGAGGTCAGGTTTTCAATGTTAAATTGAAAAGCCTGCGCTACCTCAGAGTTGTCTATCTCACTTAAGGTTTCAAGGGGCCTATCCATTATAAAGTGCGGTGGAAAACAAGCCATACGTTTCAATAGGTTGCTGATAAGTAGTTATTCTAAGTTTGTCACAGTATAATAAGTTTGTCTTCTTAAGTATTGAGGGAACAATCAGCTTATTTTCAAAAATAACTTGAGTGTAGGTTGATTTCGAATTGTGAGTAGGGTAAGAGTTTGTGTATGTGTATTTGTGTGAGTGAGGATTTATTGGGATGTATTTTTTTATTTGCGATTTTTGTAGCGTGTAACTTATCTGTTTAGTATGAGTGTATAAAGAGGCTTTACTTATAAAAAAAGAGTAGAGCAGTAGCATCATCCGAATAACAAAATAAAAACCTTGGCGAACAAATACCTTATTGGCAAAGCTGATGAGCCTGCGATTCACTGGTGATTTCAATATACGCTGATTTGTCGTCCTTCCTGAGGTAAACCTTGCCAAATGAGGTCCAGCAATACTTGTATTGTTTTGTTTTTGCCCAGTCTCGGGCGAGAAAAAACAGCCGGGATCCCATAGCAGTCAGCTGTTCCGACACAAAGATTGGTGTATCTTCTGAGGTTCGTATGCCTAGATGTTTTGCGCAAAGCTTGCTTTTGTTCTTATAGTTAAATTCTTTGCATTTTTTTAGCAGCTCGCTTCTCTGGATGGGTCGATGTAATTTCAACGACGACTGGTGTATTTGGGGACTTGTCCTTTTTTCCACGAACTCGGTAGATGTCTCTTATATCTGCCTTGTTGAAGTTGACTCCCACGTTGTTTGTAAGAGATGTCACCATTTCCACAAGATCCTCCTTTCGCTCTCCTTCGCGTTTGGGGACATTTTTTATTTCAAAGTTAGTTTTTCGGTTGCCTCTTTGTAGATCTTCTATTTTGCTTTCAAGGGAGGCAATGCGTAGACGGTCCTCCTTTGAACGGGTTTCCAACATCTCTATTTTCTTCTTCAGTTTTTTCATTCTGTGTTGTAAGCAGTGCAATCTCAGTGTTAATATTAGATGCTCGTATGTCTTTCTGAATTTCAGTGATGCCTTCCAGTTTTGCTTCCTGAATTGCACACAAATTCCTAATCATCTCTTTAACTTCCTCCTTGAAACTACTTAGCTCCTGTTTAAGATCTTCATTATAGTCTTCTTCCCTCCTTCTTTTATAGCGAGAGAACACGTAGTTCGTGGGAGTGGTATCGCTCCTCTTTGCACTAAGTTCTGAGTCAGAAGCTGATTTGTCCAAGAGACTATCCATTTCAAATGCTAAGATTAAGTTTTGTGTGCAAAAATGTAGGTTCGTATTTACAGTGGTTAAACTGCGACGTCTTTATCAAGACCATGCATCGTTGATCTCCACCTGCAGGACAGTCCAATGCAATCCAGCGTCTTTGTAATCTGGACGGTATCGAAGCTTCGACGAGTTATCAAAAACCACTTATCGTTGATCTCCGTCAGCAGGATAGCCCAATGCAATCGGGTGTCTTTGTAATCTGGGCGATATCTTATTTCTTCCAGTTAGCGTTGAACTCAGCTACCACGTAGCCGTCACACGGTTGGGTGTCTACGTATACTGGACGATGCACGCTATTTAAAGCCGGTCGCCTATTTGTTCAATTAAGTGAAGGTGATTTTTTAAAAAATATTGTGTTGTTGGACACTGGTCACACGTCTAATCGCTAGTAGCGGTCCGGAGGAAGAGGAACCTATTTGAATACTTACTTAAGATTTTGTCTTAGATCTAATAATTACCTTATATTCTATGGCTAAATGTTGTAAGGGTGATCAAAATTGGGAGATTTCGCATCACTTTAAGGGGTAATGCTCAATCTCAACCGGGGGGTTGTTATAATGCATATTTCTCACGTGAACATATAAAATAAAATTGCTAAATAGGTACAAATATCACATTGCATTTCAAGCAATGCAATATGATATTTTCGGTTATTTTGTCATAATCCGCGGCACCGCGCTTTGTGGAAAAGTTGGTAGACCGGTTTTGATCACCTTCAAGTAAAGACGTATCTTCTTCTGTATTTCTACTATATTTTGAGTAAAATAAATAGGTGATATTAAAAACTGTTTTTTAAAATCCGCTCTCCAACCCACTCCGTAATAGTACACACATCCGTTCTCATCAAACAAGTATTTGCCCCCACCGGTACTCAAACCCGGGAACCTTGGCTTAGTAAGCATGGTCACTGCTGACTCGGCCATTCGGGTCGTCATTAAGGTGATACGAAAAAAAAATAGGGTTTTATTCGAATCCATTTACTCCACCATGAAGTCATCTACAGATTTGACTTTTAGGTTAACGTTTAATGAGTATTTAATTAAGATTTTCAAAACGTCAAAGAATTACACAGTTATTCTATTATCTCTAACCCATTTTTTAATACACAAAACATTCCTTAGAGCACAGTTGGTTTTGTGAGTTAAGCAACTGAAGTCAATGAGATGCAAATTAATCATTTCAAACAACTGTTTTAAATTTGGACATCCTTTTTCTTCCACGTTTGATATTGTACAGTTATCACAAAGCTCCTTGAACCATTTTACTTTTTCTAAACCTTTAACTAAAATTAGCTTGTTTTCTAAATAAGGTATAATTATCTTTTTGAATTGAAGAAAGTCTATGTCATCTTTGACAAATCCGTCATACGGGAAACATTGTTTACATACAAGTGCTCCACTTTTAATTGCTTTATTCGTTAAATACAGTATATCAGTTACAAAAAACAGTAAATCTGCTACTATTAAGTGTCATTACGCGTATTAATTAGTTTACAGCGCTCAAGTAAAGTGCTAATCTATCAGTTATATCAAAACAAAACTCCTAACGGCCAAAGTGATTTGATGTTCCTGGCCAAGGACTACTGGCCGGAAGGCATCGTATACAGACGCTATAGAGTTAAGTTAAGTTAAAGTAAGTTAGATTAGGTTCATAAAATGTTATATATCTCTAGTTTTTAAGGTATTTGTCAATATGGGTTTTTATACCTGAAATAAAAAGATTTATTATTTATTATTATTATTATTATTAAAGTGAGTGTTTTACCAAGCAAGCTGTCCCAGGGAAGTGTCACGAGTGTTCGGGAACCGAACACCTTTTGCTGACGCCTGTATAGTCGGCCACTCGCGATTACTTATTTCTAGTGCATTTTACGGAACCGCGCGTGACGGGTGCATTTTTAACATTTCAACATTTTCTCATTAACTATTCGTGAATTAAAGTCACTTTAGTGTTCAAGCTAACATTGTGTATCAATCAACAACCCCAACAAGGCATCAACTCGAACATTGGTCCTTCGAGCCACTCGGTTGGACTTCGTGCGTGATTGCAATCGGTTCACTGGCTTCCCAGAAGCGGGTTCCACCAGTTGGATTGAGAAGGGCAAACTTCACGTGTGAAGCTCGCCGGGTAATCAAAAAAAAAAAAGTGAGTGCCGAACAACAAACATCTAAACATTTCGAGAGAGTCGGAGAACATTGACATTAAACAACAACAATTATCTTAACATTCCGAGAGCGACAGAAAACATTAACAACCAACAATGGAGGAATTAATGAGCAAACAAGTGGAGACGACGGCAGCCATGGAGAAATTGCTGTTCAACTTCAAAAAAGAAAAAACTGAGAGTAAGCCAACCATATCAAGTAAAAGGATTGAGAAACTGACGGAGCTGTTTCGTGAATTTCACGCGAATCATCTCATCCTTTGTCAGTATGAAGATAAATCGCACGATTATTTCAAGGGAGAACATCACGAGACAACAAAAATATTTTACTATGAAACATTAGCCTATTTGGAGAACTATGTGAAGCTACAACAACAAACATCTGGAACGTCGAAGGAGATCACTAACATTGACAAAAAATTAGACGACAAGCTACGTAAGCAGGCGGCTAACTACAAGGCTTTTCAGCGAAAAATATCGAACATAGATGTAGAGGCGATAACAGAGAAATGGGAGTTTGAAGATGCTCTGAAGATTTTAGAAACGCGTTGGTCGACAATCGACTCATTGCATTGGAAACTAGAAGGTTTGCTTAATGAAGAGGATAATGAACAGTTCGAGGCATTATTTAACAACAACGAGAAGCAGTATAATAAACTGAAAAAGAACCTTAATTCAAAAATGTGGTCCCATGTGGAAACCCACAGAGACAAAACAACCCCTAAAATGGAGGTACCGGTATTTCATGGAAATTACAACCAGTGGATGTCTTTTAAAGACCTCTTTACTGAAACTATTCACAAGAATGCTTCGTTGTCTAACGCACAAAAGATGCAGTTTCTGAAAGGGAAGGTACGTGGAGAAGCTGAGCGTCTGATATAGCATCTCAATATTAGCTCTGACAACTATACCATGTGCTGGGACATTCTGAACCATAGAGACAACAACAAACGCCTTATTTTTACAACGTATATCAACACACTATTAGAAATATCAAACATGAAACACCAGTCCCTAGAACAGATCAAGAGGATGCACGATGTGGCCCAAGAAACACTCAATGCGATCAAGAACTTAGGAGTAGACATGGGACCCACTAATTGTACATATTTTGGATTTGAAATTGGATAGCGAAAGCCACTCAGAGTACATAGACTCTTTAAAAGATCGCCGCGAGCTACCAATATTGAGCGATTTTATTGATTTTCTGGAGGGAAAATTCACCGCTATGGAAACAAGTCGACGAAAAGGAGACAACAATCAACAAAGAGCATCTTACAATCATCATTATCAACCAAGTTCATCATCGTCAAGTAATACTCGAACAAATATTTCGAACAATAAAGAAAGACCGCCAGTAACAAAATCAACATTCAACGTGACGACAATAAAATGCCCACTATGCAACAACGAACATGGCCTGTATAACTGCAAATACTTCCTAGAATTACAAAATGATAGAAAACTAAAAAAAGTACGAGAACTTCAAGTTTGCATCATTTGTTTATTCAGCCACAATGGCAACGAATGTAAATCATCAAAAACATGCCGCAAATGTAACAAGAGACACAACACAATAATTCACGATGCACTGAACTGCAATAACAACTCACACGTGTCGAAACAAAGTGATTTGAACATGACAGCGGAGGTCTTGTTGTCAACCGCCATGATAAAAGTGAAGGGAAGCGATGGTACTTATCATCTCCTGAGAGCGCTGGTGGACCAAGGGTCACAAATTTCCATCATTACGGAGAAAACAGCCCAGTTATTAAAAATTAAACGTGTCAACTGCAAGAGATCAGTTTGTGGTATTGGAGATAAAGAGACAAATGGAAAGGGAATGATGCACATAAAATGCAAATTTATACATAACGATTACACTTTTAACACAGACGTCATCATAATGAACAATCTGGTCGGTAACTTACCTAACAAAACATTTGCAAAGCCGGAATGGACATCAATCAAAAATATTTCATTAGCCGACCCGGAATTTTACATTTGCCGCCCAGTTGACATGTTACTTGGAGCAGAAATATATTCACAAATTATACTCAGCGGAATGATTAAAGAGAATGACTCACGTCAGCCGCTCGTACAACAATCACATCTTGGTTGGTTACTGTGTGGAAACGCCAAGACATACAAATGCAACATAGTGAGGCACGATTTAGATGAGATTAAAAGGTTTTGAGAGATGGAGGAGATCAATGAACAGTCAAACTTATCAGTAGAAGAGCAACATTGCATAACATACTACAACAAAACAACTACCAGAAAAGAAAATGGGAGATATGAAGTACGATTACCACTCAAAGAAGACATCGAGACAAAACTAGGGTCGTCTAAACAGACTGCCTTAGCACAATAGCTGCCGGCCACCTGTACAGTGATTGTGGCACTAACTTTGTCGGCGCTAACAGAATAATACAGGAAGAGTATGAACAAGTGAAACAAACATTGGATGACAATTTTCGAGGAGTTTTGGAAAACATGAACATAACATGGCATTTTAATGCGCCTGCTTGGCCAAGCGCAGGAGGGATTTGGGAAAGAGCAGTGCGTAGCCTCAAACACCACTTGAAACGTGTAGTCGGACAACAACGCCTAAAATTTGAAGAATATTCAACAATATTATCGCAACTCGAAGCTTGCTTGAACTCCCGGCTTTTGTGCGCCCTGACAGAAGATACGGACGACTTGGATTTCTTAACTCCCGCACACTTCTTAACCGGGAGAGCAGGTGTAACAGTAATAGAAACCAGAGAGGATGCGAGAACAAGATGGTTCCTAACAACTCAGATTTTACAACAAATATGGAAGAGATGGAAAGACGAATATCTAACACAACTAACAGCGAGAAATAAGTGGTTACAACCAAAAAGAAACATCCAAGTAGGCGATTTAGTGACCATTTGAGAAGATAACATGCCTGTCGGAAAATGGGCAATTGGCAGAGTGGTTGAGATACATCCAGGAAGAGACGGTTGCGTGAGGGTAGTGACATTGAAAACAGAGACTGGATATATCAAACGCCCCGTAGTCAAGCTCAACTTGCTCCAAATACAATCCGAAGAACAAAAACAAGATGACAGCGAGAAAAATGCAAAGAACAGCAATAAGAACAACCGTCAGCAAACAAACTGTAGCCGCTAGCCGCTCTCCAAACTATTCGCGGTGGTAACAGCAATAATATTTTTTGCTTCATTCATATCGGGATCGAGCGCAACATGCAACGTCACAAAACTCAACAACAACCAGTCGCTTTATTTCGACCCGCTCGCAAAAAGGCAACTACTAAGAGATCAATGGACACTCGTGTCATACTATGATATGAGTCCATACTGGGCCGGAACACAAACAACAGAAAAACTCTTAAAATATCTCGAAAATATGTGTAACAGTCTGGAAATAAACAATAAGTTTAACATGATCATACCTCAACTGAGACATGAGTTCAATGAGCTGGAGTACTACGACCAGCTTTTGTCAACTCAGCATTTCACGGAGCAAGCGAGACGCCGCCGCCGCCGCCGCCGCAGAGGTCTTATCAACGGTGTCGGTTACCTTGCTAATAGCCTGTTCGGGGTACTAGACGAATATTTCGCAGAACAGTACTCACGCGACATAGCGCTTATTAAGAAAAATCAATCTCATCTAAAGAAATTATGGATTAATCAGACGACAGTGTTGGAGTCGGAACATAATCTACTAAAACGAACGAAGGAAATCATGGAAAAACAACATAAAATTATTAATAAACATTTGAACAGTCTTGACGCAGCAACAAAAAATAATCTGAAGGAGATTAACATTATAATAATAATAATAATAAACTTTATTCAAGACAGTGGGTGTACAATAATTTATAACAAATTATAGGCATATGGCAGGTGTCTGCTTCCATAGCTAGGCTAAAAATTAACCTGTGTTTATGGCACGCAGGCCCGTTCCTCTTCCGAGGTTAATAAGGAAAGGAAATGGTTACAAAACAATTTGAAATTTTAAATAGGGTAAAATAAAGCTTAAAACTAACATGCAAATATGGATTGGTGTGGTGTGTGTGTGTGTGTGGTGTGTGTGTGTGTGTGTGTGTGTGTGTGTGTGTGTGTGTGTGTTACAGTGTGTGTCTTCTGAAGGTGTATTACGCAGGTAAATGGGAATTTCTATACCCTTGAATTACCAAAAAGGGTGAGAGAAGATTCTCGGTTTCATCATAGGAAAGTGATTTTAGGTAATCAGTCAATTTTAGATTGCATTCATGGTATGATATGTGATGAATGGGTAAGATTTTGTTAATTTTGTTGTAAAGATAGGGACCCAGGTAGGCATTATGACGTTTAGTGAAGGTAAGCTTTGGGAAGGGGATATGACAGATTCTATCCTTACGACGTTTCGAGATCGGGTGGTAAGGTGTAATGTGATGTTGAAGAAGGTTAGTCTTTAATATAAAAAGTTGACGGACCGTGAGAACGTCACATAGTTTATAGAGCTCGGTTGTGGGGAAGTGAATTGGACGTTTTGTTGCTACTTTAAGTACACCTCGTTGTGCAATTTCAAGGGATTGTAGAAAGGTTTTAGCTGCTCCACCCCAGCAGGGGATACAATATGTGAGAATGGACTGAACTAGGGCGTGATATGTCATTTTAATAATGTGGGAAGAAGCAACATTTCTGATTGATTTGAAAACATACATAAGTTTACGTAGCCTAGAAGTGAGAGTTTCAATGTGAGTTTTGAAGGTTAAATGTTTATCCAGGACAATGCCTAGATATTTTATGGTGTCGGTTTGAGCAATATAGGGACATACACAATTTGGACGGTTGGAAGGAAGATGACAGAGATGTGCTTTAATGATTAAATTTGTTCTTGGTTGGTTTACTGAGGTAACAGAAAAGGGTATGAATTTAGTTTTGGAGGTATTGAGAGTTAAGGAGTTAACTAAAAGCCAGTTATGTATGCTGTTAAAGCCCGTCTGGGCTATGATTTGTAGATCAGTCCAGGTATTGGCATCAAATAGGAGTACAGTGTCATCGGCATAAGTAATAATGGAACCGTTTGTGAGGGATATGTTACATAGGTCGTTGATAAAGACAAGGAAAAGGATCGGTCCCAGGATACTACCTTGAGGAACACCATAGGATATCTCTAGCTCATCACTAAGACATTCGCCTATTTTTACAGTCTGTAATCTCTCTGTAAGGTAGGAACGGAAAAGATCAAGTTGGGTGACTCTGACTCCTATTGAGGAGAGCTTGTTGAGAAGAGCAAGAGAAGAGCAGAGAAAGAAAGAGAAAGAAAGAGACTTTACATTGACAGCTATTGCAGCGACAAACATACTACAAATCTTAAGAGAAATACAAAATATGATGCTGGATACCATATCAGACATATTTAAGGGACAGTTTAACCTACATTTATTGACGCCAAAATAACTTAAAGAACAATTAAACATAATAACTGGATTATTATCGAGCGAAGTGACATTACCGATTGAAAATATACATACAGACTTTACGAAGCTTTACAAACTTCTAAAAGTTCGAGCAAGAATGACACAAGATTATTTCATCTTTGAAATCAGAATCCCCCTAGTCAGCAGAGAACAGTATGATCTGTACCACGTCATTCCAGTGCCGCAAGTGCAACAATCAAATATGATATCAATCGTGCCTATTTCCAAGTATGTGGCGCTAAACCTACAAAAGGACAGATATATACCCGTAACACAGGAGAATATACAGAAATGCATAATCGAAGACAGTTCAACATTCATGTGCAACCTTCAAAACCCCATATACAAGATGAAGTCTGATATTGATTTGTGTGTGCAAACAGAGAGCAAATGTGAAATAAACGTCGCTAAGTGTAAAAATAACTGGGTCGGACTTATGAAAGAAAATATTTATCTATACTTCTGTTGCGAGCAATGCCAACTACGAACAATATGCGGAGATCGCGTTACCGCACACCAGCTGACGCATACAAGTGTCATTAGCCTCGATGATTACTGCATAATCAAAACAAAGGACTTTACGATCTACGGGCACAAACACTTCAGAAGTCAATTAAACATTAAAGATGAGTTTCAACCTTCAATCATAGCCCCGATCAATCACATAATTAACATTACGATAGAGACGCAAGATGGAAATGCGACAAATGAAACTAAAGAAAGAGATCGGTTATCTCAGGACATAGAAGCGAAGCTGAGGCTAATGAAACAGAGTCAAAGTGATGAAGATGAAACCCAGGTCTCATACCATAATATTCACCACTACGCACTGATCTACGGTATCATTGTACTGTTAGTGCTGGCATGGTTATGGCGTCGATCACGTCGTAGTTGGAGAGCACCCCAGGCACCAGCAGCAGCAACGACGAGCGAGCCGGCTGTGAGCGCCCCTTCCCCCGCCTCCGCCCAGGCCCCAGCTAAACACAACTACAATCAACATCGTCATAGTGCACCAGCGAATGACTTCAACATGGACAATGTGAAATCCCCAGTGTTTCGCAAAATAGTGTTTAGTGATGAATAAATATTTTACATAATTACATAAGTACTAACATTAACATAATTCTTGTTTAATCACCACATTAACTACTAACATTTAACATGAAAGCACCCAGAACGCTTATCTTTGCCCCCCGGGAATATGTTCGGGAACCGAACACCTTTTGCTGACGCCTGTATAGTTGGCCACTGGCGATTACTTATTTTTAGTGCATTTTACGGAACCGCGCGTGACGGGTGCATTCATAACATTTCAACATTTCCTCATTAACTATTCGTGAATTAAAGTCACTTTAGTGTTCAAGCTAACATTATGTATCAATCAACAACCCCAACAAGGCATCAACCCGAACAACGAGAATCTAACCTGTGTACGACCCGCGTAAGGCTCACATCTGACTGCACGTCTAGCCCGCGACAGCTGACCGGTTCATTGCCTCCGAGCGTGTAGTGAGTGAGTCTTACATAATCATAACTGCCATAGAACAACTAGCGAGTAGATTAACGCTTGCGTTCTTGTCTCTCAGAGACAAATAATTTTTGTGCAACACAATGAAGTGCGCTGGATGTCTTAAGGTGTTTAAAGCGGCAAACTGCATAAAGTGCACTGCAATAACATGCGATCGATCTTTCTGCTCACTGTGCGTCAACACATCTACCATGACAGCAGATCGAAAAAAACTGTGGAAATGCTTTGAATGCTGCACATCGGAGAAGAAGACAGACAACACTAGTACGCCACACCGCACGGATCTGGTAGTGCCACAGGACTCCCAACATGCTACAAAAGACTCACTTACATCTACCCCGGAACGTGACGACTCTGCAATAAAAGACCTAACCAATGAAGTTCGCTGTCTAGTACAGGAGATAAGCTCACTGAAAGGCAAACTAGAAGATGCCACCAAATCTTTAACAAGATGTCACGAACGACTGGATGAACTACATGCATCCATGGAAAAAAACGAAGTGCGTCTTAAAATCCTAGAAGCACGTGACTCAGAGATTGCTCTTCTAAAGGCTGAGATATCCGAACTAAAGACGGACGTATCTCTCCACGCTCAACACCAGCTTAGGAATGAGATTGAAGTATGCGGAATTCACGAGCATCAAACGAAAACCTGCACCACACGATCTTGGTAGCGGCCCGTTTAATGGGAGTAGAAATGGAAAACAGAGACATTGATTGGGCTATGTGTGTTAGGCCAAAACGTAAAGCCCCGGCAAGTTCAAACAAGGAGAGTTCCAACCCAGCATCGACTGACTACGACAAAATGAAGGACCCCCCTGCTACCGCGAAACCTGCCGACAATCCCGCACTGCCCCGCCCGGTTGTTGTACGACTGCTACGAAAGTCAACCTGCGATCAATTCCTCTCCGCCGCTAAGACCAGACGCAACATAACTAGCGCGGACCTTGAGATAGCGGGACCACCACTGAAAATCTTTTATAACGAACGCTTGACCAAAATAAACAGACAGTTATTTCGGAAGGCTGCAACCAAATTACACAACTTCTTCTACTGCTGGTGTAGCCAAGGCTCAATTTATATCCGCAAGCAAGACGGAAAACCCGCGATCCGCATACTGTCGCAACAACAACTCGATAGCATCACTGGATCGCTCCCCACCGCCGCCGCCGACACTACAACTGCACATGCATAAACCGGTTCCAGCGCACACCCTTTAACAATTGAGTGACTCCATTTATATAGTACTAAATAATTATCTATTTTCATTAATGATTCAAAAATATAGCTTACAAAAACCTATTACAACAGCTAATCACTGTTCGACATATTATTCCCACAGTGTAAATCATAAGACTCTCACATTAAACATAGTAGTAACAAACCCACTCCGCCACTCAATTTTCACCATATCTGACTATGGATAAAGTCGAACTAGCAAATGATCTGGATAATACTCTTGTAATCAAGTGCCATTCATTAAATCTGCCTGAAGAATGTAAGAGCTTCTTTCACGATAACTCAAAACTGAAAATATTGACTTATAATATACGCAGTATATATTTGCATTTCGACGAATTTCATGTTTTACTTAGGAGACTTAACATTGAGTTTGATGTCATTATACTCACTGAGTGTTGGCTTCGCGAGAACACACTGGTGGGAACGTTAGATGGATACACAGTTTACAAATCTGCTAGATTCATTAACAAGTCTGGGGGTGTTGTTGTATATGTAAGGAATGTCCTTAGCGCATCTATGTCCGAACCTGAATTCATTGGCGCAAATTGCATTGTACTGGAACTGCCTGGGAACGCAACTGTCGTTGCAATCTACCGATCGCCCGCGGATACTCCTCTTATTTTTCTTGACTCTCTGCACGATCTTCTTGTTAACATTAATAAGGACAAACATCCGGTAATCCGGTGATGTCAATATAGATTTGCTTTCTGACGATGTAAGATATAAGCGATCGGAGTACCTTTGTGTGATGGCTGAGAGTGAATTGCTACCAGCTATAACAGAGCCAACTCGGTTAACTGCTTGTTTGGACCATATATTTTTATCTCCATTTCTTAAGGGACAGGCGATCGTTTGCAAAACAGATATAACCGATCACGACTTAGCAATGATAGAAATTGAGGCTGCTGTCAAATCTGACCCAGTACCCAGAACACGGTTGAAGGTAGACTATGAAGCAATCTAAATCGAAATAAAAAACATCGACTGGTCTGCGGTGATGACTGAAACATCGGTCGAGGTGGCCACCAAATCTTTTTCTAAAATCATCTCTGATATTGTTGCGAAAAACACAAAACATGGTAAAATAAGTAGATCCAAGTTTAATCTAAAACCATGGATAACACCAGGTTTAATAAAATGCATGAAAAATCGCGATGCATTACATTATAAATTGCGAAAAAACCCCAACAACGATGTTTTGAAGGTGACTTATTCTTGTTATAGACACTACTGCAATAATCTTTTATACAATCTAAAACGTGAATACGAGTCTAAAGCACTGGAAGAAAACAAAAATGACCCCAAGAAGCTCGGGAGTTGTATCAAAGACATATGTCACTCAAAAACAAAAAACCCTATAGCCACTGAACTTTTGAATATCTCCAATGATCCTATTTCCTCTCTGAGCAAATGTAATAAGTACTTTAGTAACGTAGGTAAACACTTAGCCACAAATATTTTAAGCGATACCAATGAATCCGAAGAAAGTCTTGCATCAAAAACGTCAAATCAGCAAACAAATGGTCACTCCATATTTTTACAACCGACTGATAGTGTAGAACTCACATGCATGATTCAACGTCTCTCCTCTAGTAGTGCACCAGGAATAGATGGTACTAGCAATAGCATCGTCAAGAGACTAAAATACTTTGTGATGAAACCTCTGACCCATATAATTAATCTTAGTATGTCAACGGGTGAATTCCCAGAGGTCTGGAAAACAGCTTTGGTTTGCCCAATCCATAAAGCAGGGCCAAAAGATGAACCCTCTAATTACCGTCCGATCTCGTTACTTCCTACTCTCTCCAAATTACTGGAAAAGGTAGTTAACAAACGGCTAATTAGTTTTTTGGAACAAAACAGGTTGCTCTACCACCGTCAATTCGGTTTTAGGAAGGGTATCTCGACTGAGGACGCAGTAAGTTCACTAGTGAGATGTGTATGTACCTTGCTAGATGAAGGTAGACCCTGCATTGGTGTCTTCCTTGATCTGGCAAAGGCGTTTGATATGGTCTCTACACTCATACTGCTAAACAAACTACATTACATGGGGATTCGAGGTACTGTTCTTGCTTGGTTTAAAAGCTACCTCACAAATAGACTCCAATGTCTAAAAGTGGGCACACATATTAGCTCACTTGAACCCGTTAGCTTTGGTGTTCCACAGGGCAGTATCTTAGGCCCCACTCTTTTCTTAATGTACATTAATGACATATATAGTATAAATCTACCCAAAGCTGACCTATTTTGCTATGCTGATGACACCGCCATAATTTTTAACGATACCTCCTGGAATAATGTCTTTGCTAGTGCTGAAAACGGTATGTCCAATGTAGCAACATGGTTACGAAAAAACTTGCTTACTCTGAACACTGCAAAAACTAAGTAGCTGT
Source organism: Argyresthia goedartella (assembly GCA_949825045.1). Taxonomy (NCBI): domain Eukaryota; kingdom Metazoa; phylum Arthropoda; class Insecta; order Lepidoptera; family Argyresthiidae; genus Argyresthia; species Argyresthia goedartella. The sequence continues at coordinate 16,680,492 of OX463828.1, read as the reverse complement.
GCTTTTATAAGACCGAGGCCTCCGGGCCACCAGCGTTGCCCAACATTAAAGTTCACAAATGCGGAAATATCTCTACCCAATGTCAATGTCCTGAGATACAAAATACTACATCGATTAAATACCTAGGCATAATACTTGACAAAAATCTGAACTTTAGAGACCATATAAAAGCATTGACAGACAGAATCCGTAAAATTATTTACATCATGAAACAATTGCGAAACAGTGCCGACTATGGACTCCTAAAGGGAGTGTATACGGCTATATGTGAGTCGATTCTTACCTACTGTATTTCGGTATGGGGTGGATGTAGTAAGACAATCTTAATAGACGCAGAGCGAGCTCAACGTTCGGTATTGAAAGTTATGTATAGGAAACCAAAAAACTACCCCACTGATCTAATACATGGTGAAAATGATATACTTAGTATCCGTAGGCTGTTTATTCTGAGGTCTGTTATTTTAGTTCATAAAAATATAACCAACTCTCCTGTATACAACAAACTTCTAATGAAACGGACCTACAAGGTTCCTATTAAAGCTGTCCACACTACCTTTGCGCAAAGATTCCCTGATTTTCTTCATCCTTACATGTACAACAAGGCCAACAGTTTTTGTTACTTTAGAAATTGTAGTAGTTTTGAAGTCAAACGTAAGTGTCAAAAATGGCTTCTATCCCTCACATACGATACCACTGAAATGGTCTTAGGAGTCCTTCAATAGGAATTTTCGTCATTATGCAAATACTGTCGATATGTCCCACATGATAATATGCTGTAGTACTCTTAAGTTTTAAAATAATGTACTGTCTTTGTTTTGTTAGTCTGTGTTTTATCTTTTTGTTTATATTTTCGGTTATAATACCCACTCTTTCCTGTTGTTTTTGTGTCCTTAATAATTAAATTGTACCCACGCTGAACTCCCATCTCCTATCTGTGAATCATAATTATGGTACCCACGATACAGGCTCTGCCTAGTGTGGGGCCACAGTTAATCATACTTGTAGCGTTTAAGGTTTTTATTTCTTTATTAATGTTGTTTTGGAAACCTGCTTATTTTTATTTTTTAAATAAATATTTCTTTCTTTCTTCTTTCTTTCTATGTGTCCCTCGGCCCATCTGTATCCAAGATTGTTTTGAATCCATTTCACATGTTTTTTTTCCACATCAGTTAAACATCGATAAGGATACGGAGGCTTAACGAGAAATACTTGAGTGTATTCAGCAGTAGCTATCGCAAGTTCTTTAACTATAAAATCATTTTTGTTACTTTTAAATCCTTGTATATCGACAAATAAAGTTTTTGTATTCATGATAGTTTTCTAACGATATTACTTAATGGTTTATATTAAATTAAGCAATCATTCAGCATAAGACAAAACGCAGAGGTTTGATCTGGTATTTCTACTTTACTCTTGAGCTCCAAGCGCACATTAACTACGGGCCCCGATTTCAGGTTATCAGTTTGTCTTGAACAGTCTATAACAAATAGAGGAGCTACCTCTTTAAAATCCTTTGCACTTAACAATGGTTCAGTTCTTCTACCATAATAAGACTGCTGAAATCGAACGTATTGCTCGTATAATATAGCTATATTATTGTTCGAGAAACTAACGTTCATATTATCGTATGGAAAGTAGGTCGAGTTTAGATACACTTTTACATCACGTAAATTACAATGATCAAATTCTGACATGTAAGCATCATTTTTGCGATTGGTCTGTAATCCTAGTATGACATATCTAGGTTTTTCAATCTGAGAAGATGTTTTGATTGACCATGTGTGCTTTGTAGTTCTAGGCAGCAAGGGATATTCGTACAAATCCCAATTTCTAAATGGAACTTGAATAGATCTATCATTTTCTAACAAACGAAGAAGATTGATTCTTTCTACGTCAGATACTTTTACATGTGGATCTCGCCATATAGTTTTATTAATTTCAACGTCTTCTACGACTTCTCATTAAGGTTTGTGTAACTGAGAAGCAGAACGAGTTCATGTTTACAGTTGATTACAACTTTTTTATAGTCTTCTGCAAATCCTAGGATATTTACATCTGTTTACATCGTCTACATGTATTTGATTACAACTTTTTTATAGTCTTCTGCAAATCCTAGGATATTTACATCTGTTCACAGCTGTTTACATCGTCAGCGAATAGCTGACGATGTAAACAGCTCTGTAGTTTTTATTTCAATTAAATTAGTCAAAATTGCTTTTCTGCACGAGTAAACTTAATTTAAGTAGTAATTAGTGATTAAATAATGTGTAGATAAGAAACAGCTGTGCAAACATACAAGTTTTGAAAAAAACAAGACCGATTGTACCGGCCGATTGAACTGTCAAAATCAGTTCAAATAGCAACGACGTAAACGGGGGAAGTATCGTTTTATTTCTGTATTTATATCAATAATCTCACCTTTCACACCCGTAACAAACTAAACAAACCTTCATATAAGTGAAACACTTGCCGTACACTCACTCAGGTACCGTTTTGTCTCTCTTTACTTGGCAAAAGCGGAAGCAAAGTTGAAGACGCAACATTCTGCCACATTCAACAAAAACACACACTTAACACCTTCATTGTGCAATAAACTCCCTAGTGTTCGCTAGTATTCCACCCGGTCATACACTGACACCTATTCGCAGTTTTTTTTCAGGCGAAAAAGGGTGCAATGCTGACCCGAAGCAAGATGATGTACACGCGATGTGGAGTTGAAGCTGAAAGCGACCTTGCTGGAGCTCAAGAAGAGCCAAGAGCTTTGTGAAATACTTCTACGAGAGCGAGATGAGTGTGAAGAGGAGATAGAAAAGCAAATTAAAAAAAATTCGGCGCTAAAAGAAGAGCTCAGTGAGTTGGACATCCAATGCCAGGATCTCAGTGCCCAGAGAGATGAACTACAACACCAAGTCGACTCATTTTACAAGTGTCATGATGTCCACCACGTAGCATTGCAACACATAAAATCATTTGAACAACAGCTTGCAGAGGCACACCACGAGCTTCAAGTTTTCAGCGAGCGGGAGGAACAGCGAGACAGTGCTACAACCAGGGCCTTATATAATGAGGTCATGAGCCAAACTGGCATAACAACTATTGACCTAACAGCTTGTGATCTCACGTGTGATAGTCCTAATAGATCGCAATCAGTAATCACTATGAGCTGTAGTAAAAATAAATTAAAGAAATATGTTAAATTGAATAATTATATAAAAAAAAAACAAAAACTAGCTAATAGAAATAAAATATTTTGTAAAAATGTAAATTGTAGCAAGGAACGTGTCGAATTAATTAAGGAAATCGATGATTGTAGATTATGTTTGGAAAAACTACAGAAAAGTACGAATGTGACACACGGCGACTCCAGTCAGATATGCATATTTTAAACTCATCATTACAAAGTATTACACGTAAATATGAGTCAGCACAATACGAAATTAAGGAACATGTGTTGGCTATGAATAGTTTGTTGGAGACGTGTAAGTATAATTATGACACTTTCATATCTTTGACCGACAATCACATCTGTGATTGTAAACAAGCTCCAGCGGACTGTTCCGTGCCGACCGTGTGTCCCGCCGAGCAGCCGGCCGAACAGCTGATACTGACCCAGGCGCCGCCGTCAGTCGACTTGAGTACTAATAGTGTTATCAATAACGCCTCCTTCTCTCGGACAAAGGATAGGTATATAATGTACAGCGATGAACTTGGAAAAAATATGGGTTTATAACTTAGTCAGCGCGTGGGTCAGGCAATATTAAATAACTGTATGCCTGGCGCCACATATTCACAAATACTAAACAAAGTGTTGTCATCGCAGTTTTTAGAATCAACCACCCTAATTATTTTAATTGGTAGAAGGGAAAATGTATCTAAAAAACTAATTACTAAATACTTTTCCAAATTAAATTCTTTACAAAATGTAGATAGAATAATCTTGTTTGCGTTTCCCTTCAGCCAATCTTTGTCACAACATGAAAATCATATAAGACATGATTATAATACATTTATACACACATTGACATGTCGTCATACTGAAAAATTTCATTTCATAGACACCAATATTTGTATTGGAAAATATTTTTATTTGACTAAGGTTAGGTATTACCTATCTAGGTTTTATACAAAACAGATAGCACAGTCACTATCTTATTTTATTTTGAACTCAGTCAAGTTTTTGACTAATGAAACGCCTGCTTCTATTGAGCAGTGTAATAATAATGACATGTACTCCTTGGAATCTGTTCCAAGCTCTTTAAATTAACCCATAGGACAACAGAGAGTAACTCTGGCAGTAATATTAATATTTGTATAAATATACCTTCATCTTGCCCATTAAATCAAGTTACTAGTAATGAAAAATGTAAAAGTAAGAATATTTTAAACGTGGTTCATCAAAATATACAGGGCATGTTAAGTAAAGAACTGGAAATTGAGTTATTCATGAACTGTAATAATATTGATATTTTATGTATAACAGAGCACTTTTTAAAGAGTTCATGTTCAACTTTAATAACCACCACGTTGCTAGTACGTTCAACAGAAAAACAGCTGATCGCGGTGGCTCCTTAATACTTGTAAATAATAGTTTTAAATATAAGGAACGAGTAAACATAGTGAGCCTGTCTGTTGAGCGTACCATGGAAATAGCCTGTATTGAACTTGAACAACTTATTGTAATGAGCGTATACAGACCACCAGATTCACCCTTTGATTTATTCGAAAAGAAAATGGATGAAGTGTTGATTAAAATCAGCGATAATATCATTTTTTTTATAATTTGTGGTGATTTTAATGTTAATCTGTTAGAGGATAATAATATTTGTACTAGATTAAAATCTTTATTTTTATGTCACAACATGAACATGTTTTTGGAGCCTACTAGAATTACTGCAACATCTGCTACCTGCATTGACAATATATTTACTAACATTACGCCCATTTTCAAATCGGTCATCAATAAATTAACCTCTGATCACTCTGGTCAGATAGGTATATTCAATATTAAAATAAAAAAGGACCAAAAAGAGGATATTACATGTGTACCCGTTAGTGACACTCGGCTTGAACACTACAGGAATAATATTTTAGATAAACTATGGGAAATACCATACAGTGACGATCCAAATTTGTTGTACAACTCAGTATTTAACCTTGTCAAAAATGAATATGATACGGTATTTAAATCAAAAACTATAAAAGTTAATAACAAAGCTTTGTTTAGTGATTGGGCGACAGTTGAAATTCATAGGAGCAGACGAAGATTATATGAACTCTATGAAGAGAAATCATATAACGAAAATACGGCCTTTCTAGATTATGTTCGTAGTTATTCAAAAATGTTTAAACGCGTTTGTGCCGTAGCTAAATCTAATTTCATTAAAAACAAAATTGAATCTAGTAGCAATGTAATGAAAACGACTTGGCAAATTATAAACAGAGAGACTGGAAAGGCCAAAGCTACACATAATAACTTCAAGCTTAAGATAGATAATCAATTGCTAAGTACAGACCTAGAAGTAGCAAAAGCTTTCGAAAATTTCTTTATAGACATTCCAGTTTCAACAACCAAGTCTTTAAATTCATCTCCCGCTGCTGCTGAATCTATACTTAAATAAAACTTTGAAGATTGTAAAACATTTTTTAAATTTAGGCACGTAAATAATGAAGACATTGTAAAAGCGTTTAAATCCCTGGAAATGAAAAACACAGCTGACGCCCATGGTCTATCAGTAAAAATTATTAGTTCCATTGTAGATTGTATTGCGCCTCACCTTTGTTGTATATTTAATCAATGTATAGATAATGGTGTGTTTCCTGACTTGATGAAACTAAGTAAAGTTATACCTTTATTCAAAGCTTTATTCAAAGTAGTACATCAGACCACACCAATTTTAGACCCATATCGATACTACCAACGCTTAGCAAAATATTTGAAAAACTCATACTTAATCAATTGCAAAGTCATTTTTATCTCAATAATTTAATTCATATTGCTCAGTTTGGTTTCACAAAGGGTCGTTCAACAGCCGATGCTGGTGTTGAACTAATCGACAATATTTTTGATGCCTGGGAAGACGCAATGGATGCAATAGGAGTCTTCTGCGATCTATCCAAGGCTTTTGATTGCGTCCATCATGACACTCTTCTCAGGAAGTTACGCCATTATGGTGTAAAAGATCAGGCACTTGGCCTTCTGAAGTCATATCTAACAGATAGGGTTCAGATGGTCAATGTTAATGGGAAAAGATCACCTGGGTCTTCAATAAGTATGGGCGTACCGCAAGGTTCAATTCTTGGTCCTTTCTTGTTTTTAGTATATATTAATGATTTACCTTACCTTGTTAAAGCAAAACATGGGTTAGTATTGTTTGCCGATGATACTTCTTTGATATTTAAAGTTAAAAGACAGCAATCCAATTATGACGAGGTAAACAATGCTATCTCTAGTATAGTGAACTGGTTTACTGTTAACAATTTATAACTTAATGAAAAGAAAACTAAATGTCTTAAATTCGTGTTACCCAATGTGAACCCGGTAACTACAGACATATTTATAAAAGGACAGAGATTGGACCTTGTGCAGTCGACTGTCTTTTTGGGCATTACTTTAGACGCCAAACTACAATGGGATCCTCATATAAATAAATTGTCGAACAGACTGAGTTCGGCAGCGTTCGCAGTTAAAAAAATTAGAGCTCTTACCGACGTAGACACCGCTAGACTAGTCTACTTTAGTTACTTTCATAGTCTAATGACCTATGGTATTTTATTGTGGGGTCACGCTGCGAATGCTAATAGTATATTTATTCTGCAGAAACGGGCTGTTCATGCAATTTATAGATTAGGGCCTAGAGTGTCACTGAGGGAAAAGTTTAAAGAAATCAATATTCTGACATTTGTGTCTCAATATATCTATGACAATCTTGTGTATGTAAAAAGAAATATAACTAATTTTCAGAAGTACAGTGATATACACAATTTTAATACTAGAAATAAAGACATGTTGGTTGCTTATGTAAGCCGACTACATAAAATTAGTAATTCTTTTAAAGGCAATTGTATACGCTATTACAATAAGGTCCCTACTGATATTAAAAACTTACCTTTAGACAAGTTTAAAATAATAATAAAACAGAAATTGTATAAAAAAGGTTACTATAGGATATCTGATTACTTAGAGGACAGATGTCCATGGGAATAGATTGTTTGAGTAACAGGCTGTTTCGATATATAATTAGCATTCATTTTGTAATTTGACAATATTTTATTTAAAAAAGGAAACGCAAAAGATGCGACGACTGTGGAGTTTCTTCGGTGAGCTCTTCTCCACAGATTCCGCCATTGTGTAAGTGAACTCACCCAAAAAAATGTAACGACGGATCTAAGTGATGTAACAACATCCTATGGAAATAAATGATTTTTGATTTGATTTGATTTGATTTGTTACCCCCCGCGCTGCCTCCTTCCCCTCTGGGGGGGTCCCGTCCGCGGGTACCCCAGTCACCCCGTTGGTGACTCCCGTTGCCCGGAGGGGGACTGGGTCCGGCCCTGGTTGGGCCCTGTGACCGACCAACCTGAGTCCGGCCCTGGTGACCGTCCGAAGGGCCTGACCGGTTCAGGCACAACACGACGTGGTGCCTGCCACCACAGCACTCACAGGGGGACGCGCGTGAGCACTCGCTCAGCGGGTGCGGCCCCAAACAACCGAAACACAATCGGTGGCGGAAGACCACCTTCCTGCGGGCAGCCACACCGAGCGACTTAAAGTTGGCGCAACTGGTCACTTCATGACCGGCACTGTCGCAGTGCACACAGCCGTCACCCGACGGCGCGGCACTCAAAACGCCAAATTGTTTTGACTGCCCACCCCCCCGTGGGGGGTATCTCCTCACGGACACCATATCGCAGTGCCGTCAAGGGCGAAGGTGCCATGGTTACCGATTTAATTGTTTCTGGTCCTATGCTTCACTACCGAACTAAACACAGCCAGATACCAGCACTTGCCCGTCAGCGCTGGGCACAGAAATTAAAACTGAGTTGTAAAAACCAGGGCAACCACTAAAACAATTAAATCCCAAACAATATTTAATATGGTCGCCCTGTGGACATACACCTTATAAATATATACTCTAAATCAATTAGAGAATGCCACCATAAAACACAATACAAAAATAACCCACAAAACTTGATTATGAAAACAATACAAAATAATAAGTGGCTTCTAGAAGTGGCCCCTCCGATATGAACCACACTTCCTTTGAGGTCAGCAAAATCAGTTTAATACCGCTTAAATAGCCCGACCCTGTTGTGTAAACCGAAATAACACTGCAGTACTATAGAACCCGACGTTCTACCGCAAGTAATACAATCTAGTTACTTCGCAGAATGACTGTTCAATATTTTATGCGCACAAACAGTAGTTTCCGACTACAAATTTATTATTGACTAAATTGACACTTATACTTTCACTAACCGAAATGAACTTTAATTGTGGTACCGACCACAGACTCATTGCCAAACAGATTGCCGGCCAATCTGAGATATTCTTTTCTCCCAACTACAATGTGGCAAAAGGCAACCCTACAACCGTGAATCGATGATTTCCCACTAGGAAAACCGCGCCTGCTACTAAAATGACTAATTTCCACGCCTTTCGAACGGCGTGGAATCCTTAGGGGGTGGGTTTTTGCCAGCACGTGAGAGAAAAGTGAGTTGAATTGTTACTTACTTTGTCGTCGCAGACTGGTAGATCGAAAGCTCGATTCGAGACAGGAATGCGGGAGAGGAGACAGTTTTGGGATAGGAGAGGAATCGAAACCTTGCCGTCGCTGCCGACGCTGTCGCCGGCGTGCTGCCTGCCGACACGTGGAGTCGCCGCTACCGATACGACGATGTCCAATCAACACGGATCACTTGACCGCTGACGCGAATCTACTTATTTCCCGACGATGTAGATGATTAACACTCCGACCAGGCCCGACGCCTGTATTTAGTAATTGGTACACCGAAATACCATCAATGGCTCGATGCCTGAGCAGACATGTTGTTCTCCCGATGAGAAAAGGATAAAGACAACCTCCAATTTTTTCCTCTCGTTGGTACGAGTGACAGCTGCGGTCCGTTTCCGCTTAGTGATGTCCCGATTACTCGCGGTCGATCCGCGCAACAAAAAACCGGTGCGTTCCGAAGCATAAATATTAAACAGTGTAACTCACATTGCTTTAAATATTATTATGAGGAAAATACTTACACAACATGAAGAGTTGGGGGCTCGGAACCTCAACCCCAACGCTCGCCCTTGAGGGGGTTCCAATATTCCCAACATCTTCATGGCCGCATGGTGAGAGTGGCGCAGGAGGAGGTTGTTGGGGACGCATCCACGGTGGCGGCAGCGAGGCTGGTAGTTCCGCTGGCACTCCAGGTGCCAACGGAAGGGAGCCAGGAGTACCCAGTATACTGAAAACAATATTCATTTTTAAATTTATACAATTTCGAATGAGTTTTGAATAATATTATATGGTGTACTTTTTATAGTAAAATTACCTCATGATGTGCTTATTGCTGGTCTTTGTCTCCGGCAGAGCAGCCAAACCACATTCCTTTTGGAGTTTCCTCTTTTTCAACTCAGCCTGTTGCCCTGCCGTAAGACCTTGAATACGCTTTCGCGTTATCGCACTCTGAGCCCGGTACTCCTGTTCCACTGCCCTCGCGTCCTCCTGCTGTGATGTTGATGCCCTAAAACAATGATATTGATATGAATGAAATGAACACAAAGAAAACATTAAGCTACATACAGTTTATAATAAACTAGCACCATAAATACGAACCCCGTATCCTCAAGGATGTTGCGATGCCGCACGTTGCCTTGGCCTCGCCCTGGTTCTGCCGTGGTTCTAGGCGTTCATGCCCTAAAACAATGGTTTTTATATGAACACAAAGAAAACATTGAGCTACATACAGTTCGTAATAAACTAGCACAATAAATACGTACCCTGAACAAGTGCCGGTTTTGGCACCACGGCCTCGGCCTCGCGCCCGTCCACGGCCTAGCGCAGGACCGCCTCTTGCGCCGCCTCTGCCCGCGCGCCCTACCATATTACTAAAAAATAACCGATAATATTAACAAAAGTACATACAATATTATCAAGATAACAATAAAACCATAAACTTCTGCGTTATTTTAATTAAACTAAATTTTATTTCAAACGCCGACTACTACCATTTTTGTCTAGAAATAAATAATTATGGTCGATGTGTAGTTATGGGGGCAAAAAAAAGACTTAGAAAATTTTGCGAAAATTTTACAAGTATCGACGAAGTTATTGAAACTCTGACCCCATTTATTTCTAGAAAGAAATAATTATCACTGACACTCACAAAAACATTACCAGATTTCACGGTCAAGTCAACGCTGCGCTTTATCGAGTGGACGCCTAGCCGAGTTCAGGCAAAACTGTTCCTTACGCCATTACAATAGGGTCGACACAACCAAGCGTGACAATAAATAAGATCCGAAAATAATTATTATTCACTTGTTTTGACCCTATATTGTCGTGTTTCTATCACACATTTACACAATATTAAGTACATTAGACTGATATGAAAGCTACCCTTGCAAGTAAAACGCATTTTTTCTAACTCGAAATATTTCATCGACGTATTTTCTTTACTAGCATTGATATTTTCAGTAAAAACACGGTATTAACTAAGATTAACTAAGAAATAAGCTATGAATAGTACTTACAATCAGTTTTTCAGCCTTTACTGGTAGTAATAAACTTATAAAAACAAAAATTCACGCCACAATCTCCGACCACACCATACCGGCAAAATCTTGAAAATTTATGAATGGTTTTTATTTTTTTCTGGCTCTATGGTTGAGTATTTCAATGCACGGCTCCAGGCTCCAGAGCCCCGACTCAATGGCGGCGTTCATAAAAAAAAACTACTAACATAGGCGCTGAGATTTTCAAATGATGATCGAAAATAGATGCTCGAACTCACCGCGCGTCAATTTGGCCTCTGCGCAATCCTGGATTTTGCTGTTTCGCGTCAAATTGGACCATGCGCAATCGGGTCGATAAGTCGAATTGCTGTTTCTCTGGGTAGCAACGAGAGAGATGAATAAAATCTTCAATTGCCAAATTTTCAGCAACCTTTTCCAAACTTGTACCTAAAAACGCAAATGAATCCACAAAACGTACAGCCATATAGCCATTGCTAACAGGCAAAAACTAAGTGAAAGACACATAATTTTCTTTTGTTTTTGCAATAACATTTATGTTTCCAAGCAATTCACCCAGTTCTCGTATAAACAAATGACAGTCATAGCCTGATAGGTTGTGGAAAAAAATTGGTACAAAGGATTTCGGGAGCTTGAATTTGAGGTTACAATAATCATGTGCTGCCCCACGATAACGTCCAGTCAGATGACAATGATCTCTCACCTTACCTTCAAACATCAACTTATTACAAAGATTACAATATTTTGACTCAGAAAAGTTTTCCAGCTCACTTGCGGTAAGGGGTAGCGTATCGATTGATTCGTTTAGTATTTTACTTATCTTATCAACGTCATGACTTAATTTTTTTTAAAACTGCTGTACACAGTCTGAGCCTCAGTAAGAACGATAACGAATTAAAAACAGGTCGTAAGAGCATACAATATAATATCCGAATGCTATCGTTTCCGTATATTTCAAGATTTTCTCTAAAGTAGGTTCTAACATAGACTCAAAATCTGCATAAATGACAAAAGGCATATCTTGCATTCGCTCGAAATGTTTAAACTGTATCAATGTTCCTTGATCAGGCAATGAAGTTTTAACTCCACTGCAAACATGTTCGTTACGTTTTTTATAATCAGAAAAAAATAACAGACAATCATCAAAAAAAAAAAATTTCGTTGTGTGTTTAGTTATCTGAGATCTAACAAGCCAACTCAAATTTTTAATCAAACACACTAGTGTTTGAGAGCCCTTTTCTAAAAATAACAAATAGACATGGTGTTTTCTCTTGTTCGCTGATTTGTATAAAGGTCCAACGATATTAGACTTTTCATTCAAACCATAAATATTAATACTTATGTTAACATTGTTTTTTTCGAAGATCTTTACATCCCTGAAACCTGTCGGAAACATCATGTTTTTCGTATTAAGTACACTATCAAAATGAGGATACGATGACGTCCTATTTGGATTGTGTTGTGCAGGGAATAAAGATGCCATTATGCACTACAGAAAACAAAAGTTACCCGCGTTTTGAATATTGACGCACGCATGTTTCAGTTTAATATTTCTAGGAAGGTCGATAAACCCCGACCCTCTTAGTGGGTTATATTTGTTAATATTAACCTCTAAATACGAATTTGTAACGAAACTCCATCCACTATCTCTCTCCTGAAATTCATCGATTTTTGCCAGTTAAAGACACAGCGTCTTTATAAATATCATCAAAATCTTATTAAAAAATTCTTATGAACCTATGTTTGGTGTAGCGAACGATTTAATATCTCGGTTATCATTCTTGGGTAATGAGAATTCTGCAAACAGTTCAAAGTTTACTTTCACGCTGTCAAACGAGCCGAGCCGTGCCTCTACCAGCTGACGAACGCGTGATCGCAGCGAAAGTAGAAACGTGGACGGAGGGCTTGAACTCGACCCCGCGCTGTCTGCCTCGACCGAGCCCGCTCCCACTCCGCTCAATCTGTACGATGCGATTCTACTGCGGAACGCACTTGATAATTTCTCGATACCCTTACCCTTACTAATAGCACTGTTATTTTTGTGCACAGTACTACGCAAATGGGCTGAAAAACTTTTTCTTTTCATAGATACATCACAGGATGTATACTCGGCGCCACGACTAAAGAGCTTTGTCCTTGAATGCGCAGTAGTCACTTTTCACAAGTGTTTGGCGCGGGGAAGTGAGGAGCGACGGGGGCGGTAGTCAGCGCCGGCACCTGATTCGTTGATCAGTCGCTTCCCGATGCCCGCACCGAAAGCACGTCTCGAAGCTTCTTGAGTACAGTCGCATACAATATTACCCAACGTTATCTTTCGCCCCGGTCGAAAATGCCGAAAAATAAAGTACTGACTAGGCAAGCTAGAAAAATGGTTTACGATGTGAACTGTTATATCAAAAAAGAGTCTGATGAAATACTGATGAAGAAGTCTGATGAAAAGCTTAATTGTGGTTTAATTGTTACAAATTATTAGTCAGCGGGAAGAAAAGAGTGTGCAGGGGGCCGATCGCGCTATTTTGTATAGTCAACGAACGTCAAAGGTATGGTTCTGGTTCAGTTCCAGTTGTAATTCAACTTTGGTTCGGTTCAATGAAATTCGGTATCGCGCTAAAGTTTTAGTGGAGACCGAAGCTGAACCATAACCGAACCATTGTCGTAATCAAAACATTAGAGATGAAGCATCGATTGTGTATAATCGACCGTCGATTTCGCCTTTTTGTTGTTAACTACTCTATTTTTGACCACACTTGGGTGGGAATTCGTGGAATTTGAAGTATTTACGAGGTGAACGAAAAATTACAGATAAAAGATTCAAGTGGATAGAAATGTAGCTTTATAAATAAGTGTATTGTAGCCTCCCTCTGAGGGCGAAGCTCGGGATCTACAAGACCTACGCGAGATCCCGCCTCACCTACGCGACCCCAGCATGGTACGCCCTGTGTTCGGAGACGAACAAACGGAGATTCCGAGCCCAAGAGAACCTCTCTCTGCGTACCATCGTCGGCGCCCCCCGCTACATGAGGAACGCGACAATCCAGAGGGACCTAAGATGGGAAACCGTGGACCAGTTTGTCCAGAGGCTGGCGAAGGGCATGTTCGCGCGTGCGGATGCTTCACAACACCCGCACATCGCCGAACTGGCGCCGCACCACGCGCGCCTGCCCGACCGCCGCCGCCTGCCACGCGACCTGGTGCCTAGCCGGCGATCACCCACTGCATACCAGCGCCACATGAAGACCACCGCCCGCAAGGGCCATCCTATGACCTGGGTTGGAGTCTTATAGACACTCTGACCATGACCTGTCCACAGGTGTGGACAGAGGCGATTCTTCGGGAAGAGGTTCGTTGACCTGACCCGTGGGGGGAGTGCGCAGACATCCTCAACCCCTTTAGAGCAGTTAGGATTGCAAAGGAATGAATCAAGGTATGTAGTTTTCTTTATCTTAAACTTTGTCCCTATCAGAATATAATGCTTTTGTAAGAAGGTGTACAAAGTTTAGATAAATAAGAATAACAATGTTAATTGTTTTCATATCCTAAAGGAAAATGTACAGCAAATTGTTTTATTAATATTCCAGCCAGCATAAGCATGTTGGACGTATCAAGGCTGATGGGATTGAAAGTTGAACATCTTAGGGCAAAGGCTGCACAGACTTCCCAGGCTGCTCTGCAAAATGCTCAGACCCCTATAGTATTAATACTATAGCAGTCCTTCAAATGAATTTGTGAAATAATATATTGACGAAGCAGGTAATTCTATACTTTACTATCAGGTTTGGGTAGGATATAGTTATGTAGGAAATATGCCCTGAATTGTTACTTAATATAAATTTTAATTTTAAAAGTGCCCTTAGTATAATTTTAATGACATTTACCCCACGAGTTTTCTAAACCATGTTTACTTTTCCTGTAAATATGTATATGTATAATATAATTTATTAATTCATGCAATCATGTAAGTATAGTATACTTATATAGTTTTATGTAAAATATTTCTACTAACTTGTACATTATTTCTTTTTTCAGTTTTGTACCCAACAAAGAGAAGATGTGTGAAAAATATTTAATTATTATTACTAACATATAATATCCCATTGCTGGGCAAACGTCTCTAATGTGAGATAACTTAAGTACCAAGACATGAATAAAACAAATTTACCTAGTTAAATATCATTTATTTTAGTCCTTAATCTATCAACAATTGCGCTCCCCGCAATAGACTTACTATCATATCATTCATATGATAGTAAGTCTATTGCGGAATGTCACCCTTTTTTGTTATAGTATCTCTCCTCGTGTTCATTAGGTAACTATAGACATATGAGTACCATCTCCACAAGCCAGAACCCCTGGCAATCTGTACTTTTTGAAAAATCTGAAAATAATAAACATTTACATACAGGCACATACAGTGCTCCTGGCCCCACACTAGGGTACCCTGGGTTGTGGGAACCAGAAACAACGATGACAAGACTGGGTTTTCTTTTCTTTATCCCCAGCCGGGGATTGAACCCAGGACCTCTCTCATGGTAGGCAGGGCAACAACCGTACATGGTAGCAGCACCACAGTTGTCCTATACCTATATTATAATTAGTACAACTTCAAATCAAATCAGAGACAGTCCGTCAACTTACATTTTTTTAAATTGTTTGTTGAAAGAACACTATCTTTCTCATCAATGCTAAGTATAAGCATGTATTAGTATGTATTTGATATATTAGTATATGATATATATTTTAGTATTATGTAGATATTGGTAAGTAGTAGTATTTAATGTTGTGCACATATGTAGCTCTACCTGTAGTTTCTTTTTTACCCCTCCAATCAAGGTTTGCTGGGAGAAATTTCCTGTTAGAGATAAGCTTGCCTTTGTACATGTTTTTACCTTTATATATTTTTTTGTATTCTCTGTTTTGTGCAGTAAAGTACATATTTAAACTTATAAGCCACACAATCCTGGTATGCTTTTTTTTGTTTATTACCAAACCAAAATCTTAAATAAATTGTGATATGCAAACTAATCAATAGGAATTGTATGATGTATGAGGCAGATAGGCAGACCACCGGATAGATGGACGCTGAGACGCTGGCTGGCAAGCAGTGGCTGCGGGAGGCTCAGGACCAGAGTAGATAGTGTGGTAAAGAGGAGCCCTATACCCAGCCATAGGTAAATGTAATCTGATTTGAATTTAATGGAATGATGTTAACATATAGTTACTTACTTCCTTTTAATTTGCTCCCTATCACGAAGTTGAAAGGGAAATTTAAGATTTCTGGCTTGTTGAATGCTAAGGTGACTTGTTTTACAATTTTGGAGACACTTGACTGGTAAACACAGTGTTTCCGGCTTTCTCATCCAATCGTCTGGTAGGAGCCTGTGGCAAAATGCTAAACAACCAGTACCTGAAACAAAATGTAAGAAGCTCACTTAGTTCTGTTTTTGGGAAACGGAATAAAAATTGTTCATGTCCAAACAAAAGTAAATGTGCTGTGATACATTCTAGTACTTTGTATAGTGTTACTAACCTTCGTGTCCACATCCAAAGCACTGGTTGGTGGCAAATTAAGGGTCAACTGCTAACTCCTTCGACACAAGCTAACTCCTTCGACAGTCAATTTCGCTAGATAAACTCCGATTCTCGCGCTATAGCTACATCACACTCGTAGGCCATTTCCAAAGTCCAGATACATCAATTTCACGATTTTCACCCACTTTTCATCTCAACAATTCTACAACGGTCGTGAAAAAGTAGCTCCGCATAAACTCTAACAAAACCGTTCGTTTGACAGAGGTTATGGTCCAATTCCAATCGAACTTCGGTTCAATCATCTGTCAAAACATTAGCGCGATACGAAAAGTCCTTAAAGTCGTGCTTCGGCTATGGTTCAGCTATGGTTCGGTTGATATTTTTTACCGCGATCGCCCCCCAGGACTATTACTACAAGTATCTATATTCACTAGGCCCTAGTGACTAGGGGCATTCTATGCTAGGGGGTTATTTATATATAGGTTTCAACCTTGACGTTAACAAATGTTGTCAATAGAGAGTACCTATACTTTATTTGACACAAAGTCCATTATACTACTGACTACGAAGTTATAGTAGCATGCGTGTATAGAATCCCTAAAAGTAAACAAAAAGCTGTATACCTAGAATTATTTTACGAGAAAATGACAGCACTACTTAATAAGATATGTATTCAAATAAATAGGCGTGTTATTGTATGTGGAGATTTTAACATAAATGTATTGGAAAATAATTGTTATACCCGAGAATTCAAAGAATTTTTACTAGGCTACAATCTTGCTTTAGCACTGTCTGAACCGACAAGACCTGAGAGTGGTACATGTTTAGACAACTTTGCCCATAATGTAAGGCGAGGATGCAAAAGTGAGGTACTTGATTTTGGCCTTTCTGATCACACTGCGCAATTGTTACAATGTCCCGTCAAGAAAACATGCACAATAGATTTTTGGAGAACTAAAAAGAGAGACTTCAGCAAAGAAAACTTAGGAAAATTTAGGGACCATATAAAATGTTTGTCTTTCTCAGAAACATATCAATCTAATGATCCAGACAAATCCTATGATAGCTTTTTGGAATCCTTTCTTCTTATATACAACTTGTGCTTTCCTTATATAGACTTAAAAATAAATATTAGGAAAAAACTTAAATGGATGTCCAAAGGAATTAGGCTGTGCAGCAGGCGGCAAAGACAACTTCTGTGGCAGTGGCGTTCAAATCCATCATCACACAATAAAAAAATATTTAATAATTACTCTAAGCGGCTTAAGCGGATCATAAAGTTGACACAAAAGGCACAAAACAATCACTTAATTAAACATTCAACTAATAAATCCAAAAGTGCTTGGAATATTATTAATAATTCTAAACAATTGCTTCCAAATGAGCCCATCTCAAAAGTAAATGTAGATGACAATGAAATAACTGACCCTCTAGAAATTGCAGAAGCTTTCAATAACTTTTTTATTGATCAAATCAAACCAACAAATCCAAATTTAGATGGGGCTACCCGTATTAAAATTAACAGTCAAAGTCAGTCTATATTCATAAAACCTGCAACTCCAGACAGCATAACGAAAATTATAGGATCACTAAAAAATAAGAACAGTGTTGGATACGATGGTATTCATACTAAGGTATTAAAATATGTTAGTGATATCATAGCTCACCCACTTAGTCACATAGTGAACGCGTGTATTGAGTCCGGTAAATACCCAGAAAGACTTAAGCCAATAATTATAAAGCCACATTTTAAAAAACAGGACAAAAAGCTAATGAAATATTATCGACCAGTAGCCCTAGTAACTATTATCTCAAAAATTTTTGAAAAGTATCTATACCACAGGATTCTAACTTACCTTGAAAAATATAATATACTAACTGAGGAACAAAAAGGCTTTCGCAAAGGAAAATCCATCAACATGGCGGTATACGAATTCTTACAGCATGTAACTACAAGTGTAGATAAAGGAAAGCCAATCGTCGCCCTCTATATGGACATGACAAAGGCTTTTGACTATGTAGATCATCAATTACTCATTAGGAAACTACAAGCCTATGGTATAAGAGGAAACGTACTAAATCTAATTGAGTCATATTTGAGTAATAGGACACAATCAACAGAAATATCTAAAATATGCATTAAAAGTAAGCGAGAATCAAAATATTTGTCAAAGGCAAGACCAGTGAAATATGGCGTGCCTCAAGGTAGCGTTCTTGGACCGCTCCTCTTTATAATTTACATAAATGACATCCCGAGAAATGTATCACATCCTATGACATTATTCGCTGATGATAGTACTTTAATAATAAAATGCAATGAATTGGACGATAACGAAACTAACAATAATGACGCTTTAAAAGAAATAATAATCTGGATGGACAGTAATAATTTAATTGTTAATTTAGAAAAGACATACTTAATGAATTTTTATCAAAAAGTATCGAAATTGGGAAATTTAAACATTCAGTACAACGGAACCAAAATTGACGAAGTTAAATCCACAAAATTTTTAGGTCTCACTATAGACAGTAAACTAAACTGGAAAGAACATACAAAGATAGTGAGTGAAAAACTTTGTAAATATGCCTATTTATTGTCCAAACTATCAAAAATCCTGAGCGAGGAAAACTGTCTCATAGCCTATCATGGATTTGTCGCATCCACGCTGCGCTTTGGGATGATTTTTTGGGGAAACTCTACGGACAAGGAAATTATTTTTAAGGCGCAGAAACGCTGCATTAGATCAATGTGTAAACTTAAAACAATTGATAGTTGTAGACCATTTTTTAAGAAACTCAACCTACTTACTTTGCCCTCGCTTTATATTTTTGAGATAGCAGTCTTTGTAAAGACAAATCCGAAATATTTTGTTGCAATCTCCACAATACGAGACAAAGGTCTTCGCACGCAACATCGCCACAGGCTGCTTTTACCACGATGCAGGACCGCATTGATGAGAAAAGGTGTTTTATTTATGGCTCCAATGATATATAATAAGGTGCCAAATGATATTAAGGACATGCATTTAAATTTATTCAAAAGTAGTTTATTTAAGTTACTAATTGATAAATGTTACTACAGAATTATTGACTTTTTAGAGGATAAAACAATTTAATCTAATTTAATTTGACATTTAATCACAACAATTTTATAATTTGATTTGACATAATTATTGCATGCTTGCAGGAATATTCATACGCCCAGATGGGCAGCACATGGAATGCACTGAAACTCTGTATATAAAGATCTATTTTATTTACCCATGTACATGAATAAACGATACTTTACTTTACTTTACTTTACTTATTATTTACATCGGCTAATATCCCAATCAACAAAATATCAAACAGAGAAAAAATAGAAGTGAAGAAAGTCCTGAACACTCATTCCTTCACACTAACCCTAAAAACGCACTTCGGAATTATGCCGCGACTGTACACATGCGCAGTAATCCCCGCCAGTTTCTCCGAGAGCTCTTTATTCGTGGCGCCGAGTGTACAATAAACTAATCTATTATTAGACATCTTGATCATATGAATAACTAAGTAACATCTACTGTATAACTTTAAAATAAGTATGAATGCTTAGCTAACCAATGAGAATTAGTTATACCTAACGTCAGTACTAACTTCTAAGAATAGAACTACCTAAACTCTTTCGTGAGGTCTACAATAAAAGATACCTGCCTTATAAGTCAAAAATAAACATGGTGTTTAAAGTATTTTATTAAAATTCTGTATCAGAAATAACTTAAATTTAATCCTTATCTTAGTTCTTATCTGGGAAGAAACTTCCCTCCTCCATGAAGGAACGTTTGCAGCTTTTCAGGAGCTGCCGCAGGACTCCCAGCTCTGGCGAGTCGAAGTTGGCCTGAAACTTCAACGCCAGCACCGCCTTCTCGTATCGTTTGCGAGGATCCACGTTTTTTATGTCTGCCACCTGGTACAGTTTGAGGTCTAGGTAGAGGTCCCCCTCCAGTTGTATGCTTCGCCACACGACGCCGTCTGCAACGCGCTTAGAGTACGAAGACTTCAGCTGTGCCTCCTTGCAGATCGTTTCGTCCTCGCTCTCGGAGTCGAAAGCGCACCAACTCTCCTCTGTATTCTTAGCAGCACTTTGTTGCACCTTGCGTTTGGCTGGAGGCTTGACTTCCTTTTGCAGTTTGCGTCTGTGAAACAAAGACAAAGGTTATTGTATGTATAGGTAATAGGTATAACATATAGGATTGAAGATGAAACATTAACACATACTTAAGTTGTGAGAAAATAATCAGTAAAATAAGTACATATGTAGGTAAATGAGCAAATAAAACTAAACTATAGCTTACCAACACTCTTGCAGTACCTAAGATTAATTAGTTACAATGTAAAACGTGAGACATGAACCAGACTAGTAAGATATCAAATAATTACATGGTAGGTTTATTCGATAAACATAACTATTATAACCCATTTGATCCGTCTGCCGGCTAATACAATGTAGTAATCATTTTACGTACTACACTTGCATCCAAACAGGTTATAAAGATTTTCGAATAAGCTATAACCACTCATTTGGGCCATCTTCAGGCTTATACCAGGTAGTTCTCCTTTAATGAACTACCCTAGTATCCAAACAAATAGTTATAAGCTTTGTGCACCACCATTTAAGCAAAACAAAAACATACAATTAGTCAAGAACTATGTCTATAAAAATAACTTTAAAAAACTTACTAACATGATTGTGACGCAGTGAAGACGGGGCGCGGTGGACCTGGAGAGCGAGCACTAGCGGTGACGTCTGTAGCTTGGTGTTACTACCAATGGTACAAATCAATTGATAATTTTCCTTTCAATTTTGACCGTTTTATTGGAAATAAATGATGAGCATGCAAGTAATGTACAGTACAGGGTGTAATAATGTAGACGAGTTTGATTGATGACTTTCTAACCATATTAAAAACTGGATTCATGACAAATTGTTCAGAAATATGTTCATAATTTCATCTAAGACGTGATTACATGTTTCAGTTAAGTATCACATAAGACTTGATGTTTTACAGACAACTGATAGAGAATATCATTTGAACATCTTTACTTATGGTTCAATTATACTTCCATAAGAATTAATAAACCATTCCTTGCGTTTACCCCTACCTAGTAATAACAACCTAGTATGTGCACAATGGTTGCTAATTTATATACGATTAAAATAAACTTGACTATAATTAACTTAATATAATGTGCTCTTCTACACCCTATAGAAATATGCACACGCGCGGTGAAAAATACAACTACGCAGAAAATAAAAGAGGTAAAATCAAATAAATTAATTGTTACGACATACCGGCAATCGGTAACGTGAGACCGTCAACCGCCGATTGCAAAGTTATATCAGTTATAGTTAGTTGCAGGAAATCCTAGTTTGGGGCTAGATCAATGTGTGTAAATGGTGTCCAAGGTATTATTGTTATTATTATTATTATATGTTGTCGTGTAAAGATATTAACCTAACCAGAACCTAACAGAAAACAACCAGGATAAAATTTAGAAATGACAGTTTATTAGGGCTATATACAATGACTTTAGAAAAATGATAGGAAGATGAGGGTGGATGAAATGAGACAGGTTTTATAAAAATACAGATGTCTAGATAAAAAAAGGAAGCGGAGGACACGGAGAGTAGGAGGCCGATGAAGCTGTAGACGTCTGGTGAACCGATCAGTGGAGGCACTGGTGGGCGATGTAGGAGTTGCAGTTGGAGAGTGTGGCCGGCGGCCTATCGGTCATCAGACCCCGACGGGCAGCAGGAGTAGGGGCCCTGGTAGCGAAACGCCGGCCAGGGTAGAGGCCCGCAGCGTGTCGGCCTGAAGTCACTGATGAGCAGGTGTAGCCGAGAACGGGCAGGTGAAGTGGAGACTCAACGAAGCGCTGACCAGGGTGCAGGTGTAGCCGAGAACGGGCAGGTGAAGTGGAGACTCAACGAAGCGCTGACCAGGGTAGAGGCTCGCCAAGTCAGGAGGCGTTGCAGTAGCGGCTCGCAGGATCCCGGGGCAGTGCGACCCCGGGATAAGGCCTTTAGGTGATGCTTCTCGCTTGAGAGCTGAAGTTAGACTCCAGAATTTCAGAAATGTTCAGGAAGAGATGTTCAGCAGAACATCTCTTCCTGAAGACAGAGACATGGACAAATTAACTCTCCTTTTTCCTATCATGACCTGATTTACCTCTCATATAAGATTAAGACTCCCAAGAGCAATGCAAAACTTATTTACATTCGTAGCTTCAAGGGTATTGATTCTGCATCCCTTAAATCAGATGCCGCGTCGATTGACTGGACACCTATTATCACTAGTGAGACCGTTGATGATAAGATCCACCACTTCAACGCAATTATTCTGGGACTATTTGACAAGCATGCACTGGTCAAGAAGGTTAAGGTGAAACACCTTCCAGCACCCTGGCTCACCGACGTTATCAAACGTTTGATGGCTAAAAGGAACAGAGCCAAATGCCTGAACAAAAAGGAGCCTACAGCCGAGAACCTTGCCACTTTCAAACGCCTCCGAAACCGCTGTAATCGCATGTGTCGTGATGCCAAGCGCCGTCATATATTTGAGTGTATCGAAAGATACACACCTGCTCAAGTATGGAAATTCCTTAGAACGCTTGGTGTCGGTAAGTCTCAGGATCAAGCGGCTGGCATTGTTGATCTCAACGGTCTCAACATTTTTTTCTCAGCTCCCCCTGTCGTCATGGATCCCACCTTAAAAAATGCCACTCTGTGTCACCTGCGCTCGAGGTCTGCTCCCACCTCCACTCCATTTGACTTCAGACTTGTCGGAATTCATGCGGTTAAGAAAGCAGTGCTCTCCATTTCCTCCAAAGCCGTGGGTGACGATAATATCTGCTTCAAAATGATCAGCAACGTACTTGACGAGCTTCTTCCAGCTATCACACATATAATAAACTTCTCTCTTGAAACAGTAGACTCTAACCTGACCAAAAGAGATTATTGGCAGGCTCAAGATACATTTATTAATCACAGGGTCGAGAGTCGAATATTGGTGATATAGTTGAAACGCTGGATAGGGACTCGCCGGGAATTTCTAGACTTCAACTCCTTGGTAGACTCAATCCAACTGGTCCACTTCTCCAGACGTCACCAAGTGATTATGCGGTAGCGCCAGGAGGATATTATTCCTCGGCGTGGAACCCTGGAAAGAGACCAGTGTGAATAATAGGAATACAAAAGCGCTACAGCGCCCAGCTATCAGGCGACGGCTCCCCACACGGAGACTTCCGACGAGGGCCCTAGGGTAATTAGGATCTAAGAGTGCCGTAGTCCAATAGACACTGTATAGAAAACGGAAATACATAGAGAGTATAAAATACACGAAAATAAGAAAGACTAACTACGAACCAACGCTTACCCATGGATTGGGGATAGTAGGGAAGTTTCACATCAACTACTGCACTTTACAGCAACTAAACATTCAGCTCCATTACAGTACTAAAGGGACTAGCCCATCGCCGCAACTAAAGGCGTGACTTAAAAATTATTGATGCAAAAGATACAACCTCACGTTTCAGAGCTCAAACAATGTCTGCCAAAAAAAAACAATCAGCTGCCAGACGAGATTCCAGACCCGAATTTCCGAATTTTTATAGTTTTAGTTTTTAACTGGCTAATCCGCCAGTAGCCAATATGGTCAAGGAGGTAGTACGTTACATACCCGTCTTGTTTGGGTAGGATTTTACCTGATAAAATCCGCTAAGATACTAACTAAACTAAACTAACTTACCAAATTAACTACTTAAGATAAAATTCTCTAAAGCTCGTCATCTACAATGTCAGAAAAATATATAACTAACAGTCTAGCTCAACTACATACAAACATCACACATTCGAACCAACAATCAGACATCAGAATTCATACTAAGTTCATACAAGAGTTCACACTAACATCGTGTAAACACATCCTTACACACAGGGTGCCATTATTATAGCCAAATGCACACCCAGACTAACTGTCAGAAGTTGAAAAATAAGCAAGATCCCTTGAACTAAAATAAGAACCTTAGTACATAAACGCCCCGATAGCTTAGCTACTATCGTAACGCAGAATAACGCAGAATAACACCATGAGGGGCAGCTCCCTCAAGTGTTCAAGACTTCCTGCACCGTTAGTGGGTACAGAAAATAATAATAGAGTAGAATATCTATTCTACAACAAAGAGTAAAAAAGTAGAGAATTATAGTTCAAGAGGCCATAAGCTAAAGTAACAGACATTGCAGAGTAACGTTACACAATAAAGAACTTTTACATAGCTGTAGATATAGATGGTTTTTAGAATACAAGGATCAAAATACTTATTACATACATAAAGGAATCGTTAACTACTATTGAATAAGACAGAACGCTGTCGCAGCCTATCTTCAGACAGAAGGTGCTCTCAGACAGACACAGATCGCTCGGCACAAGTACAAGCGCTAAAGAGTTAGTATTTAGTTAAAAACTTGGGCCGTAGTTACATGAAAGTAAGCAGAGTACACGACTAACACCCGGTTTCTCGTACAAAATCAAGCCATTGATCTACCGTTTTGACAGCTGAAATTGATAAAGGACTGTCAACAACAGATTAAATGTACGAGAAATCGGCCGTTAAACACTAACCTTATTTATTATTTGGCTCACCTTTAGCGGATGACCTACTCACTGGGGCGTCCAAACTTTTTTAGCATCATGTTGGGGTCATTTGATCATCTTCCTGAAAGTTTCAGGGTGCGGAATTCAATAGTTTTTAAGATATGATTTTTTGAAAATCTGAAAATACTTTGTAAAATGATGTAACGCAACGCAAATAATATGTTTAAATCTTGTCTGTGGTCAAAATATATTACCTACATTTCGTTGTACGCATATTTGAAAAGATGAGAATTCTCTAAAAAAAGGAGGAAATGTGGAATCTTTTTTAATAATACCTATTTTAATAAAAACGTTCATTTAACTTGCAATTTATGTTTGTTTATTTATTTTACGTCAATCAAAGTTAATTTAGTATTTCTTTCGTAAAATATCACTTTTGATAATAAAAAGGTTGTCATTTTTGTTTACAACGGAACGCATTTTGTTGGGGCGTTTTGCCGCGTTTTTGGTTGGGCGGCAAAGTAGTAGTCCCTTTTCTAGTAGTTTCGCGAATGTTCTTTTTGCTTGTTCTCTCGATATTTACAAGCAAAAACAACTGGCTAGAGTAGGTTATTGTGGCTATTTTCAATCGGGTTATAGGTTATGTTAGAACGTTGAAGAAGATAAACCGGAGCGGAGCGTATGCAAACAAAAACTATTGACTAGAGTAGGTTATTGTGGCTACTTTTCAATCGGGTTATAGGTTATGTTAGAACGTTGAAGAAGCTAAACCGGAGCGGAGCGTATGCAAATAAAAACGATTGGCTAAAGTAGGTTATTGTGGCTACTTTTCAATCGGGTTATAGGTTATGTTAGAACGTTGAAGAAGCTAAACCGGAGCGGAGCGGAGCGCAGCGTATGCAAACAAAAACGATTGGCTAGAGTAGGTTATTGTGGCTACTTTTCATGTAAATTTTGATGATAGCATTATGGAGCATTTATGGAGGAGAAAGGTGTCGAGGCAGAAAAATGACCCCGGGGGGGGAGTAGTAGGGGGGGGGGGGGGGGGGGGAATCTCCCCCCTTCCCCCTCCCTCCACTTAAAGATCAAGGTCAGTCTAAATTTTGTTTTAATTTAACAACATAACCTCAAAACTTTAAATAATCATATCTCAGAAACTAGGCATTTCCGCGGGGGGGGATTAGTAGGGGGGGCATCTACCCCCCTCCCCCATCCCCCCCCTCCACCCCTCAGGGTCAACAAAAGTAGGACATCCGCTAAAGTCCTTCCAATTTGGAGGATATTTATCAACAATTATAATATGACAACAGCCGTCAGACTGCGACCATAATAATGTAGAAATGAGGTAGGTACCCAGATAAACGATCAAATATACTCCTGTCAGACAAAAATAAAGACAACAAAATATACAAGCTACGAAAGAAATCTAGCGTTCTACGGCGCTCTTATGGCCTAACTACTCTGACCAGACATAAAACTCTATCACCAATATTCCCTTAATCCGGGCGCCATTGAAACAATAGACTCTAACCTGACCAAAAGAGATTATTGGCAGGCTCAAGATACATTTATTAATCACAGGGTCGTGAGTCGAATATTGGTGATATAGTTGAAACGCTGGATAGGGACTCGCCGGGAATTTGTAGACTTCAACTCCTTGGTAGACTCAATCCAACTGGTCCACTTCTCCAGACGTCACCAAGTGATTATGCGGTAGCGCCAGGAGGATATTATTCCTCGGCGTGGAACCCTGGAAAGAGACCAGTGTGAATAATAGGAATACAAAAGCGCTACAGCGCCCAGCTATCAGGCGACGGCTCCCCACACGGAGACTTCCGACGAGGGCCCTAGGGTAATTAGGATCTAAGAGTGCCGCAGTCCAATAGACACTGTAAAGAAAAGGGAAATACATAGAGAGTATAAAATACACGAAAATAAGAAAGACTAACTACGAACCAATGCTTACCCATGGATTGGGGATAGTAGGGAAGTTTCACATCAACTACTGCACTTTACAGAAACTAAACATTCAGCTCCATTACAGTACTAAAGGGACTAGCCCATCGCCGCAACTAAAGGCGTGACTTAAAAATTATTGATGCAAAAGATACAACCTCACGTTTCAGAGCTCAAACAATGTCTGCCAAAAAAAAACAATCAGCTGCCAGACGAGATTCCAGACCCGAATTTCCGAATTTTTATAGTTTTAGTTTTTAACTGGCTAATCCGCCAGCAGCCAATATGGTCAAGGAGGTAGTACGTTACACTCTCTCCAATAGTTCCTTCCCAAATGTGTGGAAAAAAGCCTTAGTTATCCCGTTACCCAAAACATCAAATCCCTCCTGTTTTAAAGAGTTTCGTCCAAATTCCATTCTGCCTATCCTATCCAAAGTCCTTGAATCCATTGTCCAATCTCAGTTATCCTCCTACTTATGCTCAAAAAACTTGCTGAATCAACTGCAATCCGGTTTTAGGCCCGGTCATAGCACTGTCACGGCCTTGCTTAAAGTCACCGATGACATTCAGCATGCGATGGACGAGAAACAGCTCACTGTGCTTGCACTGCTGGACTTCAGCAGCGCCTTTAACTGCGTTGATTTCGATATCCTCGTTGAGACCCTGAAGTCCTTGAATGTGTCCTCCGTCTCTGCTTGCTGGTTCGACTCTTATCTGAGAGGTCGCCAGCAACGTATTAGGTCGGAGGTGACTTCAACGGAGTGGTGTGACCTCGTTGCGGGGGTCCCTCAGGGTGGTATTCTCTCTCCTCTTCTTTTCTTCGTCTTCATAAATTCCGTCTCGGATACTCTCTCGTCATCATACCATCTTTACGCAGACGATCTCCAGATTTATCGTCATTTTTCTCCCTGTGATATGGTGTCTGCTGTGGGAATGTTAAATGCCGATCTCGAGCGAATTAGGGACTGGGCCACTTCTATTGGACTACTTGTCAACCCTAGTAAGTCCCAGGCTTTGATTATTGGTTCCAGGTTTTCCCTTAACTTGTTACAGAATCTGTCCATTGCCCCTATAACCTATGATGGAACTATAATCTCATATAGTACTAAGGCCAAAAATCTAGGAGTTTTCTTCGATAACCAATTTTCCTGGTCAGCGCATGTCAGCGAGGTCAGTAGGCGAGTCTTTGCCACTTTTCACTCCCTCAAACGACTACAATACTTCCTGCCTCGTCAGACAAAAATAACGCTTGCCCAGTCTCTTCTCCTTCCCCTGATCGATAACGCTGACGTATGCTGGGTGAGCGCGAATGAAGAGAAACTGAACAAACTCGAGCGACTTCAAAACCTCGGGATTCGGTTTGTCTTCGGCCTGCACAAGGATGACCACGTCTCGGAGTATCGCAGGGAGTTAAAGTGGCTCCCTATCCGTCTTCGTCGGGATTCTCATATCCTCATCTGCCTCTATAACATCTTATTTAATCCTCGCTATCCTGTCTTCTTACGAGATCGTTTTGAATTTTTGTCCTCGGATAGGCCTCGGAGATCTCACGCTCGATCACTGCTTATAACTCCGCAACACAATACAGCCGCATATGAACATGGGTTCAGACTACGAGCTATCAGGCTCTGGAACAAACTTCCTAGCGCCATCAGAGACAGCCCGTCACTTTCTATTTTTAAAACTCGCTTAAAAGAACACTATCTTTCTCTTCCATACTAGATTTATGTAGGTTTATTGCTTTGATATATATGTAGTATAATTTTGTCTATTTGTATTGATATTATGTATTTATGTACATATTAGTAATTAGTTTATTATTTTAATATTTTTAACGTTGTGCACATAGGTCTACCTGTTATTTCATGTATTCTGTCCATATTAGGTTTGCTGGAAGAAATCTCTTTTTAGAGATAAGCTCGCCTTTGCACACCTAGTTTCCATTTTGTTGTATCTGTATCTTCTGTTTTTGTGCAATAAAGTATAAAGTATAAAGAGTAAATTTTCCGCTCTTATACCCTTTTTGGAGAGTTCTAAAAATTATTTAAATTAAAAGCAATTTTTTTGAGTGGCCAAGAGAGAAAAAGTATTTTGGTAAAAGTATTGAAGCAAACATATCAGACCGCTAACGAGTTTGAATGGACATTGCCATGACAACCAGATAAACAACAACATAATAAATGTCAGATTTTGGTTTCAGGCTCGTAATAGAAAAATTAACAAGTTCACATAGCCAAAATTACATAACAGCGAAAGATAAAAGGGTAGCGCACCAGCGCGCACGTAGCCCGAGATTGCAGAGTTTCGGAGAAAGCCAAATACAAGGTCACCAAATGTAAACCCCTTCGCTATCGATTTAGAAGTGCTGATAGTGTGAAAATAATAAATGAAAATGATTTGTTATTGTGTTCTTATGGTTTAAAACGTTACAGGGTACCTATGAAAATAAAGGTGATACCAAATAACAAGCTGTACAGCTCAGCAAGTATCCAGCTGAAAAGACTGGAAAATAGCATGTAAGTAGCATAACACTACAATGTAAGCAAATTAAATTAGGGTTTCCGCATAATTATTTTTTTTCCATACCGATATTGACAACCAGAACTATGATATTGGGTTAGGCCTTATCACGCATAATGGGGTATTGAATAAGTAGTTTAAACCACACCGCATGGGAAAAGACGTTGCGCTATACATGTGGTTATAGTATCTGTGGTTAATTGTATATGTATCTATATCTGCAGGATCACTGAAAAATCCTACAGCTACGTTCATCATCATATCATCTGTGTAAAAAAAGAAGAACCAACGATAAGATGCAGGTTCATCGCCTAACAGAAATCAAGCATCGTTGGGGAAAAAATCGGATTATGTTTCGATTAGAGTTAGACCAATGCGATCACCCTAAGTAGATCAGTATAAGTAACACTTGTAATTGTAAATATAACTTGAAATGGAATCATTTTATTAGTGTGAAGCAAAGCCGCTGGAGGCGTTTTGTATAATTAATCCTTGAAATTATGTCTAACTCGATTACAAAACTCGCTGTGAGCCAGGCTTTCAAGAAATACAAAGCAGATCTGGTTGGGATTAGTAAATCAGACATATTTTCTGGATTATTATGCATTTATGATCTCTGTGCTATTTGAAAAACTTTAGAATAGTTGTTTGGATACTAGGGTAGTTCATAGAAGGAGGACTACCTGGTATTAGCCGGGAGACGGACCAAACAAAGATTTGAAGTTTTCAATAACTCTTGAGTGGATAAACTAACTAAAAGTGATAATGATAACTCTAGTGTAGACATTTACCTACGTCGAAATCAAAGTGTAAAGTAGTTTGTGTTGCTGTGCAGAGAAATGGTAAGTTGAAAATAGTGTACAAAGCTTATAACCATTTGATTGGATGCAAGTGTGGTACGGAAAATGAGTACCACATTGTAATGATTATATAGTGATTATATTTTTGGAATTGTTTTTAAAAGCTTATTAAATTACTTGTCTGGATGCAAGTGTGGTACGTTAAATGAGTACCACATTGTATTAGCCGGTAGACGGACCAACGAGTGATTATAGGTTTTTACATCCAATCTACCTAATTTATTCATTTTATTTGCGAAACTGTTTGATTGGATGCAAGTGTGGTACGTAAAATGAGTACCACATTGTATTAGAAGGTAGACGGATCAATGAGTGATTATATTTTTTGGAATTGTGTTTAAAAGCTTATGAAATTACTTGTTTGGATGCAAGTGTGGTACGTAAAATGAGTACCACATTGTATTAGCCGGAAGACGGACCAATGAGTGATTATATTTTTGGAATTGATCGGTAAACCCTATGAAACGCTTTTAGATATTTCCGTTGCGAATTCATAAATCAGCGATCCGTCCGTCCAACGATTAGAAAATCCCATTGTTTGTTCTGGATCACATATGAGGGAACCGATATCTGAGATCGGTGCATAGTCAATCGATTCGAAAACCCCATTGTTTGTTCTGGATCATATATGAGGGAACCGATATCTGAGATCGGTGCATAGTCGATCGATTCGAAAACCCCATTGTTTGTTCTGGATCACATCTTGTTTACTGTAGGAAACCACTTATAGATATGTGATCCAGAACATACTATTATTACCTACTGATATCTCTTTAACTGTTTACCTCGGCTTTGTCACAATGGATACTGATCCAGAACCTACTAATATACGTTCGAAGACTGTGTGTTTGGCAAGTACGAGTGCTGGTGATCCTGACCCTTCGACAATCGAATGCTTCTGACCCTGGTCCTTCTAATAGTGCTGCTCGACCTGTTAGGAACAGTGACTTTTCGTCTCGTACGAAAAAAAGACTACGGAAAGCATTGACGTCGAATGAAAAATCTATGGTAGTTAACGTTTATAAACATGTTGTAAGATAATGGCCTGAGGAACAAAAACTATCGAAAACAGAGTGTAGTCAAAAAACCTCTGCCATTACTGGAGTGCCAATTAGAACCAATAAAATTTAAATAAATAATTAATAAATTACTTAAAAACAATTTTCGTAGCACAGTCACACAACACACCACTGGTCGTGGCACTGTGCGACTTCGTCGCAGCACTCGGCGACGACAAGCCTCGAAGAACTCGTAGAATATTTTCGTATAATTGAGCTTGATGCAGCAGCGTGATGACGCGCTCCCGGTGTAGACTAGTACTTCTTTACGCTGTGGTTACAGTCTGAGTCACAAACTATCGGTTTATACGTGAAATATTTAAATTTGTAGAAAAATCCTGAAAAGATGGTTTGTAATGACATTTGACGTATTACTTATATTGTCTATCTAGTAATTATGTGTATAATAAATAAATTTTTATTCAATTGAACATATCTAACATCTTTTTTACTAGACGAATCTCCTTCATGGTCAAAAACACCAGCAGCGGTTTCAAGGTGGAGAAGACAAATTGAAAGTTTCAATTCCGAGTCGGCTGTGCTAGTGTCTTCTCTTTCAATATTGGCTTTTGATAGTAATTAAGATTATGCTATGAGATAAATTGAACATATCTGACGTCTTATTTATTAGACGAATCTCCTTCATGGTCATGTCATGAAAACAGAGTCAAAGTTTCACATTCAGTCGGCTGTGGTAGTAATAATCACTATTACATGCCAATATCGAACGAGAAGACACTAGCACAGCCGACTTAAAGTGAAACTTTGAATTTGTGCACGGAACAAATTGTTCCTTGAAAAATTTGAATCTAAAAGAAACCATAGTCACACTCTTAATAGATACGGTATTGTATATGTTTAATGCATGTTATGCTATGGTCCAAATACGAAAAACATATGTATAGCTGGCTAGACTTTGATATAACTTCTAATCAGTCAAGCGTCCAGGATTTTTAAGAATCCTGGCGGCGCACGAAAGCTTTGAATTTGTTTTCTCGACCTTGAAATCGCTGCTGGTTTTTTAGACCATGAAGCAGGTTCGGCTAGTAAATAAACCGTGTCTTGCTA
Source organism: Argyresthia goedartella (assembly GCA_949825045.1). NCBI lineage: Eukaryota > Metazoa > Arthropoda > Insecta > Lepidoptera > Argyresthiidae > Argyresthia > Argyresthia goedartella. Next base: position 16,648,127 of record OX463828.1, on the reverse strand, counting down.
TGTTAAGTAGGTCCTGCAGTATAATCAAAAAATTTATAACATGGCAATATGGAATGAAAAGTTAATGCCACAACTGACTTAAAGTGCAACTTTGAATTTTTTTTCTCTACCTTGAAACCGCTGCTGGTGTTTTTGACCATTAAAGAGGTTCGGCAAGTAAATAAGCTAGGTCTAGCTATATTAAGTAGGTCCTACAGCATAGTCAAGAATACTACTACATAACAATATCGAACGAAAAGACACTACCACAGCCGAAACAAAGTGAACTTTAAATTTGTTTTCTCCACCTTGAATCCGCTGCTGGTGTTTTTGAGGACGAAGGAGGTTTGGATTGTACACGGCTTAATTACTAGTAATTAAGCCGTGACTTGCTTTGTTTAATTTATTTTAAAGCATAATCTTAATCACTATTACATGCCAATATCGAACGAGAAGTCACTTGCATAGCCGACTGAAAGTGAAACTTTAAATTTGTATACTCCTCCTTGAAAACGCTGCTGGAGTTTTTTTTTTTACCACAAAGGAGGTTTTGCTAATAAAAACCTGTATTTAGTTATAATAAGTACGTTGTAAAGCATAATCTTGAATACTAAAACATGTCAATATCAAACGAGAAGACCCTACCACAGCCGACTGAAAGTGAAACTTTGAATTTGTTTTCTCACCTTGAAACCGCTGCGGGTGTTTTTGACCACGAAGAAGGTTTGGCTTGTAATTAGGCTGAGTCAGATTTTGTTTAAAAGGTTATACGTCTTAATTAAGATTACTATAACATGCCATTATCGAACTATAAGACACTAGCACAATCGACTGAATGTAAAACTTAGAAATTGTTTTCTCTACATCGAAACCGCTGCTGGTGTTTTTGACACCGTAGGTGGTTTGGCTAGTAAATAAGCTGGATCTAGCTATGTTAAAGAGGTCCTATAGCATAATCAAGAACACTTTTACATGCCAATATCGAACGAGAAGACACTGCCACAGCCGACTGAAAGTGAAACTTTGAATTTATTTTCTCCACCTTGAATCCGCTGCTGGTGTTTATGGCCATGAAAGAGGTTTGGCTATTGAATAATCCGTATCTAACTAGGTTCACTTTGTCCATAAGCATAATCTAAAACACTATAACATGCCAATATTGAGCTGGAAGACACAACCACTGCCGACAGAATGTAATACTTTGAATTGGTTTTCTCCCCCTCGAAACCGCTGTTGGTGTTTATGACCATGAATGAGGTTCGGCTTGTAAATAGTCCGTGTCTTGCCAGGTTATGTAGGTCTTAAAGCAATATCTAGAATACTTTTGAATACCATTATCGGACTAGAAGACAGTACCACAGCCAAATAACTATATTGAATATTGTGAGCATTATTTCGACATTTAAGGGTACATGGTTCATTAAGAATGTATTGGTTTTATCAACAGGCACTACATACCTTTTATATTGCCGTAACCCTATCATAAAGGCCCCTTAGTGTAATATGAATTACCTCCTTAATTTTGTCGGATTATATTGGCTGCCAACTTCACACCGGTGACCGATTTGTATGGAGAGGTGAAAAATTTGGTCTGATCAAATAAGATTCTGAGTGAAAGTTGTTCAGAATGTTTTCCTATACAACCGTCTTAAGAGAATCGTGTGGGCGCGAGCTTCCATACAATAAGCGGTAACCTTTTTCACCCCTTAAACCTTGTCCGATTTTTACAATTTTTTCACATGTTTGAGATACTATGAAAAACTATGCTCGTGCGTTTTGTTTTTTTTGAAATATTTTGTATTTTAGTAAATATAAGGACCTAAACATTCACTTTGTTGACCAAAAAAAACCCTCCAGCATTTTATTTATTTTTAACCAATCAAGCCAGATTTTCAAAAAAAGGAAAAACTACAAGCATCGTTTATGATGTGTGAAAACGAATAAGACCAAATTTGTCTTATTCCATAAAGGTTTAGGGGTAGAAAAACGTTACCGCCCAAAAGCATAATTCGGCCGAAAATTTAGGCAATTGCGCTCTTATAGCTCTGAGATAGCTTGTATTTTGGAAAATACCTACTCGCGCCGAGTTCTGTCGCCATTCGCTCGTCTTAAATATTACTTCACCTCGCTGTTGAACTTGTATAATAAAGCACTACTTTCATATTTCCCATTCTAAATTGTTTGTTTAAAATATAAACATATAATTATAATAGCAACAATATTTTAGGGGACCTCATTCCGAAGAACTTTCACTAAGAAACCGATTTGATCAAATCAACTTTATATTTTACTTCTTCGTACTAAATGGTTGGCCGTACGGAATAAATTCTTCAAAAATTACTGTGTTCGCCATCGATTTCGACTTAACTGCAATAGTTCGAATTAAAACAAAACCACAAAAGCTTAAAATATTGCATGCTATTGCATGGACTTTTTCACATTTGAACCACACTCCATACTAATTTGTACATGCCGCTTTGGCTTGGCATGTCAGTTATTCCAAAAATTTTCCCTATACAATTTATAAAATCCTTCGCCCTTTTTCTTTCCAAGCGAAACAAGGAATGCGAGATTGAAGCATAGCGCTGCCCTATACCAACTATAGTGTGGACAATCGTAACAAATGGGTTAGTCCAACAGGGTTTATATTGTGCTTATTATCGAAATCCTCGATAAATGATAAAATAATACACACCATGCAAATAATGTTCGTTTAATCAATAAGCATCGAAACAGATCATTTCTAATTGCTAAAATAAACAGTGGTAAAATGTTTCTTATTCCTACACTATCGAGCACATTTAGCTTGTCTTGTCATTCTGTCACCTGCCCTTACTCTGCGCCACCACGCCTGTGCGTTTTGTTCAACTCTTTATACAGAGACGTTTACACTTTACAAGTGAAGACGTTTTTAGTTATCAAAAAAAAACAGAGTCAAAAAAAATATCATCATAATCATATTATATATTAAGCATCAAAATCTGTTGCGCGCCCTTCACTTGAAGCTGATTTCAGTTACCACACCCCAGTTAAATTTCCAAATGTCCCGGAGAAGAGCGATACGTACACCCTTAGGAAGACCTGGGTACTCGTTCGCAAAGCACACCCATCCCATAATGTGGCAGGTTTTGTGAGAGGAAGGCATGATTGTGTTGTCCCTGGATCATTGTAATTGAATGGTTAAATTATTGTGAATTTCAATCTGAATCTATATTTATTGTATAATTTAATCTTGTAAATATTTTCTAATGTATGTTTGTGTCAACTTGGCATTTGCTGTAATGGCACAAACGATTAAAGTAAATAAATAAATAAATAATGTAGGGTTTTAAATTTTTAATTTAGTAAATATTTGGGGCCCTATCATACTAATATGTAAACTAGTATAACACTGCAAGGGCAAAAAATCCTATGATATAATGACACATGTCTCAACGTAAATAAAATTACTGTAAACGTAAAAAAATGGTCTGAATGGAACTAATGTATTAAAAATGTAAAATGTTGATCGCTTTTTTTTATAAATTTTATAAAAGAGGGGTGTATCTTTACACTGAATCAAAATTTTCATAATATTGAAAAAGGTACAAAATGACGGGGAATAACAAAATTTACAAGCGTCGCGGTGATAGTGCTCAATATGACATTACTATTTAGAGATAACCAATACAGTTTAAAAACTATACCGTTGAATTACACTACATCACATTAGATTCAATAATATCAGGCTTCAATCAATCTTGATAAGAACTATTTGGCGTCTTGCCGTTATATGCCGTCTTTATACATCCCACCAGATTTGTATCCAAATGGCTTGTTAATAAATGCAAAAACCAATGAAAATTCCTGCATGCTCATGCCCAATTAAGGGTTAAACACTGGGCGGAGCTAGAGCAGATGGCCCAAGATCGGACCAAATATAGGAACTGAGAGTTCTAAGTCCTGCTGAGGTTACATAATGTGATGCAGGGGTAACTTTGATTGCCTCAGGCATACGTAGGAGTTTCTTGAGTAATGCTAAATCTATAGCCTCAGGTAACTTTGACACTTAACAAAAGTTAGTTTTTGGATAGAGTAACCGATTAAAATAACGAGGCCATTTCGAAACACCGATGAAGTAAATTCTACTCGTGTATGACCACAAACTTACGAAATATTTACAAAAAACATTGCTTCAAGCTGTCAAAGTTACCCGCAGGTTTATGATGATATCTTTACTTATTAATAACATTGTTCTTAACGAGCTGCTTGAGTTGTCTTCTGGCTATCTTCCCGGATGAGGTGTAGGGCAGAGCCTCGACGAATACCACGCCTGTCAAACATTTCGCGGTTGACAGTTTTGCTGTAAAAATATATATTGTTATTGAAATGGGCTGGTGCCTGCGATTCCATAAAAAAATATTATATCTAACTTTGGAACTAAAGGGATAGTTGCTGTCTTCCCCAGGAAATATTCCGCAGGCACCACAGCACTTCAAATTTCTCCTGGGTAGTGCTAACGAGTAACAAATCATCACTTATATTCCAGGTTGTTTAATGGAAGCATTTCCAAATGCTGTGAGCTTTTCAAAAACACGTGACGTAGGCGAAATTAACGTTATTGATCTTGGAAAGAGATAGGTTTCTCTGTCAAACTTTCATGACTTTCACCCCCTCTCGCGAAGTATTTAGGTCAAATGGCCATTCTCAACATTGTCCCTACTTACAGACAACAATCTCCATGACATCCACCGCCGTGACGTTGAAGCCGTGAGCCCGCACCACCACAGCCACTGGTAACTCACAGAACTCCTCGTCCTCTGTACTAGTGACCGCCACTTGGTCCACCCCGGGAAGTGTTTGTATGACTGTCTCTAGCTCTAGAGGCATTACCTGCGAAAGTTTGGGTTAATTAATTTTATGACGAATAGGGCCGGATAAGCACAAAAAGTAGGAGGCTTATACCCTGAAGTGGACGTAAACAAGCGCGTGATCGCTGTCGCTCGTTATAAAATCGTAAACCAACTGACAAATATTTTATTGACCTGTCTCAGTGAAGCACAGTAGGTACTGTAAGGTTCGATATTTGTTTATGCGATTATATTGTATACGGGCCTCTTTAGAGTGGGTGTCATTTTGACACTGTTACTTATTTTGTAGTTTAAAAAAAAGAAAGAGGCTTGGATGTGGGAAGTCAATGTGACACACTTCACCTTAGGCTTCGGCCAGCGACTGAGCTAAATTATAGTGAGGATTAGGGTAATGGCTATCGAGCCATTTGTGGATCCCTTTTATACAAAGTGTAACTAGAAATTAAATAAAAAGAAAAGTTAATACCAGTAAAGTCTTATAATTTATAATTATCAATTAGGCCGTGATCGTATAGTGGTTAGGAGCATTACATTGGCGGAGGCGCCAAACGAACCGGAGAACTTCCATTATTTAGGGGACCTGGCGAGGAAGGCTAGAGTTACCAAAGATGACATTTTTATAACGCAATTTTTAAGAGGATTGCAAAACCATCTTAGAAATAAATTAATGTTGAGCCATTTTGTAGATAAGAGGGGAGTAAAACCTAGTGAGAAAAAGCTGAAGGCTATGCAACAGGTTCCAACTCACACATCTACGAAGGATGTGAAACAATTATTAGGTTTATTTTCTTATTATAGAAAATTTGTATCGAATTTTGCGAGAATATCGTTACCTCTCACTATGTTAAATTCCACGCCTTAACTGACAGGGCGTGGAATCTTGGTAGGGTTGTTTTTCAGTGGAATGTCACAAGTAGTACTGACCTTGTCGCCGTGGACCGGCATTCGAAAGCTCAATTCGAGGCAGGAATACGGGATGAGGAACACCAGGGTGGGGGGTGAGGGGAGTTGAATCTTACTCTCGTCGCAGCCCGCTGCTGTCGCCGTCGTGATGCTTGCCGACTACAAGGGTCGCTATCCGAATGCGACGAATTGGTGACCGAACCACTTCAACCTTTCACAGCACGAAGCACTCACTCCGATGACGTGAAATCTACTTATTTCCCGACGTTTGTTCCGTGATTATTACAATTAACATTCCGACCAGGCCCGATACCTGTGGTAGACAATTATTACAAAATACATACATGTGCAAAAGTGAGGTTAGCTAGTCATTTCGTTTCTATGCAAGTGACAGCTAGCTAGTTCCGTTCCGATCACTCGCGGTCCGATCGCGCAACAAAAAAAAGGTGCGTTCCGAAGCATAAATATTAAACAGTCACCCGCCCGGACAGGCCCGAACCTGTCCCTAATCAATAGGAAGGCGAGAAAGTGTTGCGACCGCTCTCTTGAGGACCGAGTCCCCCACCTTGACTTCTGCTGATCGAGTCGTGCCATCCCGACCCGTGTACAAATTGACGATCCGTCCTCGTCTCCATCTCAATGATGGCAGGTTCGCATCCTTAATCAGCACCAAATCACCGACTTGAGGGGGGCTCGTCCGGTAAGTCCACTTAAGGCGCTGCTGCAACATCTGCCACCTAGTTAACCGACTTAACTTAACATCACCGAATGGGTATTCTGGCAGGGCGTTAAGGGGCTGACCTATCAGGAAGTGACCCGGCGTCAACGCTTCCAAATCATTTGGATCCGAATTTCAATTTTACAGAACAGCGTCGCAAGCTCTTCAAAGCGTAGAGAGGTCTCACCGATGATCCTCGTCAGGTGCGACTTAGCCGATTTAACCGCAGCCTCAAAAATTCCTCCCCAATGAGGACATCCCGGCGGACTGAAAACCCATTCAATCCCTCGTCGGGAGCAAGCCGTACCGATGGCGTCCTGGTTACCGTTCAGGAATTCAGTGACCTCCTGCAGATATCGCCTGGCTCCGACAAAATTTGTGCCGTTGTCCGAACGGATTAATGACGGGAGGCCCCTTTGTGAGACGAACCGATCCAGACATGCGATAAATGCCTCCGTAGTGAGGTCACTGACCACCTCCAAGTGGACTGCCTTCGTGGCCAAGCACACGAAGACGCACAGGTATGCCTTCACTAATTAGGCCGTGATCGTCTAGTGGTTAGGAGCATTACAGTACACATGTAATTTATGCAATATATTATATTTTGTTGTACAATGTGATTTACGTTTAGTTTAGTGTGAGGCGCCTCTGGAACAGGTGCTAGTGTGTAATAGTGTTATTTATAAAGATTCAATTTCTCTAAAACACTCATAATATTGATCTGAAACAGTCTTACAAACCATTTTCACAAAATTGTGACTTATAAAATAAAATCTGTATTTTAGCTTCGTTATAAACCTTCTACAACTTAAAGTAGCTCAGACCCTTCTATAACAGTCCGATAAGCCCATTTTAGGCAATATCACACATTATATTCTCTTTGCTGTACACCAAAATGCCAAAAGCAAACGTCAATCAGTTGTCAATGAATGAATTTATGTTGGTTGTTTTTTTTTTGTTTGTGGGAACTACAGAGTAAGGAGTTTCGTTTATCTGAGGTTGGACTTGAACCCATAGTAAATTATAACACATACACCGACCTTTTTATTTTTTTTAAGTTTACGTTAGTTATTAAGTTTAGGCTTTGGATTCTCCTCCTTCAGCTGACATCCACAGACTATAAACGAATAAACGAACTCACAACAGTGTTTTAATTTAAACTGACTCGCTGTATTTTTATAAATCACAAAAACATAAAACGCTCATTAAGGTCTAAAGAGGTTTTTGCTTAACAGGTCTACAAACATAAATTAGGTATTTTTGATAGGTTAGACTGGTGTTTGTAGATTATACCTGCATGTAGCGTGTAAAAATCTTCCAAAATTGTCCTGTGGGATTGATCCAAGCCTCTTTCTTTTTTTAAAACTACAAAATAAGTAACAGTGTCAAAGTGACACCCACTCTAAAGAGGCCCGTATACAATATAATCGCATAAACAAATATCGAACCTTACAATCATTCCCCCCTCCCTTAAAAAAAAAATCCAACGGAAATCATTTTTTTTTTCAAAGTGGCAACCCTAACTCAAAGTCTAAAACCTAAAATGACAACCCTATCTCAAAGTCTAAAATCTAAAAAACATTAAATGTTAACATTAAGTGAGCTTGCTATGTTTGAAATCTAAAAAACAGTAAATATGCCGCAAGCATAATTTCAAATAACATCAAGTACCCCAATCCTTATCTGTCCAACCATCCCATTTAACCTACTCAATTAAACATTAAATAACAAAACCAAACTACACTTAAGTTGTAGGCTATGCACCTTAAAAATCTTAAATTATAACACCCTATGATCCCATCATACAATTATTCGCGGCTTAACACTAACCTACCTAACGCTAGAAAACTCTCAATTACAATATGAAGGCAAACAGCTGAATGTAGCTAAGATTTAGCTTCTCGAATGGTTATCATTCGACAAACTTTCTGACAATAAAAACTAGCGAAAAACTTATCAGACAACTATAATACCTCCGTTCCTAAAATTAACACAACTCGATATTTGCATAAACACTTGTGAACACATTGTGAACTCTTTCCACCGAATGTTAATATTTCAAAAATTTACGCAGGCAAAGATCAAAGAAAAAAATTATCATTTTCAAATATAGGAAACGTCAACCATATTAACAGGATTAATCTATAGAACCGTATTACTAAGCCACAGCTTAAGAATGAGTTCATTAAAGTACGTTCCAATAATACGATGAAATCAACTAGCTTTAAAACCGATACTACAACATACAAACATCTCAACTAATCGATTGGAATTCAGTAAACTATCTTTTACTATTAACAGTTTAAGATAATCACCGTGAGTTGCAACCAATTACCCAAGTAAAGACACTACAAAGAATCTCGAATGTGTATCGAATACCCGAGTTATCCCACATCAGAAATTACTTTCATTGAGAAACCTTTGTTACCAACTTCGTTATACAACCCTTACCAAATCATCCCAACTCTATACTTTAAGAACGCAGGAACCAAAACAGAACCCTATGACGAATAGATATTGCCTCGTCATACTGCTCTCAAAGATAAAACCAGGCGATCGGTTCAAACAATTATTCGAACTGTAGTTTATAAAAGTTTCTCATATAAAGGTAATCTACCACGGAAATCTAGTATGTTACAGATATTTCTTGGGTCTTTGGTGTACGGTCCGCATCAGACATCATAGTTCAGCAGCAATATGAAAAGAAACACCGGTTAATAAACAATTCATAACACTACCGCATACACAAACCACAAACCATCGTAATATACCGCTGATACAGTTTCTGCAACTTAGTCCACCTGCAAGGTTTAAAGCGACATTGACATGCAGTTATGTCAGCCGTTCGCGGTTATGCCGGTAGTGCCTGCGCGTAAGAGGACATCGCTACTAAACGCTCGTGTGAGTATGAAATGACTCAGTCTATGCGAGACTGTTCAATTAAACATCTTGCGCAAAGATGTAGATATCTGATGGCTCGTTGTCGTGCATTTCTGGTATCCCGGCGAAACTTGAGATCTAACTCAGTTTCTGCAACGTTTCCATCTGTGCAAGGTTCAAAGCGACATTTTCATACAGAAACATCGCCTGATGTTGGTAGATCGAGGCGGACAGAGTGGAGGCAAACAATTTTCCTACAGTTTTATTGTAACGTTTTACTCATTTACGTGATATCTTAACCCTTTTTAAGCCAGTGACGAAGAAATATAAAATCAACACTATTTTATATTCCATTTATGCTAATTACTTTATGTAACTTTCTTTACTTTGAAATCAATAATTTCCATTTTAGCGCTGCTGCTTTAAAGGGATTAAAAGGGAGTTCTAAACATTAGGTTTGTGGCTGGAGGACCGGTTATCTATATAATACAATACTCAAAGGGTAAAAGGGTAATCATATACTACTCTTATTGTGGTGTTGGTCTTACCTTTAATAAGTTAAACCACATTGTTAAAGAACTTTGAGTACCTACCTAGCTGATTTCCTCCAACCCCTGATATAACAACGCGTGACAATCTAACAGAGCCGTCGTTTTTCAACCCGACTACTTTCATCAATCCGGCAGGATATGGTCGGCAATATGCCTACTTCACTGCTTCAGACAATTATCATTGTAGCAGTCACCTTTCAGATTCACTATCCAAAGATATAGTCTGCTAATATTATTCAGACAGTTATCCACCAGGATATTGTCGGAGCCATATAGAGAAGTTATCTACATTACTTCTCACAAATAACCTACGTGTCACTGGACCGCGCAGGTCTTCATAATTCACTAGGTAAGTGGCTGTAAGAATGCACTTTTCAGTATATTATCCAAAAGGAGCTGATGACAGTCCTCGAGTCTCTCAGGACATTAATATAAATTTGAGATTATATATACATCGTGATTTTTTCACATCTCCACTATTTATTTAGTTGTTTCTCAATAGTCGCTTTACTTCGACATATCCCAAGCGAACAGCAAAGGCAACTTTAACTAAGTCGACGAAATCGAGGTAATCTAACCATAATGTGTCTTGGATGTGGCCGGTGCGGCATACAGCCCACAAGCAGAGTTCCTTAATATTTCTACAGCTGTTCCGTAGAGTACCTACATAGTAAAGGAATAATAATTATAAAGTAGCAATAGAGTATTGAATATCGGACTGGGCATGATATACATTAGCATATTGAGCGTGGGCGCCATTGTGCCTCTGCCGCCCCATATGGGAAAAGGCGTGACGCTATGTTATGTTAGGACACCAACCTGGTATTTCTACCAGTGAACTAGGTTAATGACAGTTTTTCAAAACTTTTATAACCATTACACATTATTATTTTAATGAATGTTATGGCCATGCTGGATTATCCCAATGAAGTATGTATATTTGACTTTTATGGTCCAGTCCTAGGTAACATGGTTTCAGTTAATGTTGTCTACACAGCTGCGGGTAATAATGAAAACGCGCTCAGATACTTGTATTAGGTATCTGATCAATGATAATTGAATACGATGGATACTAAACTTCTTTATCACTGTAGGCATTTACAAATATGCTTATTACGCGAAAACTTGTCTTTTTCACTATGCTTGCCCACTGTAGAAGCATTTTCAGTTGAGTCAGATAGCCACACTAGCTCCTGTAATAGAATCAGCCACATCTAGCTATTCTTCTCAGAAGTGATACAAAAAGGTATTTAGATTAATTGAGTAACTTTATCATTAAAGTCAGATTACAGAGTCGTTCGCCAGTCTTTAGCAAAGACCAATCATATGTGGAAGTACATAATCAGTGGTAATGCATCCAGGAGGCGCACTCCCAATTCAAAATACAGCAATTGTAATTTGATTATACCTACTGCTAATCACTAATTTCATCAATGTTTTGTGTTTAAATCAGATTGGCCCTGTCTGTGCAAGGTTCAAATTATAATAACTCATTTTCACACGTATTCGATTCGGCACGCCTACGTCTCTAGCTCCGAGTTTCGTAGGTCAGTCGACCGACCTGATATCCTGACCTCACAACTGCAGTCTTGGTAGTCGTCGAACAGAATGGCGAACTAGCAGCCAACCACCGAGCACCAATCTCGGTGCACTTGTACGTAAGTGATGACTAAAGGGAAAACCTACTGGAGGTAAAGCTTTGCATATTCTTAGATTCATATAGATCAGATGAGTCTTAATAGCCAGAAACTAACTAACCAAGTCTAACCTAACCAGCCCGAAACTCGGCTGGCTTCAAAAGATGACTTCATCAGACCTTTCTTAAGTCTGTTTTTGTTTATAACTATTTGCCTTATTTTTGAGTTGCATTTGCGCAGCCTATCTTTGCATCACGTACACGATGATGCATACACATTCAGTATCATAATTTATATAAGGTTTCCATAATTGAACTCCTAGTCATATCACATTGGCGTTTTTAACTCAGCAGTCGATACCAAACACTACTCAATATTAGGCTTAAAGCCAGGTAACGTCAGGTATAATATAGCAATTTTACCTGAAAATAAAATTGTTATTATACATACTTACCTGGCTTTAAGCCTAGGTAAATCGCTGCCTGCTGTGCACATTACTATGCATTGCATGATCGTGACACATTCTTAGACACGATCAGCTCTTTATTGAGTTGCCAATGACCTGAAAATTGAGCGCGCGCAATAACGCTGACTACAATTGCCGCCATTTCTGAAACTTTACGCGCGCAATGTTGCTGAGGTTCCAAACGGATATGACATGTATTTTAGGAGTTTTAAACAGGAAGGGAGCTGTTTAGGGCTAAATTCGTCGCACCGGAAAGGAAGTCAAGTATGCTACTCTCAATATTAGGCTTAAAGCCAGGTAAGTATGTATAATAACAATTTTATTTTCAGGTAAAATTGCTATAATTTTTGAAATATTTCCATTCGGTGGAAAGAGTTCACAATGTGTTCACAATTGTTTATGCAAAGATCGAGTTGTGTTAATTTTAGGAACGGAGGTATTATAGTTGTCTGATAAGTTTTTCGCTAGTTTTTATTGTCAGAAAGTTTGTCGAATGATAACCATTCGAGAAGCTAAATCTTAGCTACATTCAGCTGTTTGCCTTCATATTGTAATTGAGAGTTTTCTAGCGTTAGGTAGGTTAGTGTTAAGCCGCGAATAATTGTATGATGGGATCATAGGGTGTTATAATTTAAGTTTTTTAAGGTGCATAGCCTACACCTTAAGTGTAGTTTGGTATTGTTATTTAATGTTTAATTGAGTAGGTTAAATGGGATGGTTGGACAGATAAGTATTGGGGTACTTGATGTTATTTGAAATTATGCTTGCGGCATATTTACTGTTTTTTAGATTTTAGACTTTGAGATAGGGTTGTCATTTTAGGTTTTAGACTTTGAGTTAGGGTTGCCACTTTGAAAAAAAAAAAAACCGTTGGAATATTTTTTTTAAGGGGGGGGGGAATGATTGTAAGGTCCTATATATGTTTATGCGATTATATTGTATACGGGCCTCTTTAGAGTGGGTGTCACTTTGACACTGTTACTTATTTTGTAGTTTTAAAAAAAGAAAGAGGCTTGGATGTGGGAAGTCAATGTGACACACTTCACCTTGGGCTTCGGCCAGCGACTGAGCTAAATTATAGTGAGGATTAGGGTAATGGCTATCGAGCCAGTTGTGGATCCCTTTTATACAAAGTGTAACTAGAAATTAAATAAAAAGAAAAGTTAATACCAGTAAAGTCTTATAATTTATAATTATCAATTAGGCCGTGATCGTCTTGTGGTTAGGAGCATTACAGTACACATGTAATTTATGCAATATATTATATTTAGTTGTCATTGTGATTTACGTTTAGTTTAGTTTGAGGCGCCTCTGGAACAGGTGCTAGTGTGTAATAGTGTTATTTATAAAGATTCAATTTCTCTAAAACACTCATAATATTAATCTGAAACAGTCTTACAAACCATTCTCACAAAATTGTGACTTATAAAATAAAATCTGTATTTTAGCTTCGTTATAAACCTTCTACAACTTAAAGTAGCTCAGACCCTTCTATAACAGTCCGATACGCCCATTTTAGGCAATATCACACATTATATTCTCTTTGCTGTACACCAAAATGCCAAAAGCAAACGTCAATCAGTTGTCAATGATTGAATTTATGTTGGTTGTTTTTTTTTTGTTTGTAGGAACTACAGAGTAAGGAGTTTCGTTTATCTGAGGTTGGATTGGAACCCATAGTAAATTATAACACATACACCGACCTTTTTATTTTTTTTAAGTTTACGTTTGTTATTAAGTTTAGGCTTTGGATTCCCCTCCTTCAGCTGACATCCACAGACTATAAACGAATAAACGAACTCACAACAGTGTTTTAATTTAAACTGACTCGCTGTACTTTTATAAATCACAAAAACATAAAACGCTCATTAAGGTTTAAAGAGGTTTTTGCTTAAACAGGTCTACAAACATAAATTAGGTATTTTTGATAGGTTAGACTGGTGTTTGTAGATTATACCTGCATGTAGCGTGTAAAAATCTTCCAAAATTGTCCTGTGGGATGGCCTATACCCTTCTTCTCCCACAGTGGTCCAGCATAGTGAATAGGTAAATGTAAGATCTCACGTGTAAAAGCTTATTTGTAAATGAGTAAAATATCTACAATGTAGGTGAGGTAGCACAACTTGACTATGCCCTGCCACCCCGACTGTGAAACGTGACGATAAGCTTATTTACATCTACTGAACATACAAAGTACTTACAGTGTATCCTTTAGATTTTATGAGCATCTTGATTCTCTCAGAAAAGAAATAGTAATTATCTTCATCTCGGTACATGAGATCGCCCGTTTTCAACCAACCGTCAGCGGTAAACACCTTTGCCGTTTCTGATGGGTTTTTGTAATAATGCTGAAATAAATTAAATTATAAATAAAAGCTCATTAATGTTTCCATACACACGGACTTTACTAGAATTGAATAACAATAACTTATTCAGTACTCACGGAAAATCTAAAGTCATTCATTGTCCACATCTCCCCCGGTTTGCCTGGCTCCGTCACTTCATCATTTGTTTCTGGATCTACCAACTGTAAAGTAAAGAAAGTGTGACAGGTTAATTTGTCTGTAGGATTGTCTTAGATGGTGGTGATGTGTTGTGAGATGAATGTGTACCTATAAATAAGGTATATCTTAAACGTAAACATAAACATTTACATACAGGCACATACATTGCTTCTGGCCCTACACTAGGGGCTAAACATGCACCCATGTTTAGCCCCGTATGGGGAAAAAACGTAACGATGTAACATGTGTGCTGTGTTTCTTTTTCCTATATTCTGCTAGGAGTTCCTCTTTGCTACTCCTTTCTGTATGTCAGGTCCAATCCAATAACATAGTCGACAACGCAAGTTTGACGGACATTCACAGTGTACCTAATTACAAAACATGTAGAACATAGTTTAACCTTAAAGCAAACGTCGACTTTAAACGAGTGTTCAATAGTAGGATGTTTTTTGTGGTAAGTCACTAGGCCGAACGGATAAAGAAAAGTATCGTTCGTTAATGATGATTTCCTTCAAATATTAGAAGTAATATCTATCTAGCTAACTATCCAGCCTCTTGCACCCACTGCTGAGTAAAGACCTCCTCTTCATTACGCCATTTATTGCGGTCCTGGGCCAACCCGATCCACTGCGGCCCGGCAGCACCCGACCATCGGGCGGGTGGTCTAGCCCTCGGTTTAGGCGCGTCCCTTGGCCACCATTCTGAGACCGCCCTGGTACTAATATATAATATAATAATTATTTAGCCCATTAATATCCGCCGAGGGAAAGGCAATAAAAGGTATAATGTAAAATATATCATATAGTGAAAACTGGGCTTTTAGACAGCGCTAGTATCTCATATAAGCGGAACTTAATTTGAGCTGAGTTGGTACATTCTGTATCCTTACCCGAATCCTACACAGTGGGGTTGGTACGCCGCAGTTGCCTACGGGTCCATCCGGGGCTGCGGCCAGAATTGGGCCGAGGCATTCCGTCTGACCATAGATATTATTCACCTTGCCTGAAGCGCCAACTCTCTTCTGAAATAGAATGCAATATAGTATGTTAGAGTAAGGTGTAGAAAATTTTTGTTTTGTTTGCCCAGGCCACACATAAAATACATAAGACGCGACACGAAATTTTAAAACTTGTATAGAAAAGACGGGGCGCGGACATGATGGCGTGATTTTTGAGGGACTTTTACAAGACAACATCCCCCGCTCCCCACGTTCCGTCCGCACCCACCGGCCGCGACCGACCATGCCTCGTATGACTGTACCCCGTCTGTTCTGTATGTTTTGCAATTGGGCGCAGACAAGTGAGCGTCGTGTCTGCGCCCCGTCTGTTCTGTATGTTTTGCGTCGCGACAGTTTTATACATTTTATATGAAAGTAAATTAAAGAGACGCCCAGTTTGCGACGTTTCTTTGTGGCTGGGGCCTTAATGTCACCATTTTGAACAACTTTCACTGTGGATGGAACCGATTTGATCAGAGCAACTTTATTTTTGGTATCTTCATACAAAATCAGCTGACCACCCAGCCCAAGTTTGGATAAATGAAAATTAATATTATTTGATCAATTCGGTTTACTATAATTCATAATTCATTCATAATTCATAATTCTTTATTGCACACACACATATTAAATTTAAAAGGTTACATTAGGAGAAATCATATGTACAAAAGCGAGCTTATCTCTAAAAAGAGATTTCTTCCAGCAAACCAAGGCATGAAAGCGAAATGTATCATGAAAGGGTAGGCAGTGTACAATATCTAATATCTAATCTATACTAAAATACATATATAATATAAAATACGGAAAATAAAATACTTACATACCAGACTACTAAATACAATACATACATATAGTTCATATATTATAATGATATACATACTATATATAACTCTCACGAAAGAGAAAGGAAGTGCTCTTTTACCCGGTTTTTGAAAGAGACAAGAGAGGGACAGTCTCTTATAGTGCTAGGTAGTGCGTTCCACAGTCGAACCGCCTGCAGCCTGAATGAATGCTCATATGCCGAGGTGCTATGCCTTGGAGTGGCTAAGAGTGAGACCGTGTGGGATCTCCGGTGCCGATCTCCTGAAAAGAGATACTCAAAGCGGTCTCGAAGGTAGCTGGGATAGCGCGGATTTTTCAATATATTGAAAAGATAAGAGAGAATATGAGTGTCTCGGCGACGACGAATTGGAAGCCAATCCAACTCTTTGCGATATTGAGAAACATGGTCGAATTTCCGCAACCCGAAGATAAACCGAATCCCAAGATTCTGAAGTCGTTCGAGTTTGTTCAGTAAATCTTCGTTCGCGCTCGCCCAACAGACATCGGCGTAGTCGATTAGTGGCAGGAGAAGGGACTGAGCAAGGGTGATTTTGGTCTGCCGTGGCAAGAAGTACTGCAAACGCCTGAGGGAGTGAAAAGACGCAAAGACCCGTCTGCTTTACGCTGACCTCGCTGACATGTGGAGACCAAGACAGCAGGTTGTCAAAAATAACCCCAAGGTTTTTCGCCTGATCTGTATACTCTATTGTGATGCCATTGTATGACACGGGAACAATAAGTTTTTGTATCAAGGAAAGCGTGTGCCTGGTTCCTAAAAGCATGCCTTGTGATTTGGTCGGGTTTACCAACAGCCCGTATGATAAGGCCCAGTCTTTCACATTCTCGAGGTCAGCATTCAGTGCCTCCACGGTTGAAGCTACATCGCAGGGGCAAAAGTGGCGATAAATTTGGAGATCATCTGCGTAAAGATGATACGAAGAAGAAATAACGTCGGAGATAGAGTTGATGAAGACTGAAAATAGAAGAGGAGAGAGAATACCACCTTGAGGCACTTCTGAGGAAAGATCACACCATTGAGTTTCGGTCTCTTCAGATTTAATGCGTTGCTGACGACCTCTCAGGTATGAGTGGAACCAGTTAGCAGCATGGACGGAGATATTCAGAGAGCTCAATATAGCGACCAGGATGTCAAAATCGACACAGTTAAAGGCATTGCTGAAGTCAAGCAGGGCTAGGACCGTGACCAACTTCTGATCCATGGCTAGCTGTATGTCATCGCTGACTTTTAAGAGTGCTGTGGTAGTACTATGGCCTGGTCTGAACCCAGATTGGAAAGGATTGAGAAGTTTGTTTGATGAAAGGTAGGAGGAGAGTTGGGAGTGGACTATGGATTCAAGGACTTTGGAGAGAATGGGTAGGATAGATATGGGCCTATAATCTTTGAAGGAGGAGGGATAGGATTTTTTTGGCAGTGGGATAACGAGTGCTTTCTTCCACAGACTAGGAAAGGAGCTCACCGATAGAGAGAAGTTGATGATGTGGGTAATTGGAGGAAGCAACTCCTCAAGGACGCTGTGGATCATCTGATAGCTGACGTTGTCGCCACCAGCAGCTTTCGATGTGATAGGTAGCACTGCCTTTCTAACTGCACCGATTCCGACAAGCTTAAAGTTAAACGGTGAGTTGCGGACTGCAGCCCTCGACCGTAGACAATAAAGGGTTGCCTCCTTAGTGATAGGGTCCATCAGGACGGGAGGAGAAGAAAAAAAACTGTTTGAGACCGTTGAGATCGACATTACCTGAAGTAGATTCCTGGGACTTGCCAACACCAATGGTTTTAAGGAACTTCCATACCTGAGCTGGAGTGTACATCTCTATACGCTCATGGATGTGGCGTCGCTTGACATCGCGGCACATGCGGTTGCACAGGTTACGGAGGCGTTTAAAAGCTAGGAGATTGTCGTTGGTCGGGTCCCTCTTATATCGCCCTTTTGCACGGTTTCTTTTTGCCATTAAACGCTTGATGGCGTCGGTAAGCCACGGGGCAGGAAGATGTTTGACCCTGACTTTTTTCATTGGTGCGTGCTTGTCGAAAAGCCCAAGGACAATTTAGTTGAACTTCAGGATTTTGTCATCAACGGTCTCACAAGTCATGACAGGGTTCCAATCAACAGATGAGGCATCGGATTTAAGGGAGTCGAGGTCCACACCTTTGAAGCTCCGAATATCCAGAAATTTGGCTTTGCGCTTAGTGGGCCTAACTTTGTATGAAAGATAAACCAGGTCGTGGTAAGAGAAGGGAGCGGTAAGCTGACCATGAGAAACCACCTTGGCTGTGTTGGAGACGATCATGAGATCGAGTAGGGAGGGAGTACAATGTGGTTGAAAGTGAGTAGCGCCGACGGGAAGAATATGTAAGTTAACGGAATTTACAATCGATTCAAGTTTGGTAGAGCGGGCGTTATTTTTAAGAAGACAAGTGTTAAAGTCCCCGAGGATGAGAGTGTCACTATAGAGAGGGGTCAAGTCACACAGTAGCTTTTCAAAAGATTCAAAGTAATCGATGCGGAGTGAGGGGCTATAATATACACCCAGAAGAATATTGTTGTGACGCAAGCTGACCTCAAGGAAGAGATGCTCAGCCGAACCAGAGTACAGGCTTGGCGAGTGGCTGATGACTTTACAAGGAATGTCAGAACGTAAGTAGATAGCAACGCCACCATCAGCTTTACCCGTCCTATCGTTGCGATAGAGCCTGAACCCTGGCAGAGAATACAAGGAGGAAGGAAGAGATGATTTGAGAAAGGATTCTGAGACAAGAACTCCATGTATACTCTGATCGCTGAAAGCTTCAAGGAGGTCAGCATAGCTAGCAGGAATACTTTGGGCGTTAATATGTACGACATTGAAATTTAACTCCGATTGCGTGAACACGCTATTCAGGCTGCTGGACAGTGACGCGGCCGCCAGGGAGTTGGCACCTCCCGCACCAAGAGAGTCACCGGTGGAAGAACATGTGAAAAGGCTATCTGTAAAATTATATATAATATCCATAAAATAAAATAAATATACTACAATAGCTAAAAATAAATATAAAACTAATATATAATCCTCGCCTTACGAGGAATAACTCTAAATTAATAAAAATACTAAAAGCCTGAACCCAGACACACTGGGGTTGCTGTGAAAGGAATCCATTACACATTACATAGTTTGAGACAACACACTAAAAACGAACAAGCCGGACCGTGAAACGAAGTTTTTGTAGTTTAAATGGAACGTGATCTACATTTCGTTCCGTTCCGAAAACATGAAAACAAAATAAACTTAAATAAAAGCATATATAAATTGAAAGTCGAATCAGACAGAAATGACGTCTCATAATACGTGAGAATAAAGTACAAGATACACAAGTGCCGCAAATATGTTTTTTTTAAAAGAAATTACATATTTGCGGCTCTTCTGCAAGTGCAGTAGATACCACAGAATACATTTATATATAGGATAGTAGATACGTTCGGGCCATGGTCGTCAGACACTAAAGGAATAGTGAACGATCTATCTAAAAAAATAGTCAGTGTGTCTGGCGACGTTCGGGCCATGGTCGTCAGACACTAAAGGAATAGTGAACGATCTATCTAAAAAAATAGTCAGTGTGTCTGGCGACTGAGGGCAGGTTCCTATTTCGTCCAAAGGGTGAGCATGGGAATTCAGCAGGAAAATGCGGCCGGCGTGCTGGGGAAAATGCCCCGAGATAGCTTAAGTTTCTTATAATC
Organism: Argyresthia goedartella; assembly: GCA_949825045.1. Classification (NCBI taxonomy): domain Eukaryota; kingdom Metazoa; phylum Arthropoda; class Insecta; order Lepidoptera; family Argyresthiidae; genus Argyresthia; species Argyresthia goedartella. Next base: position 16,628,083 of record OX463828.1, on the reverse strand, counting down.
GGTTTAATATAACTATTTGTTTGTAAACACTTAAAATTTATTGCTAGCATAATTAACTTGTTGAAAGATACACATAGAGTAAGTGGAACACTCCCCGCACGTTCCATTGAAAAAATAAATAGACACAATGACACCTACATACACATTATTAATCTGTGATTGACACATGACATTTAGAGATTTGTTGTCTATGTTTTGAGCTATGAATTTGATAGATGTAGTCAAGTAGTTTTTGAAAGAATGAGCGTTATTGAATAGGTACCTAGACATAATAAATTATAAACCTACCTACCTGCTAAAACAAAAAACTCTTTATAATCCTCACAAATGACGAGAACACTTCGGGCAGCAGTTTTTCGGGGAAATAGCGACCTACTTACTAGTAAAATGAATTCGGAAATAAGTATCTGCGACCCCCTAAAATATGCCTACACCGTACTGTCAGACCCTGTACAGGTACCGTACTTACCCTCAACTCCTTATAGAGATGCTCCGGGACCGGGCTCCCTATCAGGTTAATGGACTCGAAGCAGGTGAAGTCACACTCTTTGCTGCTCTTCAGCAGATCAGTGAACATTGTCGGGGATGACATTATCTGGAACGGCTGTAAAAGAGAAAAGGTAAAAGGCATCGAACCTGTATAAATGTACGACGACATAGAGAGAGCGCGTGAGGAGAACCTTGGTTACTACACCATTATCATGTATTGTTAGTTTTACAAAAAAATATTGTTAAACGCTGGTAAAACAATCTGTATCAAATATTCACTTCCAAATGTCAGGCAAGTTGAGACCAGTTTAGTGTTAGCAACACGTTAGAATTAGTAAATGAAACAAAGTTTCTTGGAATAACCATAGATAGCAAATTTCAGTGGGTCCCCACTGAAATAGTTATATTATCTGGTAAATTAATTTCTGCGGCTTACAATGTTAGGAACATCAGACAAAACACAGATGTGGCTACATCTAGGCTAGTATATTTTATTTACTTTCATAGTGTCATGTCCTATGGTGGGGGAATGCAGCCGATATTCAAAATATTTTAATTTTGCAGAAAAGAGTTATTCGAGCATATCATAATTTAAAATGAAAAGACTCCTTAAGAGAGCTTTTGAAAGAAATTGACATACTAACTGTAGCTAGTCAATTTATTTTCGAAAATATAATGTATGTACAGAAGAACCTTACAACATTTTCCAAACTTAGCGATAGCTGTAATGTTTATCTAAGAAATAATCACAGACTAGTTGCGCCCCGGCTTATACTCGTTAAGGTTAGCGATTCTTTTAAGGGCCAGTGCATTCTCTACTACAATAAGATACCTCTGGAGATTTTGAAATTGCCATTTGAGCAATTTAAAAAGCATGTTAAAGCGACTTTGTCGAAAAAATGATATGACAATGTTCAAGATTACTTAAATAATGTAGCTCAACACAGACGTAGCTGTTAATAATTTTGTAATTATTTATTCCTGCTTATTATTTATAATAATTAATATTGTGATATTTGCATTAGTTAAGCACAACCAATTTTTAAAAGAGATCTAAAAATCAATCTGTGGATGTTTATACGCCCTGCTTTTCCCACAGTGGTCCAATGTAGAGAAGAGGCAAAATATGAAGTTTGCTAAGTATACGTAAATATCTACAGTAATATAGAAATTTTGACTTTGACTTTGAATGGAGTGGAGGAGGAAGAGGACCTCCAGCGAAGGTGACACAGAGAGGCATCTTTTATATTTGGATATATGGCAATAGGGGGGGCTGAGATGAAATTGATCAGACCATTGAGATCAATACTGATATCTAATATATAGGTCCTGAGACTTATCGACACGTTTTATGATTTTTTTACAATTGAGCAGATGTGTTTCTTTCTAGGCACTCAAAGAAAAGATGGTGCTTGGCATCACGACACATGCGACTACAGCAATTTCTGAGATATTTGAAAGTGCAAGGTTCTCAGCAATTGGCTCTGTTGGCTATCAAACGCTTGATAAAGTCAGTTAGCCAGGTTGCCGCAACGTTGTACCCTCAACTTCTTGATCAAGGCTGGCACGTATGCCCACCTATGCTCTGATGCGCTAGGGTTGCAGGCATAGTTGGAGGTAAAGAGTTTCTTTCATCTGGGGTTTAGGTTCAAAAACACGTCATGTGATCTTTCAAATACTTTAATTAAATACACTTGAGGCTGGCGAAATTAAATTTCGTTCAAAATCGCGATCCGTCCCAGCTACCCTCGGTTTTTGAGTAGTTAAGATAAATTTATCATTATTTCCTCAACCGTTTTCCTAAGTTATGCATACCTTACTTTGCGTATTTAAAACAATAATTTTTTTACTTTTACTTTTTACGTTTTTTACTATTTACAGGTTATTTACCGGTTTTGCCAGGGCCTTTATTTAGTGCGGTGCTCGGGAAAAAACCTGCACACCATTTTTCTTCGCTTGTTTTTTGAAAAACTTCATAACGACCCGATTGCGCATGGCCCAATTTGACGCGAAACAGCAAAATCCAGGATTGCGCTGAGGCCAAATTGACGCGCGGTGAGTTCGAGCATCTATTTTCGATCATCATTTGAAAATCTCAGCGCCTATGTTAGTAGTTTTTTTATGAACGCAGCCCTTGAGTCGGGGCTCTGGAGCGTGGAGCCGTGCATTGAAATACTCAACCATAGAGCCAGAAAAAAATAAAAACCATTCATAAATTTTCAAGATTTTGCCGGTATGGTGTGGTCGGAGATTGTGGCGTGAATTTTTGTTTTTATAAGTTTATTACTACCAGTAAAGGCTGAAAAACTGATTGTAAGTACTATTCATAGCTTATTTCTTAGTTTATCTTAGTTAATACCGTGTTTTTACTGAAAATATCAATGCTAGTAAAGAAAATACGTCGATGAAATATTTCGAGTTAGAAAAAATGCGTTTTACTTGCAAGGGTAGTTTTCATATCAGTCTAATGTACTTAATATTGTGTAAATACGATAGAAACACGACAATATAGGGTCAAAACATGTGAATAATAACTATTTTCGGATCTTATTTATTGTCACGCTTGGTTGTGTCGACCCTATTGTAATGGCGTAAGGAACAGTTTTGCCTGAATTCGGCTAGGCGTCCACTCGATAAAGCGCAGCGTTGACTTGACCGTGAAATCTGGTAATGTTTTTGTGTGTGTCAGTGATAATTATTTCTTTCTAGAAATAAATGGGGTCAGAGTTTCAATAACTTCGTCGATACTTGTAAAATTTTCGCAAAATTTTCTATGTTTTTTTTTGCCCCCATAACTACACATCGACCATAATTATTTATTTCTAGACAAAAATGGTAGTAGTCGGCGTTTGAAATAAAATTTAGTTTAATTAAAATAACGCAGAAGTTTATGGTTTTATTGTTATCTTGATAATATTGTATGTACTTTTGTTAATATTATCGGTTATTTTTTAGTAATATGGTAGGGCGCGCGGGCAGAGGCGGCGCAAGAGGCGGTCCTGCGCTAGGCCGTGGACGGGCGCGAGGCCGAGGCCGTGGTGCCGAAACCGGCACTAGTTTAGGGTACGTATTTATTGTGCTAGTTTATTACGAACTGTATGTAGCTCAATGTTTTCTTTGTGTTCATATAAAAACCATTGTTTTAGGGCATGAACGCCTAGAACCACGGCAGAACCAGGGCAAGGCCAAGGCAACGTGCGGCATCGCAACATCCTTGAGGATACGGGGTTCGTATTTATGGTGCTAGTTTATTATAAACTGTATGTAGCTTAATGTTTTCTTTGTGTTCATATTTCATTCATATCAATATCATTGTTTTAGGGCATCAACATCACAGCAGGAGGACGCGAGGGCAGTGGAACAGGAGTACCGGGCTCAGAGTGCGATAACGCGAAAGCGTATTCAAGGTCTTACGGCAGGGCAACAGGCTGAGTTGAAAAAGAGGAAACTCCAAAAGGAATGTGGTTTTGCTGCTCTGCCGGAGACAAAGACCGGCAATAAGCACATCATGAGGTAATTTTACTATAAAAAGTACACCATATAATATTATTCAAAACTCATTCGAAATTGTATAAATTTAAAAATGAATATTGTTTTCAGTATACTGGGTACTCCTGGCTCCCTTCCGTTGGCACCTGGAGTGCCAGCGGAACTAACAGCCTCGCTGCCGCCACCGTGGATGCGTCCCCGACAACCTCCTCCTACGCCACTCTCACCATGCGGTCATGAAGATGTTGGGAATATTGAAACCCCCTCAAGGGCGAGCGTTGGGGTTGAGGTTCCGAGCCCCCAACTCTTCATGTTGTGTAAGTATTTTCCTCATAAAAATATTTAAAGCAATGTGAGTTACACTTTACCGCACTTTCACTGGCGGAATATTCTATTCCATGGAAATAATGTTCAAACCTTTTTTACAGGCGCTGATGAAGCCTCGGGTGGCGTATATATACCGCCGCCGCATCGCCTTGAATCGCCGCCGTCGCTGTATGAGTCGGAGGACGACGTAGTGGATGGAGCAGGTAGCGACCCGGACACGTCAGAGCCGTCACTGGTAGCCGGTGAGTTGGGTGTTGAAATGATCGCACAGGCAGAGGCCAACGCCGTCGAAAAATTACCGGATTTTGTTGTAAACAGCCTGAGGGGGATAGACGCCGCGAACGACGCTTCTGTCCGTAGGCTACTTCCCGACGAGCGGTTCCATTTTGACTGGACCAGCAGTCTGTCTGCATTCCAGGGGGTTAGGGAAACATTTACAGGTATTCCTGGACCAACATTCCAGTTTATGGATATGGATCCTGTAGATGTTTTCTTGAAATTCTGGGATGCAGACATGATTTATAAGATCGTGGCTGAGACCAACCGATACGCCGTCAGTTCCCAAACTGGCGGCTCAAGGTACTCACGCTCGGCGAGGTGGAAGCCTACGGATAGAGCGGAGATCTATGTCTTTCTCGCCATGATCATTCACCAGAGCCTATTTCCCCTCACATTGGAGAGGGAATATTGGATTAGTTCGAATTTCGTAACAGCAATGCCCAACTGGAAAACAGTAATAACCTATGACTGTTGGGTATTGCTGAAGAAGTTCATCCACTTTGTGGATAACTCGACCACTCCACAATCCCTCTCCACTGAGGCGCGACGGCTTTGGAAGATCCAACCTGTGTTGGATCAGTTGGACGCCAAATTCCAGGCTTTATACCTGCCTAACCAAAATGTGGCTCTGGATGAGTCCCTACTCAAATGGCACGGCCATCTGACTTTCATCCAGAAAATTGCCACAAAAGTGGCCAAGGCAGGTATAAAAAGCTACGAGCTCTGCGAGTCCGGGACGGGCTACCTCTGAAAGTTCACAATTTATGCGGGGAAGGACGGTAAAAGTGGTGTCGTGGGTGACCAAGATCTAGAGCCAGAGGGAGTGACAGCCATAGCCCCACAGGGCGTCACCGCTAAAATTGTGTACGATTTGGCCAGTGGACTTTTCAATAAAGGGCACACTATCGTGATGGACAATTTTTATAACAGTCCATTGCTGGCGCGGTGCTTCAAGATCAACGGGATGGACTGTTATGGTACCCTCAGGATTAATCGCGATAGTGTGCCTGATAGCTTGAAATCTATCACAAAGACATCGCTATCCACTGGCCATATCATACACTCAAATAGCGGTGATGTCAGCGTGATAGTGTGGAGAGATATTGGCTTAGTCAACATGCTCTCCACCTATCATTCACCCTCTGTGGGGATGGCTGAAAAGTATGGGACATTGAAATATAAACCCCAAGTAGTCCTTGACTATAACAGCACAATGGGGGGAGTGGACATGAAGGACGCTCTTCTGGCCGGGTTCCCGCTCGAGAGGAAGCGGAACAAGATCTGGTACAAGAAATTGTTCAGGAGGCTGTTGAATACCCCGATTCTCAATGCTTATGTCATCTACAGATGGAAGGACATAAGCATTGAGCATCGAGAGTTTAGGCGAGAAGTCGCTAACCGCCTCCTGTCTAAATTCTTGACCAGGGATGTTCCACCCACCTCGAACGCGATGCTAACGGTCAGGCAGGTGCCGGGTCATAGGGAAGGGGCCCCGGTAAGGCCCATATTGGAGAATAATCATTTTTCGGTCAAAATACCACCGACCGATGATCACCCGCATCCACGTGTGGGTTGTTAATGGTGCAAGCTCATGAAAAAGAGGCACAAAACTTCACATAAATGTGATATATGTGACGTTCCGTTGTGTCCCGAGTGCATGAAGCCCTATCACACCACCGTGTGATGAATAAGAAACTCCAGGTCTTAGATGTTTACATGTTTGTGCCCTTCTTTTCTCCATCCCTAAGCCCGTGTGATGTAAAAAAACTCCAGGTCTTGGATGTTTACATGTTTGTGCCCTTCTTTTCTCCATCCCTTAGCCCATGTGTTGTAAAACAAACTCCAGGTCTTGGATGTTTACATGTTTGTGCCCTTCTGCTCCATCCCTACGCAAGCTAAACTTATATTGACGTTGACTAAGTAATCTTTATGATTTTTTAGTCTTTTTTTTAAATGACATGTATTGATGTTGCTGTTTCTGGTTCTCACGACACCACGTTTTACGTCCTAGTGTGGGGCGAGAAGCAATGTATGTTCCTGTATGTAAATGTTCTATGGTAATTTTTTTTTAACTGAACAATTGACGTAGGCTAAGTAATTTGTATGACTCTATGGTCAATATTTTTTTGAACTGAACTTATATTGACGTTGACTGAGTAATCTGTATGATTCTATGGTCAATAGTTTTTTGAACTAAACTAACATGTATTGATGTCGCTGATTCTGGTTCCCACGACACCACGTCTTACTTCCTAGTGTGGGGCGAGAAGCAATTGTAACGGCATAACGGCTAAGGTCGAGCCACCGCTATCAGTAGCTATGATCGTCTATTCTACCTACCCCAAAAAGAGATGTCCCGATTCAGCTGTAAAATTTGTAAGTTAAGAATGATAAGTCCAAATTTCTCTTTCGTTGAGAAGTTCGTTAGGCGTACAATAGTCGAACGAAGTTTGGTTCAGGAAGTTACAGTTTCAAGTTAGATAGAGAAAGCATATATGTCCGCAAGCCGGTAATTAACATCAGTTAGCGGTGTATTGCGCCAGATCGATCATTGTTGTATTTTGTGTGATGGTACCATTTATTTTTTTGTATATATGGGCGCTTGGAACTTCTTTTAGTGGTCGACCACGATTTGTAATATTTGTTTGGGATATCGTATAGATATCCATCGTAGTTTTACGACGTGAGTACTCAATGATATTTCATGTGCTCGTGGTTCACTTGTGGTGGTTCCAATTATATATTTAGTTCACGGCAATAACGATCCGAAAAGACCGGTTTACACAATTGCGATTTGATTTTCCGAGATGGGTTTGAACTAGCGGTTACCTCAAAAGGTCCGTAACGTTTTGAAACCTTCAACTCTGCGTAATTTGAGCTGGTTGTTATCGAAACGTAGTCATTAGCGCTTTAGGAGATCTAACCCACACCATAGCGAAATGCATACTTCGGTGAATTCCGATCTATGAATTCCACTAGCCTCAGCACGTCCTCGACTGAGCCTAATCATATATATTTGACTCAGCCTACACATTATACCTCCAGCGAAATTTACATTTAATTTAAAGATGCAACTTGAATCCAACCTGACCCAAGGCAAAGCAAAACAACCTACCCGGTCCTGAACAATGAACTTTAGACTGTAATTTGATCTCTTCGCGCGTCCCCGACAACACTCAAATGTCAAAATATCAACAGGATAGGTTATCTGTGTTGACACCGGTTTAACTTTGTTCTGAATTTGTTATTTCCATCCGCGGAACCTCATCGATCAAACAGTCTTCCTATGCCCTGCCAACCTAGGTTTAGCCGCAACTAAACTCCTGTCTAGCCTAGACTAATATCCTAGTGTTATACCATGTCCATTATCGACACCACTCGAAAATGGTTGAGTTTGATTTGAATGTGCTTGTATGTTTAATGACTGTGTGTGTGGGAATTTCAAAACTCGCTACTCGAAAGGAATGAGGAGAGGATTAGCCCGCGAATATCCTAAGAGCCAATCCAGGAACCCTATGGTGAAGGAAAAAGGAATTTAGGGTCGCTCCAAGCCCAGACTCAGACTCAGATCAGTTACCTACAAGTTCTTATCTAACGACCCAAGGATAGTTTTGGAATTTGGGGTAGGTTGATATAAAGGATAGGAACCGAGGTATATCTCGGCGCTTCAGACACTCACGAAAAACCACTGAAACACGCAATCACAATTCGTATAGTTCAGACGCGTAAGACGGCAGACCAAAACTGTTTAGAATCGTGAAAGACGACTGTCACAGTAGCTAGACGCTGAGACTGAATGCTCTCCCTTCCCCCGCAATCGCATTTATAGTCCCCACATGTCTGAAAAAAAAATGGCGTCCTTTGCGAACAGACTCTGCCCAAGCGAAGCTTCTTATCACTAACTACACAGGATCTAATTTCAACCATGCCATGCAGATCCGCCGTTCTACAAATTGTGTGTACGCATATTCACTATGATCAACAGTAGGTTATCACTCAAGTCATTCGGTACTGCCGATACACAGAATCTGTTGATCGCTGACCATAAAAGCTTGTTGCGATTAATTAAGCCTTCCCGACCGCTAGCGCGCTAGACAAAGATCACTAGAATGATATTCAGACTACTGATGTCAAACTCGTCATCTCATACCAAACAAACGCAATTGTATATTTGCAGTCAACATAATAGCTTTCTCCGTATCGTTCCGTAATAACCTTCCATTATTTAGTAATTCATAATTCATTCAGCGCGCAGCCAAATCGGCTCTGATCCCTACACATCTCGCAGGAATGCGACAAAAAAACCTGAACTGAACTCTGTTCCTGGAAACCCACGCGCTCGGCTCATTGTTTTTTGCTAACTTACCCTGAGCTACGCAAAACCCCAAACGTTATATGAACCGATTTTCGTATTCAAAACAGCGCGGCGATGGGCTAGCCCTCTGTCACGCAAAATGAAGTATCAAATGTACTGACTCTCGTGTACCATTACAGCCCCCTCCCAGACCTTGAGACACTGTTTATCTCAGTTAAACATGGCGCAAGGATCTCATTACCACTATGCTACCCATGCTTTGTCCATATCTACTCTATATGTACGGACATCTCAAATCATGTACACAGACCGATGAATCTGTCAATTATGTATATAATATTTACACAACTCGATTGAGCTCTCTCCTGTCTTATCTTATTTATCTATCTAACTATACAACCTCGCTTACCCGCAACTTATCCTAATTCGTATTACTATATATATACATTTTTTTTTTCCTTTCTAAACCATGCAAGATCCTTAAATCTACAAGTAGTTACTCAAATTTACAGCTTACTGCTTAATTATATAACTTATATACACTACCTTATTTATCTACGCCCTTATTCGTCCTTACATAATACCTGGCTATATTTATAGTATTGAAGTTACCCAATATCTCATTTGAACCCGGATCTACTAAAGTATAACAGTTCGGATATACCACGGCCGAAATAACATAAGGCCCTTTATACAACAATGAAAATTTCCGCATGATTTTATGTTCTTTATTTGAACGCACAAAGGTCTTAAGTTTCACATAATCACCTATACGATAGACTTCTAACTTACGCCGTTTGTCTGCCTGTCGCTTACGTCGTTCACTAGAACTTTTAGAGTTTTCTATCGCTACATTCCGCACCTGTTCCGTATCTCGCACACTATGACCTAATAACCATTCATCGCCTAATTCCTTGTCAATAGTTAACGGTTCCCGCCTACCAAACGCTAACTCATTAGGCGCAAAGCCTGTGCTTGTGTGTTCGATATTATTATAGCAATTCTGAATGTCCGGTAACACGTCGACCCAACTACGATTACTTCCGCCGCAATAAGTTCTTATTAGTCGACCTAGCTCGCGATTCACTCTTTCTACGCTATTAGAATTTGGACAATACACCGACGTATGAGTGACCCGAATCCCTAGCTGTTTGAGACCAAATTCCCAAACTTTCGATATGAACTGTGGTCCTGAGTCCGTAATTATAGTTTCGATAGGTATTTCCCTATGAAATCTCTTTGTACAAGCGAGCACGCTCCTACCTGTCGCTTTTCGCATTGGATATAATTTTATTACTTTACTGTACACGATTTGAATCACATATATATATTGATATCCGAATTTACCTACGGGCAATGGCCCATAAAGGTCCGAGAAAACTTTCTCACCCAACCTTTCCGCCAACACCGGTGTACAAGGACCAACGGTATTGTTAGTACTTGGTTTGACCTTTTGACATATGTCACAACTTCTTATCACCGTGCTAATCACCCTACTCATGTGAAGAAAATAATATCTGTCCTTCATCAGTGCTAATATTTTATATCTGCCGTAGTGACCTATTTCTTCATGTATGTGTAAAATTAGTTCCTCCTGTAGTGATTTCGGAATTACTAACAACTGTACGTTCCGCTTCGGCACGTGAAAATATAACGTATCACCTACTAGCTTGTAATTATCAAACCCTCTCGTTCCCGTATCTACCACCCTACGTCTGATACAACCGCTAATTCGATTTAACCGCTCATCTTCGCTTTGTAATCTCGCAATGTCCCTTAAACTCGAAATAACACTTGCGGTATTCGAAGCCTGAAACCAGAATATTCCCGGCTGAACAGTTATACTGTCAATCATACCTCCAGGTCCTGCTATTTGCCTGCTTAGCGTGTCGGCAATTTGATTATCAGTCCCTCGCACAAATTCTATGTCGTAATCGAATTGCTCTAAAAACATAACCCACCTAGTTACGCGTGCCCCCAATAAAGTCCACGACTTAATGAATGTCAAACTTTTATGATCAGTTCTAATAATAACTTTTTCTCCCCGCAAATATATCTCAAATCGCTTTAAAGTGTATATAACTGCATACATTTCCTGTTCGCTGACAGACCATCTAGTTTGAGCTCCCTTAAATGCCTGCGAACAAAACCCTATAATTCGTTCCTGGCCCAAATCATCTAATTGATAAACATAGCCCCCAATTCCTATAGCGCTGGCGTCACATTGAACATAATATGTTTTTCCCGCCAATGGCTGACTCAAAATTATACTTTCTGAGAATTGGTTTTTTATCTCGTCAAAAGCACTCTGCACTTGCGCACTCCAGACGAACTTGACTCCAGACCGTAATAAATTGTACAAGGTCTATGTTAACGTTCCAAAATTTTTTATAAACCTCCGAAAGTAATTTATGAACCCCAAAAACGCCCTCAATTGCCTGACAGTTCTGGGTGACGGATATAATTTAAGTGTTTCAATTTTGTCCGGGTCCATTTGCAAACCTCGTGTAAACAAAATATGCCCCAATAACTTGACTTTTTTTTGTGCGAACTCGCATTTTTCTAGTTTGCATGTGAAGCCCGCGTCTTTCAATTTACTCAGAACCGTGTCCACTTGAGATAAATGCTAATCGAAATCACCCTCAGTTAAAATCGCCAAATCGTCAACAAAATTTAAACAATACGACCTAACCTCTGGCCCTAAAATTAAGTCCATCGCCCTCGAAAATGAACCCACACTGGTTTTCAACCCCTGAGGTAAAACGTTGTAAACATAACTTCTGCCTTGATATACAAAACCCGTGTATCGTTTAGATTCGTCTGATAATGGTATAGAAAAATACGCATCTTTGATATCAATAACCCCTATGTAGTTTATCCGGCGCCCGGATTGCAATATCTCACTCATTAAAGGTGTAGTTTCAACTTCCCAACCATTCCCGTGTTTAATTGGCGTGCATCTAGCAATATACGGACCTCCCCTGACTTCTTTAGTGCACAAGTCAATGGACTGCTGAAATCCGTAGATTGCCTGCTAATAATACCTATCTGTTCCATTTCTTCCAAACGTTTTGTTACTTTATCGCGATAAGCGAACGGTATGGGATAGCTTCGTTTTACGAAAGGCGTTTCATCTCTCATTTTTATCTCATGTATATATTTATTTGTCCGACCTACCCTATCGCTAAACAACCCTGCATGTTTATTTAATACCGGTAATAACTTTGTTTTGTGTTCAACAGGTATTGATGAATTATTCACATATTCCTCTATCATATTTCTACTGGTATCTTGGTTCTGTACTTCCATTGTACAACAGCAAGAATCCTGATTAGGACCAGTACCTAATGGTATTTCACACATCCGCCCGGCGCTTCGTATAATTAGCCTCTTATTACCCTCACACATTAAACTGGCTCGCGTCTGTTGTATAAAATCAAACCCTAAAATTAAATCTTTAGGCACCCTTGTTAATACTAGCATTGGAGTATCGATAACGCATTCACCTATTGTTAATGGTAACGTTACTAATTTATCAACCTTTTCCTTACTGACCCCAAATGCACCTGTGATTCTCAAACTTGGAATCGGTATTTCCGTCGGTTTTCCCAATTGCCTGCATACTTCATCGTACACTCTCCGACTAATTACACTGATTTCGCTGCCCGAATCAATCAAACTCCTTACAACAATATTCCCAATACGCACATCTATCTCAGGTAATGTCAAGGTACGACACACACACACACTCAGTCGAATCGTCGTCTCTGAATATCGTATGTAAACGCCTGTCATTGCGGCCTATACAATTCAATCTCGATTTTTCATCTAAACACACGGCATATCCGTGCGCTTTATGCGCTAGTAATTGAATAAATTCATTCACACCCACGTTCGAATCCAAATTACACAATTCATACAGTCTATGCTTTTTTTCAATTTGATCGGCTGTCCACCCGAAGCGTAATAAATATCTGAGCGCGAACGACCCGCGCGAGTCCACTAGTTTTTTGAATTCGAACTTATCGCATTATTTCTGTCACTTGAACTTTGCCCTGCCTCTGTATTATCTGAACCATCATTGCCCCTTTGGAACCCTATTGCCTTGAAACTAGCCTGAGGCTGTCTCCTCTACCGCGAAAATAACCGCGAGCGTGCGTCCCAAATTCGTTTCGCGCCTTTGTTCCCGCGTTATAATTATTCCTACGACTCACCGCGTTATATCGTAACGTATTCACCCGCATAGCACTATAATGCCCACGCATGTAGCTATTCCGCCTTACGTTATTCGTATTCATTGTCTCCGAACTCTGCAACGCACTTAATCCCCCATCGACATTCCGTTCTACATGCCGAAGGAACTCGACCGCATCTCGTATAGTCATCGGTTCCTTTCTAGCAAAAAACGCTACCTGAATATCACGCGGTAACTGTCTGAAAATCGTGTTGATTTTCTCCGTATCAGTAAACGGTATCGTAAGCTCATATATGCTATTCAATTGAGAGGCAAAGAATTCTTCCATACTTTGACCTTTCTTGGAATCAAACTTCGCAGTTAGGAATCTTTGTTTAATTAATTCCTGTTCATTATCACCCCAGAAAACCTCTCTGAAATCTTTTTCAAAATCCGAATAGGTTCGCCATGAGTCTCTGTATATGCTCATTCGAACTTTTGGAATTCCTACCAAACTATCCGTTGCCCCATATCAAGGCCCTCGAAGTATCTCCCGAAACTTTAATATAAGCCTTTAAATCTCTTAAGAAAATCATCGGATTTTCCGAACTCCGCCCATCGAATGTCGGCAACTTCTGTGTCATTTTCACTATGCATGTTTGACGTTTTTCTACCGATTGTTCAAACGTCTCTAGTTCCTGTCTGTCAGTCTGTCTGTCCGAAGTCCTACTAGTATTGCTCGCGCTAGAACCCCTTTCCAAACTGTCTAATCTATTCACTATTTCAGATAACAATTGCGTCACCTGTCCTGACGCCATTTCACTTGTCTGCGAAAGTGAATCGTCTTGTACTACCCGACTAACGTTTTTTCTAGGCCGGCCGGCCATTATTCCTGAACAGAATTGTGAAAACAATGCCCCTTTTTTTGCTTATTTCTTACTTACAAAACTGAACTGTATAAAATCGTTTCTTGTTGTGTTATTTTTAAAAGTAACGCGTTAGACCTTGATTATTTTAGAATATCTAGGTATCAGACTATCTAGGATATCCTTCGGTCTCGGCACCAGAAAATCTGTAATGGCATAACGGCTAAGGTCGAGCCACCGCTATCAGTAGCTATGATCGTCTATTCTACCTACCCCAAAAAGAGATGTCCCGATTCAGCTGTAAAATTTGTAAGTTAAGAATGATAAGTCCGAATTTCTCTTTCGTTGAGAAGTTCGTTAGGCGTACAATAGTCGAACGAAGTTTGGTTCAGGAAATTACAGTTTCAAGTTAGATAGAGAAAGCATATATGTCCGCAAGCCGGTAATTCGCATCAGTTAGCGGTGTATTGCGCTATATCGATCGTTGTTGTATTTTGTGTGATGGTACCATTTATTTTTTTGTATATATGGGCGCTTGAAACTTCTTTTAGTGGTCGACCACGATTTGTAATATTTGTTTGGGATATCGTATAGATATCCGTCGTAGTTTTACGACGTGAGTACTCAATGATATTTCATGTGCTCGCTAGTAGCGACTTGTGGTGGTTCCAATTATATATATAGTTCACGGCAATAACGATCCGAAAAGACCGGTTTACACATTGCGATTTGATTTTCCGAGATGGGTTTGAACTAGCGGTTACCTCAAAAGGTCCGTAACGTTTTGAAACCTTCAACTCTGCGCAATTTGAGCTGGATGTTATCGAAACGTAGTCATTAGCACTTTAGGAGATCTAACCCACACCATAGCGAAATGCATACTTCGGTAAATTCCGATCTATGAATTCCACTAGCCTCAGCACGTCCTCGACTGAGCCTAATCATATATATTTGACTCAGCCTACACATTAGACCTCCAGCGAAATTTACATTTAATTTTAAGATGCAACTTGAATCCAACCTGACCCAAGGCAAAGCAAAACAACCTACCCGGTCCTGAACAATGAACTTTAGACTGTAATTTGATCTCTTCGCGCGTCCCCGACAACACTCAAATGTCAAAATATCAACAGGATAGGTTATCTGTGTTGACACCGGTTTACAAACAAACGCAATTGTATATTTGCAGTCAACATAATAGCTTTCTCCGTATCGTTCCGTAATAACCTTCCATTATTTAGTTATTCATAATTCATTCAGCGCGCAGCCAAATCGGCTCTGATCCCTACACATCTCGCAGGAATGCGACAAAAAAACCTGAACTGAACTCTGTTCCTGGAACCAACCCACGCGCTCGGCTCATTGTTTTTTGCTAACTTACCCTGAGCTAGTCAAAACCCCAAACGTTATATGAACCGATTCTCGTATTCAAAACAGCGCGGCGATGGGCTAGCCCTCTGTCACGCAAAATGAAGTATCAAATGTACTGACTCTCGTGTACCATTACAGCATGTATGTGCCTGTATGTAAATGTTTGTTTTATTAGATTGGATGTATCTCTTCAATAGGGCTATATTGAGACAGGCTCTTAGAATATGTGATAATTTAATACAATACGCAAGAAATAATAATAATATTATTATTATTTTCCCCGTATGGGATAAGGCAGACTGAAACTATAAATGTAACCTATGTGCAATATTTAACTTTTAATGACATTGAATAATATTATGCAAATATATATACATAATATTTCTATTATTATTTTACCCGTATGGGATAAGGTGGACTAAAACGGTAAATTTAAGACCTGTGTGCAATATTTGACGAATATTTAAGATTATGTACACATACATGTATGTATGCATAATATTATTATTTTTCCCGTATGGGAAAAGGCGTGACATGATGTCTTGTCGCTATGTTAGAATTATTATTAAAAGTAAACTATACATACATTTTAGACAGTGTCTAAAATATTTGTTTACCTACAGTTGTGGAATTAATAAAATAAAATATTTCCATGTAAAATGTTGCATTTTATTGTCATCATCATCATTCTAATTTACAATTCACAGAAATACAAACTGACAAAAATAAATTCGGGTAAAGACCCTCGTCTTTACCCGCGCGCGTCACGCAAAAGCGCAGTGTCCGCTGCTCTTTTTTTCGAACGTACGAATTTACGTTTTCGAGTTGTCTTTGAAATTGAACTTTGTTCAACCAATTTGACCCGATTTGCTAAATGATCAGTGATAATTATAGCTGAGAAATGTTTGTATAATTCTATGAAAAAACAATAAGCTACTCTCATTCAAAATAAATAAATATTCTCATTTGAATACTTTAGAGACGCGTAAATCATACATTAGTACTTTATTTCACTTACACTTATTTAACAATAGTTACAAACAACTGTTTGACTTAGCAATACAGTTGTTATTTTAATCGTATGATAAGTCTAAAGGGGTCAAAATAAGGATCTAAGACGCAAGGTCAGCGCGGCTTGCCGCCATCTTGCCAATGGGCAAGATGGCGGCAAGCCGCGCAATCCTGGTTGCGCAATCCTGACACCAAAGCGCGGCGGACGGCGCGCTAGAGTGGTTATGAAACTCTTTTGCATTGATCATACAGATGTGGCGACATCTATTTGTCAATAGACACACGCATCATTCACTCACGAGCTAAATGTTCATTCATTTCTTCACTCAGTTATTGTATTATCTATCATGCACTCAATCATCCTTCTTCTCATTTCAGATGTCGTTCGAACTAGTTGGATTTATATAATGCTCCTTTAAGTTATTTTTTGTAAAGAAATAATAAATAAATATTAGGGGACAATCTTAAACAAAATAGAATTAGGCCCATCCCATAGTAAGCTCAATAAGGCATGTGTTATGGGTACTAGCCGACAAAACCGATATAGCCGAGATAAACACTCATGTTAATACATAGAAAACATCCAAGACTAAGAAACAAATATTCATGCTCATCACACAAATATTTGCCCTTACCGGGTTTCGAACCCAAGACCTTCAGCTTCGTAGGCAGGGTCAATACCCGCTAGGCTATCCCGGTCGTTAAATGGAACTGATAGTAATATGGTAACACAGTGATCATCTAAGAAGATTTATCTTTCATTCATTTGCCTATTCCCGCTCCAAACACACTCGGCTACTTTACCGCGCTCATAATACCGCCTCGTGACTAATATAACAACTAACTTAGCACGCTTGTATCATAATGATGTACTATTAATTGACCGAGCGAGCGAAGCGAGCAAAGGGCTCCATTTCGACAAGATAGGAGGCTGATTTTGCTTTTGTCTGTCTCTATACGTGTCTGTCAGTTCCGATCTAGGGGCCAAAGTTTTCAAGCGATCCTCACAAAACTTGGCACACGTATTCCGTTGATTTAAAGGGTTTTTTTTGTCGAGAGCTTTTCTCAAATTTCCCCTTGGGGGGGAGTTATGACGTCATTAATTTTTTGTATGTTTTTTTTTTTCTGGAACCGATCGTGTGGGATTTCAAATTAAAGGGCTTTTCTCAAACATATTCACCGTAAAAAAATACACCACTCAAAAAAAAATGCGCCCAGTGCGCCCGTTGATGTCTTTTGATTTGAGGATAAAATTGAAAATAAATAAATTTTGTTTTGTTTTGGGCGATAATTTTACGTGATAACATCATAAGAAACGCTTAGGCCAATCATGCCTTCCTATCGCTTGTTCCGCGCTCTCGCTTTCACACTCGGCTCAGGCGGAACGCGACAGCGGAAGGTGACACTTGTGCAGCCGGCGATCATAGATTTATAAGACGTTATCACGACAAAATTACTTCCCGGCCGAGGCCTGCAATTTGGTATAATTCCTTTACAGTTCTCTCGAGTTGTGTGGCCCGCATGGTGATACTTCCAAGCCAGTTGTAACGCAGGTAACGACAACATTTCATTGTATGTTTGAGAAAACGACTTTTTATCTGTATCTTCATGCATATTTACCTTATATTTGTTGATTATATCAATAGTATGGTCCACAGAAGTCGGTGCTGAAGTCAATAGTTTCGTGCCGCCCATCAATGGAAGCAGTCCTGTGATCATACCTGACAACCACTGGATTGTGGACAGGTTCATATGCAACCTTGGTGCGGTGAGTGGCGTTCTTTGTCTGTAACGTAATATGTATTGTTATAATAAACATGGAACATAAACATAACATAAACATTTACATATCAGGCACCTACATTGCTTCTGGCCCTACCTAGGACACCCTATGTTGTGGGAACCATAATCAGCAACGTCACACCCATATAAACATCCAAGACCTGTTTTTTTTTTACCGGGCATTGAACCCGGGTCCTCTCGCATGCTAGACAGAGCCACAACAAGGTCGTCTTTACATTATGTACTAATGAAGTTATGCCTCTTTTCTGTATCTCTTGACATATCGCGATTTCTTTCAAATGGCACCTAATCTCAAAAGCTCAATGCAGATGGCGATGTTGTTCGAGGCTATCAAAGTTGACAAATTATATTTACTTCTTCACGTAATATTGTATTGTATTGTATTTATTCATAAACAATGTAAATTGTGTGTGAAATATTAACATTATGTCATACATAAGTATAGGTAATACAATTACATTAAATATCTAATATCAAAGTCAAATAATTCAAATAATATTTAATCAAATCAAATCAAATAATACCTAATCTCAAAATACAAAGTAAAGTGGCAATTGAATATAAAATTAATTCTGTCAAATGTCTATAAGGTCAATTAAATTTTCTACAAAAGGCACCATACAATACATGTCATATACCATAAAATTATGTCAAATGCTTACCATAAACCGGATGCCAATTCAACTTATTCATTTACAAAATTCTTCAATGCTATAGGGGCACTGTACTCTTCAATAGATATAATTTAAGTTTTTGTTTGAAGCTACTGTTAACCAATAATTTGGGCTCAGCTGTTAGATGCTTAAATAACCGTAATGACTGATATCCAGCTGAATGTCTGGATATCTCTAAACGAGGAGCGGATTCTATTACGAATTCCATTCTGCGCGATGTTTCTCGTTTCAGCCTCTGTTCCGGGGTTTCTATTTTGTGAATGTTCTTATCCAAACCAACCATCAGAACAAGTATGTAAAGCGCAGGAACTGTGAGTATACCAAGTCGAATGAAATGTGGCCTGCACGATTCCATCTGTGGAATGCGAGCTATCGTGCGGATTGCTCTCTTCTGAAGGACGAATGCTTTTGAGATATTGTAACCATAGCTATTACCCCATAGTTTTATACTATAGCGCAATTTAGATTCGACCAGAGCATAGTATACCATTTTCAGGTGGTCTACATCAACGACGTCCTTAAGACTTCTCAGTGCGTAGCAAGCTAAGCTGACACTTCTTTCAATAGCCGTAAGTTCTGGTTTCCAGTTTAAGTGGGAATCAATGTGTACACCCAAAAACTTGAAAACATCAACCATAGTCACTGTGTCAACGTTCAAGGTTGCATTTATCGTGTCGCTATTACGAGCAGTGGTCTTAAAAAGAAGAAGATTTGTTTTACTAGTATTAATTTTCAAGTTGTTTACTGTAAACCAGGAATGGAACTTTGATAGAATTGAATTTACTTTTTATTCAAGCGATGCCAAGTCGTTTGCCGAAACGACTGCATTAGTATCATCCGCGTATACTACTAGCTGACTATCGGGCAAAGATTTTCTTATATATTCAAACAAGTCGTTTGTAAAAACAATAAAGAAAATCGGGCCTAATATGGATCCCTGAGGTACTCCTCTAGCTATTGGGAGTAATTTCGACTTAGTAACCGTTTGCTGTCCACTGTCAGTTATGCTAAATTTAACAAACTGTTTTCTGTTGTGTAAGTAGGATTCTATCAGTTCTAAACATTTACCTCTCACGCCATAATGCTCCAGCTTAGAAGTTAAGATACCATGGTCTACAAAATCAAAGGCAGAGCTTAGATCTAGAAACAGTGCAGCAACTTTCATTTTCTGATCTAATTTACTTATCACATCGTCTACCAGTGTGTCTATAGCATCGGTTGTACCCATGCCCCTCCGATAACCGATTTGTCTGTCACTCAGTATTTTGTTCATTACTAAATGTGCAAGAAGTCTGTCCTTGATAAGTTTTTCAAAATTTTTAGATAAGGTGGGCAATAGCGAGATGGGCCTATAGTGGGACGGATCTGTTTTTGATTCTTTTTTATGCACTGGCAGAACACGAGCTATCTTAAGTTGATCTGGGAAAATTGATGCCTTTAAACAGTTATTAAAGAAATTTGTTAGAGGTACCGCCAATATATCAATATTGTTTTTGATTACAGTTATTGGAATGTCGTCAAAACCACATGATTGTTTGTTCTCAAAGTGTCGCACTATTTTAGTAACTTCGAATGCGGTTGTCGGTCTAAACTCCATGTTACATGTGATTTTCGGACAGTTCGCTGTAAGAGAATCAGCTGCTCTCTGTGCCCCGTTAAAGAATCCTGAGGATTTAACATCAAATTGTTCAGCTAATACGTCTACAATATCTATAGGCTTATGAATTAATTTATCGTTAACTTTAAGCAAAAACTTATCTCTTAAGGAAATTGTTTTTTTATTCCTATGTTTGTTCACGACATTCCACAAAGCCTTTGTGGACTGCTTTGCCTTGTCCAATTCAGATTTGACTGCTAGTTTTTTTGCTGCAATTAGAACTCTCCTATATATTCTAATGTAATTAGTGTGATAGTTCCTCACTGTTTCATCACAGCAGTTTGTATTTGCTAAGACCCTCTTCATATTACTAGAAATTTTGATTCCCGGTGTGACCCATTTTATTTTACCTGACTTTTTTAATGAAACTTTTTTCTTCTTTTTTGCAAAACACTTTTCGAAAATGTTTGTGAAGCTAGCTATGAAACCATTAATACCCTTTTCATTCAAGTTGACCTGTAGAACTTCGTTTCTGTACATTTCATTGTTTCGTTCTGAGAACTGTCTACGTTCTATTATAAGAGTAGGGTCTTCCTTATGCGCTAAAAGAAAGTTTGGCAGAACTAGGTCGCAAAATATTGATGCATGTCCATCAGCTAGACCGTTATGGTCCACAGCAGAACCCTCCACAAACTCTTCCGGCACATTTGTCAGATAATTGTCGAGGCAAGAGCACGCATCATTTCTTACAAAAGTAGGCGTTTCTATGAGATCCCTAAAATTATAGCACCTTAAAAGAGCAAAAAATTCATTGCGTCTATTATTTTCACACAGGGTGTCGATATTGAAATCTCCACATATAATGCATTTTTTATTGAAAAAGTGCTCCAAAAGCTTCTCTAGTCCTACCATAAACTCATCATACGTGTCTTCATCTAAAACGCCACAGACTTCGAACGACCTAATTTTATACAACCTTTTACAAATTTCGAGCTCTTTATATGATTTTTTATTGTGTGCTAAGATAAGGGAACCACCACGTTTCATTGTAACTCTGGTATTGTAAGTGGCCATATTATGATTTTCTAGTTCAAACAATGGAGCCAAATAATTGTTTAAAAAATACAGTGCGAGTCTTTATAAAATGCACATATGAAACTCCCTATATATATAATAATATATTTATATAAGAAACATTTTTTTATACTTTTCATTCACTTAGTACTAACTGCAATAATATACAGGGATGTCCGGTAGATCGATGAAAAGACTTAAACCGAAGCTAGTACAGACCATTTAGAACCATTTGAGCCAAACATAAATATGGCGAAGTCTTGTCGTTAAATTTTTATTGATGATTTAGTTTTTTTGAAGAAAATTTCCCGTTTTTCACAGTTAACTGTGTGATTATCATTGAGAAATTAAACAACAATTAGATTATTTTACAATTGATTCTAATAAACCACTAACAAGCATTCTAATAAATCTTCATTTGTGAATCTGCTGCGCCAGACTTGGTATTTACAAACCATTGAAGAGCACGGCAAATTTCAATCATCAATAAAATAAGTTTCGTGATATACTACACATTTACGGCTTTCACATTTTTTACTTTAATTGTGCTCTCGCTTCTTGCCATATTTAATGATTATAGGCTATTGGTAAAGACCTTACTGAATTTTTATTCGGCCTAAACGGAAGTATCTTGTTGACCTCGAAATTTGATTTTACGCGCTAATAAGCGACTACTTGTTAGTTGTAGTATCGCCTATTCTTCATAATCACTATCTATTCCAATATGGTTGAACGATCTTGATGTAAATATAACATGAAGATCGGGTTTTTGGTTTTTGCATTCGGTAGAAATCAAACGAAAAAACATATTAAAATGCCTATAAAATTATGGGGACCGGGAGTTTTTTTTTCATATTTTTTGTCGATGAATTTGGTCCTCTTCATATTGGTTCAATATGCGCACTTTTGAAAGAATAACACTGTGTAAGGCGATAAAACGCCAAACTCTGGGGGAAGTCGATGCACAATGGCAGGGACGCTGGATGAATGAGACGAAAGGTCGAGAGCTATACCGTTTCTTTCCGGACATGGCGGCTCGCCTCAAGGCCTTTTGGGTTGAGCCGGAATACCAAACTTCGCAGACATTGTCAGGACACGGGTGCTTCAGGAAGAGACTGATGATATGACGTTATGCCCGATGAGTGTATGTGAGTGCGGCATAGAAGATGAAGATATGCATCATGCTCTTTGGGAATGTCCACTATACGACGACGAACGGAAGGGAATGTTAGACGGAATCACTCGAGCGGATGAAGGACCAGTCTACTACGAGGACCTCGTCTCGTCAAAGGCGAACTTCCAACGGCTACACCACGCACGCGTGGCATTAAAAGAGATGTGGCTGGG
The DNA here is from genome assembly GCA_949825045.1 of Argyresthia goedartella. NCBI lineage: Eukaryota > Metazoa > Arthropoda > Insecta > Lepidoptera > Argyresthiidae > Argyresthia > Argyresthia goedartella. The sequence goes on along the minus strand of OX463828.1, from coordinate 16,605,267 downwards.
AATTTGGTTGAAACTTTAAATGACGTGCGGAATCGGCACCGAACTCACACCGTTTTTGTGTGTCACATCACGAGAAGGGTGCGACGCTGCTATCTTTTCCCCCGCGCCCCTGAATGGGGAGAGGCGGGAAGAGGACAGGCGGAGGGCACAGAAGGCCGGTCCAGCCATGTGGGGGACGCACAGAAATAGCTGCGGGTTACAAGAGCTCCATGCAAATCTAACTCGTTGGCTTGCTCCCCCGCGTTTGCCTTATTATGACATGAAGTCGGAATGAGGTTGGGTGGAGGTGGGATATGTCCTGTATAAGGCGTGCTAACCTCGTTTGAGGTTAATTTTGTCAGAGCCAAGTGTATTTAAATGATCACGTGGCGTATTTTTTAAACTAACCTCAGGTTAAAGCGGGGTTTCCACAATAAGAGTACTCTAGGACCGAGTGCGCTCGTATGAGGCCATACGAGCTATATCGTGTAAGAGTCCACTCGGAATTTAGTTTTCACACGGTTTTGGTTTTTAGATCAAAGTAGCATTTGTCTCCTTGCACAGTCAAGATGTCGACGAGTGATCTGCTACTCCGAGGTATAGAAATTGTGGCAGATATGTTAACGGCTAAAGTAGAAAACCATGAATGGAAAGAAGAAACAAAAGAAAGATTTGGACTCGGAAATAGATTTTAAAACGTGACCAACTGGGTGCTTTGATTTTGTAGTAATTTAGCCTTACAATCCACAACATTTCCTCGCTTTCATAAAGTTGCACCAAACCCACAGTTTCACGTTCTGTCCAGTTTTTCTTTACTTCCGCTTTATTTTTCTTAGTTGGCGCTTTGAAATCGCGTAATCAAACGTAAATTTGAAGTAATCAATCAACCTCCCCAAACCCTTTTAATGCCCATCTATCGGTACAATTGGCAACACGATTCGAAGCAACGATTATTTCTATTATATATTATAAACTAAAACTAAACTATAACTGCACTAAACTAAATTAAAAATGTCCCTGAGTTCACTGCCGGGCGGGAGGGTGCCCAAGACGCTGGCACTGTTACCTCGCTGTATCGCAATACTGATGCGTTGAGCGAGGTAGGCGCCAGCTCTGCGGTCCCCTGACGCTTCGACGAGCCTCTTAGAGATGTCTTTGAGGACTCTTCGAGCGTCAGGGCCCCACGGCCCAAGGGTCTCAAAGCCGAACGGCATAAACAAATAGTCGTCGCCGAGTGCGGCGTATTTGCGGGTTTTGAGACACTCTGCTGCTGCCGCCGCAGCGCCGGCTGTGGCTGAGGTTGCCGAAAGGTGACACGGTGCCAGCATATCTACGCAGGTCACGTTTGAAATTATTTCTTAATTTTAAACTCATATGCATATATTTATAATTTGTGACGCAGGAACCATCATCAATATTATTTTTAGATCCCGAGAAATGGAAAATGTCAAGTCAACAACATCTATTTTTTTTCGTTTAGTCCCCATTGACATATATAATGTTATCAAACATACACATTGAAGGAAAATAATGTTTATTACTATTATAATAATAACATATAGTTTTACGAGATTTAGGAAGTGTCTTCTTTAAGAGGAATAGCGCTTTGAATCTGGGAATCAGACCAATAGCCTTCGCCTTAAGTTTTGTCGCTTTTCGGAGCTGTGTCAAAATAAATAGATCTGTAACATAACTCGATACCCACATAATAATTGTTACAAATAATATTTCAACCTCCTCTTTTTATCTGCTGGCATATCTATTAATCAATAATAATAATAATAATTATTTATTTATTTATCATAACGAGGTATTACACTAGAATATGTTTGAGCTTAATTAATACATGTAAAGCATTATTTGAACTCTAGTAAAAACAGAAAACATCTGAACCTGAGCTAGGTGGTTAACCTGTATTTCAGGATTCAGCGCTCTTCCTAATAATTACAGTATAAGTGCTATTCATTACGAAAAACGTGTACCTGTTATTCATTAGCACAGCTAAATCAGGTAAAATAAACTACAAAAGGGAGCAAAATTTACATAGGCTTAAGGCCTTGGTGAGTATAAGAGAGTGAGAGAGAGAGTGTGGTGAGGAGTTTATATATTTATATATACTCTTTAATATATTTAATAATGTCAAGGAGTGCAAAACAAAGTAAGACAGATTCAATTACAAAAAGTACACATATTATTATTATCAGGAATAAATATAAGACATCAGATTGATGTTTAGCACCTAATCTATAGTCATTAGTAGTTGTTCTGTTTGGTCATAATTCAGAATTTGAAGAGTATTAAAAATGGTTTTCTTGAAATGATAGGTGGTAAGAGAGTAAATGTCTATTTTTCTATTGATTTTATTATACAGCAAAGGTCCAAGGAAAGGGAAGAATCTGTGAGCAAAGGAGGTCCGGAAAGTTTTAGGTTGTGGACATACCCTATCGTTACGGCGCTTGATCAATAATTTGGGATCAAATGTCATAAGTGAGTGCTGTTTCAAAATGGTAAAGTAAACAAAGAGTTGTCTAACTGTAAGAACATTACATGACCTGAAAAGAAGTTCAGTAGGGTAAAAGAATGGACGGAAAGTGCAAACCTTTAAGATTACCCTTTGTGCTCTCTCTAAATATAAAAGCGTGGTCTTGGGAGCTCCGCCCCACGACGTGATGCAGTATGCCAAAACCTATGAAGAACCTTTGCCGTCTGTAGGTCTTGAACGATCTAGAAACTTCAAAGTACTTACGTGACAACCCTCAGCAGCTTCATGATAGGGCTGTGACAAAAGGCCGCGAATTTCGGCACTCCGGTCGTACCGCTTGTGCTGACCAGCCAAGCTAATGTCTCGTCTCCGTTGAATTCCACGGGCCTGGAATAGAATAGAATAGGAAATTGGGTATGTGACTGGATGGGTTATAATTATAAGTCTGAAGCGCCTGTCTGTGTGTGTATCTCTCTGTGGCACTCTAGCGCTCAAGCGGGTGGACGGATTGTAATGCCTTATTTGTGTAATAATAGTAGTCTTCCCGGTGATAGTACTTAGTCATGTTTAATTCAAATCGATTCCACGGTTGAAAAGTTATCGGATTAACTAGGAAACCAGGCAGCCATACAGGAAAAAATATATAATTTTATTTTTGCTGTCATTTTCATGGTCAAATAGACCACCAGCATATTAAAACAATAAAATACTAAACTTTGATGCCAAAAATCGCGGGTTCAAACAGAGGCGTCAAAACGGACCTACAGCGGAAGCACAGATTAATAAATGAAGTGACGAATAGTTGTTGATAGTAAGGGACGGAGCTAAACGTTAATCCCCTCCTTTTATCGTATGGAAAAACTTACGCAAACAGCTATTCGTCACTTCCTCTGATGGGGTGTTTTAAAACAAGTGCTGTTTGACGTTGCTTTGAATTCGTATTTTTTTAAGGCTAGTATTTAATCGCACATCAAAAATACTGATTTGCACAGCAAAAAAGGATCAACAAAAACACTTTTTATGTTTTAATTATTTTATAAATAAAAACGTGCAAAAGTCGGGCCTTTTATGATTTTAGGTCTCAAAATTTTTTAACGAAGCTTCTCTCTTGTAGACTTAAGATTTCATTAATTGTGTCGGGGGTCTTTGAATTTTTAAATTTATAATTATATATTTCGAGCATAGTTATCAACTTACTCGTATTTCTCCGCCGCATAAATATCCCCATACTCATCTAGGAACCCTCTGAAGGTAGACACCTCCTGACCCTGACCCTGACCGAAGCTGACCACCCTCGTATCCAGATGCAAGTCAGCTACAGCTCGCTTCGTATCTTCATATTTGTTGGGCGGGCAGAATGCAATCTTGGGCTGTATAACGTTGAATGCAGCCTTAAGTTCATCTGGAAGAGAACGGGGACCTCTGTAATTTGACACATATTTACAGTGGTACAAAGACAAGCCTGGTTATAACGCGAACTAAAGTCGACAGCCCCTGCTTAGCGTCGTCGCAGCTAGTGATAAGTTAGCGAAGGCATATTGTATATAGTCAAGACAAGTACGTATTTAAAATAATGTTTACAAAGAAATCTATCAGTCACACTCGACAAACTTCCTTCAAGGCGTCAAAACTAACCATAAATCCTTTTTCCAACTCATTTTAATCGGTTTAATTCATAAAGAATGTCATTGATGTGTCATTCATTCTGAGGTTTGCATGGACATAATCTCAGAAGTTAATACACCGATACTCTTTACTCATAAGACCGTTTTACTTTGTATGACTGAAACCAATATAGTTTCTTCAGGACAGGTAGGATTCTTTTCGCGTACAATTTTAGTGACAACCAGCGATGGGGTAAGTATCGATATAAGAACCTTCAATCGATAAAAATTATAGATAGTTTACCTACTTTGTCTCTCGATATTTTAGAAAACTGGTGTTTACCTAGGTATGAGCTAATAATCACTGTTTATAATATCGATAAACAAAGTCGAAGTGATAATTTATATACATACCCTCCAATAACCAATTTCAAATACCTTGGTCATATAGTGACTGAGGACCTGAGGGATAACCTAGTCATAGAGTGGAAGCGCAGCGCTTTGGCAGATCGGGTGAATATGCTGGCTCGTAGGACTGCAAGAGCTGGTAAAAAATCCGATAAAAAACTCACTCTTCAAGACACACCGTCAATAAATCTACACGTGCAGCCTATGGGTCAACTATACCCAAAATACTCTCGATGCCCTGCCACAGAATACTTTATAGTACTTTGACTTTGACTTTACTAAGTACAGAAAGATCATCCCGCAAAGTCACTTAAATAAATAGCTATTCTCTTTGCGCGGCAATAAATCGAAATCTAGCTCACACCTGCGCTATGTCCAATAATCGCTAAACACCTACAGAAACGGATTCTCGCAGCACTACGACTGAGAACTTATTTAATCTGACATATGTCGTCCTGTAAACTCCTGTCTCGCTCGCTCACGGTAGAGTTACCTACGTACGATTTGTGTTTGTGAATTTTAGCCCACAGTGTTATCAGTACTAACTCAGGCTGTCGGCAATTTCTTAGGCTAGGTAGGTACTTACCTCCTTACTTAGATAATTGCAATTTGTTCTGTACTGGGTCAAAAGTGACATCTATAAGGTAAACAAAAAGGTATTCAATTAAAAAGGAATCGAATTTTATTTGTGGTCAATTCCTTTAGATACCCTAAAATGTGAGGTACGTAAGTCATTGTTCGTTGAAACATCACAGAAAAGATGCTTATGAGGAGTGGCTAGCGCGCGAAACGACTGCGAGTCAAGTGAGCTGCAACCTAACTGATATCCCAGCAGCCGGGTTGGCCGGTCGAACGTACCTAAACTACTAAGGGGGACCCCCTGGTCCTGCTCGTCCAGTAAAACACTGTTGCTGGGGCTGCCACGCTACTGTAGTGCATCAGGCATGTTTGTTGAGGCACGTACTGATACGTATTGATACATTCCATGCCATCTACACAAGAGAACGGTCTCCTACTGAAGCAAAACGCATGGCAGCAGCAACAGTATCTGAGGGACAATCGATCGTTACGATCTGTCATTTCAGACCGCTCGAAACGACCGATCGACAGTGTACCAAAGTGCCCTTTTTTCTACATTGGACCACTGTGAGAGAAGGAGGGCGTAGAAACGCCCACAAATTGATCTTTAAATCTCTTTTAAAAATTGGTTGCGCTTTACTAATACAAATATTACGATATTAATTATTATGATTAATAAGCAGGACTAAATAATTACAAAATTATCAACATCAAGGTCTGTGTTGAGCTAGATTAACCCCATACAGTCCCGTCATTTAATTAATCTTAAACATTGTTATATCCCTTTTTCGACAAAGTCGCTTTAACATGCTTTTTGAATTGCTCAAATGGCAATTTCAAAATCTCCAGAGGTATCTTGTTGTAGTAGATAATGCATTGACCCTTGAAAGAATTGCTAACCTTCGCGAGTCTAAACCGGGGCGTAACTAGTCTGTGATTATTTCTTAGGTAAACATTACAGCTATCGCTAAGTTTTGAAAATGTTGTAAGGTTAGTTTAGTTCTTACGTACATACATTATATTTCCGAAAATATGTATAGTATGTCAATTTCTTTAAAAAGCTCTCTTACGTAGTCTTTTCGTTAATTATAAATTGCTCGATTAGCTCTTTTCAGTAATATAAAAATAGTTTGAATATCCGCTGTTTTCCCCCACAACAAGATACCATAGTACATGACACTATGAAAATAACTAAAATATACTTGGCTAAATGTAGCCACATCCGTGTTTTGTCTGATGTTCCTAACAGCGTAAGCCGCAGAACTTAATTTACCAGCTAATTTATCTATGTGGGGACCCACTGCAATTTACTATCATGGTTATTCCAAGAAACTTCGTATCATTTACTAATTCTAACGCGTTGCTGTCTAAGACTAAACTGGTCTCAACTTGCCTGACATATGGAAGTGATAATTTTAACGTTTAACAATAAATTATTAACTGAGAACCAATTCAAGGTTAAAGACAATTACACCATTAACATCATAAAAATCTCCTTTTTGTCTTTCAACTTTGAAGACCATTGAAGTATCATCAGCAAAAAATACTATGTCAGTCAATTTGTCCAACATGCAAGGCAGATCGTTAATATATACCATGAATAAGAAAGGGCCTACCATGGAACGTTGTGGAACGCCATTTTTTACTCCCGAACCATCAGATTTAATGCCGTTAACCACCGACGTTAGCTAACGCCACTTTTTCGTTATAGGTTTTAAATTTTAATACCAGGTTTAAAATCGCGACCCGTCCCAACTCCCCTCGGTTTTTGAGAGGGAGCAAATTTACGAGTTTTATTTCTCCGAGAAATTAATTGTGAAACTCTTTGTTTCTGTTGACAAAGTTTATCAAGTTACAAGCCGCTATGGACGTAATATTATATCCTCAGATAAACGAACCTCTTTGTTTAAATAGATGTAGCGTCAATTTTTTGATGGTTTGGTTTCTTTTGGTTTACGTGGTATCCCTATATAGCCTGTGGGTTTATTGTTGCTCTACAGATATGGAAACTTTCGGGAATGGTCATTTTAATTATAATAGTGATCTATCAGTGACAAAAATCATAATATAGCATCAGAAAGTCATTCGCCATGTAGTGTGCTATCATACAGAGCAAAATTTACATTAGAAATCATAAAACTAAGCCAAAATCTGCTACCACAGGTAATTGATGTTATTCGTAGATTTTCTTGTATTTTTTACATTTTATTGGATACATAAGGACAGCGGAAGATTTCCCAAATTATTTTGGTCCAGAAATATCGGAAATACGTTTATCGTAGCATATTTAAAATAATTAATATTTTACACTTTGTCCAAGAAATATCGATAGTGATGGGAAATAGTTATTTGTGTCACAAGGTAGCAAAATGATGTATTTACGGCGAGGGCGGTACATTGAATCCAGAGTGAAGGGAAGGATTCTACGATAGAATCCTGAGCGTAGCGAGGGATTCTAAGTTAGAATCCTGAGCGTAACGAAGGATTCAAGCGCTTACGCCCATGACGAAAATAATTTTGCTCCTGAGTGACACATACAACTTTTCACACCGACTATAAGGAAAATTTAAATTGCTCTAAAAAAAATAAATTTTAATTATACTTTTACCACTTTTACAGTAATCGAACAACGTAAACATTTTTTTCATGTAATGACGGATTGTGAAGGATTAGGGAAAGGTCACCACAGATAAAATATTCCTGTGTACTTTTACTATTGTGTAAAAATAATCGAATCGAATATTACAATGGTTTTGGATATCAATATTCATTATATCACAATAACAGTCATCGATAGTTTTGATTTCAGTAAAACATATAATGTATAATGACATTTTTTTTTATATTACGAAAAATTCATAAATTTTGATATAACGTTGTTAAAGATAAAACTTGAACCATGTTCGTTTTTAATCGACTACGTCATCGTTGTCGATTGTAATGTAATTTCATAATTACATTCTATTATTTTAATCTATGTTCATTATGAATGAATAAATTAAAAAAGTAGTTTGAACAGAAAAGTAGCGGAATAATTTTGCTCCCTCTCGTCGTGGAGCAAAACTTACTTTTCCTAATGAAAGGTGTGAAAAAAATATTATCGATAAATTGTATAAAGAAATAATATTACTTAATTACAACGATCTGATCTGTATTTATGAACCTTTTCCACAGCGTAACATTGATGTGTTTGCCGACGTAGTGGCAACCTACGGAAGACGGAATAAAAGGCTTGGAATATGCACAATTACTATCTGGTTTTATTTAACAAATAACTTTCCTTATATATAAATCTTCCTCGATAATCATCATGTACCATAACCGGTACGTGATATCGATTTTCTGTGTCAGCCAATAACTTATCTCAACGATACTTTAGTCCGTGATGATAAGGGATGGCTGGCACAGATACTCCCCCCTTAAAAAAAGCAATAGTAAGTAAATTACGATAAATGGAAAAGTAAAAACAAAGCACGAAAACATTTAAATTAAATAATACTACACATTGCAACTAGCTAGGCTGAGGTAATCCCCCTCTTCCGGAGTACGGCGCCAACTCTTTTGTCAAAAAAACGGTTGGCCACTATGAAGAACACGATGGCCGCTAGTATGGTGAGGATCCCGAGCGTCGCAAGAATCATCTCCCGATGACCGTTGAACTCTTTTATCACCTCCTGGCAAATCCGCTCGGCGATATCTTCCGTTAATTTGGTGGCGTCTTGTATCCCGTTGTTTTGGGTCATGGTTAGTTGTTCCTTGGAGTTATATCCGCCCATGGTAGTTTCGTTGCGTTTCCTGCTGGTTTACTGAATAGCGAATGATACTCTATGATTTACCAATTCGTTATTTATACCAAACGGGTGCCGGCATCAAAGTTGGAATCTCAACGTTTGTTTGTACTTTCGACCAAACTTGGACGTTGTTGGTCGTGCTGACTCGACAACTGAGTCTTCCGCTTTGGGAACGTCTTTGAGCAACGAGATGGAACTCGGCTTATCTGCCTGTAGGAAAGCTGGCTTTAATCTATCAATTGAAAATGTGTCGACGGTATTGTTCTTGTTGATGACGAAATATTTCGCCGTTCGTCGTAGAACTTCGTAAGGCCCTTCATAAGGAGGAATCAGACCTTTGGCGACACCTTCTCTCTTGATGAAAACGTGAGAGTAGGAGCTTAACTCGGGGTGGACGAAATACTTGTTTTGGTGATTCTCTCTCCTCGGAACGGAGCAGTTTTTTGATATTCGTTGTTTCAAATCTTGCACGTAGTCGTGATACGTTGATTGCAAACCAGATTCACCAAAGAATTCCCCGGGAAGCCTTATTGTTTCTCCATAAACCATTCCCCCGGCGCTCAAACCCGTGTCGTCTCGTAAACAACTTCTTAAGCCAAGAAGGACGATTGGTAATTCTTTTACCCAATTTTCCTTACTGTTCCTTGCCATGAGAGACGCCTTCAGCGAACGATGCCATCTCTCCACCATTCCATCAAATTGCGGGTGGTAGGCTGTTGTTCGTAATTTTTCCGTTCCCATTAACCTCGCCAAGGATTTAATAAGCTCAGATTCGAACTGTTTTCCACGGTCCGAGGAAAGCCGGAGGGGTGGTCCAAATCTGCAGATCCACCCTTGGAATAAACATGAAGCGACTTTTTCCGCAGTAATCTCCTTCAAGGGAAATGCCTCAGGCCAAGAAGAGCAACGATCAATCATAGTCAGCAGAAATCTGTAACCTTGACTTGTAGGTAGGGGGCCGACGATATCTATATGCACGTGCTCAAAACGCTGAGCGGGCATGAATGTGCCAATAGGTGAAATAGTGTGCCTAGTAACCTTGCATTTCTGGCATGATAGGCATGTTTTACACCACTCGTTTATTTCCTTGTTCATGTTATCCCAAACAAATCTTTTTGAAATAATTTTTCGTGTGGTTCGTTTTCCTGGATGACTTAAACCATGAATCACGTCGAAAATTTTCTTCCGATTATATATAGCTGGGAATTACTGCCGGGCACACTAAACTTGGATAATGTCAGATTTGATTTCTTGAAAAGCTCTTTAAGATTTGCATCCGTGCGTTGAAATTCGACCATTTCCTCGAAGTCAATTTCCGAAGGAGTGATTATCTCCTCGATCACCCTTGATAAGGCATCTGCTACCACGTTGTCTGATCCGCTAATATGCCTTATGTCTGTGCTGTACTGTGATATCTAGTCTAGTTGACGAATTCTCCGAGGTGGGTCATCAATATTTGGTTTTTTGGAAAATGATTGGTTTATGGTCTGTGTAGATAATAAAATCTCATCCTATTACGAGTCTTCGGAAATGCTTCACAGCTAGGTAGATACCCAAAAGCTCTCGATCATACGTAGAATATTTCTGCTGCGTCTGTGTCAGGTTTTTGAAAAAAATCCGAGGGGTTTCCATTCACCATCCTCCTTTTGTTGCAAAACGGCGCCCACGCAGTCGTTGCTAGCATCAGTCATAAGCGAGATAGATGCATTATTAGCAAGGTGAGATAAACTTGCCAAATTTTTCATAAGCTCCTTGCATTTTTCGAAAGACTCTTCCCCTGTCTTGGTCCATTTAATTACACTCTTATCATTCTTCTTGCAGCCAGTAAATATTTGTTCAACTCTGCTTGATTAGATGCCGCTTTTGGGATGCTGCTTCTATAGAAATTAACCATACCCAAAAATCTTCGCAACATGTTCACCTTTTCTGGTTTAGGAAAGTTGGTTATAGCTTCAAGTTTTTCTTGAGTGGGGGAAATCCCGTTACAGGATACATGATACCCCAAAAAATCTATTTCCTTCTTCATGAATTCGCATTTCTCCAGATTCATTATAAGACCATGTTCATCTAATTTCTTGAAAATTATCTCCAAATGTTTGCAATGCTGCTCTTCATTTTCTGATGCACAAAGGATGTCGTCGACGAAACAAAATGTGAAATCTGATATGTTTTCATCCTTTGGCTCTTGGTTAGATGCTCCGCCGCGTTGTGAAGATATTTGTCCATATTGAGTCCATAAATCGTTGAAAAGTCTGACCGGCGTTCCGAAGTCCAAATGTTATTCTCGGAAATTCGAAAAGACCGAAGGGGGTGATGATGGCTGTTTTGGAAATATCTTCTGGAGCCATTGGTATGCAATGATATGCTTTCCGGATATCGATTTTGCTAAAAATGCGTTTCCCCTCGAGAATGTAAGTGAAATCTAGTAACCGTGGGAGTGGATACCGGTCAGGGACTGTTATATTGTTCAGGGCTCTATAATCTCCACATGGTCTCCATTCACCATTTTTCTTCTTCACCATATGCAAAGGACTGGCCCATGAACTGTTTGACGGTCGACATATTCCCATATCCATCATGTCCTGGAAATCATTTTGAGCCGTCCTGTACCTTTCTGGAGGGAGAGGCCTGGCTCTACAAGTGACCGGAGGGCCTTGCGTCTCTATGAAATGTTGAACGTTGTGCTTGGGACTAATCTTCAAAGATGTGGGTACGGTGATGCGCTGATATCTCCGAAGTCTGCGATAACAAGACTCCCATCAATGGTACTTAAAGTGGCTTGGTTTGTTATTATGGTTCTACCTCTGGATGATAGTTTGGTAGTGTTGTCAATCAACCTTTTTCTGCGTAAATCAACCCATAAATCATGATGCTCCATAAAATCTGCTCCAATGATAGAGGTATTTACATCGGCGATCACGAAGGTCCATTTAAAAGTTCTTCGAAGCCCGAGATCAAGGGCACAACATCGTTCTCCAAATTCGATCAAATATTTTTCTCCGGTCTTCTTGTCTGTGATAAATAGGCGATGAAATTATGAAAAAGCACACAGCTCCGCCTCAGTGCTTGCCCGCTTTAGTTTCCCTGTTGCTTCCAGGAACACGGAGCCTCGCACTTGAAAGCTCTCTTGCCAAAACGTGAATGATAAAAGCATAACTTCGAGTTTCTTCGGAATGGAGACGGGCTTCCTGACCGTGAACTTGAGAATGGCTTACTGCGATAAAACTGCCGACGATTGCTCTTATTAAGAATTGCAGCTAACTCAACCTTTACTTTCGCTAGCTCAGCAGTTAGTTGCGTTACTGGGTCGTCGACCCTGCTTAGCGCAGCAACTTGTTCGAAGCTCGAGACTTCGTGAATATTGTCGGCCATCTGGGCTAAATCGTCAATTCCTTTTTCTTTATTTGCCGAAAGTATTGAGGTTAAGGAGGTCGGTAATTGTTTTAGCCAAAACATTTTTGCAGTTTCATCGTTGATTTGACCTTCCCCAAGCTCCTTGATTTTTCTTAATAACTGTGACGGTTTTCTGTCTCCGAGGTCGGTGTCCGTGAATAATCTCTGGAATTTGCGATGCGGGGATTCTTCATATGTCGAAATCAATCTGTCTTTTAACTTCTGGTACTTTCCGCAGTCTGATAAGGAAATCAATATGTCACTGGCTTGTTCGATTTCCTCTTTGGCTAGTTTGGTAAGGACTAGGTGGAATTTGGATTCGTCACCTAACTTCTGGGGAGTGGTTACTGCTTCAAAATGTGAGAACCATAACCGGGGCTTGTCCTTCCAGAAGTCTGCGATTTTAGACGAAGTGCTGATTGCTTGCACTTCTAGGGTAGCTGCACACGGGTTCTGTTTCACAGGCGACGACATGCTGCTGCTTAACCGAAGGTTGCTTGATATTCAAACGTCGGGGTCACCACTTTGCCGACTAAGTAGCAACCTAGGGGAGACGGAATAAAAGGCTTGGAATATGCACAATTACTATCTGGTTTTATTTAACAAATAACTTTCCTTATATATAAATCTTCCTCGATAATCATCCTGTACCAAAACCGGTACGTGATGTCGATTTTCTGTGTCAGCCAATAACTTATCTCAACGATACTTTAGTCCGTGATGATAAGGGATGGCTGGCACAATGTGTGAAATTTGATGTGTGGTTAAATAGGTACTACCCTTATAATTTTTGACTTCCTCGTGAAAAACTATTGCAAATTGTTTTGATAGCGGTGGCATCTCGCGGATCCGGCTGGACGGAAGAAACACGCGCGAATTCTCAAAAAGACTTTACTACAGAATTATTTTACTAGCAATAAAAAAAGCGATGACTAATACAACAACACTAATCTCCCGTTTACATCTGTTATAAGAGTAAGAGCGCTTTCTCACGGGATTTGACATTCAAGATTCGTCAAAATATCCCTATAAACATTATATTCGTAGATGCTGCTGATATTTTTAAATAGATTTGAGCTGTTGATATTTTACTTCGTCACGGTACGTCAAGGGTATTGTATAATTGAATCGTGATTAGCCATCTATATTAATTCATGATGTGTAAATTTAAATGGTGTTTAATTTGTAAAGAAATTTTTTATTGCTAAATTATTGTTGATTTAATTATATGTATATTGCCTGTATAGTGGCCTGTGGCTAGGGCTGCGGTTGCGGCAGCGGCAGCAGGTTCTGCGGCGCCCTCGGCAAGCAGCGAGAACCCAGCGACCAAAAAGTAGCAGGAACCAAAAAGTAGTTGTATCCCATCGTGTGCAGTGCAATATACGTCGCGTGATTTGGTCGGGTTATTTTCTGTTGTAACTTAATGTAATTTTACGTGAAGGGTAGACTGAATTAGATTAGATTAGATGATTCACTTTTTATTTTTAGGTCACGCAGTCTTTTTCTTTTGACAAGCATAGTGTGGTCTGTGTACTTGAAGTTTTTTTTTATTATTATTATTATTTATTGTATGGACGGACAGACAGCCAGACGGAACGGACGGGCAACCGGACGGTGCGAACGGATCTTGTTTGTTCGTATTTAGATTCACTTTGCTGTTTCTTCATTTCTTTTTTGTTTGAGCTGCCCACCCACGTCTCATTTATTATTTGTTATGTTGTAAAATGTATTTCCTTCCATATGTACTATACTTATGTAAACTCAGGGTTTGGATAGGTTCGGGCCTTTTTGTTTTTTTAGATTGTTGACTTTTTTTTTGTGTTTTTAGTAGGTTTTATTGTATTTATTTTATTATATATCTATTTATGATATTATAATTACTCATATGGATACCTTCATATTTAGTGATAGTTACTTCTCCTACTCCGAAAGTGAAGCTTCCGATAGCGTAGGAAGTGGATTGTCGTCAACGGACGACGTTTTGCCTATTGCCCTTAGACGTGTGTTTTCCAACCTCAGTAGGAACTTCAACGTCATTCACATAAATGCTCAGAGCATTCATTCCAGTCATGTCGACCTTCTCGACTCCTTCAGCGATCAGAGCATTCATGGTATTCTGATCTCCGAATCATTTCTCAAACCCTCTCTTCCTTCTACCTTGTATGCTCTGCCGGGGTACAGGCTCTATCGGAATGATAGGACGGGCAAGGCTGGTGGCGGTGTTGCTATTTATCTTCGTTCCGACATTTCTTGCAAAGTCATCAGCCACTCACCTAGTCTGTACTCTGGATCCGCTGAACACCTCTTTCTTGAGCTATGCTTCCATCACACTGAGGTCCTTCTGGGTGTCTTCTATAGCCCCTCTCTCCTCATTGACTACTTTGACTCTTTTGAAAGCATCCTTAATGATCTATCTCCCCTATACAGTGACACACTTATCCTAGGTGATTTCAACAGACTTTAAACTCTACTGGGACAGAACTATAATTACAGACAAAACTATTCATTTCAACAGGCCTGACATAACTCTCCACGATAAACAAAACAAAACAGTATTTCTCATAGATATAGCCATACCAAATACACACAACCTTACCACAACGTTTACAGAAAAAAACACAAAATACACAGACCTTGAAATTGAAATTAAAACACAATGGCAGGTACAATCTGTCAAAACCATCCCAATCATCTCATCCACAGGAGTCATCCCATACACATTACACACTAGTCTCAAAACATTAACTATACCCAGATCCACACACATACTTCTTCAAAAAGCAACAATACTAAATGCATGTAGAATTGTACGGAAATTCATGGGCAAGGACCGTGATCTTTAGTAGATAAGCACTTGGCGTAAGCCCGTGTATCAGAACCTCTTTATTACAAGAGTGAAATGAAAAATTCATAAAAATATAATAATATTTTTTTTATTTCGAAGCACAAAAAGATCCATATTTTGTTTGTAACAGACAAACAAATCTTAATCTTTGTTTCGTTTCTTCAGATTGCACTCAATTTAATCTATTTCATATAAATAGGCCTGCCTGTTTCACGGCTCAGTTTTCCACGCACTGTCACAAACGGGCACAACATTCACCCAGTGTTTGAGTGTTGCGCCGTCGAGCCGACCTGCAATGACGTCTAGGATGCTGTTGGTACTGCCATTCGTCCAGCTTCAGTAAGGAGGCCGTTCTTTTACGTATGATGGCATGGAATCTATCAGAACCTGCCTCTACAAACATGCCCGATGCACTACAGTAGCATTACCCAGCAGCAGCAGCCCCAATAACGTTATAAAAGCAATGTTATACTGCACGAATAGGGCGTTGAGAGTATTTTGGGTATAGTTGACCCATAGGCTGTGCGTGTATATTGATTGACAATGTGCCTTAAAGAGTGATATTTTTACTGGCTTTTACAACATGCAATCCTAAGAGCCAACATATTCGCCCTAACTGCCAAAGCGCTGCGCACCCACTCTATGACTAGGTCATCCCTCAGGTACTCAGTCACTATCATTTCATTTATAGACTCGATATTATTCAAACAGTGATCATTAGCTCCTAGGTAAATACCAGTGGGTAATCTATCTATTTTATCGATATCACTAAAATTGTACGCGAAAAGAATCCTAACTGTTCTGTCAAAACTATGTTGGTTTCAGTTATACAAGTAAACGGTCGTAAGAGAAAAAATGACAGTTTATTAAATTTTGTTCATGGAAAATATAGCCCTCCCTCTATTTACTTTCTTAATCTGAGTGTCGGACACTTGCGGTCAAAGTAAACAAATGGCTCCCGATATAAAAAACGAAAATAATTTCTTACCTATCAGAACAAATATAAAACTTACTCTTGACCTCTTTATGTGCCTGCCAGTATGGAGAAGGATTTCTATTTTATTTATATTTTATTCTAATGTTCCACTCGTTCAATGATGACTTGGAGTGCGACAATCAGTATGACATGACGAAACTCCCTAATCAGAATCCCACATTCAAGATTTGGATTGCGGTGGTATCACATAATTCATACACAAATGACTTACCATATTTATACAAAGGATCGATGCCAGCTATGGGCATACCACACGCCAGGCCTGCATAGTACGGTATGTGGATATCCAGGTGGTTCACACCGCTTAATGACAGAACGTCTCCCGGCTTGAAGTTTAACTTCTGGAAGCATGTTGCTAGAAGTTTCGAGCGTTTCAGCGTATCTCCGAAGGTCTCGGTTTGGCTTGTGGCTGCGTCGACCTGGGAAACAGGGTTAATTAAGGCTGTGGACCATGACAGACCGATGAAAAATTTACCTTCTGCTTAATTTTGGAGGAATAGGATTAAATTGTAAAAAAGGGCTCTTCACCGATCTATAGAGGACTAACAGTTATAGCTACATATTTTTATAAGTGCGAAATTGTATTTTTTTCTTGTGATACCAACAGATTATCTGATATCTTCGGGAGTCTTTTCTATCGATCAATTACGTTTACACGTTCACTAATCCAAGCTGGCACTCAATGATCAACAAGCTAGTATAAAGTGCTTTACTCCTATTGTGCGTAACTTGACAAAAGGTTTTTTTAGCCTACTGCCTCACCTTGAAAGAAAATTATTAACCTATTTAGCAATTTACTTAAAATATTGTCTATCCTCTATAGTAGATCAAGAGTCTATGGCTCAATGAAATAACCGCCCGGTTTCAGGATTCGGTGAGACTTTTATTTAGATGTATTAAGAGGCTTTAGCTACGGTGACGGGCTAGCCCCCTACAACACAAAAATGAATATTTTAGAACTAGCTTAACTGAGCCTCTACCGCCCGGTATGGGAAAAGGTCAACTCTATGTTGTTATTGTCGTTTATAAAATAGAAAAAAAGAGGTAAGGGAATTGTTGTCCCGAAATGCCCATCATAATTATAATTTCTTGCTTTCCTGGAAACTGGTTATCTACGATTTAAAGTCATCATATCGGCAACTATAGTGCGACCGCTACCAAGAAATGCTACACGAGAGTAACTTCGCGCGGCAACTATAGTGCGAACGCTACCATGAAATGCTAAACGACAGTAACATCACTCGGCAACTACAGTGCGAACGCTACCAAGAAATGCTATACGACAGAAACTTCGCGTGGCAACTATAGTGCGACCGCTACCATGAAATGCTACACGACAGTAACTTCGCGCAGCAACTATAGTGCGACCGCTACCAAGAAATGCTACACGACAATACCTTCGCGTGGCAACTATAGTGCGACCGCTACCATGAAATGCTAAACGACAGTAACTTCGCGCGGCAACTATAGTGCGACCGCTACCATGAAATGCTACATGACAGTAACTTCGCGTGGCAACTATAGTGCGACCGCTACCATGAAATGCTAAACGACAGTAACTTCGCCCGGCAACTATAGTACGACCGCTACCATGAAATGCTACATGACAGTAACTTCACGTGGCAACTATAGTGCGACCGCTACCATGAAATGCTAAACGACAGTAACTTCGCGCGGCAACTACAGTGCGACCGCTTCCAAGAAATAGTACACGACAGTAACTTCGCGCGGCAACTATAGTGCGACCGCTACCAAGAAATGCTACACGACAGTAACTTCGCGTGGCAACTATAGTGCGACCGCTACCATGAAATGCTAAACGACAGTAACTTCGCGCGGCAACTATAGTGCGACCGCTACCATGAAATTCTAAACGACAGTAACTTCGCGCGGCAACTACAGTGCGACCGCTACCATCAAATTCCAAACGACAGTAACTTCGCGCAGCAACTATGGTGCAACCGCTACCATGAAATTCTAAACGACAGTAACTTCGCGCGGCAACTATAGTGCGACCGCTACCATGAAATTCTAAACGACAGTATTTCGAACGTTGCACATAATAAATAAGTATCGCTAATCCAATCGCGAGCACACAGTGGTAGTCAGGAGTCAATGCCCGCTATTGACGTGCTAAACCGAAAAGACTATAATTAAAGTAATTAGTTAACCTATACAGCCATATCAAGCACGAGATAAATCTAAACTTATTGTAAAGGCACAACTAAAAAGTTCCGTTAAGGAACGGAACTTTTTTGTTACATTGGTCCGTAACACCACGTCCTCGTGTCGACCAAAAATAATACCGAACTATAAATACCCTGGGTGTATGAGTATGCTACAAGCCGACGCGCACTCAATGTAGAGACGATCGTAGACCCTACTGAACATATTGATTATATATTTACCCTATTACAACGAAGCAAATAGGCACAGGAAAAGTCCAAAAAGTTAAACATACTTTTTGGTCAAAGTCCAGTTATGGCCGAATACACTAGCAGCGGCTCAAATAAAGTGTTGCTTAAGTATTGCGAAATGATGTATTACCAACCGACAAACCGCTCTATCCACCTGGTTAGATGGTCACTTTTTTTTTCTAAACTGACAACCTGCCAGGTTTGTTGGTTAGTAATCTAACTTTTTATACTAACTTTTTTATACAAACACTTTCTACGGATTCAGAAATGGTTTGTCAGTTGGTATTAAGCAAGTGGCAAACCATTGTATAGTTTATGCGAAAGGAAACAATCAGTCTAGTGCGAGTCTAATTCGCGCACGAAGGATTCCGTACCACCATACAATGGTAGGGATGGTGTGGAGTAAATAGTTTGGATTTTACATAGCAAAATGTTGTTTACCAAGTTATTGGTGCGGGTACTTTCACACTCCATATTCGTAACCAGGTGCATTCATAACTTTGTATGTGGTATTAAATGAACTGTTGTATGGGGGAACCCTTAAATATTTATTTTATTCTGTTTTTTAGTATTTGTTGTCATAGCAGCAACAGAAATACATCATCTGTGAAAATTTCATCTGTCTAACTATCACGGTTCATGAGAATAAGCATGGTGACAGACGGACGGACGGACGGACAGCGGAGGCTTAGTAATAGGGTCCCGATTGGCACCTTTCGGGTATGGAACACTGGAAATTACTGCCACTTTGTTGCCTTCATTTGTACAAAATACGATTTGCACAAAAATGCTAATCTCGCCATGCAATAGCTGCATTTGACATTTTAATATGTACGCATCGTTTTCTATATCCGATGTCAGTCTTTTCGTCGGTGCTCTGCCGTTCTTAATGTGTATGCTGCGTAAACTATATATTTTCTCATTCATTTGCAAAAAAATGAGTAAATGTTCTCTCTTTTCTATCCTAAGTTACTGTTCAATAGCCCTCAGTGAAATTCGTTGTTCGGTGACGTTCGCCAAAAACTGACCACCTTTTCATAAACTCCTCGCTGCGAAGCCAAAACCCTTCAACTAACTGAAGATTTTTTTTAACCGGTTTTCGATCGCCAATTCGGCTGGTTCTATTTAGATATAGTTCCAGCCATCCATTATTTTATTATGGGGCAACATAGATAACACAGCACACAGAGCAATAATTCGTCTTTTCCTATATAATACCAATTTCTTTGCCTTTCGCCCATATGCACTTACGGTAATGATAATAGCAGCCAAGCATTGAATGCCATGCATGGTAGCTTCCTCGTAATCAATTTTATACGCCGTGGGTTTCCAATTTCATACAGTTCAAGTGAAATATTCTTCATAAGTACGTTTCGTCTTGTCAGATAATAAAGCGTATACAAGCAGTACATCATTAGTACTAGTTTCGGTATACTCCCCAAGTCACCATGCAACACCTATAACTGTGCAAATGGTCGAGGGCGGCTCTTAAAAGTGCCGTCACTTAAATGTAATGTAATGTTAGTCATAAGACGTCCTTATTCTTTCGAACAGAAAATTAATAGGTATGCGAACTCTTTCGGTCTTGTCCTCGTAACCAGTCTATAAGAAAAGTGAAATTTTCTAGGCACTTGCACGTTCATTACATCTTTACATACAATTTTATCTACTCCTGATTCTTTGTTCATACTTTAATACATAAGCGTCTTTATATCATGAAATGCTGGGATATTGCATATTAGGTCTATTCCTTTATCCTGAAGAGAACCAACGACATCTTGATAAATCTGACCTATAGGGACATCACCTATTTGCTTTCTTTTCTTTACACATATATCCTTAGAATATTGACTCATATAATCCTAACACGAGCATCCAAAACACGCAACCCAGTCATTGCATTTTGACAGTTCTCCCTGACTGTGCAAGTAGTATTGGTAAGCGCTTTGACTACAAAACATCTCTGGTGAAAAGCAATACAAAATGGCGAGTTGTGCCTTCAAATGGTGCCATAACTCCAGTAAAATTCCAAACAAAGAAAGTGGGATCTCATTTCGTATATAAGTTATTCATTTCATGCAATGATTTTTCCAATTTGTTCATGCTAACAAGATCATTAAATTAAAAATGGTTTTCTCCCGCCATGCTTGGCAAATGTTGCCAGTACGAGAATTAAAACACTTTTCGATTATTGTTGAGTTCGTAATTTCGTAATACAGATAACTTATGATCGAAAAAAACATTTACAAAGGCGAGCTTATCTCTGCTAAGATATTTCTTCCATCGGACCATGAGTTCTAATCCTGTAACAGTCTGTAGTTAGACAGATACAAATCTAGAAGATTACAATCTGACGGATTGAAAACCGTTAGATTGTAATCTCGCGGTTTTCACAATTTTATGGTGACATATCCACATTTTCGTTAATAAGCATGAGATCTCATCTTCACCAACCTTTATTTTTTCAAATCTATTCTAAATATATTCTGACTAAATTAACCAGTAGAAACAATTTATAACATATACCTAAAGTCTATACCATAATTAGCTGCAAAAAAAAGCAGTCACTTTGCCATTTGGCATAGGCCGCTTACACACTGAATGGTACAGTGTCATGCGATTTTCTAATTTTCAATTGAATTCAATTCAATATTCTTAAAAATTGCGGCACGTGATTAGCATCAGTTTAACCAATCCGTTAACTTTGATCAGCGCAAGACACAAGACTACAAGACATAGTATTGACATCGGATTTCTCTTTTTGTTTGGACTAGCTAGCAGAAGACAAACATAGACATACTTACTAAAAGTTTCATTATACCTACAAAGAGTTTCATTATTTGATATCTGGCTGAATATTATATACTCATTCGTTCTTTCATTCCCCTCAAATTTTGACATAACAATTAAATTGAATTTCAACGACTTTGGCTTGTTTTTCGTACTGACTCTTGCCAATCTACATTTGTGATTTTCGCTTTCGTTTTCCTGGACTTCGATATCTCTTTAACTGTTTACCTCGGCTTTGTCACAATGGATACAGATCCAGAACCCACAAATATACGTTCGAAGACTGTGTGTTTGGCAAGTACGAGCTCGACCTGTTAGGAACAGTGACTTTTCGTCTCCTACGAAAAAAAGACTACGGAAAGCATTGACGTCGAATGAAAAATGTATGGTAGTTAACGTTTAAAAACATGTTGTAAGATGTGTAGTCACAAAACCTCTGCCATTACTGGAGTGACAATTAGAAGCGTGTACAACATTACAAAAGAGTACCAATTGAATTCAGAATTAATTTCGCCAAAACAAATAGGACCTAAGCTTACTTTTAAAGACAAGTTTGATGAATTCACTTTCACAGCAATTAGAAGAAATGTCATAAGTTCTTTTACCGACAAGAAGCTCCCACACTATCAAAAATAGCAAGAGAAATCAATGATGAGCCTGATTTACCCACGATGTCACGAAGTAATGTGACGTGTGTATAACCCTGTGGCGCTATCGATATTTACAAACAATTAAACAGTACCGCAGATAAGGTGAATTCATTTATTACCAAACGAAACATGGGTAAACGAGGGGCACACTGTTTCTAAAGTGTGGACTGACACTAAACTGGAAACGTCACGCCAAGCGTTCATGGATGGCCTTACAAGGGGCATGAAGGAACCTTCAGGTAAAGGTAGGTGTTTGATTGCAAGTCACATAGGCAGCACTGAAGGGTTCGTTGACGGCGGCTTTTTACTCTTCGAGGCACATTAAGGGTTAGACGTCTATCACAAAGAGCAAATTCTACCTAAGTTGAAACCCAGTTCGGTGCTCGTTATTGACAATGCGCCTTACCATACAAGACAGATAAACCCTGCGCCTACGACTTCATGGACCAAAGCAAGAATTCAGGAATAGCTAAGCAGCAAAGATATACCGTTTGAAGAAAATATGGTACGAGCACAGCTTGCCATAGTTGAGCTACTAGTAATTAATATGCTTATTTATCTGACTTTTACATGTAGATTGCAGGTATTTTATCTGCACAAATATTTTATTACGGGTATGCAGTGGACGAAATGGCGTCCCAATATGGGAACACTGTGCTGAGATTGCCACCATATCACTGTGAGCTAAACGCTACACAGCTTATATGGGCACAAGTAAAAGGATATATTGCAAGACGTAATAGCTCATTTAAAATGGCCGATGTAAAGAGGCTTCTTAATTAAGGCCTTAATGAGGTAATATGAAGTTCATAAAAAATATAAATAACAATCAAAGACGGTGAATTCAATCATACATTAATATTTTGTTTTTCAGTTTTTTGTTGAAACTCAACCATCGATGTAACAGAACATTTTTTAATAAATGTCCAAGATGGAAGTGACGATGACGATGACAATGATGATGACGAAGAAGAAGAAATATGCGAAGACTCCACATGAATCGCCGCAGTGTACTATTAAGATAAATCAACACCAAAATGAGAAAATCGCATGCAACTGTACCGTTCGGTTTGGACGCGGCCTCAGAACACCTCAGTGTTGTCAACACGTAAAAACCAATTAATACCATTTTACTTTCGGGAAAAAATTGTGTTTGCTACGATGGTATTTTATTTAATTCTTTTCTGGTATAAGTTATAAAATATTATTATCTTTGGCATAGATATGGTTTTTGGTGACACGGGTCTTTTATTAACAGTAAAAAATATACTACCTAGTGTAACTACAAATTTTACTAAGGTATCACTGCTTTTTCACTTTTTTGCAGCTAATTATGGAACAGAGTTTAGAAGAAACTCAAATAATTAAAAATCATCTTTCTTTGAGTAATTAGGTTAACATGAAATTGCCGAATATGTAGAAAAATTCAGATGAGGTGGTAACATTATTTTTATAGGTTCATTTGCGTCTGCGTTCGTCCGACAAGGGAAAGAGATTGAATATGTGTGAGCAAGACGCACACAATTAAAAAATCGTGGTGCGTTGTTTTGACGGCGATTTATTGCGGTCTGAGCATATATCTAATTGCACATCCAGCTCATTCTTGTTAAACTCTTGCTGACACGTATGATAACTTATTTCCAACTCATTTGACAGCTAAGAAAGAAAAATACTAACCACCCAACCAGGGGGGTTACCACAACGTCTTATGCCGATTCAGATTAGTAATCTAATTTGATCAGCAAAATTACCGTGACCGTCCTAAAACAAGTCTTGCCATTAGGTAAATAAAGCCCATTATTTCGAATTGGAATGGAAATGGTAGCCATGGTGATGTAAGAACATCACCATGGCTACGATTCAAATTAGGTTCAAAACAAGAGTTTTGAACCTAATTTGAATCGGAAAACGATTGTGGTAACCCCCCTGATGAACTATATAATAATATAATAATATAATAATACCTTGGACACTATTTACACACATTGATCTAGCCCCAAACTAGGATTCCCTGTATCTTGGGTACTAGACAACGATACACATACTTATATAGATAAATATTAATACTTAGATAGATAAACAACCATGACTAGGGTACAAACATCCGTTCTCATCAAACAAATATTTGCCCCCACCGGGACTCGAACCCGGGACCCTTGGTTTCGTAGGCAGCGTCACTGCCGACTCGGCCATTCGGGTCGTCAGTGACGCTGAACAGAGCGGTTTGTCGGTTGGTAATATATCTTGTGAAATGCCCATCTTTGAAGCATTATTCCTCCAAATCCAGAAAAAAATGTGTTATGAAATCGAAATCCCTATACATGAAATCCCTTTGCTTCGTAGTGTTTGCAAACATCATGTTGTCAATGGATGTTAAATGAAAAGAAAACTACATAGACGTCTTGAGATAAAAAATAATATTGATGTGGCTCTTTCTTCTTCTTCTCTTTCTAGAAATAATCAGTAGTTTTTGAAAAATAGATCAAAAGCACAAAATTTTCGCACTGTCCTACCGCAGCAACTGACGTAGCAGTGTGAGTTGTTATGAACGTTTTAGAGTTCCGTACCCGAAGGGTTCGCTGTCCGTCCGTCTGTCTGTCCATCTGTCACCAGGCTGTATCTCATGAACCGTTTGTTAGACAGATGAAATACAGATGATGTGTTGCCGCTATAACAAATACTAAAAAACAGAATAAAATAAATATTTAAGGGGGTTCTCATACAACAAACGTGAATGTTTTGCTCGTTTTTGCTCGATATTGACAACGGCAGCGCTTGAAATATTGACAGAATATTTAGTTACTTTAAAAATAAATAATAAAATTAAAATAAAACAAATATTTAAGGGGGGCTCCCATACAACAGTCGTGATTTTTTTGCCGTTTTCATAGATAATGGTACGGAACCCTTCTTGCGCGAGTCCGACTCGCACTTGGCCGGTTTTTTGATATGGTTCTATCAAAAATGTCTTCTTACTTTTCCTGAGGGTTCATGGTCCACAGCCCAAATATCCATTCCATATCCAAAATCCAAATTCCAAATGTCTTTATTACTGTAGATATTTACATATACTTAGCAATCGTCATTTTATGCCACTTCTCTACATTGGACCACTGTGGGAGA
Source organism: Argyresthia goedartella (assembly GCA_949825045.1). Classification (NCBI taxonomy): domain Eukaryota; kingdom Metazoa; phylum Arthropoda; class Insecta; order Lepidoptera; family Argyresthiidae; genus Argyresthia; species Argyresthia goedartella. The sequence goes on along the minus strand of OX463828.1, from coordinate 16,580,209 downwards.
AGCAGGGCGTAGAAACTCCCACAGACTGATTTTTAGATCTCTTTTAAAAATTGCTTGTGCTTAACTAATACATAATAAGCAAGAATAAATAATTACAAGATTATTAACAGCGAGGTCTGTGTTGAGCCAGATTAACCCCTACAGTCCCGTCATGTTAATAATCTTGAACGTTGTAATATCCCTTTTTCGACAAAGTCGCTTTAACATGGATTTTAAATTGCTCAAATGGCAATTTCAAGATCTTCCTTTTAATTTTTTATCATTTTAAATCTAACTAGTTAGTGACCCTGACCGTTTGAACCACGGCTAGCTGTGCATCATGAGAGTAATGTCGTACGTGATGTGATGACATAATTCGCCAAGTCATTGTGTACGCCGTAGACGTAGACGGGCAAAAAACCGCATAGTCGGCAGTTCTTTTGGGTTTTTCTTGGTGCTAAACAAACTGAATCAAAAAGGCCGAAAATTGTAGACTAATGAGGACAAATTGTGCCACAAACTTTTTAAGGCTCTGTAAACGTTTGAAAGTTTCGACAATCGGGCGTGGCGTAACGCGCAGGTTACCATATCTCAGGCTCCGTCCTGAGATGTCAGGCTTTTAAGGCTCATCTCAGGCTCTCAGGTTTTGGACCGAGATCTCCGGCTTTTCAGGTTCATTTCAGGATTCAGGATTTTTTGAAATAACAATAAAATATAGTATTTTTTAGATCTTGTTTATTACAGTTACAAATAACAGGAAGAATATTATTTGTTATTGTAATAAACAAGATATAAAAAAACATGGCATTATGTTTTTTTTTACCTACAAAGCTTAAACTCGATTTTCAATGGGAATCAGGCTTTTTAAATTTGGTGTCTGGTAACCCTGCCCCCAAGGCTAAAAATACCGACAGAGATACCAAAGCGAAATCAAGGTTCCAAAAAAACGATAGGTGCCTACACAAGGAGATAAGATCGGAGGCCGCTGAGGTAAGTCAGTCAGTTACCTAGCTATGATTTGATTTGAAGGTCATGCAGCGAAATTGGATGTTATAGTTAAATGGAAACATAACAGTTGTTACAGATGGTATTGTAATACATGGTACATGCACCCTGAAAGGGTATAACAAATAACGGGGTGGCAGGGGCTAGCTCACCGCCCCTCAGCTATGGAGATTGAAGGTTTCCTCACGATGTAAATAGAAAGTGTAGAAAATTCGACCTTTAACGGACTTCAAATGGAACTTGAATGGTAAGTCTTACTTACTTCCGAAGTAGTCCCATTACTATTTTATCAAAATTGTATCAGCTTTTTTGAAATAAACTGTCAAGTGCGACTCGGACTCGCACACGAAGGGTTTTGGACCACCTATCAATGGTATTGAAGTTGCTTGCATATGGATTAGGTATCTTTATTTTTTCTGTTTTTTAGATCGCAAAATGTTGTTGTCGCAAAACTCTACTGAAACCATACATTTCTCTATATATTCCTTTTTCATAGGGCTTGACAAAAGTTTCATGAGAAGTTATTACAATATATACGAACCATTGGTGTCTGTGACCATGTAATGTCAGTGGTTTGGTATCTTGCTTGGGCCAGGCATCAGGATTCAATGCACCGCCCAGCTCTTTATCTAGATGAAGTGATTTACAACAATGATTAATAAATGACTGGTTGCATCAAAACAATAAATCATGTGTTTAAAGCAACTACTTCTTTTATGATAATGCTATCATCTGTACTAAATTAATGATGTATGAAAAATACTAAGTAAGTACTTCTTTTATGATAAAGAAATCTGAGTAATTGTAATTGAAATAATAAATCATGCGTTTAAAAGTTCTACTTATGATTACGATATCTGACTATCTGTACTAAAATAAATAATGACGTATGAAAAAGTACTAAGTAGGTACTTTTTTATGATTAAGAAATCTGAGAAATTGTATTGAAATAATAAATAGTGCGTTTAAAAGTCGTGTTTTATTTAATTATTATGATATCTGACTAATTGCATTGAAATAATGTAATGAACCACGTGTTAAAAAAATGTACTTCTTTTATGATTAATATTTTTTTTCCCATAGACGATTTTTTTTGGCGTCATAACAAAAATTAATGACAAGTGCCTAATCTTTAATATAACAATCGTTTTATTCCTGCACAATGGCATATTTTTTTGGTGCCCAACTGACAAGGCAAGACATGTATTGTCCTTTACATGCTTTTGACCGAGACTGATTTAGTGAAAATGACGCCTCAACAAATTTTTCTCTTCTTTATCACTTCTTATCAACCTCTTTTCAAGGGTTCCATACCCAAAGGGTAAAAACGAGACCCTATTATTAAGACTCCGCTGTCCGTCCGTCTGTCACCAGGCTGTATCTCATATAGACGATACCTCTGGAGATTTTGGAATTGCCATTTGAGCAATTTAAAAAGCATGTTAAGCGACTTTGTCGAAAGAGGGATATTCAAGATATTAATTTCTTTATTTCAGCTAAACTGTGCTTCGCCTGTATCTATCTATATCCTCAATATTCACCCACTAAATTGACTAAGAACTGTCCCTTCACTGTGCTTCGTCTAAGATATTTTGTTCGATATAAGATCGTTTATTCATCGCTGCTTCGCATCCCATATATACTAGCTAACGCAATCAGGCGTGGACCGCAAGGATAAACACACCACCTAATTTACTCTTATTCACCACCCACTAAAGTCAGTCGCGCTCGCCGCGGCTCCTAGTCTCCGCTCGTCCAGCGTGGACGTGCCATGTGTCAAATGTTAAGGTGTCAGTATTTTTTTTCAGCAGATGACAAAAACATACTTTTTTAGCACCGAACTAACATTGTCATAATGAACTACTGTATTGTTAGGGTTCCGTGCCCGAAGGGTACCAAACGGGACCTTATCGCCCCCGCTGTACGTCTGTACGTCCATCCATCAGCAAGGTCAATATGATGAACCGAAATAGGTACACAGTAAAAAATTCACAGAATGATTTAACTATTTGTTTATTTATTTATGTGTAATGGATCCTTTACAAGAAATACCTGTTGATAGTTCAAGAAAAAGGAACACAGCATGCATAATATTGAATAACTAGCTAAAAGTGGGCACAATTGTGCCCCTGCTACCCGATATGAAGAAACCGTTACGCTATGTTATATGTATGTTATCGTGTATCCCTGTTGCCGCTACAGTAACAAATACTGAACTACACGGGGGGGGGGGGGGGGAAGCAGCGATATAGCAAAATGATTATTATTATTATTATTTTATTATGCACAAGCAGCTTAAAGCTGATGCGTGCATATCAGTTCACATTTCACAGCACTTGTTTTATACAATTGTCAAGTCTATTTTTAAAACTGTTCACTGATGGTGCACTAATAACAGTTTCTGGAAGTCTGTTCCACTCGCGGACCACTCGGTTTGATAGAAGGTGTTTGCGTGGGTTACTTGTAAACGAGAGCCCTTGGTTGTAGATTTATGATTCCAATATGATCGTAGATTTCGTGGCTTATAGTTATGACATGGTTGTGGTGGCGCAATTGGTTTGATATCGGTTGTGCAATCTTCAAGTTCTGGATTCGAAGCCACGTTCGGACATAATATTCTGATGTTTTTTTTTAATTATTTTTAGGGATTAATATTTCTTGTACATTGGAACGGAGCCACTCGTGTGCGAGTTCGACCCAAACTTGACCGATTTTTTACTTCTTATGCTCAAAATTGGGCATGCCCCTTACAATCTCTTGAAATTTATTGCGCTTATTGTTACGCGGTCTCAGAGTAATGCCTTTAATGCCCATTTCGTCATCCAAAAAAACACTAACTTATTTAAAATATTTTAATACCTATTTTTGACGCAAAAACCATGTCAATATTCTTTTCAACCGAGGACAGCGCAGCCATTTTACATTTTAAAAACTAGGTTATGAGTCTGACCGGTTGTATGTATGTTAATTTGTGTCACCAGAACATCTAAACTAGTTATCAGATATTGACAAATGAGGTACCTAACGTTAGAAGCGCCTTGATTGTCCACTGGTTATTGGCTATGAGACGTCACACTTAATCTTTGGGAATGGGGAAAAAAGCCATGGATTTAAAAAGGAATTTTGAACATGGACGTGTTCGGCATCAAATGAAAGAGGCAGGGCAGTAGCCAGTTGTAGTGCAGCTCGGGGTTGGCTATCTGCCCATGTGTCGTACGTACCACTATCCTGCTCAGTATTATATAGTTCGGGCGGTTACTCAGTGGGTGATGAAATTCATGTATTTCCTGCGGACGTGAACTACAACAGTTCCCACCCACCCGATTAAGCCACCCGAGACTTGGCTTTTTGATTTGTTCAACAAACAGTGAAGAAATACATTTCATTTCATTTCATTTATTTATTGCATACATGTGGTACATAAGATGTCAAATAACAAATAAAGACCCTAACATGCGCCCTGCTAGGGCATAGCAAACATAGTTTTAAAATAAAAACTAAAACATAAGATAGTAATCTACTTCCTATGGTACAATATCTTAATCTTATAGAAATCTTTCTTTTCTTTATAACAAACTATAAACGTAGTAAAAATAAAAAGTTTATAAAATTTTAACATTTAACAAATTATGCTTGTTGTTGGCTATCTTTGTTGGGTAGGTTCGTAATCATAGAACTCTTCTAGGTTGTAAAATGTATTGGCTATTAGGAATTTATGTAGTGTGTTCTTAAACTCTTTAAAGTTATCTAGGTTTTTTATAGAAGGTGGTAAGTTATTATATATTTTTACGCACATGTTGTAAGGGCCTGATGATACAAATACTAGATTAGAGTCTGTGGCAGCTAATCTAGGTCGAGGTCTAAGGTTTGCTGGGCGTTCGTGCATAGGGAAATCTCTTCCAAATTTCTTACAAATAATGATAGTTCTAAAATATAGATCGAAGTTAAGGTGAGGATTTCGTAGGTTTTGAAATATGGTCGACAGCTGGTCATTCGGTCTATATTAGCTATAATTCTAACACACTTCTTTTGTAGAACAAAGATGTTGTCTATGTCGATATTCTTTCCCCACAGTACGATGCCGTATTGAAGACGAGAATGTGCGTATGCATAGTAAGCTTTCAGGGCGGTTTCTAGATCTGTTGCTTTCTTAATTTCGTATAGGGCGTATGAAAAGCTAGATAATTTAGATTTCAATTTGCTGATATGATGTTTCCAGTTGAGATTCGAATCAATGTGAATTCCCAGGAAGCAATAGTTGTTCACACATTCAATTGGCTTGTTCCTAAATGAAAAGTTTATCTCAAGTGGAGCTCTTTGGTACGGATGAAACTGTATTAGTTTAGTTTTAGTAAGGTTAAGTTCGAGATTGTGGTCTTCGAGCCAGTTGACGATAGTATCAAATGTGGAGTTAAGATGGTTATTTAATGAGTGGACGTGATTGCTTGGGATTAGAACAGAAGTGTTCTGCAAATAGTGTGCACGAGTCTTCGATAACTTTCGGAAGGTCGTTTATATAAATCAAAAACAGCACACATCCAAGAGAGCTGCCTTATGGGATTGATCTGTGTACGATTTTAGTTTTTGATTTTACTTTAGAAATCTCACCTGTCTGATGGTTATAATGATCTATTTCTACATGCTGTGTGCGTTTATCTAAGTAGGAAGCGAACCAATTTAGGGCTATGCCTCGCACGCCGACTTCTGAAAGTTTTTTAATCATGATATTGTGAAGAACCCGGTCATAAGCTTTGCCTATGTTGAGAAAAATGCCAATTTCGTTTTTTCCATTATTAATAACGTCTAAGACATTATTTATGTATTTAAAAACTGCTAGTGTAGTAGACCTTGCTTTTCTGAATCCGTGTTGATTCTCATTAAAAACATTAAACTTTTCGCAAAATGTGTAAAGCTTGTTATACATTGCGATTTCAAAAATCTTAGCAAATGAAGACAAAAGGGCGATTGGCGAAGGGCGATCTGATTATCGACTTTTTTAACAAATTAGAAAAACAGCCGGTATTGAATGATTGGTTTATCAGGAATGCTAACGGCGTGACTAGGTATTGAGGACACTGTTTTAATAAAGATGTAGGGAAGTCGTCAAATCCTGCACTGTTTTTATTTTTTAACTTTTTAATAATTGTGTATACTTCATTGTCAGTTACAGGGTGGATGTAAAAGGAGTTTTCGAGCAGGGTTAGTACTGATCTACCTGGTGGGGTTATAGAGGAGTTGTTAGGGTTTTCGCCCACAGATAGGAAAAAGTCATTGAAAGTATTAGCTATATTTTTCGGATCGTTTATTTTTTTGTTTCCCTCTAGTAATTCGATGTTATTTTTGTTTAATTTCAAAAGTTTGTTTGATGTCTCTTTTACTTATATAGTTTAATTTCCTTGATCTAGTTATTGCCTTTTTTAGAGTTTTTGAATATTCTCTATGATTTTTTGATACCCATGATTAGTTATCCATGTTTGTGTGTTTTTATGATTAAGTTTGATTTTAACTTTTGGTATGCATTAATCCAATGTTTGTTTTATTTCGTTATAAAAAGTATCAAAGTTTTTATCAACGTTTGCAGTGGCTTGTAGTATATTTACCCAATTTATTAAACTTAAATCTGCAATGATTTTTTATGAATATGAAACCGAGGCACATTATGATGTGCCGAATTTGTCAATCGGCCGACGACATATCAACCTATACACAGTCAGGTCATAAGTTCTGTCATACAATAAAAACTTTTGAATTTAGAACGCTGGCCACAAAAAAGTTTATTGAATTCGAATTTCGAATTTTTCATGAAAATAAAAATGTGTACTTTTTAGAATTTTCCTCATTTTTAAATATGGAGTGGACACTTAAAGAAGACCGTGTCGCAGTTATTGCGTTGCATCGTTGCGGTTACGCGCCAATTCAGATTTTCGACTTACTGAAAAATTTGAATATAACCAAAAGATTCGTTTATCGTACCATAAAACGATACAATGAAGACTCTAGTATAGATGACAGGTCAAGAAGTGGTCGCCCTCGCTCTGTTAGGACTCCAGCAGTGATAAAAGCTGTGAAGGTGCAAATTCAAAGAAATCCCATACGTAAGCAGAAACTGTTGGCCCTTCAGATGGGGTTAAGCAGGACCACGGTGAAAAGGGTATTAAATGAAGACTTAGGGCTTAGGGCGTATCGAAGAAAAACAGGATATCGTTTGGACGCTCGTTTAATGGACCTGAGACTGAAGAGAAGCCGCGCTTTGTTGAAGCGGTACGCGGGAAAAAAGCATCGGGAAATTCTTTTTTCGGATGAAAAAATTTTCACAGTGGAAGAGAGCTACAACAAACAAAATGAAAAGGTGTACGCACACAGCAGTGAAGAAGCGAACAACCGTATTCCGCGTGTCCAACGAGGTCATTTTCCATCCTCGCTCATGGTTTGGTTGGGAGTCTCTTATTGGGGCTTAACTGAGGTACATTTTTGTGAGAAAGGCGTAAAAACGAATGCAGTTTTGTATCAAAATACAGTCCTCAAGAACCTTGTGGAACCTGTTTCTCATACCATGTTTAATAACAGGCACTGGATATTCCAACAAGATTCTGCGCCAGCTCATAGAGCGAAAAGCACACAAGACTGGCTGGCGGCGCGTGAAATCGACTTCATTCGGCACGAAGACTGGCCCTCCTCCAGTCCAGATTTGAGTCTGTTAGATTACAAGATATGGCAACACTTGGAGGAAAAGGCCTGCTCAAAGCCTCATCCTGATTTGGAGTCACTCAAGGCATCCTTGATTAAGGCAGCCGCCGATATTGACATGGACCTCGTTCGTGCTGCGATAGACGACTGGCCGCGCAGAATAAAGGCCTGTATTCAAAATCGCGCGGGTCATTTTGAATAAACTTTATTACCATAAGAATCTATGTTTTATTAAGTTCATTTTGCTATATAAATGTTTACATAAATAATAAACATGTCTAAATTATTTCATATTGCACATGTGACAGAACTTATGACCTGACTATGTATATTAACAGCGTACATCGAAGTTTCCCGCACTCTTTTAATTGGTCTTATGTTGACAGAAAACATCGGGAGAAAACCCCCATCTTTCTATAGCTGTGGCGAGGAGCTGTCCCCCTGACACACAAAATGGAATATCGACTCGCTAATTGTGGGCACAACTGTGGCTCTGCGTGTGTGTGTGTGTGACGCTATATTGCGCCTTCATAGAGACTTTACTTGTGTACCTACAACTGTTTCTCGAAGTTCAATCTTATTTCAATCTAACAACTTCTGCTCGAGTCGTTAATCCACTTAATCGAAATATTTTCTGCATTTTATCAACAGATATGAATAGTTATCTTCTCCCATACATTCTTAGGTTATTTCGCAATTTATTTTGTTTGCTCAAAATAAATCATACCGAAGAAAATTATAACATAGAAATAATGTACAGCGACAAGCTTATCTCTAACAAAAGATAAGCTTGTCGTCCAGGAGGTTATACTCTCTTCCAGGAGGTTTATAAGAATCGTGAAAAAAGCTTATTTTGTTCAAACTTAGAAAGTTTAAAGTCATAAGTGAATCAGGTTAGCTACACTTGTATTACAGTAATAGTATTCGGTACAATGAAATAATTCTAAACATTAAATAGGTAACTAAGCTGTAAATATTCGATGTTCCTTCCATACATATATGCCGAGCAGCCACCCAATTTGTATACTATAAAAAAGTCAGAAATTTCCGTTTGGTTTCACGTAAACTGAAAGTCAAAGTCATCTCCTCACTAATTCCACCGACCAACAACGACCGGACTTGGAAATGGCCTTCCGCACGCGGGCTAATCGAAGCGAATCGAGTTTGATACTTATACAAACGCGACTACGATGAATTTCATAACTGGTATTTGCGTAGCCAGTTTTAGGTGAAAAATATCACTTCATTTAGTAATAATAATAACAATAAGTCAAAACAGTAGTAACAATACCGATCATAATATCAACAAATGGAATCATACCGAAGACTCTAAACTAAAGCCTTAAGTTGCTAAATATGAAACCATCCGCCTTCATCCTGCTGCAAAAAGCCGTGATTGCTAATACGTGTAGGATAGTTCGAATATTTTAGGAAACTCATAGATCCTTAGCACTTGGCTACGGCCCGTGATCAGGACTAACTGTAACCTCCTAGAAGAGGAGTGAAAAAAAACTAAGAAACAATAAATAAAAATAATAATACCTTGGACACTATTTACACACACTGATCTAGCCTCAAACTAGGATTCCCTGTATCTTGGGTACTAGACAACGATACACATACTTATATAGATAAATATTATACTTAGATAAACAACCATTACTATGGTACAAACATCCGATCTCATCAAACAAATACTTGCCCCCACCGGGACTCGTACCTGGGACCCTTGGCTTCGTAGGCAGGGTCACTGCCGACTCGGCCATTCGGGTCGTCAATTTAGTGTTTTTTTACATATAGTTTTTTTAACATATACATATAGGTAGTTCTCATATGATGTTTTGAAACTTATAAATTGAAGGAGGGGATGTCTTAAACATATTAATTCCTGTGCACATAGGTCTACCTGTAGTTTTTTTTGTCCTCTCTCGCCTTTGTAGATGTTTTTTCCTTTTCTTTTTTTATATTCACTGTTTTTGTGCATTAAAGTATATTGAATATCGAATATATTTTTTCAAGAGTTGGAATGTAAAGAATATGCTTTAAAGATGGGCATTCAACAATACCCAGTGACTTAGAGTTGCCTTCGAGAACCCTTATAGCTATATGTTATTTCATCCACCTCAAAAAAAAACTATTGGCATAAATATCAAATTTATCAACATTAAATTAGAAACAGTGAGTGAATTTTCCCTATTACGTTTAAATACAGATACAAATATAAATTGGAAAGCACTCACCTAAAAATTACGTTCTAAACTATCTAGATCTGCTTACGCCCTCCGCGAGGTTAAAAAATCGTCAGATTAAAAAACAGCTCTTGTTACCTACTATGCATACGCCTTTGCATGGCTTAGCTATGGTATCCTATTATAGGATAACAACACCGACGCACCAAGCGTTTTCAACTCCGAAAGCGACTTATACGCATACTAGTAAATATAAATCCTCGAGACAGCTTTAGGCCATACTTTAAAGAACACAAAACTCTCACACTTCCCAGTATCTACACATTAGAAACATGTAAATTTGTCCGAAATTACCCCGAATTCTATACAAAACGACAAGATCAAATGTCAACAAATCACATCCTGAGACCACGAAAGGGACTAGCGTTTCCACCTTCTCGACTAAATATTCACTCATCAAGCCCATTATTAATGACCGCGAAATATAATAAGTTACCAGAACATTTAACGACAGAAACTATAGACACCATATTAATTATAACAACTATTGACCACAAAATGTTATTATAATTTAAACGAATATTTAAATTATAAACTATAAAAATTTAAACTAATATAGAACTAGCTTAGTAACATTGCATATAAATAAATAAAATACGTATATAGAATAGGACAATAATATATATTAACACTGACATAGACCATTATATAAATAGAATTTATTCTATCTAGGAAAGTGCTTAAATACGGGTTATAATACTATAGTGTCGTCCTCTCTCATATTGCTGTGCCTGAACAAGGTCCAAAATGTTGTAACTTTTATATCTATGGAATGCAATAAATAAAATTGAACTTGTACTTGAGCTTTCCTTTACACTAAACGCCAATTTGTTATCAACTGCGTCGATTTTGCCGTGGGTTGGTTACTGAATAGGGTCTGTATGTCGTTGTATTGTAGGTGCCGTTATTACTAAATTAAATGTAAAGACGCCAATTACCTGACAAATCCAGTCTGGATGCGCAGCAAAAGACTGAAACACAGCCTTTCCAAGATGAGGCATCTTTCCCGACATATTGAATAAATAAACCACAACACAAAATAAACGGTCGTAAAAGCCAAAGGTGAAATATTTCGCAACCGAATCAACGTGTGACCCTATCAAGAGGCCATCACAGAGTACATTATTATAATGCCATATTGTAGACAACAACTACTTTTTATACTGAACTGCTATGAAGTTGGACTGCTTGAGCAGTAGTGCTCTATTCTACTAGTTCAGATGCAACTTTTATCTGAGATAAGCCCAATTATACCTATCTATTAACGGTTGCATTGTAGGTAGGTTCAGATTATTTTTATTTATTACGCTAACTACGATAGCTAGAGCTAAGTATATACCTGATTAGATATACGCTCTAGTCCTTAACCCAAATAAGTCGAAGTGTATGATAATCGGCTTAAAAATCAGATACAGGCAATAGCATAGCAAATGCTTGATCCGCATGAATGGGGTCGCCATTACACGGGTCCGGGAAGCTCGAAAACTGGGATGGATCACAAACTGGGTTTGAGGGACATGTTTTTGAGGTTGTTATAAACTGCTTCTATAGACTAAAAGTTATGTATAGTATCCGTTACCTTCTTAGCGTTGACCTGCGAATACAGTTAAGTGAAGCCTTAGTACTATCTAAGCTAAAATATTGTATTTTTGTATGGAGCGAGTCTATTTGAGAAAACACAAAAACTCATACAAAGAGTACAAATTGCCTGTGCCAGGTTCTGTTTCGTGATTCCCCTCCAAATGCACGTTATTCATTTTTTAAACAAGGCAAATATTTTAAGGATGAAACCTGTGACGATAAGGAAACATGTCGCCGTACAGCACACTGCGCGCATCCGCCCCGCCCCGCCGCAACCGCACCCCGCAGGCGCCCGACCCCACCGCGCCTCCCGGCCGCCGGGTCATCGAGCAGCGACGATGTCGCAACACCATGGCCCCCACTCCGGGCTGTCGCTGCCCGGCTACTTCGTCTACCGCAAGGACGAGAAGTCCACCAGCGGCCGGGCCCATCGAGGCTTGGCAGTCATCGTCGGCAGGAAGATCGTCCACCAGCTCGCCCAGGAGTATGAATCCCTGTATGCTTTGGGCGTCGACCTCCAGCTCGCCGGCCAGGTGCTGCGACTGTACGCCGTGTACAAGCCCCCCAGTACCCCAATCCGCACCTCCGAGCCACGGGGGTTGCTACAGTCGCCGCCGACACACGTCGATGGCGACCTCAACGCCAAGCACACCGTCTGGAACTCCACCAGGCTGTGCCCAGCTGGACGCGCCATCCTTGCCGACTCCGTGAGCCACAACTACGATGTCATTGGTCCCGACGAGCCCACCCACTTCGATTCGCGGGCCGTTTGGGACACTATCGACGTCGTAGTCGTCAGAGGTCTCCGGACTCCGCCGAGCCAGGAGGTTCTCCCTGACCTCCCATCGGACCATAGGCCAGTACTTCTCGTCCTGGCGGACCTGCCCACCCGGGTCTCTCCGCCAGCATCACGCCAACGCTACCAGTGGGGCGCCTTCACCGCCGTCCTCGACCAGTCTTCGACTACATGTCCAGTCAACCAGCCGGAAGACGTTGACCGCCTGGCATCGCTGCTGACCAGCCAAATCTGAGACGCGCTCGACCTATCATCGCACACCGTAGCTCGCAGGGGGAAGCCGCTCCTCTCCCTGCTGAGCTACGCGCACTCATACGCGATAAGCGCGCTCTCTGGAAGCAGTGGCAGCAAACCCACTGCCCAACGATGAAGACCAGGCTCAACGCCATGACGGTAGAGCTGAAGCGCCGACTTGATCTCCACGCCGAAGAATCTTGGGAACGCCACGTTGAGTCCATGGGCGACCACATCCCCTCCGTGCATCGCCTATGCCGGGATTTGTCGACTACTCCAACTCCCGTCCGACCAATCCTGGGCAGCGGCCTGCCAAGATTTCGAGCCCAAGACCGTGCGGAGATCTTCGCCGAATGCCTCGAGAAGCAGTTCAAGCCGAACCCTACGGATGATGTGGAGCACGTCGCAGCAGTCGAGAGACACCTGCGAGAGTACTTCGCCTCGCCGATAGCTCCCGAAGCGGACCCCACCGTCGTCAAGCCCGGCCAGATCATGCCTGCATTCAGACGGACCATGCTACATTTGCCGCCACGTACTGTGGCGGCCATTACGCACCTGTTTAACGGTATCTTGTGCACGGGCCACTTCCCAACCCAATGGAAGGAGGGCTTGGTCATCATGTTGCCCAAGCCGGGCAAGGACTCCAAGCTGCCTGAGAGCTATCGGCCGATAACTCTACTGAGTACCATCTCAAAGGTGTTTGAGAAACTCCTGCTGGCGAAGCTACTGCCCCACATCCAGCCGCGCCCGGAACAGTTCGGCTTCAGGCCCGAGCATTCTACGACGCTTCAGCTCACCAGAGTACTGAATGACATGACGGTTTGTTTAAACAAGAAGGAATACACTGTCGCAGTACTCCTGGATATGGAGAAGGCATTTGACAGAGTATGGCACGAGGGGTTGCTGTACAAATTATCGACGTCTCCAGCCCCAAGAAGACTGGTCCAGATCATCGCCTCCGTCCTGAAGAATCGCCGCTTCCGAGTGATGGTGGAAGACGCCGTCTCCGAGGAACACCCCGTAGTAGCCGGCGTCCCTCAGGGGTCCTGCCTGTCTCCAGCCTGCTACTTCCAATATACGGACGACATCCCCGTCGGGCCGGGTGCCCAGCGGGCACTCTTCGCCGACGACGCTGCCTACTACGCGTCGTCGATCCAGGCTCGGCACGCTGCCATCAAACTGCAGCGCACCCTGGACATCTTGCCCAACTGGCTCGCCAAGTGGCGGTTGTCCATCAACGTTGGGAAGACGCAGGCGCTCATCATAGGCCAGTCCCCCCTTCCAGCACCACTCCAGCTCCAAGGACAGGACATTGTGTGGTCTCCGCAGGTTAAGTACCTGGGAGTGACCATCGATCGCCGGCTCACCATGAAGCAACATGTCGGCAACGTCGTCAACCAGGTCAAGGTGGCACGCGCCAAGCTGCGTCCACTTCTCGACTCCAGCCTCCCTCTCAGGGCGAAGCTCGGGATCTACAAGTGCTACGTGAGATCCCGCCTCACTTACGCGGCCCCGGCATGGTACGCCCTGTGCTCGGATACAAATAAAGGGAGACTCCGAGCCCAAGAGAACCTCTCTTTGCGTACCATCGTCGCCGCTCCCCGCTACGTGAGGAACGCGACGATCCAGAGGGACCTCAGATGGGAATCAGTGGACCAGTTTGTCCAGAGGCTGGCGAAGGGCATGTTTGCGCGTGCGGATGCTTCTCAAAACCCGCACATGCGCGACATGACGCCGTACCACGCGCGCCCGCCTGACCGCCGCCGCCTGCCACGCGACCTGGTTGCCTAGCCGGCGATCAACCAATGGACTACCTCAAGTGAGAAGATCTCCACCGCCCGCGAGGGCCCCCCGATGACCTGTCCATAAGAGTGGACAGAGGCGCTTCTTCAGGAAGAGATCCGATGATCTGACCCTGACTCCCCACTCCCCAGAATGGGTGCGTGAGAAGATTACCTGATTGATTGAATCGAGACATGGTAGACGCTCCGGCCTCCGTCATCTCCCGTCAGTGGTTCGGCTAGCCGAGTGCACGACGACTCCCCCCTACCCTCACATATATCCGCGTTAGTGGTTCAGCAAGCCGAGTGCACAACGATCCCCCTCCTCTGTTCAAGCCGCGTCCGTCAAGAGCCCGCTTGCCCTGTAGCCCTTCCGGGACCACTTATCTCCAGTCGGTACCTGCGTACCTTACCACCGTACAATTTAGGACCTAGTGCGGCGCACTAAGCGCCTAGTGCTGTTATTAGTTAAGTGTAAATAAATAAATTATTGTGTTATAGATATTGAAGTGATGGTTTTACCTTAAATAGGATCCCTAGACAGGTCCCTGAAAAGGTACTGTAAGGTATATAGTTAGGTTCGATATTTCTCTATGCGATAATATTGTATACGGGCCTCTTTAGAGTGGGTGTTCACTTTGACACTGTTACGTAATTTGTAATTTTAAAAAGAAAGAGGCTTGGATGTGAAAAGTCAATGTGACACACTTCACCATAGGCTTCGGCCAGCGACTGATCTAATTTATATAGTTAGGATTAGCTTAATGGCTATCGAGCCAGTTTGTTCCCTTTTATACAATTTGTAACCATATTCAAAAATAAAAGTTCAAATTCAAATTAATATATAAAAGTTTATAATTGCCTAAAAAAACTGTAGGGCTAGCAAATTCAAGTATAGGTAGTGCTGCGAGAAGTGCTGAGACATTACATTGGCGGAGGCGCCGAACGAATCGGAGATATAAGAAGACCGCTTCATAAGTAATAAGAGGTGACGTCATAAGAAGTGACGTAATAGAAGAGGATAGTGATCATCGATCCAGACCTTTAAGAAAGAGGAAGGATCGAAACTACATTGAAAGGAAGTATATTTCTGTACTTAAGTTTTTAATTTAGGAAATACCTCGTCCTGCCAAGCGAGTGAAGAATTGAATAGAAAAATATTGTGGGAAGATTTTTATTGCAGCGGACATTTTGTGAATTTTTTTATTAATGGAGGATTTGTCAACTTGTTTTTCGGGGCATCCTCAGGAGTCCTTTGAAGACTTTTTAGAAGACTTCAGAGATGCTGCATCGAGGAAGAAATTTATATCGTCGGAGGAATTAAAATTATTATTTCCTTCGTATTTAAAAGGTGGAGCCTTATATTTTTTTAGGGAAATTAGGGGCAGTGCCCAGACATTTGAAGTGGTGGATAAATTTAATGAGGAATTTAGAAGTACAGACTTTGCAGAGAAGTTCTACAATGCCAAGCAAGAGAAAAGAAGTTTGTTGGACTACTTCCATTACTTAGGGGACCTAGCGAGGAAGGCTAGAGTTACCAAAGATGACATTTTTATTACGCAATTTTTAAGATGATTGCAAAACCATCTTAATTATAAATTAATGTTGAGCCATTTTGTAGATAAGAAGGCGCTAAAGGCAGTACTGGTACAGATGGAGAAATTAAGTCCGGGAAGTGATGATAATGTAAATGTGTTTAGGAACCCGGCAAATTTTGGACCGAATTTGGCCCATAGCAATAGAGGGGGGGGGGGGGAGACAGGCCCTTTCATAGTAGTACTAATAATTATAATTTGCGTCCTAGGCAAGCGGATTTTACAACGCGTCGTCGCTAGAGGCCGATAGCGGTGACCAGGCTGATCTGTGGAATGAGGGCCTCATAAGCTCATCAGCGTAGCACGGAGGCGAAACGACCAATGGGGAAGATCGTCGCAGTCTAGGCGGATCAGCAGGTCAGACCATTAGTTTTATATATTGAATTCTTCTAATGTAAACGCGGTAGCTCTTTTAGATACAGGCGCTACGGCTTTATGCATCAGCCAGGCGTTGCAGATCAAGTGGGTGCGAGATGTATGCAAGAAGAGAAGAGACGGGTTAGGGCGGTAAATGGAAGTTTATTGCAAATTGTAGGGAAATGTGTTTGGACAATTTTAACTTTTCACAGGAATTTTTAGTAATAACTGATTTAAATTGAAGCATTATTTAAGGGGTGGATTTTTTAATAAAGAACGGTATAAATATTGATTTTGTTCATTCGTGTATGTGTTTTTTCCAGGGAAAAATACCGTTTTTCAATCATTTCCATACGAAATAAAACACGACACCGGTAAAACGAAATGTCTTGCGCGTAGGGATTCTTTCAAAACAAAAGATAGGGTCGGACTTTCTAGACGGTTCTAGAAGGAAACAAGTGAACTTCGGGGAAACCATGGTTATCGAGGATCGTGACGTGATAGATTGTATCGACTTTCAGTAGTTAAGAAAGGGCGATTACGTTTATTTCTCGGGTTTATCGGATTCGTGCGAATTTGCGTTTGGGGTAGAAGATAAACGGTTTATCGTAAATGAGGATTTATGTAAGAATGATAAGTAGGTATTATTGGCGTTGTTGGATAGGAATGCGGATAGATTTGCGTTTGCAACTGACGAGTTAGGTAGGTCGGAGATAGTGTCGGTCGATATTAAAACTTATGATGAAGAGCCGGTTCATTGTCACCCGTATCGCGTTTCGCCGGTGCAACGAGAAATAATTGAGGAGCAGGTCGCGGAGATGTTGAAACTAGGTGTTATTAGGGAATCCACTAGTTCTTATGCTGCGCCCGTTGTGTTAATTAAAAAGCCCGATGATTCATGGAGGTTTTGTGTAGATTATCGGAAATTAAATAAGAAAATTTGTAGGGATAATTATCCTATTCCGCGGATAGAAGACATTGTCGATAGTTTGGCCGGGGCCAAGTACTTTGCGGAGGTAGATCTCAATTCAGGTTATTGGCAGACGGTTATTACGGAAGGTAGGCATAAAACAGCTTTTGTCACGACCACGGGTCTTTATGAATTTAATGTTGTTCCGTTCGGTTTGGCAACGAGTCAAGCGGTTTTCCAACGGATGATGGATAAAGTTTTAGCGGATTTAAGATTTAAAGGGGTTATGGTTTACGTATACAATGTAATTGTGTATGGTAGAACGTTCGAGGAGTTTGTTTGATATTGACCTGCATAAAATTAACTGGGATTCTGCTCTGGAGCACGAAAACGTTGATGACATACTTAGAGCGTTCGAAGTAACAGTCCTGGAATTATTTGATAAACATGCACCCATAAAAATTACCACCATTAAAGAGAAAACTATGCCTTGGCTGACAAGTAATTTACGGCACATAATGCACCTCCGGGATAATGCTCACAAGACCTACAAAGTGTCAAAATTGCCTGCTCATCGCCAAGAGTACAAATCTTTGAAGCATTTTGCGAATGCCAGTTTGTACGCAGAAAAAAAAGCTTATTTTGAACACCACATAAACAAAAACATAAATAAACCTAAACTGTTGTGGAAAAATCTAAGAGAAACTGCAATACATAACGTTAAGAAATCCATAGATATCCCTGATAACTTCGCTAAATCCGATGAAATGAATGCACACTTTATTAATGTTCCTGGGGACAACTCTGTAACAATATCGGATCTTTCTTTCTTCGAATTTCATAGACATAGTCCGGCTGTTTTCCAGCTTCGTTCTATTAGCGAGTACGACATCGGAAAGATCATTTGTGGAATGGGATCTGACTCCTGTGGATCGGATAACATTACCATGAGCATGATAACTCTGACGCTACCACACACTCTTAAAATAATCACTGAAATAATTAACAGATCGATTTCTACCAGCACCTTTCCGACCCCTTGGAAAAATGCCATTATACGACCTTTTCCAAAAACTAGTGATCCTCAAACCATATCGGATTTACGTCCAATTAGCATACTTCCCTTTTTGTCTAAGATTTTGGAGAAAGTCGTCTACAAGCAGGTCGTCTTGTATGCTGAAAAAATATCTATTCTGCCCAAATTTCAATCAGGATTTAGAAAGAAAAGGAGCACAACATCAGCCCTTCTTGATGTTGTTGACAACATACTCGCGGCGCAGGACTCCGGAAATGGAACAATCCTTACACTCCTGGATTATTCTAGAGCCTTCGACTCGATCAATGTTAGTCTGTTGCTGTCCAAGCTGAGCTACTACGGTTTTGATGTTGCCGCGGTGCGATGGTTTCAAACCTATCTTAGGGCTCGTAGTCAGCAGGTGGTACTAAGGAAGGCCGATGGTAGCTGCGATCAATCACAAACTGTTAGTACCGACAGGGGTGTCCCCCAAGGTTCAATCTTAGGGCCACTATTATTTATCATCTACAGCGCCGATGTCACAAAGTGCATTAATCATTGTCATTACCACATTTATGCAGATGACCTGCAGATTTATACAAGTCTAAATAAAAACAACTTTCTCGACTGCGTTAGACGTATTAACGATGACCTAGATAGAGTGAACAACTGGTCTACGAGGAACGCCTTGGTCTTAAATCCTATTAAGTCCAAATACATGATATTAGGGTCAAAAAATCAGATAGAGACATTTACTAACCTAAATCCACAAGTAACTATTGCAGGTGTCCCTATTGAACGTGTATGTGAGGCCCGAAATCTTGGTATTATCATGGATAACCAATTACGTTTCGAGAAGCATGTTCTTGACGTAGTCAAAAACTGTTTCTATAGACTAAATATATTGTATAGGATCCGAAATTATCTGAGCGAACAAATGCGCATACTACTGTGTGAGTCATTGGTTCTCTCAAAATTAAATTATGGCATTACAGTATACGGGCCCTGTTTGCTCAAACGCACTCACCGGTTGCTGCAAAGAGTTCAGAACGCATGCGCCAGGTTCTGCTTTACCATCCCTTCTCGTAGTCACATTACTCCTTACCTGAACAAGGCCAACATGCTCAATATCAATGGTAGGCTGCAACTACATCTTGCCTCCCTCTTATTTGGTGTGATAAGGCAACAAACACCAGAGTATTTATTTGAAAAGCTCAAATGGCGGGTATCTCGTCACTACATCAACAGGACTACAACCAGCATTTTAACAATCCCTCGACATCGATCAGCTGCTTTTCGGGGCAGTTTCAGGTATCTGGCGACGAAGTGTTGGAACAACCTGCCACCACCAATCCGAGTTCACAATTCTATTGCCAGTTTCAAACTTGCATGTAGAAAACACCTTCTGCACCTGCAGAAGTCAGATGCCTGATTCTGCCCCAGTGAATCCCCGCGTTTGCTAGTTATATTATCTTAAAGCTAAGTCTTTTTAATGTACGTATGTGAATCGGTTAAGTCACTGAACAATCTATAGTATACAATATTTAATATCCCTTATATGTACTCTCAACTATTTTTGCAATTAGTGTTTTTTAATGTATTATTTATTAATTATAATTATATTTCTGATGTCAATTCGTCTCCTACTTAGCTTATCCATCCACTAAATTTTCCTAATTTTTTCCTATAGTTTATTTATTTTCATATCAATTATATATGCAGTTTTAATAAAAAGTAGTTTATTAACACCCACCCTTTATCTTCTCCTCCTTGATAAGGTGCCGACAGAATACCAGCGTTGCAGGACCTCTTGCAGGTTCTGTGGCACATGCTGAGTCGGAACCTATTCGCCGCCTAGGCACACACTTCACGACGTTACTGTCTACTCGTCGCTACAAAATTGTATTTTGCTTTTATTTATTTCTTATTGTCTTGTGTATGTACTATACATATAAGTTACTGTGTGGTATGTACTTTTACTTTTGTGACGCGTGTGTATATTATTGTCTGCGATATTGGTTGTTATTACTCTCTCCTTCAATTGTATGTTTCACTTTTTTTCTTGTCCTCTCATAATTATCGTGTATTTTATGTTGTGTGTGTTATGGCGTAGTCCGAATAAATTGATATTCTTTCTTCTTTCTTACGTTGCAGAAAGTTTTTGGGCGGTTTAGAGAAGCGAACTTGACCTTCAAGCCATCCAAATGTAAATTCGGTTTTTGCGAGATTGAGATGCTAGGTTTTCTAATCTCGAATGAAGGAGTAAAACCTAGTGAGAATAAGTTGAAGGCTATGCAACAGGTTCCAACTCCCACATCTACGAAGGATGTGAAACAATTATTAGGTTTATTTTCTTATTATAGAAAATTTGTATCGAATTTTGCGATAATATCGTTACCTCTCACAAAATTATTGAAAAAGGGGGTAAAGTTTCAATGGAATGAAGAATTGCAGAATTCGTTCGATTATATTAAAAAGGTTATGTGTAGTGCGCCAATACTTTTCTATTATTCGGGGGATAAGTCGGTTACTACAAGAGTTTATGTGGATGCGTCTAACGAGGCGTTAGGTGCAATGTTGATGCAGGGCGTTTAAAAAATGAGTCCGGTTGCCTATGCGTCTAGGAAGTTAACGGATGCGGAGAAAAAATATAGTACGACGAAGAAAGAGTGTCTGGGGTTAGTATGGGCGTTAAAAAACTATAGGCATTATCTTTGGGGATCGTATTTTCAGTTTCTTACAGACCATAGCGCGTTATGTTGGTTACAGTCTAAAAAAGATATGTCTGTTAGGTTAGCGCGATGGTCGTTAGCGATACAAGAATGGGATTTCGAGACAGATACGATGGCAGATTTTTTGAGTAGGAATCCGCTAATGGAAGAAGGGAAACGGGATACAGAAGGACCTCAGTCTTCTTCTCGTTCTGAACCTGATGATGATGGTTTGGAAGTTTTTAGTATTAATGTAGAGTCGTTACAGGCGGATCAAGAGAACGATTCATTTTGTAGTAGATGGTTAACGCGGTTGAGCGAACGTCGGGAAGCGTGGCGTAGCGGTTTTTGTTTGAGAAATAATGTATTATATAAAAGCGTACGTAGAGATGGAGAAATAAGGGAGGTATTAGTATTGCCTAGGTCTTTGTTTCAAATTGTAATGAACGAATTACATGATGAGGCGTGTACAGGAGGTCATTTGGGTTTCGCAAAGACGTTGAAGAGGTTTCGGTCGAAATATTTAATGCCGAAAGCCGATAAGGAGATAGAGCGTTATATAGCTTCGTGCGTACCGTGTCAAGAAAGGAAATTAGTTAAAAGCGTAGCAGATTTGATGCCGATTAGGGTCTCGGATATTTTTGAGAAGGTAGGAATCGACGTGTTAGGAGCGTTTCCACGTTCGTCGAGAGATAACCGATTTATCATAGTCGCGGTAGAGTATGCGTCGCGGTTTGCGATATGTAAGGCGTTACCTAGGGTTACATCGGAAGATGTAGTGCGGTTTTTAAATGAGGAAGTTTTCTGGAGGTTCGGACCGATTAGGGAAATTATTTCAGATAGAGGTACAGTTTTTACGGCGGGAATCGTAAAAGAAACGGTAGAGCAGTTTGGGGCTAAACTGATAGATAGACAAGTACGTTTCACCCAAAGAGTAACGGTTTGGTAGAACGAATGAATAGAACGTTAACTTCGATGTTATCAAAATATTTAGGTAGTAATCAAAGGCAATGGTGCTCAGTTTTACCTTTGTTAGTACATGCGTATAACACTAGCGTGCATGCGTCAACGAAAGTGTCGCTGTATAATATTTTATTTGGTAGGGAACCGTGCTCAGTGGTGGATTATTAGGATTAAACGCAGTTGGTTTAGACGAAACGATAGATGAAAGGGTAAATCGTATGGGTAGGCTGCTGACTAAGGCGTTAGGGAATATTGCGAAAGCACAGCGTGTACAAAAACGGTATTACGATATGAGATCAAAACCCAGATCGTTCCGGGTGAATGACTTAGTTTTGTTATACGTACCAAGGCGGATAACGGGAAGATGTATGAAGTTGGCACGTCTGTATCAAGGACCATACAAGGTCATTGAGATCGTTGGGAGGTCTAATGTGCTGATTCGTCGTCTGAACTCATGGTTACGGGGCGTAATTGTTAACACAAATCGTTTAAAACGCTTTGTGCTGCGTTGAGCAGTTCGTCTGATATTAAATAATTATACATTATGAGTATAATATAATTTTATCCCGGTTGTTGGTTTGTGGTTTATGTATGCGGTATTGTTATGAATTGTTTATTAACCGGTGTTTCTTTTCATGTTGTTGCTGAACTATGATGTTTGATGAGGACCGTTCACCAAAGACCCAAGAAATATCTGTAACATACTAGATTTCCGTGGTAGATTACCTTTATATGAGAAACTTTTATAAACGACAGTTCGTATAATTGTTTGAACTGATCGCCTGGTTTTATCTTTGAGAGCAATAGCTATTCGTCATAGGGTTCTGTTTTGGTTCCTGCGTTCTTAAAGTATGGAGTTGGGATGATTTGGTAAGGGGAGAGTAAGGGTTGTTCATAAAGTTGGTAACGAAGGTTTCTCAATGAAAGTAATTTCTGATGTGGGATAACTCGGGTATTCGATACACATTCGAGATTCTTTGTAGTGTTTTATCTTGGGTAATTGGTTGCAACTCACGGCGATTATCTTAAACTGTTAATAGTAAAAGAGTTGTAGTATCGGTTTTAAAGCTAGTTGATTTCATCGTATTATTGGAACGAATTTTAATGAACTTATTATTCTTAAGCTGTGGCTTAGTAATACGGTTCTATAGATTAATCCGGTTAATATTGTTGACGTTTCCTATATTTGAAAATGATAATTTTTTTCTTTGATCTTTGCCTGCGTTAATTTTTGAAATATTTCCATTCGGTGGAAAGAGTAAATGTTTTTTTTAAGCAAAGATGGAGTTGTGTTAATTTATTTTTAAGAACGGAGGTATTATAGTTGTCTGATAAGTTTTTCGCAAGTTTTTTTTGTCAGAAAGTTTGTCGAATGATAACCATTCGAGAAGCTAAATCTTAGCTAGATTCAGCTGTTTGCCTTCGTATTGTAATTGAGAGTTTTCTAGCGTTAGGTAGGTTAGTGTTAAGCCGCGAATAATTGTATGATGGGATCATAGGGTGTTATAATTTAAGTTTTTTAAGGTGCATAGCCTACACCTTAAGTGTAGTTAGGTTTATATTAAGTAGGATCTACACCCTAAGTATAGTTAAGTGTGTAACTTAACATATGACCTTCGGTCAGTTTATTCTGTTTCATGTCAATTTATTCTTATTCATGTCAATGTTTTGTTTTGGTACTGGTCTTATGCGTGATCAGAATTTAATGTTAGGGTATTTAATGTTTAATTAAGTAGGTTAAATGGGATGGTTGGACAGATAAGGATTAGGGTACTCGATGTTATTTAAGATTATGCTTGCGGCATATTTACTGTTTTTTAGATTTCAAGCATAGCAAGCTCACTTAATGTTAACATTTATGTTTTTTAGATTTTAGACTTTGAGATAGGGTTGTCATTTTTGATTTTAGACTTTGAGTTAGGGTTGCCACTTTGGAAAAAAAAAATCCGTTGGAAAATTTTTTTTTGAAAGGAGGGGGGAATGATTGTAAGTTATATAGTTAGGTTCGATATTTGTCTATGCGATTATATTATATACGGGCCTCTTTAGAGTGGGTGTTCACTTTGACACTGTTACGTAATTTGTTATTTTAAAAAGAAAGAGGCTTGGATGTAAAAAGTCAATGTGACACACTTCACCTTAGGCTTCGGCCAGCGACTGATCTAATTTATATAGTTAGGATTAGCTTAATGGCTATCGAGCCAGTTTGATCCCTTTATACAATTTGTAACCATATTCAAAAATAAAAGTTCAAATTCAAATTCATATATATCGGCGCAACTTTGTCGCGACAGCAACGATAAAATTACTTTGATTCTATAATTGCCTAATTAGGATTTTCTTATGATTTTTAATATTTCTATACCGTTCAAAGTTAATCATAGTTTGTCGTGTGTGACGATTTATCTCTTTTTAATTAATCAGTGTTTAGTTTGATAAGCGATACCCATGTACTTCCTGTTTATTCATCACTAAGCAACAGATTAGTGATCAATAAACAGTCGTTTATAACCATTGATGAATCCATCAATTGTTATGAACGTTATTATTATCTAAATTAGTTTTCGCAATCAATCTATTGTCAATCTACATTTGTTTACGTAACTAAGCGTTGTCCGATTATAAAGTGTTTAAAATGCGTACACCGCGTTGTTTGGTGCTATTTCGTTGTTCCGAGAAACCTATTGAGTTTTATTATTATTGTGTGTAAGTGATCTGCAGTTAATTGTGATCATTAGCTAAAATCATAAATTGAATTACTTAAGTTAACATTGTGATTAATCTTATAAGCAATGGCTGTTTAATTATAAAGAGTCTCAATGACTACAATTTGTAAACGCTGTGAATCTAGGCAAGAGCGCGCGGCTTGTTCTGATTGGTGGACGATATACGAGCTTCCACTAAGGTGGCGCTTCGCGCGTTTTTGTTTTGCCTCAATTCACCGCGTGCAAAAATACGTCACTTTTGGCGGAGACGTTGCTGTGGGCTGGTCGAAAAATAAATAACGAGCTAAGTATTCTTACTGATTTATTTTCTCTTTGTTATTTTCTTTCATTCCTTTTAGCTTTCTCTGTCCAATTGTAGCTTCGTTTTTTTTAAGGTGGTTAGGGTCCTAGGTCTATGGCAGATGATAATCGTGATGTCAGCAATGCTGACATCACAGTTTCTAAAAACCCTGATGCTGCCCCTCCTTCGTCATCAGAAGTGGGATCGAATCCCACTTCCGCTGGTCATTCTGGTACGTCTCCTACTGTTAGTACGGGCCTAGGAAATCTTCCGGCTGAATTGCTGACTCAGATGATGTAGACGATGAAACAAATGTCTGAGCGACTCGTCTCTCAACAAAACAACAATAAGGTAAGGATTAACGACATTTTTCTACCTTCTTACGACCCTGATTCAAACGTTGGGGTTCGAGAATGGTGTCAACATATCACTAAAGCAATAGAAATGTATAGCCTCAACGATTTTGAAGTCCGTACGAAGGTAGGAAGCTTGCTAAAAGGCAGGGCCAAATTGTGGGTTGATAATTGGCTTGTAACCACATCAACATGGCAGGAGCTCAAGGAAAATCTCATTACTACGTTTGAACCTGAAAACCGTTACTCTCGAGACATTGTGAAATTTCGTGAACACTCCTACGACGTAAGTTAGGATATTTCTGAATTTTTGTCACGAGCATGGGTGTTGTGGCGCCGTGTCACTAAGGACAAACTCGAAAACGGCGATGCAGTTGAAGCAGTCATCGGATGTGTGAGTGACGAACGACTTCGAATCGAGTTGCTGAATGCCCGGGCCACTTCGGTCCCTGAGCTTATTTCGGTGGCTTCCTCAATCAGAACCAAACGCCCTCACGGAGCGAACGCATCTCAAGTGCCAAGTAAGCGGACGCGTTTTGATAATCAAGCACCGCTTCACTGTAAATATTGCAATAAAATTGGGCACCAGGCTCGTGACTGCCGTTTTAAGCCGTCTGAAAACGTTCAACAACAACAATCGGGACGCGGTTGGTTCAAGGCCGACCTGTACTTCTTGCCATAAAGTGGGGCACAGTTTTGATAACTGTTTTAGACGAGACGCAGCGGTTATCTCCAAGGTAAACTGCATCGGACAAAAGAAACTTACGCCAATGCAGGTAACTATTGGTGACTTATCATTCCAAGCAGTGTTTGATAGCGGAGCGGAGTGCTCAGTTGTTCGAGAGTCAATCGCAGCCAAACTGCCCGGGCGAAGAATTAACGCTGTAAACTACTTGCAAGGTATCGGTCAGTTTCCCGTTATTTCGCTAACAACTCTAAAAACTATATGTGTTATTGATCAGGTCAATGTGGAACTTGAATTTTTCGTTATACCAGACTACGAAATGTCATCCGGCCTCTTGATTGGCATGGACCTCATCAAGAACACAAATCTTAACGTGCTGGTTACTTCCAACGGGGCTGTATTGGTTCGCCAACAAACAGTGATGCATCTGCGTTCTAATAATCCAATTTTTGACAAAATAGATTGTGACCTTAAGAACGGTAGTGAAATCGAGCAATTAAAGATCTTGCTCAATAAATTCGCACACGTATTTATCCGTGGTTTTCCGAAAACGCGCGTGAATACCGGCGAATTAGAGATCCGTTTGAAAAACCCGGATAAGTACGTAGAACGTAGGCCATACCGCCTCAGTCCAGTTGAAAGAGCAAGGGTGCAGGAGATAATTAAAGATTTGCTCGAGTTCAATATAGTTCGGGAGAGCAAGTCCCCGTACTCAAGCCCGATCATCCTTGTTAAAAAGAAGAACGGGGATGATCGCCTTTGTGTTGACTACCGGGAATTAAACACAAATACCCTAAGTGATCACTACCCTCTTCCATTAATTTCGGACCAAATAGATCACGGACATTACTACAGAAATCTGGACATGGCGTCAGGATTTCACCAGATCCCTGTAGCGGAGCCTTCGATTGAAAAGACCGCATTCGTCACCCCAGACGGTTTATACGAATATCTCACCATGCCCTTCGGTCTGAGCAATGCCTGCTCTGTCTATCAGCGTTGTATTAACAGGGCACTTCAACCGTTGCTGGGCAGTGCCGGCATAGCCCAGGTCTACGTTGATGACGTCCTTAGTAAATGCACAGATTTCTCGCAAGGTATGTCACACCTCGAACAAATCCTGATCTCACTGGAAAGGGCGGGTTTCTCTATCAATGTGGAGAAATCTACCTTTTTCAAACGATCCATTGAGTACCTAAGCAATGTCATTTCGGATGGTGAAGTCCGCCCTAGCCCACGCAAAGTGGAAGCTTTACTGAAATCACCCATTCCAACAACAGTAAAACAGGTTAGGCAGTTTAACGGCCTTGCTAGCTACTTCCGACGCTTTATACCTAACTTTTCAAGGATCATGATCCCACTCTACGAGCTTACTAAAAAGGACGCAAAATGGGAGTGGACGGAGCGACAGGAAGCAGCGCGCCTTGAACTCATCCAGCACCTTACATCTGCACCTGTACTGACCATATTCAGGGAGGATGCTGTCATAGAACTGTATACAGATGCGAGTAGCCTTGGATATGGCGCCGTTCTCATTCAGGTAATAGACGGGCGCCAACATGCAGTCGCTTATATGAGCATGCGTACAACTGATGCAGAAAGCCGCTACCACTCCTACGAGCTGGAGACCCTGGCAGTTGTGCGAGCCATAAAGCACTTCCGTCAGTACCTTTATGGAAGGAAATTCAAGGTCATCACGGACTGCAACGCCCTGAAGGCGTCTAAAAACAAGAAAGAACTCTTGCCTCGCGTGTATCGCTGGTGGGCCTTCTTGCAGAATTACGATTTCGAGGTGGAGTATAGAAAAGGTGAGAGGCTCCAACACGCAGACTTCTTCAGTCGTAACCCTGAAACACTGCAGGTAAACGTGATGAACAAAGACTTAGACTGGGTGAAGGTGGAGCAACGTCGAGATGGAACATTACGTCCTCTCATCGACACCCTGGCTGGTGGTAAGCCTGTTCAAGATTACTTGCTTGAAGATGGAGTACTGAAGAGAGTCTACCAGGATCAAGTGCTGGGTCAGAAAAAGGCAGTTGTCGTACCAAAAGCGTTCCAATGGAGCCTCATCAACACTTACCATAACGCGCTCAAGCATACCGGATGGGAGAAGACTTTGCAGAAGATCAAGGAATCTTACTGGTTCACCAAAATGAGCTCGGTGGTACGTACATTTGTTGATAATTGCGTGACATGCAGAACATCAAAAGGCCCATCGGGTGCAGTGCAGGCTCAACTCCATCCGATACAGAAGCCCACGGCCGCCTTTCAGGTGGTCCATATGGACATCACTGGAAAACTAGGCACCACCAACGACCATGAGTACGTGATTGTCACCATCGATGCCTACTCAAAGTATGTACTTTTAGATTACGCTACCAACAAAAACCCCAGCTGCACTCTGGCAGCTTTGAAACGAGCTGTGCACCTGTTTGGCACGCCGGTCCAAGTGATTGTCGACGGCGGCCGCGAGTTCCTCGGAGACTTTAAGATCTACTGCGATCGGTATGGCGTCAACATACATACTATATCGCCAGGAGTAAGCCGAGCAAATGGGCAGGTTGAGAGGGTCATGGCTACACTCAAAAACGCCTTAATCATGATAAAGAATTATGAGACTGAGCGCTGGCATACTGCCCTCGAAGGACTACAACTGGCGATGAACTGCACCGCTCACAGAGTAACGGGTGTAGCACCCTTGGCACTGCTAACAAGGCGCACACACTGTGTACCGCCGGAGCTGCTGAACCTGGTAAATATCGAGGAAGAAACTGTTGACATTGATCGTCTACAGCAACACGTTCAACAACGAATGATAACCAATGCCGACAAAGATAAACTACGCTTCGACGAACGGAAAGCACGCATTCATCCTTTTCAAAGAGGCGACTACGTACTAAAAAAAAATAACCCTCGCAATCAAACATCAATGGACCCAAAATACAGCGAGCCCTATGAAATATACAGGGTTCTAGAAAATGACCGTTACATTGTAAAAAAAGTTGTTGGCAGAGGACGACCCCGTAAGGTTGCGCACGATCAGCTGCGTCGAGCGCCGCAGCCGGGAGAGCATGTGACCGTATCGGCGGGTGCTGACGATGACCACAGCGCTGCAGCCGACGCAACTTCACAAAATGAGGCACCTGATCCCGTGCCTTCCACCTCGAGATCTAACCTGGATGAGACGAGAGAGCTGTTGACAAAATCCTAGGTAAGTTGAATAACCTACCTACCTATCTTCTTTATTTTATTTTTTTTAATCAACAATATTTTTCATTCCTAGTTGCCTCTACTACCCTGTAAGTATAGGAACAGTGTAGCTGTGAGAGGTTACAAAACAATTACAAGTCCCATTCATTTCAGAGCCCCTGTGTACCACGGTCATTGACCTAGAGCACAGCATCGACCTTAATCCAATATCCTTTAGAGCCTCTGTGTACCACGGCGTACGAGACCGCCCAGAGCACAGCATCATTCCCTTTAAAACAATCCACGAGAGCACTATTATTTTCCCATTTATTTCAGAGCCCCTGTGTACCACGGTCATTGACCTAGAGCACAGCATCGACCTTAATACAATATCCTTTAGAGCCTCTGTGTACCACGGCGTGCGAGACCGCCCAGAGCACAGCATCATTCCCTTTAAAACAATCCACGAGAGCAATATTATTTTCCCATTTATTTCAGAGCCCCTGTGTACCACGGTCATTGACCTAGAGCACAGCATCGACCTTAATCCAATATCCTTTAGAGCCTCTGTGTACCACGGCGTACAAGACCGCCCAGAGCACAGCATCATTCCCTTTAAAACAATCCACGAGAGCATTATTATTTTCCCATTTATTTCAGAGCCCCTGTGTACCACGGTCATTGACCTAGAGGACAGCATCGACCTTAATACAATATCCTTTTGAGCCTCTGTGTACCACGGCGTACGAGACCGCCCAGAGCACAGCTTCATTCTTATTCCTAAAATACATACAACGTTCGTTGACGTATTGAGACGTTCACCGAATAATCAATAATTGCAACCTGTCATTATTGTACGATGAGTTTTACAAATGAGACAAACAATTGCTTTTAATGCAAATCTAAATTATTAATAACTTTTCATTGCTTTCGAAATCATGCCCTTTAAACTAGGTAGTTCGGTGGACAGATACCTAGTTCAAAAAGAAAAATGTTTCTCCTTCACAGATCAAATTTGGCGGCTGGTGCAGAGCGAGCGCCGCCTCTCAGAATGGCCGTATCGGCGCAACTTTGTCGCGACAGCAACGATAAAATTACTTTGTTTCTTTAATTGCCTAATTAGGATTTTCTTATGATTTTTAATATTTCTATACCGTTCAAAGTTAATCATAGTTTGTCGTGTGTGACGATTTATCTCTTTTTAATTAATCAGTGTTTAGTTTGATAAGCGATACCCATGTACTTCCTGTTTATTCATCACTAAGCAGCAGATTAGTGATGAATAAACAGTCGTTTATAACCATTGATGAATCCATCAATTGTTATGAACGTTATTATTATCTAAATTAGTTTTCGCAATTAATCTATTGTCAAACTACATTTGTTTACGTAATTAAGCGTTGTCCGATTATAAAGTGTTTAAAATGCGTACACCGCGTTGTTTGGTGCTATTTCGTTGTTCCGAGAAACCTATTGAGTTTTATTATTATTGTGTGTAAGTGATCTGCAGTTAATTGTGATCATTAGCTAAAATCATAAATTGAATTACTTAAGTTAACATTGTGATTAATCTTATAAGCAATGGCTGATTAATTATAAAGAGTCTCAATGACTACAATTTGTAAACGCTGTGAATCTAGGCAAGAGCGCGCGGCTTGTTCTGATTGGTGGACGATATACGAGCTTCCACTAAGGTGGCGCTTCGCGCGTTTTTGTTTTGCCTCAATTCACCGCGTGCAAAAATACGTCACTTTTGGCGGAGACGTTGCTGTGGGCTGGTTGAAAAATAAATAACGAGCTAAGTATTCTTACTGATTTATTTTCTCTTTGTTATTTTCTTTCATTCCTTTTAGCTTTCTCTGTCCAATTGTAGCTTCGTTTTTTTTAAGGTGGTTAGGGTCCTAGGTCTATGGCAGATGATAATCGTGATGTCAGCAATGCTGACATCACAGTTTCTAAAAACCCTGATGCTGCCCCTCCTTCGTCATATATAAAAGTATATAATTGCCTAGAAAATCTGTAGGGCTAGCAAATTCAAGTATAGATAGTGCTGCGAGAAGTGCTGAGACATTACAGTACTGTAAGGTATATTGTTAGGTTCGATATTTGTTCGACACTGTTAGGTAATTTGTAATTTTAAAAGAAATAGGTTTTGATGTGAAAAGTCGATGTGACACACTTCACCTTAGGCATCGGTCAGCGACCGATGCAAATTGGATAGTTAGGATTAGCTCAATGTCTATCGAGCCACTTTGATCCCTTTTATATAAATTGTAACCATATTTGATCAATCAATAAACACAAGTTTGGTGTTACTAACGTCTTCCTAATTAAACTCCCTAGCCCTACAGATTATGTAGGAAATTATAGGTGGTGTTCAAGAACTGCTGCGATCTTACATTTGTGGAGGCGCCGAACAAACCGGAGATATAAAAAGACCGCTTCATAAGAAATAAGAGGTGACGTCAAAAGAAGTGATGTCATAGAAGAGAATAGTGATCGTCGATCCAGACCTTGAAGAAACGAGGAAGGATCGAAACTACATTGAAAGGAAGTATATTTCTGTACTTAAGTTTTTAATTTAGAAATTACCTCGACCTGCCAAGTGAGTGAAGAATTGAATTGAAAAATATTTTTGGAAGATTTTTATCGCAGCGGACATTTTGTGAAAATTTTTATTAAATAATTTCATAAAATATTTATAGGGAAGATTTAAATTTTAATAATATTATGGAGGATTTGTCAACTTGTTTTTCGGGGAGTCCTCAGGAGTCCTTTGAAGACTTTTTAGAAGACTTCAGAGATGCTGCATCGAGGAAGAAATTTATATCGTCGGAGGAGTTAAAATTATTATTTCCTTCATATTTAAAAGGTGGAGCCTTATATTTTTTAGGGAAATTAGGGGCAGTGCCCAGACATTGGAAGAGGTGGTGGATAAATTTAATGAAGAATTTGGAAGCACAGACTTCGCAGAGAAGTTCTACAATGCCAAGCAAGAGAGAAGAAGTTTGTTGGACTATGTACTTTCATTACTTAGGGGACCTAGCGAGAAAGGCTAGTGTTACCAAAGATGTCATTTTTATAACGCAGTTTTTAAGAGGATTGCAAACCCATCTTAGAAATAAATTAATGTTGAGCCATTTTGTAGATAAGCAGGCGCTAAGGGCTGTACTCGTACAGATGGAGAAATTAAGTCCGGGAAGTGAAGCTAATGTAAATGTGTTTAGGAACCCGGCAACTTTTGGACCGAATTTGGCCCATAGCAATAGAGGGGGGGGGGGGGGGGGGGGGGTGTAAGGCCGTTTCATTCTTTTAGGGCTGCACAATTTAATCAAAGCCCTACTCAAGACCAACGACGAACGCCGAATGTTTCGCCGTCGTCAAGTGGTCAGGAACCACATATTAGACCTAGTACTAAGATTATAATTTGCGTCCTAGGCAAGCGGATTTTACAACGCGTCGTCGCTAGAGGCCGATAGCGGTGACCAGGCTGACCTGTGGGATGAGAGCCTCGGACGAGCTCAGCAGCGTAGCACGGAAGCGAAACAACCAATGGGGAAGATCGTCGCAGACGAGGCGGATCAGCAGGTCAGACCATTACTTTTATTGAATTCTTCTAGTGTAAACGTGGTAGCTCTTTTAGATACAGGCGCTACGGCTTCATGCATCAGCCCAGCCGTTGCAGATCAAGTGGGTGCGAGATTTATGCAAGAAGAGAAGAGACGGGTTAAGGCGGTAAATGGGAGTTTATTGCAAATTGTAGGACAATTGGACAATTTTAACTTTTCACAAGAATTTTTAGTAATAACTGATTTAAATTGTAGCATTATTTTAGGGGTGGATTTTTTAGTAAAGAACGGTATGAATATTGATTTTGTTCATTCGTGTATGCGTTTTTTCCAGGGAAAAATACCGTTTTTCAATAATTTCCATACGAAACAAAACACGACACCGGTAAAACGAAATGTCATGCGCGTAGGGATTCTTTCAAAACAAAAGATAGGGTCGGACTTTCTAGACGGTTCAAGAAGGAAACAAGTGAACTTCGGAGAAACCACGGTTATCGAGGATCGTGACGTGATAGATTTTATCGACTTTCAGGAGTTAAGAAAGGGCGATTACGTTTATTTCTCGGGGTTATCGGATTCGTGCGAACTTTCGTTTGGGGTAGAAGATAAACGGTTTATCGTAAATGAAGGTTTATGTAGGAATGATAAGCAGGTATTATTGGCGTTGTTGGATAGGAATGCGGATAGATTTGCGTTTGCAACTGACCAGTTAGGTAGGTCGGAGATAGTGTCGGTCGATATTAAGACTTATGATGAAGAGCCGGTTCATTGTCACCCGTATCGCGTTTCGCCGGTGCAACGAGAAATTATTGAGGAGCAGGTCGCGGAGATGTTGAAACTAGGTGTTATTAGGGAATCCACTAGTTCTTATTCTGCGCCCGTTGTGTTAATTAAAAAGCCCGATAATTCATGGAGGTTTTGTGTAGATTATCGGAAATTAAATAAGATAATTTGTAGGGATAGTTATCCTATTCCGCGGATAGAAGGCATTGTCAATAGTTTGGCCGGGGCCAAGAATTTTGCGGAGTTAGATCTCAATTCAGGTTATTGGCAGACGGTTATTACGGAAGGTAGGCATAAAACGGTTTTCGTCACGACCACGGGTTTTTATGAATTTAATGTTGTTCCGTTCGGTTTGGCAACGAGTCAAGCAGTTTTCCAACGGATGATGGATAAAGTTTTAGTGGATTTAAGATTTAAAGGGGTTATGGTTTACGTAGACAATGTAATTGTGTATGGTAAAACGTTCGAGGAGTTTACCGATACGTTGCAGAAAGTTTTTGGGCTGTTTAGAGAAGCGAACTTGACCTTCAAGCCATCCAAATGTAAATTCGGTTTTTGCGAGATTGAGATGCTAGGTTATCTAATCTCGAATGAAGGAGTAAAACCTAGTGAGAATAAGCTGAAGGCTATGCAACAGGTTCCAACTCCCACATCTACGAAGGATGTGAAACAATTATTAGGTTTATTTTCTTATTATAGAAAATTTGTATCGAATTTTGCGAGAATATCGTTACCTCTCACTAAATTATTGAAAAAGGGGATAAAGTTTCAATGGAATAAAGAATTGCAGAATTCGTTCGATTATATTAAGAAGGTTATGTGTAGTGCGCCAATACTTTCGTATTATTCGGGGGATAAGTCGGTTTCTACGAGGGTTTATGTGGATGCGTCTAACGAGGCGTTAGGTGCAGTGTTGATGCAGGGCGTTGAAAAAATGAGTCCGGTTGCCTATGCGTCTAGGAAGTTAACGGATGCGGAGAAAAAATATAGTACGACGGAGAAAGAGTGTCTGGGGTTAGTATGGGCGTTATGGCACTATAGGCATTATCTTTGGGGATCGTATTTTCAGGTTGTTACAGAACATAGCGCGTTATGTTGGTTACAGTCGAAAAAAGATATGTCTGGTAGGTTAGCGCGATGGGCGTTAGCGATACAAGAATGGGATTTCGAGATAGTACATTGCTCGGGGAAAAGCAATGTAGTGGCATATTTTTTGAGTCGTTACAGGCGGATCAAGCGAACGATTCATTTTGTAGTAGATGGTTAATGCGTTTGAGCAAACGTCCGGAAGCGTGGCGTAGCGGTTATTGCTTGAGAAATAATTTATTATATAAAAGCGTACGTGGAGATGGAGGAATAAGGGAGGTATTAGTATTGCCTAGGTCTTTGTTTCAAAATGTAATGAACGAATTACATGATGAGGCGTGGACAGGAGATCATTTGGGTCTCGCAAAGACGTTGAAGAGGTTTCGGTCGAAATATTTTATGCCGAAAGCCGATAAGGAGATAGAGCGTTATATAGCTTCGTGCGTGCCGTGTCAAGAAAGGAAAGTAGTTTAAAGCGTAGCAGATTTGATGCCGATTAGGGTCTCGGATATTTTTGAGATGTTAGAAATCGACGTGTTAGGAGCGTTTCCACGTTCGTCGAGAGATAACCGATTTATTATAGTCGTGGTAGAGTATGCGTCGCGGTTTGCGATAAGTAAGGCGTTACCTAGGGTTACATCGGAAGATGTAGCGCGGTTTTTAGTTGAGGAAGTTTTCTGTAGGTTCGGGCCTATTAGGGAAATTATTTCAGATAGGGGTACAGTTTTTACGGGGGCTAAAATGATACATACAAGTTAGTTTCACCCACAGAGTAATGGTTTGGTAGAACGAATGAATAGAACGTTAACTTCGATGTTATCAAAATATTTAGGTAGTAATCAAAGGCAATGGTGCTCAGTTTTACCTTTGGTATTACATGCGTATAACTACAAAAACGGTATTACGATATGAGATCAAAACTCAGATCGTTCCGGGTGAATGACTTAGTTTTGTTATACGTACCAAGGCGGATAACGGGAAGATGTATGAAGTTGGCATGTCTGTATCAGGGACCATACAAGGTCATTGAGATCGTTGGGAGGTCTAATGTGCTGATTCGTCATCTGAACTCACGGTCACGGGGCGTAATTGTTAACACAAATCGTTTAAAACGCTTTGTGCTGCGTTGAGGAGTTCGTCTGATATTAAATAATTATACATTAGCGGCCCTACTAATAAAAAAAGTTATTTACAGTTTAACTTATACAGTGTTTTGTCCTTTTCATACGTCGAGTAAATGGCAAATTTCAAAGCAAGACAAAACATTGTATAAGTTAAACCGTGAATAACTTCTTTTATTAGTATAATTTTATCCCGGTTGTTGGTTTGTGGTTTATGTATGCGGTATTGTTATGAATTGTTTATTAACCGGTGTTTCTTTTCATGTTGTTGCTGAACTATGATGTCTGATGAGGACCGTTCACCAAAGACCCAAGAAATATTTGTAACATACTATTTTTCCGTGGTAGATTACCTTTATATGAGAAACTTTTATAATCGACAGTTCGTATAATTGTTTGAACTGATCGCCTGGTTTTATCTTCGAGAGCAGTATGACGAGGCAATAGCTATTCGTCATAGTGTTCTGTTTTGGTTCCTGCGTTTTTAAAGTATAGAGTTGGGATGATTTGGTAAGGGGAGAGTAAGGGTTGTTCATAAAGTTGGTAACGAAGGTTTCTCAATGAAAGTAATTTCTGATGTGGGATATCTCGGGTATTCGATACACATTCGAGATTATGTGTAGTGTTTTAACTTGGGTAATTGGTTGCAACTCACGGCGATTATTTTAAACTGTTAATAGTAAAAGATAGTTAACTGAATTCCAATGGATTAGTTGAGATGTTTATTAGTTGTAGTATCGGTTTTAAAGCTAGTTGATTTCATCGTATTATTGCGACGAATTTTAATGACCTCATTCTTAAGCTGTGGCTTAGTAATACAGTTCTATAGATTAATCCGGTTAATATTGTTGACGTTTCCTATATTTGAAAATGATAATTTTTTCTTTGATCTTTGCCTGCGTTAATTTTTGAAATATTTCCATTCGGTGGAAAGAGTTCACAATGTGGTGATTTAAATGAATTTTTAAGCAAAGATAGAGTTGTGATAATTTTAAGAACGGAGGTAATATAGTTGTCTGATAAATATTTCGCTAGTTTTTTTTTGTCAGAAAGTTTGTCGAATGATAACCATTCGAGATGCTAAATCTTAGTTAGATTCAGCTGTTTGCCTTCGTATTGTAGTAGATAGTTTTCTAGCGTTAGGTAGGTTAGTGTTAAGCCGCGAATAATTGTATGATGGGATCATAGGGTGTTATAATTTAAGTTTTATAATTAAGTTTTTTAAGGTGCATAGCCTACACCTTAAGTGTAGTTAGGTATATATTAAGTAGGATCTACACCCTAGGTGTAGTTAAGTGTGTAACTTAACATATGACCTACGGTCAGTTTATTCTATTTCATATCAATTTATTCTCGTTCATGTCAATGTTTTGTTTTGGTACTGGTCTTATGAGAGTTTAATGTTAGGGTTTGTTGGATGGTTGGTCGGATTAAGTTAGGGTTAGTCGGATGGTTGGTTGGATAAAATTAGGATTAGGGTATTTAATGTTTAATTAAGTAGGTTAAATGGATGGTTGGACGGATAAGGATTAGGGTACTCGATGTTATTTAAGATTATGCTTGCGGCATATTTACTGTTTTTTAGATTTCAAGCATAGCAAGCTCACTTAATGTTAACATTTAATGTAATATCATTTTAGATTTTAGACTTTGAGTTAGGGTTGCCACTTTGGAAAAAAAAACCTTTGGTTTTTTTTTTTTTGAAAGGAGGGGGGAATGATTGTAAGTTATGTTCGATATTTGTCTATGCGATAATATTGTATACGGGCCTCTTTAGAGTGCGTGTTCGCTATGACAATTTTAGGTAATTTGTAATTTTAAAAGAAAGAGGTTTTGATGTGAAAAGTGGCCGTGACACACTTCACCTTAGGCATCGGTCAGCGACCGATGCAAATTGGATAGTTAGGATTAGCTTAATCGAGCCAGTTTGATCCATTTTATATAAATTGTAACCATATTTGATCAATAAACACAAGTTTGGTGTTACTAACGTCTTCCTAATTAAACTCCCTAGCCCTACAGATTAGGTGAGCAATTATAGGTAGTGTTCAAGAACTGCTGCGACCTTACAGTACACATATACATTGAGTCGAGAGTATAGGACAATTGCTAGGCCGAGCAACGTCTACGTGTGAACCGAGCTGAGCTACGAGGGGCTGATCCCTGTTGGAAATAATACGACCTGGAAATATTTTACTGCCGTATTTATTCTCACTGAATTGAATACTTGAACAATCACTTTAGATACAGTGGATTTTGGCAGATTTAAAATTAATAATTACAACAGCAACTCCAATATGGCTTATTTTCTAATTTGAATGAATGAATGTATACAAGTTTGAATGAGTGACGCCTGGGCACAGACAATAATCTATGTTCTGTTCTGAACATAACTGGGGCGCGGATGAAACCATTTAAATTTTGTTTTTATCTTATCTTATTGATTACTAAACATGTTCTCAAAGACAGGTTGTTTCAAGCGTCAACAACTCTATAATTTAACTATTTATTTAACTATTCTATATGACAATTAAACTTAATTATTTTAAAGTTTTACACCATTTAACAGACTGGAAGAGGACACAGTTTGGAAATAGATCTGAGGTAAACCTTATCGCCTACCTTTACTTCAGCAACCCGTACTCTACCGTCTCTACCGGGTAGTATTTTAACTATCCTTGCCATTGGCCAGTTAAGTGGAGAGGTGTTATCATTCTTTAGGACAACCAAATCACCCTCCTTGAGATTAGGTTTTGCAAACTTCCATTTCGGACGATTTTGCAACTGGGTCAAATAATCATTTGACCAGGATTTCCAAAAGTCTTGCTTGACTTTGGTACATTGTTTCCAAAAACTGAGACGGTTGAGTGGAATTGGAGTTAAATCTGGTTCTGGATAACTAGTTATCGCATCACCAATAAGAAAGTGGCCAGGTGTCAAGTATTGCAGTTTATCTGTGTCCAACGGAAGTAGAGGCCTAGAGTTTAGTATTCCTTCAATCTGTGTAACAATGGTAATAAGCTCTTCATACGTTAGACACAGATTGCCTGCAACACGCTTAAAATGGAACTTAAAGCTCTTGACACCCGCCTCCCAAAGCCCACCAAATTGTGGGGAATAACTCGGAATATACTTAAAGTTAATTAACTTATTATTACAAAAGTTAGTAACATCATCAATATGTTTTTTATTACATTGCATATCATACAATTCTTTTAGAGAGTTCTGTGCTCCCTTAAACGTCTTAGCGTTATCGCAGAAGATTTGTGACGGCATACCCCGTCGGGAAATAAACCTCTGAAGACATGCAAGGAAGGCCTCAGTAGTTAAGTTAGAAACAACCTCTAAATGGATAGCCTTCGTGGCAAAACAAACAAAGAGAGCGATATAGGCTTTAACTACTAAAGGTCTCCTGATTCTTACAACCTTCATGCCAAACGGGCCGCAGAAATCGATCCCGACGTTTTGAAATACTCGAGACTCTACAATCCTCTCAGGAGGTAGAGACCCCATCAACTGTTGCGCTGTTTGAGCTTTCATCTTAACACATTTTACACATCTGTGCAGCACCTTCTTGACTTCCCT
The DNA here is from genome assembly GCA_949825045.1 of Argyresthia goedartella. Lineage (NCBI taxonomy): Eukaryota > Metazoa > Arthropoda > Insecta > Lepidoptera > Argyresthiidae > Argyresthia > Argyresthia goedartella. The sequence goes on along the minus strand of OX463828.1, from coordinate 16,540,969 downwards.
TATCCCATTGATTAGCCAGTACCTTTGATAGAGAGAGCCTAGCACTAATCTGGGACCTGCGTGTAGAAGACGCAGGTGTTCTCTTCTAATAATCATGGATGTGAATTCACAAGCTTTGGGCAATATAAGCGGATGCATTTTATCGTATGAAATGTTACTCGCATTCTGTATCCTACCGCCGACTCTTAGAAGACCATTACTATCTAAGAATGGGTGCAGATTATTTAAACCTGTTTTAATAACTTTACCTTCAAGCAGGCACTTGATTTCTGGTGAGAAATGTTGCTTTTGAACACTACCAATTATTTTATTCAATGAGGCTTTTAATTCACAAGCAGTTAGCGTCGACTCTATAATTTTGTTGCCATTTTTGGCACAATTGTTAATAAATCTATAAACGTAAGCTACTACACGTTGAAGTTTATTCAAGTCTGAGTATTTGCTTAAAAAAGAGAGAGCATCGCTTTGAGCAGTATTGGCAACGGTTTGAGTATCATCTCTTTCAAAATCAAAAGTTTTTTCATCTGAGGTAAATTTGACATGCTGATAATTATTATCAGCTAATTCTGGTGATGCATTCCACCATAAATTTTTTGACCACAAGTTATGTGGGTCAACTCCCCGCGAGAGCAAATCCGCAGGGTTGTTTTCTGATCTGACAAAACACCATTGAAAATCTTTTGTGAATTTATTTATTTGTTTTACTCTGTTATCAGCGTAAACATTTTTCTTTACATTCTGGGAGGCAATCCACCACAGAACAATTTGAGAATCGCTATACAAAAACGTCTCTAGATCATATCTTTGTTTTAATATTTTGTAAACTCTGTTGGCCAATTCTGCTAAAAGCAACGCACTATTGAGCTCAAGTTGGGGAATGCTTAATGATTTACTAAGAGGAGCAACCCTAGATTTGGAGCAAAGTAGTTCTACCTGAACTCTACCATTCGCATCCACTGTCCTTAAATAGAGACAGCAGCCGAAGGCTTTGAAAGACGCATCTGCGTAGCCAATTAATTGAGCTTCTATTATGCTAGATGTAGACACACATCTCTTGATAGAGATCTTGCCCATCTTTTGCAAGCTATTGAGGAAATCATCCCAAATTTTTAATTGTTTGTGGGGTAAAATTGTATCCCAATTTAATTCAAGAGACCAGAGCTCTTGCATAAATAGCTTTGCTACTACCACAACAGGACCTATAAGACCAAGTGGGTCATAAATTTTTCCTATAAAACTTAGGACATTCCTTTTTGTTGGAACTTGTTTCTCAGCCTGAATCAGGGGAGAGACGAATGTAAATTGATCAGAATTAACATCATAGTTAATACCTAATGTTTTTATTATGTTATCTTTGTCAATCTCGAAATTTTCAAAGTACTTTTGTTTATCTGGAATGTCATCTAATATTTCCTTTGAATTGGAGCACCATTTGTGCAAAGAAAAGCTGCCTAAACTCAGCAGGGATATGAGCTGCTCTTTGAGCTCATAAAGCTGCTCTTCACTATCGCAACCTGCTATGACGTCATCAACATAGGTATTGTTTAATAAGGCTTGCGAAGCAAGAGGATATTGATCCTTAAATTTGGTGGCTAATTCAATGAGACATCTGGTGGCCAAGAAGGTAGATGCTTTCAAACCATAAGTAATTGTTTGTAGTTGTAGGCAAACTATAGGTTTGTCAGGACTATCTCGCCAAAGAATATTTTGTAGAGAAGTATGATCCAACCTGGGATCATCATTTTTATTTATTTTGACTTGTCTAAACATTTTTTGTATGTCGCAAATGACAACAAATAAATATGTTCTGAAAATCAGAAGTATATCGAAAAGGTCAGATTGTACCTGGGGTCCGTTTAGCATGACATCGTTGAGAGAGACCTTACTGCGGGACTTCATACTGCCATCAAATACAACTCTCAATTTGGTTGTCTTGCTGGCTTCATTTATAACAGCGTGGTGCGCTAGAAAGTAAACAGGACCATTATGTAAATCATACATACTGATATCGACAACTCTAGCATGTCCTAATTCCAGGTATTCATCAATGAATTTTTTATATTTTTCTAAGTAATCTGGGTGTTTCTTGAATTTCTTCTCCAACATGAGGAATCGCTGAAGAGCAACTGAAAACGAGTCTCCAATTTTAATTTCATCTATGGGAGACTCCAAAGGCAAGTCAACTGAAAAACGATTGTCTGAAAGTCTTACCGAATTGTTGAAGATTTCTTCAGCCTTTTGAAACTCTACATTTTCTAATTGCTTTTCTGCCTTCATGGGAGGGACTCGTTCAGAGAGCCAGAAGCTTTCCATTATGGTCTCCAATTTTTCACTGTTAGCAATGACAAAATTAGAAACAGGTTTGTTACACCGCAGATTCTGATTTATATTTCCTACAACTGTAAAGCCAAAGGAAGTATTTTGTAGTTTTATACCATTTTCTAAATCAATGGGTCCACCCAGCGCAATGCTGAAATAAACATCAGCACCCAACAGCAATGATATTTCCGTTGGCTCATTAAATTTGGAATCTGAGAGCACAATATTAGGGGGTATATTTAATTTACTTTTATCAATGAAAAATTGAGGCAAGCATGAGGTTATGTCCTCTATGACAGAACAATTTATGTCCATATTTAGATCCTGAACACAGGATGAAATTGCAAGGTTAACACTTTGGTTAATCTTATTGTTGTGATTCCCAATGCCAACAACATTTGTGGCCTGAAGTTTTGGTTTTAAATTTAATTTATTTACCAAGCTCACCGAAGCAAATGAGACCATGCTCCCAGAATCAAGCAAGGCTCTGACAAAGTGTTGTTTACCTTGGGCATCAATCACCTTTACCCTTATAGTGGGCAATAAAACATTGCTGGGAACATTTGACGACAAGGACACAGACACAGCCGGAGCCTCTGGGGCAGCTTCAGCATCTCTATGCAGGAGCGTATTATGGCTTCCCTGACAGGTTCTACAGCGTAGATTGAGCTTACACTTGTCTTTATGTGAATTTAAACACAAATTGCATAATTGTTGATCTTTTACAAATTGATCACGTGCAACTACAGGTGCTAATGTGAACTGCGGGCACTTATATACGGGATGTTTCCCATCTTTGCAAAATTTGCATGAATCAAGAGTCTTAGTAGCAACATTGCTAACCTTAGGACTACTTTTAGAATACCCACCTACATTGGAGGGGGAATTATTCTGATTCCCAGCTTCATAGGGGGAACCTTTCTGGTTTCGCCAAGACCCAGCTATATAGGGGGTGTTTTGAAACCTAAATTTGGAGACACCATCATGAGAGGTGCTCTCTTGAGGCACACTGTCCTCTAGTGCAATAGCACGTTTTTCTAGAAACGACAAAAACTCTGTCATATTGGGCAGGGTGTCGTGGTCTCTATCTAGCTGAAAGGCACGGTTAGTAACCGCATCTAATTTTTTACTCAAAATAGCAATGAGTAACATATCCCAACTTTCAATGGGTTGACTATAATTTTTAAGAGCGTGGAGCTGCTGCTGTATTACAGAAATAAAAGACCTTAGGGAAGCCGCTGTACCTTTCTGCATAGGTGGCGCCTCTAAAATCAAGTTTATATGAGAGTGAATTAATCTCGCTTTGTTGTCAAATCGTTTGTCCAACAATGAAAGGGCTTGTTTATATGAGTCATTTGTAAGGGGTAAATTGACAATAACGCTAAGAGCTTCCCCCAGTAAATATTTTCTTAAATAGAACAACTTTTGGACATTTGACAACGCTTTATTGTTATCAATAACCGCCATGAACAGTTCAATGAACGGTTTGAAAGCTGCAAAATCGGTGCCGTTGAATGTTGGTATCTCAATGTTTGGTAACTTTGTTGTTAAAATATTATTATCACGGTCTTCAGACAGGCTCATAACCTTCAACATTTGGTTTATTCTACCAAGAAGAGTGAAATACTTGTTCTCAAAGATATCAACATCCTCAGCATCAGCTTCGTCCAATGACAATATATCCAACTGGATATCTTCATAAACTTTCAGTGTACTAACCAATTTATCCTTCCGGGCCTGCAGGATCTCAACATTGGATAAAGCAAGGCTAGAAGCATCACTCATAAACTTTTCAATCCTAGTTATAGTCGCTTTGCACTGACTGCGTTGTAATTTTAGTTTTTTAAGTTGTTCAGCCATGGTTAGAACACAGGAAGACACTAATTAGTTAAAATTCTTATTATTACTTAGTTTTAAGCACTCAAAATACAATTTAATTACGAAAATTATACGATTTACTGTTTGTAAACACACGGACGACCGAATGGAATGAACGAATGTCCGACTGACGTTTCTCACTTCGCACGAATGAGCGACCGATTGTCACGAATGAAGGACGTCGTGAACGAATTGTTTGCTGAATGAACGAACGAGTTCGTAGGCAACTTCCGCCGCCTGTGTAACGAAAACGCAAAGTCCGAAGTCGTCGAAATCTTGTCGTGACGTCACAAACTGTACCCAATCTACCCGCCAACTTTTTCGGCGGCGGTGTCGCGCGAAGTAGACAGACGCCCACTTGATGAAATGTACTTATGAACTAACACTATGCGGCAGGTAAATTTGCACATTTACCCACAGGCATACGCACTAATACGCAACACAAATAACGCCGGTGATCACTGCTATGCGGCAAGCGAAATATCTCGGTATCTCAACTCGCAGGCACGCTGAGATGCGACGCAATACCTAACTATGACGCCGTAGAACACTGCTATTGCTATGCGGCAAGCGAAATATCTCTGTATATCGACTCGCAGGCACGCTGAGACAGCCGTCCACAGCACGGTACGAAGACGGTGATGCGGCAAAATTAACCAATAGGAAGGTGTAACTCGCAGGCACGCCGGTTCGCCGTACAAAATCTCGCCGTACAAGTAGGTAACACACTTTGCGAACGATGCGGCAAGTGAAACAAGTTAATAGTAAACACTCACAGGCACGCCGAAGGGTACAATACTTGCGTACAACACGACGAATTGAAGATGGCGGTATGGGGGCAGTTCGCTATGGCGGAACCACCAGCCAACCAGACCAAACGCAACACCTCGAGGAGCCACTCTAGGGCTCCGAGGGTCACACAAGGTTCTTGCAATGAACCTCGTCGTTTATTCGTGAGGAACGATGACACACTACACACAGTGATGATGTATTTCCACACAACGCACGGTTCACGGTGACGAAGGACCACGCAGATCGTATGTTGGAAATAATACGACCTGGAAATATTTTACTGCCGTATTTATTCTCACTGAATTGAATACTTGAACAATCACTTTAGATACAGTGGATTTTGGCAGATTTAAAATTAATAATTACAACAGCAACTCCAATATGGCTTATTTTCTAATTTGAATGAATGAATGTATACAAGTTTGAATGAGTGACGCCTGGGCACAGACAATAATCTATGTTCTGTTCTGAACAATCCCCATTCCGCCGACTACGAGGGGTTGTTCCCTCGCCACACCTGGGTGTAGGAGCCGCTCACCCGTCACAAACCTAGACAGTGAATTTTACAACGCTGTTGTTTGAGGTTGTAGGGACACAGGTTAGTCATAGTCATGCCAGCAGTTTTAGTCGGTAGCTCAGTCCCCAATAGAACTCAGGCGAGACGGTCGTGTAATCGTGTTACTTACTTACTACTTGTTGTTTTTGTGTGTAAAATGTTATTTTTTATGTCTTCTTTAGAGTCCAACTGTCTCAAAAGATCACTGCCAATTAATCAGTCGTAACAATCGTCCACATCGTATAAATAAAATTTTTGAATTTCCGGACTGTTAAATGTTGGGAATAGCGGTATAAGTAATACTTCGCTTTGTGTGCTGACTTTAAACGGTTCGTAGTGTGCACATTCGCTGAAATATTCTTGCACCTTCCTGGGACTAATAAATGACCTTCGACTCCCTGTATCAATCATGAATTTTCCGTATATTTCAGGGATCTCTTTGTACGGTAAGTTTAATTTTGGGTCACAATTTATCTGTAGTATTTCTGAATGTTGGGTGAGACCCTGAGATAAAAATTTCCTACTAGATTCGGTTCATTTTCGCTATCAGCATTGTTACTTTTCGCTGGACATGACTGATTACACTCTTCATTGTAAGAGCACTCATTGTCATAATGGAATTCTTTATTATACTCATGTTCGCTGTTTTCGGAATAATCATATGACTCATTCTGATTAGACTCCTAGTGATTTACTCTGAACTGCTTTGTCGGTGGAGCAGTTCTCATACTCACATCCGTTGTTATCGGTTTGTTAAAGTTTATTTGGTATCCAAAATGTTGATTTTGTGGTAAATTAATTTGAGGTCTAAATGTTTGTTGTTGGTTTATCTGTGGTCTAAATCCTGTCTGTTGGGGTGAATTAACTGTGGTTTAAATCCTGTCTGTTGGGGTGGACTATATTTATAATGTCCGCTCCTATTGCTTGGAATGCCAAATTTAAATGGCATTCTATTTTGGTTCATGGGTGTTTTCTGGAATGCGTTTCCGGGAAACTGTTGAATTCTTTGGTTATTATTATTACAGATGTTTTTCTGCTTCACAAATCCTGCGTTTGGGAATTGTGGTGGCTTCCTTAACTGACCTATTTGTGATGATTTAATCATTTTATTTCTCTAGTTGTATTGGTACAGGAAATTATCTTCCTCCAAAACAATACCGACCGCATACCGAGAGCATTCTCTAGAGTATTGCAACCTTTCAATCTGACTGATCTTAATAAATCTTCTGGAGGATTGTACTGTCGTAAATTGTGATTTTACTTGCCCTAAAATTAGGGCCCTCGATTCGATTGACCTTGGCAATCAACGTACTTCGCACATGTTGTATTCTGTTGCAGAATTCTTGATAACTTTCGCTGCTAATAAATCTCAAAGTTTCTAATTCTATCGCGATACATTCTTCAGAACGCGGATCGCCGAAATGTTGTTCCAGGGCTGTTTTTAACCTGGGCCATGTAACTAGGTCTTGCCGTTAGCTTACAAGCGCTGCGGCTTTCCGATTAGTTTTGAAGTTATCAAATTAAATCACGATTTTCCTCTATCCTACAACATTGTATGATATACCCACACTTTCTAATAAATAGATTTAACAATTTATTATCACATTCGAATTTCGGGATAAAATTGGAAATCTCCTTTAATACTTGCATCAAATTATCCATGATTATGTATTTCTTTATGTACCTTTGTAATTAACACTCTTAAAATTAATTGAAATGAGATTATTTAGCACAATTATCTCTACCTATAACTAGACACTTTACAATAAGGATAGGACTGGATTAGGATTGTGAAAAACACTTGTCAATTAACGATTTTTGAATACTCACTTAATTTGTCTCCCCATTATCCCTCCTTGAGCAATAGACGATACCTCCTTGCTGCTCCTCCTTGTAGACTATCACAATTATTTAGTTCGTGGATTTCCGTATGCAGTGCGTATAAACACTCGTTGTACTTTTCGGTAAAAACAACGCGGAAATCCTATCGGCTGCGCCAGATAAGTCTCGCGGCTTTAAAAAAGATACACAAGATTTTGGAAAGAAAGTGTACTTCTCTCAAAGAGGACTCGTCTAGAACTGACAAATAAAATGGTGATTACTAATAGGTGGACAAGCCATGTCAATCGACTCTTTGATGATGTAGAGCTTTCTCCGGAAAACTACGAAATCAGAATATTGCATCAGCTCTACTCTGTGCTGCGACAAGGACTTCACTGTTCTGGATTAACATAACTTCGCTGCTTCTGAGTCGGAGATGAGCAACAACAATAAATAAATAAAATGATACAGCAACGGTGACAACGCTCCCGAAACGCCGAAGACAAACATTTAAAATATGTTCACAACATTATTGCATTTGTTTATGACTATGATTACACCGAGTATTCAGCGAGAATCATCCTCATACAATAGCAGGCTGTTTCGAGACAATCAAGGGCTGTACTTCGACTACGATTGACACCAGTCGTTCCCTAAATCATGACGACATATTGGAAAGGATTATCGGATATCAAGTACCACGTAACGCACATCTAGGAACAACTAATGTATGCATGCTTTTTGTTTAAATCGTAGCACCAAATAAATAGTAATACAATAATATTAGTCCAGGACTATTAACCATATTCGTTCCTTGCAGATTTTCTTTGATAATGGCTGCAGACATCATCTTACTTTACCTCATTGGTTAAAATTATCATTATTGACTGGTAGAGTCTGGCAAACGAAAGCGTGACCTGAGAAAACGTGGTAGAATTCATAAAACCTCTATCTGGTATCAATAACATAAATCACTACACTCCGTTCAGTTATTCAAAAGATCTTTGTCTCTCTTTCTGCTGTACGGAAGCGTTACAGCTAGAAAGAGAGACAGAGGTTTAGAATAACGGAACGGAGTGTGACTACTATCACTTTGTCGTTTGACGTGCCTTTGACAGCATAATATTGTTGTCATATTGAAACTTTTAAGAAAACTCCAGGTCACACTTTCGTTTGCCAGACTCTATAAAAATTCGGCATGAAACAACCCATAAAATTATTATTTACGTACTCCAAATATAAAAATAAATAGGATAAAGACCACTCCATTAAATCATCGAATCTTCTTTTTTTCTTTTAATTTTGAAGACCAGTGAAGTATCATCAGCGAACAACACTATGTGACCTCGGTAGGAACTACAACGACGTGTACATAAATCATCATCATCACAGACATCATCGTACTCAACCTGATTGGTTAAAATTATCATTATTGACTGGTAGCAAAATTTGGCATGAAACAACCCATTAATTTATAATTTACATACTCCAAATACGTGTGACACGTACTACCAGAGAGTGGCCCTAATCAAGCACGTATCACACGATCATCCATAACAATTACACATGACGCATTATCAGAGAGTAGCCCTGATCAAATACTATGCAATTCCTGGATATGAGTACTGGACAACGTACAGGTCAAAAGGTACAAAATATATCCGCTCATCCTGCTCGCACATCCAACATGTAACCATAGTAAGTGACTATCGAAGTGACTATAAACTCACTATCGGAGAGTAGCCTCAATCAAGTACATGACACACGAATTACACAACGCATTACCAGAGTGTCGCCCGGTCAAATGCAGTGCAATTCCTTATTAGAGAGTAACACAGAGGTATGCAGCATACATACGGAAATAACATAGATAGATTTTAAACATGATTTTACTTTGCCAGTAAATAATGGTCCTGTAAAAGTTTAGGCGTGATGGCAAAAAAAGAAAAAACTTACCTTTTCGTGTCCCGTTTCTGAAATATTATAAAATAACACTCCATGGATAGTTCACTTGTATATTTTACACTGGGTATTCACATTTACACAGTCTGGCTGATAGACTAACTGTATATTGACCACAAGAATATTTATCATAGCACAAACGGACATAGGTTCCCCGTACCAAGTTGTCACAGTAAACGCTTGAACAAGACCAAAGAAAATTAATACTCAGACTGAGCTCCGTCCCTCAAGACGGCCATTTATATGCTCACGATGACATCAGAATGACAGCTCGATGATGGGCCGCCATACAAAATAAGACATTAGTAAAGTAAAATTCATCAGAATAAATACCGCACAAAAATGACTATTTTAAACAATATAAATACAAAAATCATGACATTCCAATCTCGTAGAATTTCAAAAAAAAACGCGGGCGCGTTAGTCCGCGTAACCAGAAATTTCATTCTGTGAAAGATAGCTCCGTAATTATGAGGTAAGTATGCTGATTTTATTTTATATCTAAACATATATCATACAAAAATAGAATCCTGAGGATGCTAGCTTACGTGTGTGTATGTCTATAATAGTTCCAAGACTCCCAGCCCGAATAAATTCCATGGAAAATTTCGTCAGGAAGAATGAAACATGTAGGCCACGGTACGTACAAATTGAGTTTCTAGTGCCAATTGTAGCAGATATAGAAAGAGTAGTTCATTAGTTATGTAATACAACCCTTGTAGTGCAGAAATATATTGAGATTAGTGAATATTCCACGTTTTCAGTATTGTTTGGTGCGGTTACAGGTTTGGGTACGCGAGTCCCAGCGGACGTTTTCAAATAGGTCGTACAATAAGGCTTACTTCAGACAGCTTCGCAAACGAGGTTTTTGAACATAGATTGAGTTTCGCTTTTGCAATGAGGTTTTTTCCTAGACGGTTTTCTTCAAAATTCAACAGATGACTCTCAAGTCGGCCTGTTTTTTGGTCTTAGAATAAAGTAAATGGTATATAAACAGTTTCCATGAGGTCAGATAGTATAGGTCAATGAGGAAGAAGTATAGGTGCTTAACCTACAGAAAAAAGGTTCGGTAAACAAGGTTGTGCACTGGCTGAACGTAACCGTTGAAACGTATGAAAGTACTCAAGGAAGGTTTGAGATGAAGGTTTTGTACCTACTGGCTGAAAGTAGTCTATGATTGAAAGCTGTCATGTGTTGTTTGCTAAATAAAATACTCGGAGACCTCGAAGTATAGGTAGGCACAGACTATAGAGGGATACTACGTTAGGAGTTAACCTACCGAACGAAGTTGAACATACTGAACTTGACAGCAGAGCTTTCAAAAACAGGTTAAGTTCAGCCAGTACACAACCCTTTTACCGAACCTTCTTTCAGTGGTTGCATACCTGTACCATCTGAGATCATGGAATCTCTTTGCATTACATATAATTAACTCTATGACCAACACACAAGCCGTCTACAGTGCCATCTGTTGGATTTTGAAAAAACCTGCTCAGAAAGAATCCCATTGTTTTCCTTTTATTTAAAATAAATATGTACATAGCCCATCAATATTTCTTGCCTTGAAAAAATAAAACTTGATGGTGTGTCCAACCGTGTATAGGAAGCCCTAGCGGCGGTCAACTTGCCAAGCCCGAGGGGTTGGTTGAAATTTGGGATGCTAACGGTAAGTATTAAATTTATTCCTGCTGGTGTCAAGCATACGTAGTAATGACTCATTGTTATCGTTAGAAAGCTAAATAAATGCAGTTTTTTTAAAACAAGAATATAAGTTAAAGATTGTAAAATTAGGGGCCAGGTTCGATGTAAATAAAACATACGACAATAAAGATGGGACACCGTGAAGTTAAACTTTTTGACGTGATAACGTCTTATACGCCGGCTGCACGCACGAAAAAGCATAATCACGTCACGTTCCGCCTGAGCCGAGCATGCAAGCGAGTGCACGGAACAAGCAATAGAGAGACTCGATCGGCCTAAGCGTTTCTTATGACGTTATCACGTAAAATTATAGTCCGTAAACCGACTTTAAAGTCAAAACATTTGTAGGGGTATACGACACACTACCACAGGTCGCGTCGCACCACGAGTCGCACTTGTAAACTAGTTCGCATCTAAGTATATTAAAGTTCAATAGACAATACGTGGTGTTTCCTTTAGCTACAGATAGTGACCACCTTTATAACCTATAAGTGGTAACACCGACTCGAACAATTAATGGGAACTCGAATATCAGTGCAGTGACATTAGAAGTGATAATGAGTATACCTAACACGAATTGCGCGGCTGCAGCAGCAGCGGCATTGACGTCGGCAACAGTAAGGAGCGAGGGCGAATTGGCGGTAATATCTATAACATCGCGCTTACCAGAGTTTTGGGCAGAGCTACCGCGACTATGGTTTGCTCAATTTGAAGCTGCTGTTCTGCCGCAGAAGCAAAGTGACGAAAGTAAATTCCAGCTAGTCGTGGCGAAAATGGGAAGAGATGCGCTGCAGCAAGTAAGTGACCTCGTTTATAACCAGCCGGCCACCGAAAAGTACAAAGCCATTAAGGAGAGGCTGCTCCAAGTATACGAAGAATCAGCGGAGAAGCAATTTCAAAAATTAGTTAATCAGATGGACCTGGGGACACAAAAGCCGTCTCACCTACTGCGCAGAATGAGGGATCTGGCTCGCAACTGCCAGGCCTCGGACGAGACGTTGCATAGTCTTTGGTAAGCACGATTACCAGCGGCAGTACGAGCGGTTCTGGTAGTGAGTCAGGACCAGGCATTAGACAATCTTGCACCAATAGCGGATAAGATAATGGAAAATATCAACGTTAATCAAATCGGAGAAGTTGCCGCGAGCTCCACTGCGATGCCACACATGATGAACGAGTTACTTGCATTGGTCAACCAGTTAACGCTTGAGGTAGCTGAATTGAGAAGTGAACGCGAGAGAGGCAGATCCACATTCCGAGGACGAGGAGGATTCCGGGGCAGATCAATGAGTGGGTGGCGGTACCGAGGCCGAACTCCCAACCGCAACCCAGCAAGAATTCCAGAGAGCCCAGAATGGTTGTGCCATTACCACTAGAAATTTGGGGGCAAAGCACAGCGTTGTGAAGAACCATGCAATTGGAAGGACAGTGAATCTTTAAACCAGTAGCGGCGTACTCCGGGGAGATATAGGTAGCTATGTAGGTGGTTGAGTGATGATGCTAGCCAATAACACGATAAATCACTGATAACTTTATATTATTTATTTGAACACATAGACCTATTGTTTATGTACAGAATGATGCGGATAGCGTAGACCCAGATGTTATTTATCACAAGGAAGAAAGTAAAGTTCAAAGAGATAGCAGGCGAAAGCAAAATAAGCAAATAAAATAGATCGCGAAGCAATAGCGAGTGGAGCGCAAGCGTACAGGCTTCACGTCTGAGGTTAGATTCCGACTGGCGGGCGGGCGGCGATCGGCGGCGGCGGCGCGCGCGCATCGAGGCTGCTCCTAGTGACGTCAACGACGAACAATAGGACCAGCTATACAGATGATCGCGCGCGGGTTCGCTTGTTAATTAAATAATATTTGTGAAAGTACAAAAGAGTGGTGTATGAGATGAATGAATGTATTAGTATGAGTTAATAGAATACGTAAATAAGTAAGAAATGAATTATAATAAATATTATGTACAGTATAAATAAATTATTACGATAAACTACATATAAGGTTAAAATATAACGAGTCACCTACATCACTCCCCTCCAGAGATCGGCTAAGGGCGATAAAATCTGGGAAATGAACTCTCCGACCTGAACGTCTAGTCCTAATGGGAGTATCCTGTGACCGTGATTGTAGGGGCGGAGGTGGGGGGTGAGTGTCTGGCGGTACGGGGTCATATCGCGGTTGGGAAAAATTGTCGTCTAGTATAAAGGCTGGTTTTAATCGGTCTATGCTCACTACGACATCTTTGTTCCGCACACGTATCTTAAAAGTCTTTGCGCCTCTCTTAAGTACCTCGAATGGCCCAACGTAAGCTGGTTGAAATGAGCCGCGTAACACTTCTTCCCTAAGAAATATGTTGATTAAATTCCACGCCTCAACCGAACGGGCGTGGAATCTTGGCAGGGTTGTTTTTCACCAGGAGTACTGACCTTTGACGCCGTGGACCGGAATTCGAAAGCTCAGTTCGAGGCAGGAACACGGGATGAGGAGCACAAGGGTGGGGGGAGAGGAGTCGAATCTTACTCTCGTCGTAGCCCGATGCTGTCGCCGTCGTGTTGCTTGCCGACACAAAGAGTCGCTGTCCGAATGCGACGAATTGGGGACCGAACCACTTTAACCTTTCACAACACGAAGCACTCACTCCGATGACGTGAATCTACTTATTTCCCGACGATTGTTCCGTGCTTATTATAATTAACATTCCGACCAGGCCCGACACCTGTGTTAGACAATTATTACAAATAAAATACAGCCAAGGCCCGAATGCCATGTGCCGACATTTTCTCCATGCGCAAGAAAAGTAACCTCTAACTCGTCATCTCGTTTCTATACAAGTGACAGCTGCTAGTTCCGTTCCGATCACTCGCGGTCCGAGTCGCGCAACAAAAAAGGTGCGTTCCAAAGCATAAATATTAAACAGTCACCCGCCCGGACAGGCCCGAACCTGTCCCTAATCAATAGGAAGGCGAGAAAGTGTTGCGACCGCTCTCTTGAGGACCGAGTCCCCCACCTTGACTTCTGCTGATCGAGGCGTGCCATCCCGACCCGTGTACAATTTGACGATCCGTCCTCGTCTCCATCTCAATGATGGCAGGTTCGCATCCTTTATCAGCACCAAATCACCGACTTGAGGGGGGCTCGTCCGGTCAGTCCACTTAAGGCGCTGCTGCAAGATGTGCAAGTACTCAAGGGACCACCGTTTCCAAAAATCTTGAGCCATCTGCTGCAACATCTGCCACCTAGTTAACCGACTTAACTTAACATCACCGAATGGGTATTCTGGCAGGGCGTTAAGGGGCTGACCTATCAGGAAGTGACCCGGCGTCAACGCTTCCAAATCATTTGGATCCGAACTGAGCGGGCACAACGGACGCGAGTTCAGTGTCATTTCAATTTTGCAGAACAGCGTCGCAAGCTCTTCAAAGCGTAGATAGGTCTCACCGATGATCCTCGTCAGGTGCGACTTAGCCGATTTAACCGCAGCCTCAAAAATTCCTCCCCAATGAGGACATCCCGGCGGACTGAAAACCCATTCAACCCCTCGTCGGGAGCAAGCCGTATCGATGGCGTCCTGGTTACCGTTCAGGAATTGAGTGACCTCCTGCAGATATCGCCTGGCTCCGACAAAATTTGTGCCGTTGTCCGAACGGATTAATGTCGGGAGGCCCCTTCGTGAGACGAACCGATCCAGACATGCGATGAATGCCTCTGTAGTGAGTTCACTGACCACCTCCAAGTGGACTGCCTTCGTGGCCAAGCACACGAAGACGCACAGGTATGCCTTCACTAATCTGGCGTTCCGTAGCTGTGAAGACTTGACCATGAATGGTCCCGCGAAATCCGTTCCGACACCCGCAAAGGGCCGGATTTCGTTAACCCTATCCGAGGGCAAATCGCCCATATGGGGCTGCATCGTAGCCGCCTTGGCCCGATAACAAGGCAGGCACCGAAATACGACGCTACGCACTAAGTTTCTTCCCGATAGAATCCAGAACTCGCGCTGGAGAAACGCCATCAAGGCGTGGCATCCGATATGCCCATTCCGAATGTGTCGATCCTGTATCAACAGTTCGACCAACTTCCCTTTCCTAGGGAGTAACAACGGGTGGCGAGCCGCATAAGGCAGGTTGGCATTCCGCAGCCGACCTCCTACCCTCAGCAATCCTTGAGGGTCAATAAACGGGTTGAGCCGAGCCACAGCTCCCTTCATTTGGACGCGTCCGCGTCTCAGAATGTCCAGTTCGGACTTAAAGTGCACCGTCTGCACGTTCCGTACCAATGCGAACAACGCATGGTTCCGTTCCCGTGGTGTCAGGACCTGTGTCCGCACCCGTTGCGCCTCAGAATTGCGACAATTCCGCGCAAATCGGAAGATCCAGGCGGTCACATTGACCAGCTTGTCGAGCGAGCTGTACCGTTCCAGCAGGCTGAACTCCTCTTCCGGCTCTGGTTGCGTCGTACAGACACCGACTGTCAAGGCGCCGTTCGCCGAGGTAACGCGTGGACTCATTGGCCAATCCGATTCGGCTTGAGTCAACCATTTTGGACCCCACCACAAGGGATGTCCAACTAACTCCGGAGCGTGACACAATCGACCTAACGAAGGCGACCAGTATTGTTCCGATAAAACTGTTCACACTCTTCTTCAACCGGGTCCAACCGGCGGACCGTAGGTGGTTCCTCCACCTCCCAAAACTTCTGTATCACCTCCGAGAGTACAGAACCGAATAAGGGACTACGAGTCGCTAGGCGTGGGGCAGCCGGCATGACCGGACCCTTTACCGCATGGCCCAGTCTGGTGTTGACCGAAACCAGACCAGTCGCCTGCAACACGTGGACACCTGGCACTAACAGGTATCCCAAGGCATCGACACCCAATAAAATGTCTACTGGGCCCGGAATATCGAACTCCGGGTCAGCCAGTGACAACCCAGATCCGATCACTCGCGGTCCGAGTCGCGCAACAAAAAAGGTGCGTTCCGAAGCATAGATATTAAACATATGTGACTGCAGCTGGCTAAATCCTTAAACACGAAGGCTTTACGAGTGTTGGAATGGTGCTGAGGTGGGTCTGGTCGTATGCGCTCGGCGAAGGACCTCATACGGGCTGAGAAATCGGTGATGTCGGTGGTGTAACCTGGGACATCGTGACCAAAACATTCACCCGGTAGACGTACGGGTTCACCGTACACCAGCTCAGCCGATGATACCTGAAGGTCTTCTTTTACAGCGCTCCTAATGCCTAAAAGTACCAGTGGCAATGACTCTGTCCAGTTGGCTTCGGCGTGACAGGTAATCGCTGCCTTCAACTGCCGGTGAAATCTCTCCACCAAGCCATTACACTGTGGGTGATAAGCTGTTGTCCTACGGTGGTCGAAACCTATGGACTATGACAGCTGCTCGAACAAAGCTGATGAAAATTGGGCCCCACGATCGGTAACGATATACCCAACAGCTGACAAACGCTTTGGCTACAGTTTCAGCGGTGATATCGATAATAGGTACAGCTTCCGGCCATCGCGTGAAGCGATTGACGGCTGTGAGGCAATACCTATAGCCACCAGCGGACGGTAGTGGACCGATCAGGTCTAAATGGACGTGTTGGAAACGCGCTGAAGGTAAGTCGTTTGTACCTAACGGTGAAGCAACGTGTCTGGTTACCTTCGTGCGCTGGCAGATCAAACACGCCTTAGCCCATTTACGGCAGTTTTTCCGTAAAAGTGGCCAAACGAATCGTTGAGCAACGAGTTTGGCGGTGGTGTTGGCACCGGGGTGGCTAAGAGAGTGCAGACAGTCGTAAATCTGCTTACGCAGTTGTTTGGGAACGAAAGGCCTGGGTGTCGGTGTACTGACGTCGCAGTACAACATGGAACGACTCCTAGGTATGTTCATTTTGGTAAGACGAAGTGAAGTGTCACCTTTAAGATACTCAACGAGCTCTGGGTCTTGGTCTTGGAGATTGGCCATCACTTCGAGATCGACAGGCGACTTCAGTTCTTCTACGCGCGACAGTGTATCGGCAACCAAGTTGTCTTTGCCGGCAATGAAGACAATGTCTGTGGTGAATTGCGAGATGAAGTCGAGGTGTCTATACTGTCGTGGAGAGCAGTTAATTTTCCGTTCATGAAAAGCGTAACATAACGGTTTATGGTCAGTATAGATGGTGAAGTTGTGGGCCTCTAGCATATGCCTGAAATATTTAATACTCTCATAGATGGCAAGGAGCTCGCGGTCATATGGTGAGTATTTTGTTTGTGTTGGGCTCAACTTGCGAGAGAAAAATGCTAGGGGCTGCCAGTCTCCCTCCTTCAGCTGCTGTAGGACTCCACCTATCACCGTATCGGAGGCGTCAGTGACCAGTCCTAACTTAGCTGACGAGTCGGGGTGTGCCAAAAGAGCTGCATCACATAAGCTCTTCTTACAAGCTGCGAATGCTTTGAAGGAATCCCCTTCTATATTGACTGGATGGGAAGCTTTGACCGACCCTGTAAGCAAACCATTGAGCGGCGCTTGAATTTGGGCGGCATTTGGCAGAAATCGCCTGTAAAAATTCACCATCCCCAAAAATCGTCGGAGTTCTCGGCCGGTTTTTGGGGGCGTGAACTCAGCAATGGCCTGTATCTTGCTTTCCAGTGGTTTAGTGCCCTTTTCGGAGATTGAATAGCCTAGAAACGTGATCTCTGACATCCCGAAGACACACTTGGCCGTGTTGACAAGTACGCCATAGCTGCGCATGCGTTCGAAAAGCTGGTGCAAGTGGTCTTCGTGCTCCTGTGGCATTTTGCTGAAAATCAAGAAATCGTCGAGATACGGGTAGCAAAAGTCGAGACCACGAGTTAGTCCGTCGACAAACCTTTGAAAGGTTTGTGCCACATTCCTAAGGCCAAACGTCATGAAAGGAAATTCATAAAGTCCAAATGGTGTGGTTATAGCTGTCTTGGGTATGTCCTGTTCAGTTACAGGGATTTTATTGTAGGCTTTAACCAAATCTACCACTGAAAATATAGTACAACCGGACAGACAGTGCGAAAAATCTTGTATATGTCTAACCGGGTATTGGTCAGGTATGGTACGTGCATTTAATTGCCTATAATCGCCACACGGGCGCCACCCGTGATCCTTCTTAGAAACAAGGTGGAGAGGCGATGACCAGGGACTGTCAGACGGACGTGCTGTCCCGCTAGCTATCATAGTGTTGAATTCTTGTGTACGATTTAGCAATCGCACAAAGTGCACACTCTGCCAATTTACCTAACAAGTCAGTGTCACGATACAACAAGGTGGAGTGCGCTCGTGTGCATTAGCGCAATTAAATCAATTTACGTAAATCGGCCGTTTTACTAAACAATCATCATCAATATATCAACAAAAGCTGTAGTGTCTACCAAGAGATCCTACATCTTAATGGTCCTTCGAGCATAAGTTTGGCGACATTTGTGAGTTTTGGAACACGGAAACCACACCGACGTCAGACTATCAAGAGCCAGCAGCAAGGCGAGACTTACCAAGGAGTCAATTACTACTACTACGGTGGATTCTTTGTATGAAGACAGTTCGAGTCCATTGAAATCAGCAAGAATACTATCAATAATCAAGATATCAAGTTAAAAGCAGGTACCTACCAATTATCAAGTCAGAATCCAGAATACTAGTGCAATCTGGAATTCATAAATACGAAAGCAACAAGTTCGTAACCCAAGTATCAAACAAGTGATCAGCAAGACAAACATGCATCAAGAAAACAATGACATGGAAAACATAATCCAAAATCAAATCACGCTTGAACGAGGCATCGAAAAAATTTTGGTCAACTTCAAGAAAGAACCAAGGGATCGCCAGACCCAAGAAAGCATTAAAAGACGCCTGGAAGCTCTAGAATTACATTGGTAGGAGTATAGTGAAAATTACAACAAGCTTCTACCAGTTTTGCCACAGGACCATGACTACCTAGTAGGCAAGTACTTCGAAAAAACAAGACGAACGTACCTAGAGACCAGGGAGTACATCGAAAAAGTTTGCTGCCAACAACGAGTGTATCAAGAAGTAACTAACGACAACATCGACAAGGATGAGCAGTTAAAAGCCACTACCAGCACAAATCAAGATCAACAAACATCAACCATTGCGAGCAAGACAAGTGCGAGCAAGATTAGTGTTGGGAGTAACAGCAAGCTGGACGAGATGTTGAAAAAGCAACTCAGCAATTTCAAGGCCTTTGCAAGAACAGTCTCCAGCATAAACATAGAAATCATGAAAGAAAAATGGGAATTCGAGGACACCTTGAAAACACTGCACGAGCGATGGACAGCTATCGACTCCAATCATTGGTCAATCGATAGTGAGTTGAACGGTTCAGACAAGATATATGAGGACCGTTTCACAGAACATGAACAGAAATACTTTGACATGAAAAAAGGCATAAATAGCAAGTTATGGTCAGTCTCTCATCGGGAAAAATCAACCCCTAAACTCGACATCCCTGTTTTCAACGGCAATTACCAACAATGGGTGTCATTCAAGGATTTATTTTGTGAGGCTATCCACGTCAATCCTTCGATATCAAACGCCCAGAAATTACAGTTCCTTAAGAGCAAGCTTAAAGGAGAAGCAGAGCGTTTGATCCAACATCTTCAGATCAGCTCAGAGAATTATCTTACCGCGTGGGAAATTCTAAACCACCGGTACAATAACAAGAAATTAATTTTCTCTACCCATATGAGTACTTTGATGAATCTTCAAACCATGCAGCATCCATCATCGCACGACATCAAACGCATCCATGACGTCACCACAGAATGTCTAAATGCAATAAAAAACCTGGGAGTCAATATTGAAACATGGGACCCAATTCTGGTACATATTTTAGTGCAGAAACTCGACTCAGAAACTCACGCCGATTATCTGGACTCTCTGAAGCAACCAAGAGAACTACCCTGTCTCAGCGAGTTTTTGTATTTCATGGAGAACAAGTTTATTCGCCATGGAGTCAGTGCGCAAGAAACAAGAGTACACTCAATCAAAATCGGCGCCATCAGGTTCTACTAAACAAGAAAGAGTAGTAAAAAACTACAATTACTACTCCAGCAACAAGGCTACATCAAGACCCGGGCAAAATTACAAGTATAATTGCCCAATTTGTACAAGCAATGAACATGGAATTTACTACTGCAAACAATTCCTATAACAAACGCCGTCACAAAAACGGCAAACAATTGCGAAGTTAAAATTCTGTGCAAACTGCCCCTTCAGTCACGGTGACAAACCCTGCACATCAAACAAGAGATGCCGCGAATGCAACGAGTCTCATAACACATTACTGCATGCGGCTTTTTTTAAAGGAAACTGTAACATGACGCCGCCGCACGGAATGACGCCAAAGAACGGCCCCAGTAACTATACCGTAGACACGAGGTCGTGGAGTGAACAATCAAAACCAAGCAATTCCTCACACGTGGCTCAAAATAATGACGTACACGAAATACTTTTAGCTACAGCCCTTATCAAAGTACAAGGGGCGGATGGTGTCTACAGAACCATGCGAGCACTCGTCGACCAAGGCTCACAAGTGTCGCTTATAACAGAAAACGCAGCCCAACTGTTGCGTTTACCGCGTCGCAAATGCAGAGGAATGATAACAGGAGTTGGCACCAAGGACAACAAATGTACAGGATTGATAAATATCAAATGCAGCTCGACAGCAGAAGAGTTCGTGTTCGACACAGATGTTTTTATAATGAAAAGTTTAACAAGAAACCTTCCTAACTACACTTTCGCAAGACCGCCATGGGAGTACCTACAAAACATTCCATTGGCTGACCCTGATTTCAACAAGAGCCGTGCCGTTGATATACTTTTGGGCGCAGAAATTTAGTCAAACATTATATTATCAGGAATATGCAAGCCCAGTAATATGACGCCGGCACCGGTCGCACAACAAACGCGACTCGGGTGCATTTTGTGCGGCAAGTTACAAACATATTGCAACAATACACTCTGCAATGTGATTATAAATAACACCGACGAACTGCACAAATTCTGGGAAATAGAGGTTATCGCAGAAACACCTACCTACTCGACGGAAGAAATGGACTGTGTCAACTTTTACAAATCCACAACAGCAAGGTTGGACGATGGAAAATATCAAGTTAGACTACCCCTAAAATCAAGTATTGAGCAATTGGGACATTCCAAGAACAAGGCTGTTGCACAGTTTCTTCAACTCGAGAGAAAATTTAACCAGGATCAAGAAATGGCGAAAGAATACAAGTCTTTCGTTCATGAATATCAAGATCTGGGCCACATGAAGTTCGCCGACAGTTACAAGTCACTGGGATTCTACATGCCACATCACTGAGTGCTACGCGAAGATTCAACAACTACGTCTCATCGCGTAGTCTTCAACGCATCCCAACAGACATCAAACGGCGAGAGCCTAAATGATTGCATGTCCAAACCTACAGGAAGACCTCTTAACACTCATTTTGTACTGGCGGCAATACAAGGTCGCCTTCACCGCCGACATAGAAAAAATGTTTCGGCAGATATGGGTGCATGAAGAAGATCAAGATTTACAAAAGATTGTCTGGAGACATCACCCCCAGCAACTACTGCAAGAATACCAACTGACGACTGTCACTTACGGCACCAAGGCCGCGCCCTTTCTGGCTATGATGACACTACGCCAGAGAGATAATTACCCAGAAGCAGCACAAGTCGTCGAAAACAGCTTTTATATGGACGATTTACTCCACGGCAGTCACTCACTGGAATCAGCGCAAAAATTGAAACCAGATTCACTCGACTTGATGAAATCGGGAGGCTGTAATCTGAGAAAGTGGAGCTCTAATTATCAAGAATTACTACTGGGACAAGAGCAGCAAGATCAAGAACAATACAGTTTTAAGCAGATGGAGTCCACAAAAACGCTCGGGCTTTACTGGAACCCCAATCAGGATATGTTTACATTCCAAACAAGAATACATAATGATGAGAAAGAGACGAAATCTGATACAAAAAGAAGTCTTCTGTCAGATATTTCGAAACAGTTTGACCCACTGAGTTGGTTGACTCCACTCACGACTTCAATGAAGGTGCTGTTTCAAGACGTCTGGAAGTCAAACATAGCATGGGATGACAAGCTCCCCGAAAACATCGCCTTGGCATGGCATAAAATCAAGGGCGATATAAAAAACATTAACCAAGTAAAAGTAAAACGTTGGCTCGGCTCAGACAAAACATGCGCGATCGAGTTACACGGATTTTGCGACGCCTCGCTAAAAGCTTATGCCTGCGTCATTTACAGCAAAATTGTGAAACAGGGACAACAAGCAGAAATCAATCTAGTTGTCGGTAAATCAAGACTTGTGCCGTGCAACAAAGAAATTTCATTACCACGACTCGAAATTAGTGGAGCACTCCTCCTCTCAAAGCTGATAAAAACTGTCAAACAAGCGCTTTCGTCATACCAAGACATCAAGGTTTATGGATGGACTGATTCGACCGCAGTTTTGGGGTGGCTACAAGGCAATCCCGACCGCTGGAAGCCGTTCGTAACTAACAGAGTTCGAGAAATCACGACAATAATGCCACCGGACAGCTGGCATTACGTAAAGTCAGCAGAAAACCCTTCGGATTCCGCAAGCCGGGGGATAACAGCAATCCAACTGATAGATCATCCTTTGTGGTGGCAAGGACCACACTGGTTGCCCACTTACAAAGCCAATGTCAAACAACCTGTATACACGACAAAGGAAGAAGAAATACGGACTAAGCAAGTCAACGTGGTAACTCAAAGCCCACTATCAAGCATAATCAAAGATCTGTTAGACAAGAACAGCTCTTTCAAAAAAGTCGTACGAGTATTAGCATGGGTACGCCGCTTCATCACGAAAAAACAAGACAAGAAAAGCACATCATGGTTAACAGTATCAGAAATACGCAATGCAAAAGAATGCTTGGTAAAATATGCACAAGCTGAAGATTTCCTGAAAGAAATACAAGAGCTGAAAGAAGGAAAACAAGTTTCTTCAAAAACAAGATATGCACCCTTAACCCTTTCTTGGATGAAAATCAAATTCTCCGGGTCGGGGGGAGGCTATTGCATGCTCACATTAGCCCCGAAATGAAAAATCCTGCCATTTTAGCACAGAACCATCGCGTTACCGAGCTAATTATAAATCATGCGCATGAGCTCACGTTGCACGGCGGCGCCAGAGTGACTTTAGCATTTACGCGACAAAAATACTGGATTTTGAGTGGCAACAGGACCACCAAAAAATACATACGCCAATGTGTGAAATGCAAAAAACAAAAACCAAACATGAATAAACAGATCATGGGACAGTTGCCCGAGCCAAGAGTGAATCCTTCTCGCCCCTTCAAGCACACCGGCGTAGACTTCATCGGGCATGTCCTTTTGAAGGCCAACAAGGGTCGGGGAATCAAGACCTCAAAGGGATATGTAGCTGTGTTCATGTGCATGACCACGAAAGCCACCCACTTAGAGCTGGTATCAGACATGTCCACATCCTCATTCATCGCAGCGTCGGAGCAAGCCGAACATTACATGAAGAATATCAAGAGATCCAAGTATTCAACGAAGATCTACAAAAAGAATTAACCGACATGGAAATCAAGTTCCACTTCAACGCACCTTCTTGGCCATCAGCAGGAGGCCTGTGGGAAGCTGCTGTAAAAAGCTTCAAGTTTCACCTTAAAAGGGTCCTCGGAGAACAGAAGTTACATATGAAGAGTTCTCGACCCTGCTCTCCCAGATAGAAGCGTGTCTAAACTCCAGGCCATTGTGCGCTTTATCAGAAGATCCTGAAGATCTCAATTATCTAACACCTTCTCATTTCCTCAAACGGCCCCACATTGACACTGGTCGAAACAGAAAGAGATTTGAGAACACGCTGGCAACTCACACAAAAAATCCTACAAGATATCTGGAAACGCTGGCGCGCGGAATACTTGTCCCAGCTGACAGCAAGGTCAAAATGGAGGCAACCCCACAAAAACATCAGCATCAACGACGTAGTCCTCGTCCACAACGACAACTTGCCGCCAGGCAAGTGGATCATGGGCAGAGTAATTGATCTTCATCCCGGACAAGATGAATATGTTGATATGATATGAATATGTTGAATAAAAAACGAAGAGCGGTTTTATTACTTACTATATTTTATTAAGTACTTATTTTTAGTTTTAACATGCTATGTAACAATTCATGTATCATTTATTTTGTTTATTTTCTCCCTCGGGAATATGTACGATTTAGCAATCGCACAATGTGCACACTCTGCCAATTTACCTAACAAGTCAGTGTCACGATACAACAAGGTGGAGTGCGCTCGTGTGCATTAGCGCAATTAAATCAATTTACGTAAATCGGCCGTTTTACTAAACAATCATCATCAATATATCAACAAAAGCTGTAGTGTCTACCAAGAGATCCTATTTCGCGATTTTTAACTTATCCGGGGCAAGACGGCGTGGGGAACATGATACAGGTGGACCCGGTGTAGTGCGTATGTGGTGTGTAGTGTTGTGTTTTGCAATACCCGGAGTACCAGCAGGACGTGTTATTTCCGGATATTCTGACAAAATTTTATTATACCTACCGTCACCACCAGTCGATACCTTTACGCTTAGCACAAGCGTGCTATTTACATCTAAACAGGCTACCGAACTGACATTGGTCAGGCCATCGATAACTTTTTGTTCGCTAACGTCGACTATAAGGCGGTAATGCGTTAAAAAATCTACACCTATGATTGCTTTTGTGACGTCAGCGATCACGAAGCGCCACGGAAAGTTGCGGCGTAGGCCTAAATTCAAATTAAGTTGAATATAGCCATACGTATCGATAGCCGAGCCATTGGCAGCAGTAAGTTGGTAAGTAGTTTTACAACGGCGCTCACGACAAGCAGATACAGGGTAAACACAAATGTCACTTCCGGTGTCTATGAGGAACTGTGTCTGTGTAATACGGTCCGTGATGAATAGGCGACCTGTGGTTAGGTTGTGGCAGTCGGTCGTCGCCATCACTGACTGCTCGGCACATTTCCCGGTTTGTAGTCACAGGGCTTGATACACTGACGCGCCTTGGATCCATATTTCGAGTGGTACCAGCAGATCGGGTACCTCTGGTAATTGGAAGTGGAACGGCGTGATGAGGAACGGCTGCGCTGGTCTCCACCTCGGCGCTCGATGCTGCGGGAGCGGTGCTGTGACTGCGTAGCAATTGCCGCGTTAATTCCTCAATAGCTGATCCTGCTGCTGACGATGATGATGTGGTTGCTGCCACCTGCTGCGATGGTGCTGCGATGTCATAGACGCGGTCGGCGAGTTCGGCGAGTGCGTCAATAGCTAACGTCGGCTGCGATGCGACGATTGGCTGTAGCGAGGTAGGTAGCCGGCTGGTCCAGATGGTCCGCATGAAGTCTGAAGGGATGTCGGGTCCGGCCAGGTGCTGCAGGTGCCGCAGGAACTGCGACGGCTTGCGGTTCCCGAGCTGCTCGTGAGTCAGCAGCTGCTTCACCTTGTTCTCCTTGGACACCGACAGCCTCTTGATGAGCTCGGCCTTCAGCTTGGAGTAGTCGGGAGGGCAAGTAAGATCATCCTCAATCTCTGCAGCATACTAGCGGTCGAGAGTGGCCAATATGTGGTAAAATTTGGTAGCTTCATCTGTTACCTTCATAATTGTGAATTGCCCTTCCACCTGCGCGAACCATATCGCTGGCTTTTCGGGCCAGAATGGCGGTATCTTTAGGTGGAGTGGAGCTGGAGTCGCCATCAGTGTGGAACAGGCGACCTTCATCTTCTGGTCTGGGGGCGACGACGCCATCTTGATAGGATGCCGCCCGCCGCCACGAGGCAAGACATTCACATTCCTTTGTGAATCTTCCGAGTCAGGTCCGCTTGAATCATCTGAGCTCATCGTGTTCTTTAAGAGGGGTCACCATTATAGGTAGCTTTGTAGGTGGTTGAGTGATGATGCTAGCCAATAACACGATAAATCACTGATAACTTTATATTATTTATTTGAACACATAGACCTATTGTTTATGTACAGAATGATGCGGATAGCGTAGACACAGAGTTATTTATCACAAGGAAGAAAGTAAAGTTCAAAGAGATAGCAGGCGAAAGCAAAATAAGCAAATAAAATAGATCGCGAAGCAATAGCGAGTGGAGCGGCTTCACGTCTGAGGTTAGATTCCGACTGGCGGGCGGGCGGCGATCGGCGGCGGCGGCGCGCGCGCATCGAGGCTGCTCCTAGTGACGTCAACGACGAACAATAGGACCAGCTATACAGATGATCGCGCGCGGGTTCGCTTGTTAATTAAATAATATTAGTGAAAGTACAAAAGAGTGGTGTATGAGATGAATGAATGTATTAGTGTGAGTTAATAGAATACGTAAATAAGTAAGAAATGAATTATAATAAATGTTATGTACAGTATAAATAAATTATTACGATAAACTACATATAAGGTTAAAATATAATAATAATAATAATAATAATAATTGTTTTATTTCCAGACTATTGTCCAATATAAATGTCGAATAATATAAAATGTCAAAAGATAAAATAGATTAATAATAACATTGATTCACACACAATTTGAATAATTTAACCAACAAATGTCCAATATATGAATGTAGAAAAATGACAAAAAATGTCAAAGATAAAATAGTTGAAAATAATTACATTGTTTCCAATTCAATAATAAAATTAATTAATATCATTTAAAAAACATCATTTAAAATAATTTTACTAACACATTAATCATCATAAAACTGTGGATGAGGGTCGGTGCAGGAGCCTCCATTCGCGGTGCAGGGGGCTGGATTGCCATGAGCGAGCAGCCTCCAGCAGCTGGTTGGTGGAGTGCGCTAT
This sequence comes from Argyresthia goedartella, assembly GCA_949825045.1. Lineage (NCBI taxonomy): Eukaryota > Metazoa > Arthropoda > Insecta > Lepidoptera > Argyresthiidae > Argyresthia > Argyresthia goedartella. The sequence goes on along the minus strand of OX463828.1, from coordinate 16,514,033 downwards.
GTGGGTCCGCGCGGTGGCCGTGCCCAGCCGCCGCAGCGCCGCCCAGCCCGGCGCGCGCCCCTCCGCGAACATGCCGCTTGCGCTGCACCAGCACGGCAGGCGGAACAGTGCGCGCCATGAGTTGTTGTACTGCACGCGCATCTGCTCCATGCTCTTCTTTGTGTACACCGCCCACAGCTCCACAGTGTACACGGACGTGCAGTACGACAGGAAGAGCTGCCTCTTCACCTCCGGGCTGCAGCGCGCAAAGCGCCGCGCCAGCATGTTGGCTCGCACCAGTATAGCCCGTCGCTGCCTCGCGATGTCCAGTCTGTCGTCTAGATCCGCAGTGATGACGTGGCCCAGATATTTAACCTCCTCGACGAACTCGAGGTCTCTGCCGTTTAGTCGCACTGGCGGTATGAAGGCAGGTGTATTTGTCGATCGGAACATCATACACACAGACCTATCCGGGTTGTATGCCATGTTGTGTTGTGCTGCGTATTCCTCACAAACTGCAAGCATGTCTCTCATTGCTGAAATGGATGGGCTGAGTAGAACCATGTCGTCTGCATAGCAGACATGGTTAGTTATGATGCCGTTCATGGAGCACCCAACATTGAGCTGGTTCAGTTTGTGAGACAGACCATCCATGTAGACGTTAAAAAGTATAGGTGACATGCTTCCGCCTTGTCTCACACCACACGCCAGCTTTGACGGATCCGATAGGGCCCAATTCCAACGAACGACGTTGCTCTGCTGACTATACCAGGTCTTCAGCACTTTGGTCACGTGACCCGGTACTCCCCGCTCTTGCAGTATCAGCCAGAGTCGGTCATGTGCCAGTCTGTCGAACGCCTTGCTCAAGTCAAGATAACAGGCGCACACAGATGTTTTTCTTGACTTATAGTATCCCGCGACTTGCTTCAAGATGTAGATGGCGGTACTGGTGGATACGTTCTTCTTGAATCCCATCTGGTTGTCCGCAGTGCTGAGGTAAGGCGCAGCCAGCTCATTAAGCACTTTCTCAAGCAGTCTGGCAATTATCGAGGCTAACGCAATCGGACAGTAGTTACTGCGACTGGAGATGTTTTTCTGCCTGTTCTTGCATATTGGTACAATAACCGCATCCGTCATTGCAATGGGCAGGTGAGCTGTACGCAAGATAGCTGTGAATAGGTGGCTCACTGCTACAATCATGGCCGGGCCCGCATTTTGTAAGTGCTCAATTGATAAGCCGTCCAGTCCTGGATATTTACCACGCACAGTATTCTTCACGACTTTGTATAATGACGCAGGGCTAACAGTTATAGTGTCGTCAGTGCTGCTGTCATCTTGAAGTGAGTTAGTAGGTGCAAATGTACTTGCAGGGGCGGGTTGCGTAAACAGCTGATTAAAATTGTTCGCTATGTCGTAGTTGTTTGTGACACCATCTATGTGACTGGGACTTGGTGTTTTGAGTTTGATGACGTTATTCGACTTTTGCCAAAAGGACTGAAAGTTCTTGCTGTTAAGATCGTTTGCAATTCTGTCCATAGTGATCTGTTCTTTATTCCTTTGGCATTTTTTCAATGCTAGCTTGAAGTTCGCTCGCGCCTGTCTCCTTTGCTCAGCCATCGGTCCCTCTCGTGGGCAGCCGGCTCTGTGCCATAGAGCAAGTGCGCGCTTAGATGCGGCATAGTGATCGGCTACTCGATCATTCCAGCCCAGTACCGTGCGTCTCTTGGTTTTGCTCGTTTTGCTTTGTATACAAAGCTAGCGGCATTTTGCATGATTTTGACAACACTCCTATAAGCAATATCGATATGTTGAGGCGTGTACATATGGAGGTAGTTACCACTATTCAAGAGGGCCGACATGTCTCGCTGTACAATTTCTGCATAATGACAAATCTGGTTGGCCGATCTTGGTTTCCATGACCATGTACATGTTAGGTGGTCATTCGTGGCTTCTAACCGGGTGAGGTTATTGATTGTCATTTCAATTGAGATTGGTCTATGGTCTGTCCATGAGATTCCGTAGTCTACGTACATTTTGCTAATGAAGTTGTATTCCGAATCTGTGACGAGGCAGTGATCTAGCCAGCTCGTAGTTCCGTGCGCGTCGCTGACGAATGTGTATGTCGATCCCGGTAATAGCAATTTATCGGCATATTTGTACTGATTTTCTCTGCAGAAGTCTTCAAGTTCATCTCCAAATGGTGTTCTAGGGTCAGCATTGAAGTCTCCCACTACGATGGAGTTAGTGCATCCACGGTCTTCGACAATAGCATGTATTTTGCTTAATAGCTCACAGTATTCCGGGAAGTTATCAGTGTTTTCGCACGGCATGTGTGTAGGATGTTATAACAAGTAGCGTACAGTTATCGTTCAATGTGACTTTTACCGCGCACAGCCGTGGTGTATTGCATTCGACCGGAATTATGCGAAGTATATTTTTGTACAGGATGGCTACTCCGCCGTATGGTCTGCCTTTAAGGATATCTTTGGAGGTATCGACTGCTGATGTACCCAGGCTGTGACATGACGCGTTAATGCTATCTAGGAAGTGCAGGTCCGTAGGGAGGAGCCAGGTTTCTTGTAATAATACGATATCATTTTCTTCGCACAGGTCAGAAATGAATACAGCCGAGCTCCGCACAGATTTACAATTAATAGACGTAATCTTTAATTTGCCCTCTTTTGTTTACTTGATATCCCTGTCGGGTTTTTACCATAGTATATAGGCCGGTATAAACGACCAGCGATAACGTCCTTAAGCCAGAAATCCCTGTTTAGGAATGTTTTAATATTCTCCATAGATGTGGTTACAACAAATTCTGAGCTTGAACTGTAGGATTCTCGGGGTGGTAGTTTCCTAATATTCAGCGACGATTCTCCCATTGCTTTGATGTAAGAGCTTAGATCTTCAATTGTCATGCAGGGGTCCAGATTAGCGACGTAGATGTCTGCAGTCCTGGGCGCAATTTTAAGTTTATTAGCGGCTTGATTTGTAGACACTCCCCTGATGTTTTTGCTTTGTTTCTTTTTTCTTTTGTGCGTTACTTCAATTCAGCCATTATTTTCATTATTACCAGATGAAGGTTTTGTGGGTGCAGTGCTGACCTTGGCTGCATATGAAGTCTTCTGGGGACTCGATGTTACCTTCTGAGTATGGCCCGTCTGCGAGGTTGGTAGTTTTTCCTTGGCCGGGAGGCTATTGATAGCAGGTGTGGCGGGGGGGCTACTGATAGCAGGTGTGGCGTGATTGATAGGTGAGCATGTAGGTTTTGGATTTGTATCCTGATTACATTCCATCGCCAAGCTTATTCTAGCTGGGCCACTGTTGGTTAGATCTTGGCCAAATTGCAGTGGTCATCTCATGTTAAAAGTGGGGGGTACCTGTTGCTGTTGATGTAGTGTTTTTGTCTGACGCAATATTTCAAGTTCCTCCCTATATTCCCCGAGTTGTTCTGAGGTGACATAGGTTGTTTGAATGCGATGCAGGGTTGCCTTTAGCAAAACAATATCCTTAAGTAATCTTGTAACGTCGACATGATCAAACTTAACTGGGGGTAGTTTCACCAGGTCTTGGGCGACGAACACTGGGAGTTCCTTTGGTTCGGTTTCCTTGATAAGGAGCATAATGTCCTCCATGTCGCGTTGGCCTTTATGATCGGTTCGTCGGTTTATCACCCGTCGGTTGGTGGGGACGGTTTCGTACAGCGTAGATTTGGCTTGTTGTATGTCAGCAATGGTAAAGTTGCTCTTGCAGATGAGGATGATGCTCTCCTCATCCATCACATTTTTCTTGTCAGTCACAAAGGAGAGGAGTTCATTTATAACTATATTGCAGCTTTTACACTTTGCGTTAGAAGTCATATTTGCGGACCAGTATGTTGCGCGAGCGCGGTTGGGCGCGGACTACCGAGTAGGACTATATAACGAGTCACCTACAGAGGCAGGAGATACAGGAGCCATTAACTACCGTCTCTGCGTTACGGATAGCAATACAGGGTGTAGATTTTTGGTGGACACAGGCTGTAGATTTTTATGTCGAGTAAACAATTTTGGTAATGACAAGCCAGTCGTGTGTTAGAGTCGCACTTGTAAACTAGTTCGCATCTAAGTATATTAAAGTTCAATAGACAATACGTGGTGTTTCCTTTAGCTACAGATAGTGACCACCTTTATAACCTATACATTTGTCTTTTCACTCAATATGAACCTGGTGAAAGGTGAAAACCTACTAGTATTTATTACTTTGAGAATTAGATAATTTATTGTTTCAACTGGAAAGACGTCACGTCAAAAAAATATATTAATTTATTTTTATTTTTCTATTTATACCAAGTTTTATTTTGTATTTCAACACAAAATTAATAGTCAATTACTGGACAACGTAACATACCCGGATAATAGAGGACGAAGACGCCGAAGGAGGAGACAATGCTGATATATCATCACCGCAGGCACAAATTTCATCCATGCGACAAATATCTATACCAAAAAAATAATCATGCCCGGTTTGTTCAGAGGAATACAAAAATCGAGGTCTAAAGAGAAATATCCTCGCGTCGCACCCAGATTACTTATACCCAGCCACCACTCCTGCTCAAAATATGAGCCAAACCACTGAAACAACAAACGAACTCCTCAACCCAATGGCTATAATTATGCTATATGTTATACCGATTTTATCTATAACTGTCACAAAAAAACAACAAAGGGGTTGTTTTTAGTCCGCATACTACACGAGCTGATGCCTGCTCAATGTATAGGGACCCGGACATAGCAGGGAGGTCTGACTCCTGTGCATGGGTACCGCAACCCGTAAACCAATCACAAATACCAGAAACCATCCAAACTTTTTCCTAAATGGATTCAATGCAAGATTACTTAATAGCGAAGGTGGCCCAGACTCAATCTGGAGAGAACGCTGGAAAAAACTTTTAAATTTTCATAGTAAGCAATGTATAGTTTCCCACAAGGAAACGTAGGCTGACAACTAACCACACTCCTTGCCACAGAGATAAAAGAACTCTCAAACAACCTACCAGGAGAAGGAACTATTGTAACTAGTACAATACTATATAGACTATAAAGAACAAAGATTTGTTACGTACAATACTACAGAGAGACAATTTGGTTAAATCAGGATATTAGGCAAACAAAAAATAAACAGAAACAAGACGCTGATCATACTGCCCGAATATTTAGCCGCCTTATGTTACAAAGATAAATTAGACAAGCAAATAGATGGATAACGCAAAGATCTTGGACCCATCTGAAAAATTAGGAAATAAAACAGTACATCAAATATTTAAAGACAAACATTCTAACCAAGTAACCCCACAACTATCCGATTTTATAGACCAACCTATACTCCCCATTTTGACAAATGTCGATATCACCTCAAACCACACAGAAAAAGTTTCTAGACAACTGTCTGGCGGAGCTGGACCAAGCGGCACCGACTCAGAATAATGGAAATCACTTCTACTTCGCTTTAAGAACCACAGCATAGAACTGAGAGAATCAATCGCAGCACTTACTAGAAAATTCAGCTGCAGTTAAATTGACGATTGGGGCTGCAAAAGAGCTCTATTAGCACTGGATAAATGTCCAGGCCTCTGCCCTATCGGCATAGGTGAAATACATACTACAACGCATCATTGCAAAAGCTATGGCGACCGCAACAGGGCTAGATATTCAACTAGCACGTGGTTCGGATCAGCTATGTGCAGGTATGAAATCGAATATTGAAGGAGGGATTCATGCCATGACCAAATGTTTCAACACGCTGAGTCGCCCAATCGCTCTCTGGAATGCTAGAATCTACTAGCCGCGCTGTGCAATATTTATTTTCAACACATATATAGGTTACGCAGGCTCAAACGATTTCACCTTAAGCAAGGAAGGAACAACACAGTATGATCCATCAGCAATGCTAATGTACGCAGTCGTAATTCTACCCCTAATCCAAAGCTGCCTGGCCCTGGAAAATATATAAAAAACTGGTCTGCTGATGATTCCGCCTATTTTGGTAAATTAAAAAACGTATAAGAATGGCTAAAAAAACTGATGAAACTAGATCCAAAATACCCAAAACCCCCAAAAAGCTATATGAAAGTCAAAAATAAATCAACCGAAGAAGCTAACAGACTATTTGGGAACCTTGGAGTGAACACTGTACTTTCACATCGGTTTTGGGCGGCGTCTTCGGAGACGAGAATGGACGAAAATAATAGATAAAATAAAAAGTTAACGAATGATTGAATGTATAAGACTACTATCAAAAGCAAGTAAAAAACACCCACAACTTATACCTTTATAAAGCCTTTACAAAATCAGTCCAATGCGAATGGAGATACTTACAAACAGTCACTTGTGAGGAATTTCACACTTTAAAACAAACCATCATGACAACACTGATAACATCAATCTTAGACAGAGAAATAACGTCACTAGAACCTGAACCATTCTGCTTACCGGTGAAACTTGGCGGGCTGGGCATTAACGACCCCATGATTAACAACGACTGTTATAAAACATCAGTAGAATCAAATAGTATACTAATGCATGCCATCAAATCTGACGAAAATCTAGAATAACCAGCCCAACCAACTCATGCTAAACATACTATCGAAGAAGAAAAACTATCGCGGCAAAAGAGAGATGCTGAAAAAAGTAATGTCAAATTATCTAAACTACCAAATAAAATTAAAAGATGTATCCAAAGAGTCTTTGAAACGAACTCTTCACAATATCTAACTATCATCTCAACCACCGCAAATAACACTGATCTCACAGCTACCCAGTTTAGGGATGCTTTAATTATTAGATATGCTCACGAACCTACAAACCTCCCTCAGGCCTGCAGTTTTTTTTTAAAACCGCATTAAAGCTTAACGAAAAATGGGGAAAAGCATATTATCAAATAGTGTACTGGCTGAAGGTGAAAATACAAATCTCAGATATAAGAGCAGTTTCCATGAGAGAAAGAGGCACGCGAAAACATGTCAGGGCCTTTCAATGCGAAGATGGAGCAGAAACATTTGGTGACAGCTTGTCTCGAGAAACAGAAATACCTAGGGTGGGTGCACCAGTACTTTACCAATCACGTGTACAATTTTAAAAATTAAGAAATGGCGGGCATATTTCACGAATTTATCTGTTTCGCTACGTTGCCTAAACTGTTACCAACCTTCGCCAGCATTTTGCGAGAATGAACTAAAAGTATCGCTATCTTGCTCATTTTGATAGACCGGTGTCTCGTTCATTTGACTTCCGACCGCCATACCAGAAAGAAGCGTAAGTGAACATGGTAAGCTAAATCCTTTTTAATCACCTTTTATTTGCCAAGTGCTGTAATGAAGTTGTGTTATTTTGAATATTTATTGTTTGTTTGTGTACTTTAAGCTACTATTTATAATGAATGATGCCATTATCAAGTATTTTTCAAGGTGGTAAACTACTGGAACATACCTTGTACTGGGTTCCTATTGTTGACCAACAGGTTTGCGACTGGATGTCTATGGATTTTACTATTTTTTCTTTTTTTCATTGCAATGGTTTTGTTTGAGCATTTAGGGCTTTCAGCCTATGTTTTAAATCTTTTCTAGCAGTATGCTCCAGTAATTGACCACTGGTTTGCTATTGGTACACAAAAGTAAAAATAGTGTTCCTGTGTATGACCAGATTAAAGTTTTAACTAAGATTCTCGTTGTTTAAGATTAAAAATGCCACCGAAAAATATATTTTTTAAGTACTCAGAAGAAGATTTACTAAAATGCATAGACGAAATAAGTAAAGGCGCTAAAATAAGACCGACATGTCGTAAATATAATATACCTCACCCGACTGTCATCAACAAATTGAAAATGAGACATCCAGTACAGCGGAAAATGGGTCCACCAACAACAGATGTGAGGAAAAATATACGTTTCATGACACTATATGATTTTTGTTTCTATAACTGAGAATAATTAGGTATCAAAATTATGACTGTTATTATCCTAAATATATACCATATCAATCCATATATTCTTTTACTATGCCTCCCATACATTATCACTATCAAAAACGAAGTCAAAGTTTGTGTGCAAAATGCGAGATTGCAGGCCAATTCTTGAATGAATACAGTTTTGTGGTCTATTGGCACCTCCGATTTGTGATTGCCAACTACCAAAAAATAAAGGAACATTCAGAGAATTTTGATAAAGGCACATTTTCACTGTCCAACCATACCGTCATGCCGAAATTCGGAGCCGTAATGGACCGTGTTGTTCCAAGCACTATTTTGTGCTTCCGCGAGTTAGCGGTAAAATCATTTCGAGCACTATTTTGTGCTTCTGCGAGCGAACAAGTTAAATCGTTTTAAGCAGTATGCTCCAGTAATTGACCACTGGTTTGCTATTGATACACAAAAGTAAAAATAGTGTTCCTGTGTATGACCAGATTAAAGTTTTAACTAAGATTCTCGTTGTTTAAGATTAAAAATGCCACCGAAAAATATATTTTTTAAATACTCAGAAGAAGATTTACTAAAATGCATAGACGAAATAAGTAAAGGCGCTAAAATAAGACCGACATGTCGTAAATATAATATACCTCAACCGACTGTCATCAACAAATTGAAAATGAGACATCCAGTACAGCGGAAAATGGGTCCACCAACTATTTGACCCCAAAAGAAGAGCTGTTATTGACCAAGTGGATTAATGCAAATGCAAAAAAGGGAATCCCCATCACAAAAGAACGATTATTGGAAACTGTTAACCGAATAACAAGATGACGGACGAAAGAATCCTTTTAAGGATGGGATTCCTGGACGAAAATGGTTTGATAGCTTCCTAAAACGGCATCCAGATGTAGCACAGTGACACGCTGAATCAATAAACTCAGCACGAAGCAGGGTTACGGAACAAAGCCTGAGAAAATGGCATTCTGAATTAAGGGAATACTTAATAACTAAACATGCCGAAGACATACTTGACGACCCTGAAAGAATAATAAATGCTGATGAATCTGGTTTCAGTGTTTGTCCTTCTTCTTGGTTGGTGCTGGGTCCCAAGGGAATGCCCAATCTATACGAAATTCAAGACAAGGAAAAAGAAAGCATTACTGTCTTAGGAACTTTTTCAGCATCCGGAATAGTCTTTCCCGTTCTTATCATCTACCCCTACGAAAGGATACCTTTTGAAATAGCGCGGAATATACCAAAAGACTGGGCCACTGGAAAGTCACCAAAAGGATGGATGACATCCAGAGTTTTTTTCGGCTACATTGCCAATACATTACTGCCGGCATTACGGATAAAGGATATGAAATTTCCTGTTCTGTTTCTAATCGACGGTCACAAGTCGCATATAACTTACGAAGTCAGTCAACTTTGTAAGTAAAATCAAATAATTTTGTATGCCTTACATCCTAATGCGACTCGTAAAATACAGCCTGCGGATGTGTCCGTCTTTAGGCCACTCAAAAATTCTTTGAAGAAGATCGTCCACAACTGGAAATCAGAATCAGGAAACAGAGTTGCAACCAGAGCTCAATTTGCTCCCTTACTAAAAACAGCAATGGGTGCTGCAACTTCTGATATCATACGAAACGGATTTCAAAAATGCGGATTATATCCTTTCGATGCTGACGCCATTAATTACACAAAATGCGTGAGACATGAAAGCAGGCATAGCCAGATAGATAAACCAGCGGAAATAGTAGTAGAACACGTTCTTTATTTTGAGTCACTTATGAAGCGAAGGCTTGTTGAAGAATTCCGAGCCGTTGATCAAAATGAACCATGGACTGGCAAAGAATCTGCCAAGGAACTGTTCTACGTATGGCGTAAAATTAGGAAGAACGTTCAAGAAACCGATAATTCTGTTTCATCTCCTGTTGTTGATGGGCAGGCTGAAGAACATGAGAGCATACAGGAAATCGAGATTGCCGGCAGTCCTACAATTGATAGGCAGGCTGAAGAACTCGAGAGCATTCAGGAAATCGAGATTCTCAGCAGTCCTACAATTCTAAGAGAGCAACTTACACCAAGTCCAATTACTCCAAATTTATTAGATTTGACATATTTTATTGACTTTGGACCAGGACCATCAAATCAACTGCCAGAAGAAAAGGAAGCTACTCCACCCGCAACCACGAACACTCTTGAAACACACCACCACCACACACCAACACCACCATACCACACACAAACTAAAGCTACTCCACCCGCAACCACGATTACTCTTAAAACACACCACCACACACCACCACCACCACCACACCACAAACCACCACCACCACCACCACCACCACCACCACCACCACCACCACCACCACCACCACCACCACCACCACCACCACCACCACCACCACCACCACCACCACCACCACACCACACACCACCTAAAGCCAAAGCTACCGCAAAAGAACGGGACCCTAAACCCGGCTCGTCAAAGATGCCAATAAGCCCAGCATTTTCCAAAGCCATTCTGTGGCCTACTGGGTCTCCTATAAAACAAAATGGGAAGAAAAAGGCGTCAAAACGGCGTTTACCGGATGCTATCGGTGCGGGTGAGTGGGTGAACTATTGGAATGAGAAGAATAGAGAGAAGCAAGAAAAACAACAGAAAAGATTGGCTCGAGCAGAAAAAAAAATGGTAAAGGAAAAAGAAAAAAAAGAGCAAACTAAAAGAAAACGTCTAAAGAAAAATGTTTTCATGGAATCTGATTCAGAAGATGATGATATTCCAATGAATGTGCTTGCCCAAAACCGACAAGCTTAAAAGACAGTTTAAAAGTGGGATGTTATGTCATTGTCAAGTATGAGGGTGAATCTTTCCCGGGCAAGTCAAAAACATTGATGGATGCAACGCTAATGTTAGTACCATGGTATTATCATCTGCGAATACTTTAAAATGGCCTGAAAAAGAAGATGTCATATGGTATGACCGTGACAGCATCGTTGAAGTCATTAAAGAACCTGTTCCTATTAATACCAGAGGTTCCTACAAGGTTGAAGAGATGGCCAAATTATTGCCATGGATATAAGATATGCCTTATTAAGACTGATTAATTTCATTATAAGTACTTGATTAAGATAGGCACCTACCTAATGATAGGTTTAACCTCTCCTTTCCCGGGAGTTCGAGACGTCAAAAACGACAAATACCGGAGTGTTTTTGAGCGTGCGGGCTGCGCGGCACTTGACTAATATATCAAGTGATTCTGTTGGAATGGTAACACTTAGAATTATGGGAGTTGTATATCTGAGTAGCTAATGAAACCCTCTTTTACACAATGTGTAGAAAATGTCACTGTGACCTTAGTTTATTTTTGTACTGGCATGAGAAACACAGACTTCTATGAAAATGCTCCCTCTCGACACAAATCTAGCCGACATCAGAAAATTATCAACAACATGTACATGTTGTTTGATACCTACGTAATATACACAAAATAACCTTTTCAAAACAATAAAAACATTAGGGTGTTCTTATAGAAACTTTCGAATATTTCAGTGTTTCACCACCAAATACGTTGGGAGCGTCCGGAAGAAAGTGATTTTCAAAACGCGGTTGAATTATTTTTTTCTACGGAAAAGCATAAACTAGCACACAGACCATAAAGTTTGTCTAATTGGGTATCCACACATGATCGAACCGTAAAAATTGGTCCAACCGTTGGATAAAAAATACCGGTTTCAAAAATATTAGTCATCCCGCTGCTTATGCTGACAGCGGTACAGGGAGTGACCGGGGCCGCGCTGCTTATGCTGACGGCGGAAAAGGAGAGGGTGCAAATTATTTTTTCTATCGTTTAATTTTGAGTAAAATAACTGTTGTTTAATTATAGAAGTGGGTTAAAAATCACTGAATATTGTGTTTTATTTTCAACTAGCTGGCAGGTAGGCAGGCTGGCATACATGCTAGGATTTGCTACCTTTTTTTTTGATGATTTTTAAGTGGTCAACTATTAGTGCAAAAGAGGTTATTTACTAGAGCGCACCGGTCAAACTTAGGCACATTCCCGTTTTTTGATTTATGCTTTAAATCTATTAAAACTAAAATATTTAGATTCACATTATTTATCCATCAAACAGCGTTAATAAATAATAAATATCTTTGCATAAGTATTTTAACGTTATAACTACAAAATAAAATTTCAGAGCAATCCAGTCAAAATTTGTCCTTAACTGGTTTGGGACTGGTGCGCCCACCCTACATATGTTTTAATAATTTTATAGACAGTGATTATTTAATAGTTCGTAGTAGTATACTTTACAAATTTCTGTAATGATGTTATATTCTATGCCTACTTGTCGTATTTTCTGAGTTCTGTTTTGTGTATTATCCGAATAAACTCATTTCATCAGCTTTATTACTTTTCTTTTTCAGTATTTATTTACCTGTTCATTAATTTATTTTTAATTCATTTATTTTTCTACTGTAATTTTGCAGCGATGACGTTTTTTGTAAAATGGTAACTGCTCGATTTGTAACGCTGCTCGGCCGCCCGCTCGGAAATTTGAGCGTGGGGTGGCTTAGCGCCGGACGGTTGAGTGGGTTTCGTGTTAAAAATTCCAGCAGAAGCATTCGGACCACGGGCTACTTTACGGTCTGTCACTGTCACTGTCAATATATTGCCTTGTCAATGTGCGGTTGATGGATTGAGGTTATTTTATTTTATATTTTCATTTGCTGCATTCTGCCGTGTTTGGTACAAGACCCGACCTACATCTAAATGATTTAGTATCTAGTGCGCCTAGAATCAAGTGCCATAGTTTGATTAGTCATGGCTAGCTTTTCCCGGCTTCAAAAGCTCGCCTTACTCAGTTTAGGAGCAGTTGGTGGCAGCTACGCTTATTATCAACTAAACAGCGGGCAAAATGAGAAGAAATTCAGTGCCCATAACTCCTGGACGACGAACTATAAACCTACGGTGAAATGGGACAAGAATTGGGACCAGTAAGCAGTGTTTTATGTGTACATGTGGCCTATTGAATTAAAATCTGTCGAAGTTGTCTTGCCATTTTTGGAGCCACAAGGCTTAGAATATTTATGGCGTGTATGTGCGTTTGTTCCTTCTAAACGCAGCTTGATTTCTACCATCTTATTTAAACACAAAACATTACAACTGTATTCCCATGAAAGGTGCATGACTTCACTCAGATCTGATTCAATAAAGCATGATTAAAATTGAAAATGGGATAGCATATCCATATTCTTTATTCTTTAATGCTCAGTTCAATGGAAATGAATTGAATGAATGAGTACTTTTCTTTTTGCAAGGAATTGCATTGTTTTTGTGAGGAACAAAGATGAAATTTAGAAAATCTAATTTGTTGCAAAAATTTTCATGTTAAAACATCAAAAACACCAGACACCAGCTATATTATCACATATTGTCAATATAATTGTCGCTAAGTATTGTATGTTTTTGGGCAAAAAAAGACCAAAACAATGTGTGAAATATGTTCTCCGTTTTCTTAATCCTGATATTCAACCGACGACCCTGGGTATTCTTTTGGACTTCTGTGACTTCCTTTTATCATCTGAACTCAACATAACTGCGGGTACCCGTCCAAGGCCGCTGAAATGCAGCACTCGTCAATAGTTGCTCATAGTTGTGCGCTTCCATCTTGCATACACCAATAAAATCAATGTCCAATTGATTTTCTTCTTTGATTTGGTGTGTGCAAGATGGAAGCGTACAACTATGAGCAGCTATTGACGAGTGAAGAAGGGCATGAGCCATCATTGTCAGCAAGTTATGACAGTTCCGAAGATGTCCAAACCCTTTGTAAAGAAATTTGTACCCAAATAAAGTGCTGGTAACTGGAATTTCAACAAGGTGATTCAGCAATCAGGTATGCAGGAGCAATGTGTCAATGTATCACTTTTACTGATGTTTAACTGTATCTTCATTGTAAGCCCATGAAGATGGTGTAAAGCACCAAAAGAACGGTTGGCTCCTATGTGCAAAGATGATTATGATGAGGAAGGACGCCTGCTGAACTAGGCGGGTGATTGGTTCTCTATAGTGACTATTTTCCTCCAATTCCCAGTGTTCGGGCACTGGTTACTGTTGGTTCATCAGATGTTCCTCTCCAAATCTTCATGTTTGCGTAATGAATTCAAGGCTATCTCTAAACTTTAAGTGTGATAAGCAATCTACTTTAATGCTATCCATCCCTAGTGTTTATGTGCAATAGGGAGAGGGCAAATTCATTGCAAAATCAATGGGATGAGGTGATGCCCACAATTTTCTACTTAATGTTGAGCTTTGCATAGAACTAGTGCAAAAAATATGGGAAGACTACACAAAAATCAAGAACAATGTTTGTCCCTGGTCACTTTTATAGACTGGTAAAAATCGTAGAGTTACTGCCGACGAGAAGTGATATCAGCTACATACACAAGAAAAAAAAAAGGAAAAATAGGTGGCCCAGGCAAGATTGTTCAAATGGATGAGAGCTGGCAAGAGAAAATATAACAAAGGTAAGCATCCCCATGGTTGCTATAGGTCACCTATCTCCGATTTCTGAATTGAGAATTTCACTTATATCACTGATAAAAAAATGTTTATTTCAGAAATCAAGTTCCATACACAATTACATACAAAACAGAACTAGACTAAAATCAAACCAAATGTGTTAGTACTAATAAGATCTGATATACAGAACCTATGTATTGTTCTGTCTCTGCAGAAGTAACAAAAAATAATGTGACAGAATAATACATAGGTATTAACATAGTGAATTTCTCAGTGTTTTCTCAATTCAGAAACCAGATTTACTGTCTGAATTCTATAGATAGGTTTGTTGTACCTAAATAGTAAACAACTACCTTAAATCCTAAAAAAGTAACCCATGTGAAATCACGCTACATTACGCCTTTTCCCGTACAAAAACCTGTAATCTAAATTTTTGACAACCCTGACGCAATAGAACCGGACGCCATGAGAAGCTCAGTGTTAACTAAGGCCGGTTTTAGAGCGACGCGTATACCTCGCGCCACGAATTAAGAGCGCTGGGCGACGTTGGCGGGAATTACTGCGCCTACGTATGTACAGGTATTGAAAAGTGACTACTGCGCATTCATGGCCACCGCTCATAACGTGTGGCGCGACGCATACCATGTATCTCATGCTCACATGCATCAGTTGCATAATTGCATTTTATTGCCATGCGGACGGTCCGCCCGGGCGGCCACAAACGCGCATCCGCGGCGCGGACATCCGCATGAACACGTGCTTCATCGTTCGTAGAGCGTTTGGCCGGTTTTAGAGCGACACTGAGGGTCCGTGCGGATAGCAAGATGTATCAGTTGCATAGTAGAGTTTTATTGCCATGCGGACGGTCCATGAGCACGCGCTTCATCTTTCATTGAGCGTTTCGCAGCTGCGCGGAGCAGACGGTTTGTCAGGTACTGTCGCGGTCATGATGAATACGATACCGACCGACCGAGTTTAAAGACTCAGGAGTTGCATATGGGATGGGACAAATCTAACGAAAGCGAAAATAAAAGCTTGGGAGGACATAGGAATCGCATTCTTTCCGGTAAATTTTGAACAAAATAAATACAATTTCCGTAAGTACTTCATTTATTTACCTAATGTAACTTATTGTATAGAATATAAAGCTATTTATTTCTTAGAGAACTTAGCGAGTAATCTTGTAACTTAGGGCGGGCGCTAGTTAGACAGTTGACATTTCACAGATGATGTATTTCTGTTGCCGCTAAAACAACAAATACTAAAACCCTATTACCCTATTACTAAGACTTCGCTGTCCGTCCGACCGTCCGTCCGTCTGTCACCAGGCTGTATCTCAAGAACCTAGCTAGCTAGAGAGTTGAAATGTTCACAGATTATGTATTTCTGTTGCCGCTATAACAACAAATACTAAAAAACAGGATAAAAGAAATATTTAAGGGGGCTCCCATACAACAATTCTTTCAATACCACATACAAACTTATGAATGCACCTGGTTACGTACATGGAGTGTGAAAGTAGCCGCACCATTAACTTTGTAAACAACATTTTGCTATGTAAAATGGAGACTATTCACTCCACACCATCCCTACCATTGTACGGTGGTAGAGAACCCTTCGTGCGCGAGTCCGACTCGCACTTGGTCGGATTTTTTTAATGACATAATATTATTACAAAAAAAAATTGTTTAATACTTACCTCATACTCACCGCCAACCGCTCATTTGATGATATAGGTTCACGGTAGCGGTGGGTCATTGACGATTGTTTTTTTTTCGTTATCGAAATGTATTCGTTGACTGTCAACGAGTAACCGTAGAAATATTAGGTTAATTTTGTCAACCTAACAAGAATATCGCCCAACTGTATGGAATTGAAGAAACGGATAATAGTGAAATTCGTTAACTAATAAAATCCATAAAGTTACGCGATAGCATTTAACTTTATGGACGGTTTTGAATGAAGAAAATTGAAGAAACAAAATGCTTCGAAAGAATAATCTAGAAAGTACTTGAGTTGAGGGAGAGTAGGGATGTTGGTCGGTTGGTCGTGGCCGGTCGATAATTCGATATTAAATCGACATTAAGGTTTTATTTAACTACTTTCATAGTTTGATGAACGATACAATTAATTACCGATTGGGTTGTTTTGTATTTATTTTGTGGTATGTTTTATTTTTATTTGTGTAGAAGTAGTAGGTAATAGTAGTAATAGTAAAGTAAGGTAATCGTAGGTAATTATTGTTGACTTTCCTTCATACTTTACCCAGACTAAGGACTTCCTGAATGAATGTATTTTGGTGGTGGAGGCACTTAGTAGGTAAAAATATTAATCCTTTCATCGAGAAAAAAACAGCTCTTGTTGTAAAACGGTTTTTTTATGAAATCCGCGCGGAGAAACCGTGACGCGTACGGTCCTCGCGGACCCTCCGCGTCGCTCTAGAACCGGCCTAAATGCGACATAAGACTTATCTTCCGGGCTCCGAGAATTAGCCAATTTTGGAACGAACGCAACTCTCGCTTCGCACTTCGAAATGTAACTGTGCATGGCTGACACGGGCAGTGTTGCCAGTTTTGAACAAAAAATCTACCAAAATTTAGTTTATTTTAAAAATCATAGCTTTCAGATCATGGACGTATAAAAAAGTCGGACGTAGTCTCGCTTACAACACAAGTGTGCCGCTCATAGTCGGCCAGCCCGCTGTACGTACACGCCGACAAGCACACATTCACACATTAGTCGGTCATTATGCGCACAGGCGTCAACAAAGGCGGTACGTTATGCGAAGAAATAAAAAGCTAAACAGCATGTCTTGCGTGCTAAAGTGCGTGCTAAAAAACATCCAGGAATCACATTATTATTATAAATATAATATAATATATATATATATATATTATACATATTAATAAATAATCACTTATTTCCAGTAAAAAATTAAAATCAATCTTCATTCACAAGAACAAAATAATTCTTCACAAGTCCATTGTTGTCAATATTCACCTGAGCAAAATTACCCGAAATATGGGTAAAAATACAGTATTATTAAGTTTCGATTATTTGTTTAAGCGAAGTTGTACGGTTACGTACATTAGTACCTAGTCGCAAGTAAAATGCATTGTAAGCATATCGGCGCTTCAGTCGCCAGTTAGCCATTAGCCACGGGCTGTGACATACGTTTACATAAATTTGAGAATCAATAAATCGTTTAAAGTGAAATTAGCGGTTTATCTTCTGGCTACTCAACCAACAACATCAACAGTAACAACAAGACATGCACGGGCAGAGAACAACAGTCTCGTCCGTACAGAAGTTATTTTTGACAGCTCTTTGATTGGCCGGGATGTTGTTATACGGTCAGTTAAAAAAATAAATTGGCAGTTGTTAAATTTTTCGTCAGATGAAAATTTTAACTTCAAAGTTACTGGTCCGATTTTCTTCACAATCTATATCTGGGTTTCTGGTTGGAACCCAATCATGATTCTGAAGGCAGATTTTGAAAAAGTGGCCGCCATTTTGAACTTCGTATTGACTGGTCCGATTTGCTTCATCTGGGAAACTGGTTGTAGTCCAATTATGATTCTGAAGTCGTATTTTGAAAAAGTGGCGCCTTTTTGAACTTCTTAGTTACTGATTCGATAGAACACAAAATAAATCTTATGAAATTTATTGCGGAAAAATATTCAACGATTCGGCTTCACGACATTTCAAAATTAGAAGATATAAGTATCAAGAACCTCTCAAAGTAAAAGACACTATTATAAAAAACGTACTCAGCATTTGGGATGTTAATCACTTTTATCTACACACGTATCATAAACCCTCTTTACAGCGTACAAAAACCGCACGTTACGATCAGCATAATGTTAAACTACTTGGTAAAAACTCATTTCTTATCTGAAAAATTACACATTATGACCATAATGTGTAATTTTTCTACATATTATGACATTCAAATTTCGAACGCCGACGCCCGCCTGCGTGCCGCCCCTACTTTGTGAAGTTGGTACTACTGAACAAGCTAAACAAGTGCAAAGAAATTATCAATGCCACCATGCCGGTCGAACATGCGGTTCCTGAACACATTAAATAGAGCTTATGATATGTGTATAGATAAACTAGTGTATGTAACTGTACATAATAAGGCATTAAAACTCTCGAGTGATAATATTATGACGAAACTCTCGAGTATTAATGCCCTCCATTATGTAGCAGTCACATAAACTACTATTACAGCAGTCGTAAACGGTAGGAACAGTAAAATTTTGAACAATTGGGTTGATGCACGTTAGTCGAGTTAGATACTTTTTAAGAACTGTCGAAACAGTTGATTTATATTAGAGTTGTATTGAAATCCGAAACATGACGTCATATTTCGTTGTAATCAAATGCACTCTGGCACAAAATGATGTTAATTAATTCAATTGTGATATTGACGGTAATTTTTCTTTTTGGGCTATAAATTTAAACAGAATAAGTATTTTTTTGTCTACCATTCATGTAACATCTCCATTAGGTATTTTTTATACAACTTTGCAAAAAATCCAACAGATGGTGCAGTGAATCGCGATTTGTTTCTTGCGCTTATATTACTGAAACGGGTCCATAAATCGAAAAATGGTCCAATGTATTGATATTATTTCTAAAAGATCTATCCAATGATACCTCTATTTTATATTCCTATTATACTCTATCCCATAGTGTAAGATGTCATTGGATAGATGTTTTAAAAATAATATCAATATGACCATTTTTCGATTTATAGACCCGTTTGAGAAAAGAAGCACAGGAACTCAAGAGCGATTCACAGTACCATCCAGTCCAGTCCCCTATGTGTGGAAAAAAGCATTAGTCATACCTTTACCCAAATCCTCAAACCCCTCCTCTTTCAAAGAGTATCGTCCTATTTCTATCCTGCCTATGCTTTCCAAAGTCCTAGAATCCATTGTCCACTCCCAGCTTTCCTCCTACCTTACGTCTCACTGTCTGCTGAATCGATTCCAGTCGGGATTCAGGCCGGGTCATAGTACCGTTACGGCCTTACTCAAAGTCACTGACGACATTCAGTTGGCTATGGACGAGAAACAGCTCACCGTACTAGCGCTACTTGACTTCAGCAGCGCATTCAACTGTGTTGATTTCGACATCCTCGTTGAGATACTGAAGTCTCTGAATGTCTCCCCGGCCTCAGCCAGCTGGTTCGACTCCTACCTGAGAGGTCGTCAGCAGCGTATAAGGTCCGAGGAGACTTCAACAGAATGGTGCGACCTTTTTGCAGGGGTGCCTCAGGGTGGTATCCTGTCCCCTCTTCTCTTTTCTGTCTTCATAAATTCTATCTCAGATACTCTCTCTTCCTCTTATCATCTCTATGCCGATGATCTCCAAATTTACCGTCATTTTTCTCCCTGTGATGTTAACTCTGCTGTGGCCTTGCTGAATGCTGATCTTGAGTGTATCAGGGATTGGGCTCTGTCACACGGGCTACTCGTCAATCCTTGTAAGTCGCAGTCAATGATTATCGGGTCCAGGCACTCTCTCCAAGTGTTACAGCATATGTCCACTGCACCCATAATGTACGATGGAATCGTAATTCCCTACAGCTCCAAGGCCAAAAATCTCGGAGTCATCTTTGATAACCTGCTGTCTTGGTCAGCGCATGTCTGCGAGGTTAGTAGGCGTGTCTTCGCTACGTTTTACTCTCTCAGACGACTTCAGCACTTCTTACCTCTTCAGACCAAAATTACACTCGCCCAATCTCTGTTACTTCCCCTCATTGACTACGCAGATGTCTGCTGGATCAGCGCAAACGAAGAGCAACTGGACAAACTCGAGCGACTTCAAAATCTTGGGATTCGGTTTATTTTCGGTTTGCGCAAATTTGACCATGTTTCTCAGTATCGCAGGGATCTGAAGTGGCTTCCAATCCGTCTTCGCCGGGATTCCCACATCCTCTTCACTCTCTTTAAGATTTTACATAATCCTCATTACCCTGGCTTCTTACGTGATTCGTTCACTTTTCTTTCTTCAGATAGGCCTCGGAGACCTCACACTCGGTCGCTGCTCACAACACCGCAACATAAAACTGTCGCATATGAACATGGGTTCCGACTCCGGGCTATCAAGCTCTGGAACAAACTCCCCAGCACCGTCAGGGACAGTCCATCTCTTAACATCTTCAAAAGTAGTTTGAAGGAACATTACCTTTCTCTTCTGTAGTAGATTATATTTTATTTATATATTGTATAGGTATTTATTGATATTTAAATATAGTATTTATAGGTATTATATTATTATGTAGGTTCTCATTTATTTATATGTGTAAATATGTTAGTAATTTATTATAAATATATTAAAGTCACTCTGATGTTTAGTTTTTTTTATATGTTGTGCATAATAGGTCTATCCCTTCGCATGAAACTATTTTTCCCTGTCAGCCCTGGGTTTGCTGGAAGAAATCTCTATATAGAGATAAGCACGCCTTTGTTTACTAACTATGTTTGTAATTGTCCACTAATGTGTATATGCAATAAAGTATAATAATAATAATAATACCATCTGTTGGACTTTGTGGAACAGTGTTTTTTTTCTACTCTCTCTCTCATTAAAATATTTTTTTTTTGACTGTGTTTTATTAGGATAAAAATTTGGCTAACTTGGCAACCCTAAATTCACTCACCCATAGATATCCGCCGCCATTACGGTTCCTCAGTTTTGTCTTAGCGAGACTACGTCCGACTTTTTATACGCCCATGTTTCAGATTTGGATTATAGAACCCTTTATAACGAGCGATAAAGGTCAAGGGGCTGCAGTAACCCACAACCACCCTAATAAACAACGGCAACAAATATAATGATCACCAAAATATTTTTTTCCTACCCAAAATGGATAAATGAACACCAAAAGTCGCAAAAAATATCAGGGCAAAATACTGCGGTAGCTTAGGTGAAGGGTAAAGGGGGTGAGCGAGGCGAAGCCCCCTTTATCCTTTGTGTTAGGTTGAACATGTAAGAACAACAAAAAATACTTAAAACATATACTTAAGTACATAAAACATAAAAAGAAGTTTGGTGATCATTTATCCAAACACAATTTGGTGGATATTTATCCTGGCAGTCATTTCGAATTTATTGGTAGTAAACATTTTTGGTAATCGTTACATAAGCCATAAACAACTTGGTGCCAAAGCACAGCTGAGCCGGCGACTCCATGTTGTTTCAAAGAGCCGATTTGGTTGCAATACGTCACTTTCTGTTTTAATACTAAAGTTAGGTTGTGTTAGGTTACAACGTAATGAACAACTCGAAACCGAAGCGAAGCAGAGTGGAGCGAGGCGACCCCTAGTCTGACAGCAGAAAGATTATAAGATGTAGTGTAATAATGTCTTTGTCTTGTCTTTTTTCAGGGAGACCCATTAATGGCCACTGGGTTGTTGGCTTGATTGAAGATGGCAGTGAAGACCTACTTGTAGAAGTGTGCACAGAGAATGTACCTATGTAAGGTCGGCTGAGGTATTGATTAGTGCCGCTGAGAATTAAATAAGCATGTGGAAGTTGGTACAACTATCCATTGGTACCTACTGATTTTCGGACAGCATTATGATTGTCTGGGTGACCATGGGTAAAAAGGTAAATCACTGTGACCCAGACAATCCCTTCATAGCCTCAATAGGGACACATACTCAAGGAATAGAAGCCCAGTGGCACATATTAAAGAAGTTCTTTTTTAATTACAATTCTTCAAAAATAAAAATTGAACTTGGAGTATTTGTGGAGGAGAGCGATACCAAGAAATAAATTTGATACGTTTGTCGAATTGATAGAGAGTTAATGAATACATTATGTTTACAAAGTAGATTAATAAATGATATTATAAATAATACCTATGGTGTTTGTTATTCCTTTTTCCAACAAATAAACAGTGTAGAAGTCCAACATAATATTTTAAATAATTTATTTCTCAAAAACAACATTTCCTCACAAAAAAAAACTATACTAGATATCAGCCATTTCCTCATTAAGCAACCTATCAATTCTCTATTTCAGCCGCGAGCCAGAATGTGTAGTCAAACCACCCAAAGATGGCAAACCAGAAGGCGACAATAAATACAATGAACAGATAGAAAAAGTGAAGAACACAAAGGCAGTGAGACACTTAATACTGATCCGGCACGGCCAGTATCATTTAGACGGAATCACTGACAAAGAAAGGACTCTCACTGAGCTTGGCAAGTTTTTTATATTTCCACATTAATTATTTTTCCTATTAAAACTCTAGAGTGGTATATACAGGGTGTCCCAAAATGTCATGCGTCACAGCGACACCGAAGGTAGCCCTGCTTCAGGTAACTTCTTTATAACTATACAAAGACAGCTGATTAAAGGCGAAGTCAATGTTTTTGTTGAAGATTTAACCTAAGGCGAAGTCATCAATTTATGGTATTCTACTTAAGGTATCGACAAAATAACACGTGTGTCGTCTTAAATAACTATCCACCATAGCTTAGAAATTATAAAAACGTAAAAGAAAGGGATACTCAAGAAATGGGTAAAAACTTGACTTACGATTTCTCGAGTTACATGCAACTTTCTCTGAGGTCATGTTAGGCTTTAACGATGCATCTGAGGTAGGGCTTACCTTCGGAGTCGCTGTGACATATGACTTTTGGGACACCTGTGTGTTACGGCTAAAGGTAGGTTTGAAGCTAAACTTAAGGCCTAGTTCTAGATGTTGAGGTGAGGGGCGCCGCATTCGCCCGTCGTCTTCTGACGGGCTAGCGGGCGGCGCGGAATAGCATCGAGGCGCCCGGATACTTTAGAAATTAGGTGTTTTTTCGAATCTACTGAAATAAAATTTAAGGATTGATTCGAAGCTCTAAAAGAGGAAAATTTGGGTATAAAAATTATGAGAAAAATCAGTAATTTTATATTAAAATTATTGTATCTCCTTTTTAATATAGACTATGTTCAGGATTTTTTACGATCGAGCCAAATTAATCAAATCGCGTAACGACATAGTATTTAAACTAGATTAACTCTTTTTGAACAACATATATTTTTTGAGACCTATGAATTTAGTGGAAATAATTTTATATTTTTGTTGTCAAAGCTCTTCCGTGGTTTTGTGTGATCTTGGGCCTTAAGTTTAGCTGACTAATGTTAATATTACGTTTGATGCTCGGCTGGTAATTATGTTCATTGCAATAAACGATTTTAACAGTAGTCGGCTAAATTGCAGACTAGTCTCGCGCTGTTGAGGCTATAAATGGGGGTAGAAAATATTATGGTCATAAGCAGCCTGAACTTAAGTTTATTGTTCAGTATACCTAGGCTAATGTTAAAAAATACCATCTTCTACACGCAACTAGACGCTCGGTGTTCTGTGTTGTGTACATTTTCGATTGCTTTTACTATTGTAAGCCACAGTATTCTGTGGCTTGAAAACCTATATGGAGAGAGCATATTATTATTATATTTCGACGACATCTGTGGCGCAGCGGTTGTGGCTCTGTCTACCATACGAGAGGCCCTGGGTTAGATCCCCGGCTGGGGGTAAAGAAAAAAAACCCCAGGGTTAGATGTTTATATTTGTGTGACATCGTTGTTTCTGGTTACCACAAACTAGGGTATCCTAGCGGGACCAGAAGCAATGTAAGTGTCTGTATGTAAATGAATATGTAATGTTATTTTTATATAGGCACACATAATCCACAACCTATTATAGGGCGATCATTTAGCAGGCGATATGCAAAATACAATTGCAGGGGTGTCAACAACTATGTTCCTTACGAAAAAAATAAATATTGAAAGTAATTGTTCTGACAACCCTGTTTATTTTTGTATATCGCCTGCTAAGCTTTTGTCATGTGGATACCAGCGTGATGTGGAAGCACGTTCTTGTGAGGGAGTGACCTACAAAAGCGAATCATAAAGAAACACGTGAAAAAGGAAAGATAAATTAAGTCTTAATCATTTCATTTAAAAAGCATTAAATAAAATACATAAATTTTATAAAATTATTATAGTACAGGGTTAAATGATATTAAATTTAAAAGCAGGCAGGGAGGGTGACATCTAATATAGTGGGTATTGCTTGTATTTAAATTTAATTAATTTAACACTATATACTGATATATTTTTTTCAACACAGTTGTTCATAAAGGCACGTTTCTCAGGAACTATTTGAGATAAATAGTCTTAAAATGTTCTGCAAAAATACTTATCCTGATAACCGCAACATAATTCAAGCCTAATATGAAAAAATATTTCCTGCAAAAGGTAGAAGTAGTAAAATGACAAAACTAAAAAGAAAAAACCGTAATAAGCCATGCAGGGTATCGTTAAAAAGAGCTTCAAGATTATTATTTTGTAATTTTTGATAACAACAGGTTTTGATAACTTCAGAAGTTATGATCAAAAAAGTGCAAAAAATTACCATTCCCCTCGCCCCTTATCTCCAGAAACTACAGATTCTTAAATTATGAAAAAATGCAGAATATAGAACCTAAAATTACAGGAAAACCTACCCGGAATTGCCAAGGTTTTTTATTTATCTGTGAACTACATACCAACTTATAAATGACCTGGTTATGAACATGGAGTATGCAGGTACCAATAACTTTGTAAACAACATTTTGCTTTGTAAAATCCAAACTATTCACTCCACACCATCCCTACCATTGCACGGTGGTGCGGAACCCTTCGTGCGCGACTCCGGCTCGCACCTGACCGTTTTATTTTATTTCTATAGTCTGTTTAGCGGTTTTGCCAGTGTCTTTATTTACACCTGCGCGCGCATCGCTAGCGCCGCGTGCGGAACAAACAAAACCAGCGCGCCATTGTCCATGAATATTTGTTGACGTTTGCGTTGTGTGCTTAACCCTTTACGGCATACTAACCCATATATGGTTTCATAGGTTTTGAACTTTATAACCAAGCAATAAGGTTGAAACTCGCGATCCAGTTCAGGTCAGGCCATGCATTAAGGGGTTAATTATTATCAAAAGTGTCCTTTTTCATGAATGTAGTGCATGAAACAAATAACACCACCTAGTGTGTGATGACAATAACTTTACACACTTGTATCATAATGTTCGATATTGAATCTCAATAATTACGTTTTATCAAAGACTGCTGGCTAATGACCTTGAAATCTGGGGTATACCAAAGGAACCTGAGGAAGATGTAGCAGATGTAGTCAAGACAGTGGCCACCAAGCTGAATGTCAACGCAACGGATGCGAAGACCATAAAACGCCTACCAGGGCGTAAGGAAAAACCAGGTCAGATCTATATAGAGATGAAGTCACCGGAAGCTCGAGAACAGTGGATATCAGCTGCAAAAAGAGACAAATTGACCGTGAGAGACCTGAAAGACATCCAGAGCTCATCGGCGTCGCCGCGTGATAACCCTGCTTCTGCGAATCCAGTGTACATTCGAGAAGCTCTCACCATACACACGAAGACACTGCTGTATAATACAAGGCAACAGCTCGGAGGTACCTTTCGGTACATTTGGTGCAAAGACGGCATAATACTCTGCCGGAAGACCGACAAAAGTAAAATCTACGCAATTCGATCGCCAACCGACATTGAAAAGCTAGTTGTGTAATTCTATTGACATCTATAACTAAGTATACTTACTCACATAAACATAAAACCTATCATTCCATACTTATGGCTTCTAATTCTAATATCAACGAAATCTTTGATTGTATAAATATAAAGTCGTACCTGGAAAAAATACCAACCACTTCATTATCAAACATTCATTTATTTTGTCTGCATGTTAACATTCGCTCAATGATATTAAATTTTCCTAAATTAATACAAATCATCGACTCGTGTAAGCCTCCACTCGATGTTGTTGTGGTCACAGAAGTTAATATTTCAGAAGGCATATCTAATCTGTTCAACATCCCTGGATTTAACATATACACACAACTACGTAATCATTGTAAGGGTGGCGGTATTATTATTTATGTTAAAAACTGTCTCAAATTCACCCGTAAACAAACTAAGACACATTACTTCGAAAATATAACAGGTACTCTAAAAACCCCGTACTGTGCTATCTCTGTATGTGCGATATACAGACCACCATCACTCAGTAAACAATTATTTATCACGGAACTTGAACACTTGATTATGAGCGATTGTAAAGATGATTGTATTCTGATCATAGGCGATACAAATATAGATCTAAAGACCATATCAAAGCATAGGGATTATTATCTAGACATGTTGTCCGGGTTCGGTTTGATGTGTGGAGTCTCTGACTATACACGCATAGAAATGAGAAAAAACAAAGTATCCAAGTCGTGCATTGATCATATTTTTGCCCGCCTCCCCACATTAGACCAATACTCGGCCGCTATTGATACAGTACTGGCGGACCATCGCGTAGTGACCATCGCCGCGTGCGCAAGACCGGTTGCTGGCTCATCGAGTCACATACAGGCTGCTCGTAGAAACAAACAAAAATCGACTATGCACCGAGGTGATATTATGTTGAACGAGTTACACAAAATAAACTGGGATTCCACTGATGATATGAAAGATCCGGACGATATTTACAAATTTCTAATAACAAACTTCACCAGAGCGTTAAACGTGGCTAAAACAATAACACATAATTTACCAAAAAAACGGTTTTGTGAACCTTGGATCACTAGTAACATTATAACATTGTGTGAAAAACGAGATTTAGCATTTAATATATGGAAAAAAGATACTAGTAATGTAGAAAAAAGATTAGCTTACAACACAATACGAAATAAAACACATAAAGTTATAGAACACAGTAGAAATACATACTATAAAAAACAAATAGAAAATAATTTCTCAAATTCTAGGAAAATGTGGCAAATTCTTAATAGTATGTGTGGTAGAACTTCAAACCCCATTGACCAAGCCATTCTTAACGCATTTAGCTCGCAAAATATTACTTCTAAAGAGATAGCCAACATTTTTGCTGATACCTTTGATGAATCTGTGCAGAACATACTACCCAACTGCAATATAAATCTAAGCGATGCACAGCGCAATAGGACGTCTAGTGTAAGTATATATTACCAAAAAGCTACACCAGACAAAATATCGAAGGTTATCAAACAATTGAATGATCACAAAGCCCCGGGGCTTGACGGAGTCAGGGTTATTGACATAAAAAAAGTTACTAATAATATTGCCTCAGCTATATGTAATCTTATTAACACCGCTATTAAAACAGGGCAATATCCTGATGGGCTCAAGATAGGATGCATAGGACCAGTTTTTAAAAAGGGAAAGCGCGAAAATGCTTCAGACTATCGGCCTATCACATTGCTGTCATCAATAGACAAAATAATAGAAAAATTTGTTTGTGATCAAATCCACTCGTTCTACCAAAAAAATAATATTATATCTAAAAGCCAATTTGGCTTTCAGCCCAAAAAAAATACAACTATGTTACTTTCCAAATTCACGGATGATATTAATACATACCTAAATAACAAAAAACAAGTCCTGGCCCTGTTTATAGACTTTTCCAGAGCATTTGATACTCTTGATCACAAAAAGCTAATTGGTAAGTTGGACGCAAATGGCATCAGGGGACCCTTACTACGCTGGTGTGAAAGCTATCTCCGTAACAGATCCTCTTGTGTCAAGATAGATGATAGCCTCAGTGACCAAAGGCCAGCCGCAGTAGGAACCGCCCAGGGCTCGGTGCTCGGGCCCTTGCATTTTCTCACCTATGTGAATGATATGTGCACATGCCTTGACTCCTGCACAGCTTATCAGTTTGCTGATGACACATGCTTTATTATTGCCAGTGACGATGTTAACTCCGCGATGTGTATGCTTCAAGCTGACTTCGACAAGCTCAAGCAATGGTGTCATGACTCGGGCTTAGTTTTAAACAGCAATAAAACAAAACTCATACTCATTAAATCACCATACATGAAAAGCAATCTCGAAACACCTCTCATATCACACAGTCATACTTGTATGCATGACCAAAATATTACAAAATCTTGCCACTGCCCCAATATAGAACTCGTCAACTCGCACGTCTACCTGGGTCTGGTAATAGATCACAAGTTTAACTGGAATAGTCATATAGAACGGGTGTGTACAAAGCTTCGAGCTTTTCTGGCTAACATGCACATAATAAAAAATCGCCTGCCCTTTAACATCAGGTTAATGCTGTACAATGATTTGGCAGACTCCGTAATCTCCTATGGGCTCAGTAGCTACGGACTCACGCATAAAACTTCCCTAGACTACATACTACGTCTACAAATTAAAATTATAAAAAATATAGTACCTCCAAAAATCAGACTCCAGTACTCCAATGATAAGCTCAAACTGTTCAAATACTGTAAAACACTACCAGTACACACCAAAGTAGAATACACACTACTAAAAGAACAATTCTTCAATTTATCCGTCCAAAAACCGTTATCACATAAAATCGGCACCAGAAGCTGCACGAAAAAAAAGCTGATGACTTTAGGAGCAAATAACTTTTACGGGAAACGTCGAATTAGCTATCTAATTCCTCGTCTTCTTAACGGTCTCTGTCCGAAACTCAAATCATCAATCCATCCCAAAAATATCAATCACAAATTAAAATCACACTTTATATCATTACTTCCATAGTCGTACACAAACTGTATTTTGCCTTGTAGCCAGCAACTGACTTCATGCTTATACATATTGTTTTTATCGACCCACCTACATAATACACTAGACTAATTTTGTGCTACATACAAACCTTAGTGGTTTAAGTAGTGCATTAAGTTAGATAAGTATTTAAAACTCTGTAATTTGATAAATAAATAAATTAAAAAAAAAAACTGCTTATTTTGTGCTTTTCATTGCATTTACTTAAGCTCAACCAAAAACCTTCTCAATTTCCAGGAAGAAAGCAAGCAGACCTGACAGGTCGCAGACTCGCCAGCATCGGCATAAAGTGGGACCTGCTCGTCCGATCAACCTTGACCCGGGCCCAGGAAACCGCATCCATCATCGCCAAACACTTGCCGGAAGACTTGAAGATCAAAGACTGTCAGCTGCTAGAGGAGGGGGCGCCTGTTCCTCCTGAGCCGCCGGTCGGGCATTGGAGGCCTGAGCCGAAAGTAAGTAAAGTAGATTATAAAGGCATTATTCATTAAAATAAACACCATACTCCACAACGCCGCCTCAGTGCGTTTTTCAGTTCAGTTCAGTTCAAAGGTTTTAATCATAATAGCACAAAAATTGAGACTTAATGAACGTCATAACATAATCAAGCAAGCATATTATAACATTAAGTAGGTGCATAATTGTACCCTAAACATTGCACCCTATATATATAGGGTGCAATGAACTGGTTTAATGCCAGATGTCGGTGTCTTGTAAAAAGTCATTAATTTTGTAGTAGGCCTTTGTGTACAAAGTGTTTAAAATTTTTTTAAATCGGGCTTTAGTTAAGTTTTGTATTTCTTGCGGAATTTTATTGTAGTAGCGTATACAGTGTCCCTGAACTGCTAAATTTTGTAAGTCTGAACATTGGAAAAGAAAGTTTATGTTTATTTCTAGTTTGCACATTGTGGCTGCTATCAATGGTTTTAAAGCTACTGATATTTTTCCTCACATACATTATGTTTTCATAGATAAATTGACTTGCAACTGTTAGGATGTTGGTTTCTTTGAAGAAATCTCTCAGAGATTCTCTATTACATAGCTTATAAATAAATCGGATCGCTCTCTTCTGCAAAATGAAGATAGTTTCAATGTCAGCAGCCCGTCCCCATAGGAGTATGCCGTAGGACATAATGCTATGGAAATAACTAAAATATACAAGCCTAGCAGTTGCAACGTCAGTCATTTCCCTGATTCTTTTAACCGCATATGCTGCGGAGCTAAGTCTATGTGCTAATTTTACAATATGGGGACCCCACTGAAGTTTGGCATCAATAGTGATGCCGAGAAACACACGAGTTTAATCTACTAGTTTTAGTTTGTCTTTCCCCAATACAATGTTACTCTCAACTTGCCTTACATTGAGTAAAGTGAATTTTATGCACTTTGTCTTTTTTGAATTCAGAAGCCAGTTATTGGCCGTAAACCAGTCTAGTACTCGCAAGAGAGCATTATTTTTTTCCTGTAAGTCACTTTCCTGTCTCCTAATTAAAAAAAATTGTGACGGTCATCTGCAAATAATACTATCTCTGACATGTTTTGTACCATGAATGGCAAATCATTAACATACACGAGGAAAAGGAACGGACCCAGAATAGACCCCTGTGGGACTCACCTGAGAACCCGACGATTTTGTCCTATTAATGTCAGCTTTTTGAACCCTACGATCTCATAAGCTTAGAGCTATTGCCTTTTATGCCGTAGTGTTATAGCTTTGAGAGCAATGTTTCGTGGTCTACGCAGTCAAATGCCTTAGACAGATCACAAAAAACATCTATAGCGTCTCTACGATCTTCCCACGCATTAAAAATATGCTATTTTGATGGACGGGTATGGGGCTAGTGGCCAACCCGACTGTCAGAAGTTATCAAGCTGCCCTATTGGGGACTCTGACACAGCTTTACGACTACTATCACAGATAAGCGATAGTGGGCGGGACCTACAGCCGAAACTAATCTAAAAAGTCGATCGGTTCCGATCTGCGAAGTAGTGCAAATACCGCTAGGTCTGCTAGGCCACGGTCGCTTATCTTATCCTAAAAAATTATATTTGTCTCATATTTCAGCAGTTCTTCCAGGATGGGGCCCGCATTGAGGCGGCTTTCAGGCGGTACTTCCACCGCGCGCCGCCGGACCAGGGGAACGACTCGTTCACGGTGCTGGTGTGCCATGCTAACGTCATCCGGTACTTTGTTTGCAGGTGAGTACAAAGACATATAATAAGATACTAAGTGAGTGTTATGATTCAATAGGGTTAGTAACTGTCAAAGTGGCGCTAGCATCGTCGGCGCCCCCAGGCACTGGTTTCCTCCAAAAGCGGAAGAAATTCAGCTGTGAATGACGTCACTAGAATAAAACATTGTCTATGTAAACCAAATAGCGAGGTTTTCTAGTTTGCCACCGTAACATCTAAAAGCGGCGGCCATGTGCTCGATGGCCGTCATGACGGCGCTGATGAGTCTCGAACTTTTTTTTTTGCAATGGCGGTGTCACATTTATTATAAAATAAATGTCTACGTCGATTTTCCACCGTTGACACATACTCTGTGGTATGTGTTTCCTCCAAAAGCGGAAGAAATTCAGCTGTGAATGACGTCACTAGAATAGAACGTTGTCTATGTAAACCAAATAGCGAGGTTTCCTAGTTTGCCACCGTAACATCTAAAAGGGCGGCCATGTGCTCGATGGCCGTCATGACGGCGCTGATGAGTCTCAACTCTTTTTTTTGCAATAGCGGTGTCACATTTATTATAAAATAAATGTCTTTTTTCCACCGTTGACACATACTCTGTGGTATGTGTTTTTCTCCGTAAAAACACGGCCGTCAGGTTCGAGCATTCCACGTGTCGCCCGTCTTTTTACGGCCAGCACATTTCGTCCGCCATATCGCCACCGCTTTTGGACGAAACCATGCAGATCTTCACGACACGGTCGCGCTTCTGGGTTGGTACGGTGTGATCAATGAAGGTCGTTCAAGTCTTAAACCAAGTATTCAGTTTCATAGAGACATCGCAAACAAATGTTCTGTGTTTTTTTTAATCGAAATCGGATAAGAAATGACGATTTTGCAGCGATTCTAGTGAACATTTATTGATGGATTTGAGTCATGCTTAATTTTTGGGGCTCCGTATCCGACCCGAAGGGTGCCAAACGGGAACCTATCACTAAGCCTCCGCTGTCCGTCCGTCTCCGTCTGTCCGTCCTTCCGTCCGTCAGCAGGCTGTATCTCATGAACAGTAGCTAGAGAGTTGAAATATTCACAGAATGTGTATTTCTGTTGCCGCCACTATACCAGATTTTATAAATTAAAGGACCCCGTTTAATACATGCAAGAGACATTTTTTAACACCACTTGCCATAACATGATTCAGATAGTAGATTTCGCGGCTCATCACTTGGTTTTGGTGGCACAATTGGTTTGATATCGGTTTCGCAATCTTAGGATTATGGGTTTGAATCCACGTTCGGACATAATATTATTAATTTTTCGTGTTTTTGTTTTATTATTTTTAGTGGTAAAGTTTTCTTGTACAATGGTACGGAAACCTTCGTGTGCGAGTCCGACCGTGCCCAATTATTTGTACTCCATCCGCCTTGGTAATTGGAAGTCCAATATTTCGATGTTTCAATAACATAAACATCTACATACATTGCTTCTGGCCCCACACTAGGATAACGTGTGTCGTGGGTACCAGAAACAGCGTCGACACAGACATAAAAACATTCAAGACCTGTTTTTTTATATATATTCGATTTTGTTGACTGAAGTATGATAATTCTGTGTTGCATTTTCATTGCAATGTATAGTTTTAGTTATACAATTACATAAATGAGATATTATTTAGTATTGTTATGTACCTATTCATTTTATATTTCAAAGTTTTTCTTTTATTATAACCGAGTTTTAAATATCTGTTTGCAACAAGGAATTATGAATAATAAATATATTTCAGTTTTCCAAAGGATCCAATACTAAAAGGATATGGATTTATTCCACTGGACAAAAAATTGGTTTCCTACTAAATTTAGCAGGGTATGTTCCATACATTTCAACAAAGACGACTTCTGTGGACCAACCAAGAAACGCAAATTGTCCAAAGAAGCATTTTCAACCACGCGCGGTCTCTTTGAATTGATTTCGCGGCGCGCCTTTGAATTGGTTTCACGATTACCATGTCAACCCATCACTAAAATGCGCTGGTGACGTCACAGAAGGTAGTAAAAAATACACGCTCGGTTGGCTCATGCCATTTTAATAAAATTCAAAACCTGTAACGGCACATTGGCACCACAGTGGTGTCACCAGGGCTTAAGGAGTTACATCGCCGCCATATATTTTCTTTGTAATCGCATTCCGACGACAAACGCGTTGTCGACCCATCAAAATTGTACGGCGGCGATTTGCGTATCAAACTCGAGTCTCATTCGAGCAGTCCCGTGTGCGGAAGGCCTCAAACCCGTTTTTAGGGTTCCGTACCAGAAGGGTGCCAAACGGGACCCTATTACTAAGCCTCCGCTTTCCGTCTGTCCGTCCGTCCGACACCGGGCTCTATCGGATCAACCGAAATAGGTAGAGAGCTGAAATGTTCACAGAATGTGCATTTCTGTTGCCGCAACAGCAACAAATAATTAAACTTACCGATTTTCAAGAATTAAAAGAAGTACCCATAGAATAAATTATTGGTATGGCCATTTTCTTAGCCATTTTGTTTTATGTGTTTATCGGTGAAAATGGATTCTCCCGATCTTGTCGGAAAAGATTTTTAATTGCAGGTATTGAGTTTTGTGCTTAGTTATTTGTCATTATATGATTAATAATTGCTCATTCGAATTATCATAAATAGTATTAAGTTTTTTATCATATTTGATTTTATTTCTGTAAATTAGTTACTCATTTACTATCCACTTCGGGTTTCAATGAGCAAAGAGTTTTGTTAACCTGAGTAACAAAGTTTAATAATTACATACTACATACACAAAAATATTTTTCAATGTTTCAATGTACGGCCTTGAATGTAGTCCAGACTAGTATTTGATATGATATTATTGAAAATTAAATAGGTTGTACTCGTACAAAAGACTGTCGTTTTACGTTTTTCTGTGAACAATGGTATGGAACCCTTCATGTGCGGGTCCGATGTCCTACTCGCACTTGACCGATTTTATGTCATTAGCTGCCGAAAAAATGCGGCAGTGGGTACTTGTCGGACTTTATGGAAGCAGCAATATCAGTTAAGACGCTGATTAAATAAATATGGGGTGCTGTTTTTATGTGTTTTTCAGGAAATACTGGGCAAATCGTAATTAATTTCTGGTATATGTAATTTGACTATATAATCTAGAGATTCTTAATTGGAAAACATGTTTGGATAAAATTTTCTCGATAGAAAATAAATACAAAGTCAACCCTTTTTTTTATGGTTTTATCCTATTACACCGCAGTAGTAAGTGAATATGACTGTGTGATAATTGCAATGTATGAACAATTGTTATTTCTAACGATTTTCAATTTGAAAGTTAATTCCCTGAAATAGTTTTTTTTTATGATTTTTTTTTACGTTTTGGCGCTTACGTTGTTTCAGATTAGTCGCGAGTGCATTATTGGCACCCCGTTTTTTCTTATTCGCGAGTAATTATTGCATCTCACTTCCACTCGACAGCGCATTTTTATTCCATCATCGCCTTAAGAGCAACATATGCGACCTAACAACAAATTACTTAAATTCAAATGATTTTACATTAGTTACCCAAAACATTAGGAGCATTTATAGAAATTTTGACAATCTTCAAATAACACTTTCAGAATTACCCCATGAAACAGATATTCTCATACTAATTGAATGTAGACTAAACACGACTAAACATATTCCAGCTCTAAATAACTATATTTCGTATGAAACACTTAAACAACTAAATCAGAATGATGGGGAGATCATTTATATAGAAAAATGCTTCCAAGCTAAAATTACTGAACTGAACCTTGTAGAAGCCACCGGAATTCAAATCACAACTTCTAATTAGAACATAATAGGTATTTACTGCTCGCGCTCACATTTAAATGCAGACAACTTTATTGACTCCCCAAATACTCATCTTCAAACTCTTGAGAAGTGTAAAAAACCGGTCAAGTGCGAGTCTAAATCGCGCACGAAGGGTTCCGTACCACCGTTCAATGGAAGCGATGGTGTGGAATGAATAGTTGGATTTTACACAGCAAAATATTGTTTACAAAGTTATTGATACGGTTACTTTCACACTCCATGTACGTAACCAGGTGCATCCATAAGTTTGTATGTGGTATTGAAAGAATTGTTGTATCGGAGCCCCATTAAATATTTCTTTTATCCTGTTTTTTAGTATTTTTTGTTATAGCGGCAACATAAATACATCATCTGTGAAAATTTCAACTGTCTAACTATCACGGTTCGTGAGATACAGCCTGGTGACAGACGGACGGACGGACAGCGGAGTCTTAGTAATAGGGTCCCGTTTGGAACCCTTCGGGTACGGAACCCTAAAAACATCATAATTTTAGGAGATATTTACATTGACCTAATAACATCACCGGATAAGAGACCCCAAGAGCGTCGAAATAGACTTTTTTTACTTAATAACGCTATATATTCATGGCCTATTACCTGGTCACACTCTGCCTACAAGAGAGAATAGTTGCCTTGACCATGTTAATCTCAAACTGGATATAAGCCATAACTCACCGTATGTTTCTGTCCTGAAAACTACAGTTGCACACAATATGGTTACTCTGAGTCTAACACACCCTCACAAACTTGAAACGCCTCTAAAATATAGAACGATTAATTATGATAATGCACACAGGTCCTTGTTAACCAGAGATGTTGCATTCCTTAATATCTACAATGACCCCAATACTTATACAAACGCACTTATAGGGATGATAAAAACAGCAATTCTCAAGAAATCTAAAACCATAGTAAATCCTTGTAAACATGTAATCCTAAAGCCGTGGTTAACACAGGTATCCTGAGGTGTATTATACTCAGAAACCTAATGCAACTGAAGCTTAGAAATAATCCTCGAATTTAATTCTAAAAATAACATTTAAACGTTTCCGTAACTTCTGTTTAAATCAAATACAAAAAGTAAAAAGACAATAAATACAACAGAAATAAAATAAATGACTCAATAAAACACCCTAGAAGGAAGACACTCTGGAATACCATAAATGAAGTCGCCCAATTTAAACCTTCAAAATAAGCAATGATGACCTGCTAAACATTGCACCAACACACCTAGCCTCTGTAAACTGCGTCAACTAGTTTTTTATCAATATTGGGCAGAGCATAGTAGAAACTATCATTAATAAAAGAGCTGTAGGTAACAGATGGGGAATGAAGCCAGAGATCGTCCATTGGATGCATGAACATGCGAAATGGATGGCGTTAACAGATGAGCACTTTCAAATTTCAAAGAGACATACATAGTCTAGTATAGGCTTTGGTTAGTCTTCAGATTATTTGGAATCGGTCGTTTTTTTTATTTGTTAATTAACTAAATGTTTTATTTTTCATAAAGCTCGTTCATCACTCGTACGCTTCGTTACTTACTTATCGATCTATCCCGGTACATATGTCTCAAGATAGCTAATTTTCGAGATAGATCGGTAAGTAAGTGTGTACAAAGTACAACATATTCCGGAGGCAACCCTCAGCAAAGGTAAATTTCGCGCAACGACCCGAATGGCCGAGTCGGCAGTGACCCTGCCTACAAAGCCAAGGGTCCCGGGTTCGAGTCCCGGTGGGGGCAAGTATCTGTTTGATGAGAACGGATGTTTGTACCCTAGTCATGGTTGTTTATCTATCTAAGTATAATATTTATCTATATAAGTACGTGTATCGTTGTCTAGTACCCAAGATACAGGGAATCCTAGTTTGGGGATCAATCTGTGTAAATAGTGTCCAAGGTATTATTATTATTACAGAGAAATAATTATTTGAAAAATAAAATAATCTCCACCAAACCCACTCCAAGCCACCGCAAGTCTCACTCGACGTAAGACTTATAAGAGGCTTCATATCTAAACGCGAAGGCTACCGCGGCGAGATGAAAGCTCCGAAAGCTCCACGCAGATAGTACGCTAAAACACTCAATTGTTCGGTCGCCTCCGAAGCTTCGACCAGCTAATGTGTCCCCGAGCTTTTAAGGTGAGCTTTTGTCGGGCGCGCTGGTACTTGACGGGCTTGGATGTGGCATTGGAAAAAATTGGGACACTTGACATATTCTGGCGCATGCCTAATTTTGTGATATTTTATAGCGTGTGGTGGTTTATAATATGAGAGATTTCAATACTTTCAATTGCAACAAATACTGCCTACTTCATTGTTTATCGGTTAACTTTTTCGACTAACTAAGATGATTTCCAAATATAGATTATTTAGAAATCATCCTCGTAATTCTGACTGGTTAGAGTTACCTCTAATCGATCGATGGATAATCTGCCGCAATTTACAACAATTCTTATTATTTTTTAAAGTTTAAATCGTGTCTTTCCAGAGCGCTCCAATTCCCGCCAGAAGGCTGGCTGCGGCTATCCCTCAACCACGGCTCCATGACGTGGATCTCAATCATGCCAAACGGGAACGTGGTGTTGCGGACATACGGCAACGCGGGTTTTATGGATCCGCAATGCATAACCAGCCGGTAGAGGATGCGCTTCGTTTTGTAGTTAGACTGAAAACTGCGGTTGTTGGTGTGTGCGGAAGCAGTACTTAGCTCTGGTCTGCAGCCTCACGATCTGACATCAAGGAACAATCGCTTGTGGGAAATTTACCAATCACACGTTTATTTACCCCGATCTGTGTTTTATTGCGACTTAGCTCATGCAATGTTCTGATCGATCAAGTTTTATGGAATGTTCTGATCGATCTAGGTTTATGCAATGTTCTGATCGATCATGTTTTATGCAATGTTCTGTTCGATCAAATTTTATGCAATGTTCTGATCGATCAGGTTTTATGCAATTTTCTGATCGATCAAATTGTCCAAAAGCGATGAATGTTCTTTGATGTCAGAATTACATGCGAAGGCTTCCAATTCCTTGCGATACATTCGCAAGGAACCGGTAGCATCAATGTCAATCGCTATAAATGACAGATCGTGTTAATTAATCGCGCTCTGATTGGTTAAACGTAAATTTCAGGTAATCGAACGTCATTCAAACTATCAATTGGAAAGTGATTTTAACATGTGTTTAATCAGTGAACCAAAGCTGACACGTTCACAGGACTCACATTAATGCATTTTCACTAAACAGTGTGTTTAAAAATGAGTGATTTATTTCTAACCTCGAAATGCAAATGCAAAAAAGATCACTATATTTGCAAAAGCAAAACAATAACTGTCTCCTTGATACTCATAAGTTTGACCGCGCTCGAGAGAGACAGACAGACTATTTTTATGCCCATGCAGTGCTACGTCACGCAGCGCGCCTTTTCACAGACACTACACAAGCGCAACGTGTAAATGTGTTGAACGTGCCAGCTTGAGTTGACCGACCTGTACTGGGACCTACGAGCTTCTCTACTTTCTCTACACTCAACATCGATGCCTACACTTTTGAAAGCTATTGTAATAGCGATGGTAATTGCAATTTTGTGATGGATTTGTTTCCATTTTGGAGGCGAATATCCATAAAACGTCAATTTCTAAGATAGAGGTGGATCGGTATTGAGATTGATCATAGTGGGGTCAGTCATTTGATCAGTTCGGCGGGGTTATTAAATATCTTGCAAACAGTAAGCAATCGAAAAAAAGTCACAATAGCGGAGTGTAGCAAACGGTCAACTCTATTGAACAATCACCAATCTAAAAAGTGCATTGATGTTGAGCGTAGCAAGAAGCAAACCGTTAGCGAGCGATCGCTTCAGATAATACGAAGTTGCTTTGACACATTGCAATCGACTGTGCGATGACCGCGCAATAGTTGCTAATCGCAGAATTTTAGGTAACAAGCCCGCGGTACTGCGCAGCGTCCCATAGCTGTATTATCATAGACACCCACACATATTAGATCCTTGACTTGTAGTATACAATACAGAATGAATAAACAGTACTTTTCTGAAATAAACCGGAATGTAGTTAGACAGAATCGGTACTATGTTGTGTTTGTATTTAGTTGGTTTGACGGATGGACTTACTTTAGTTTTACTTTACTTTGGTTAGAATTAATGCAATCGAGAATTGGGGCTACTATTAAATGGCTAGATTTAATCGCCCATCAAAAATACTGATTTGCACAGCAAAAAAGGATCAGGAAAAACACTTTTTATGTTTTAAATATTTTATGTGTACTCAAGTTTATGTTTTAAGCATATTTTGTTGTTGTTGCATGTTCAAACTAACACGAAGGATAAAGCGGGCTTCGCTTCGCTTACCCCCTTTACCCTTCACCTAAGCTACCGCAGCATTTTGCCCTGATATTTGATGTGCAAATCAATACTTTTGATGTGCTGTTTAATATTTCCCCTATTAAATCTGTGCTAGGAGTACTTAATATTATATTCCCATCCAACCGTCAAACATTTGAAGATGTAGTATTATTTAAAGATGTATATTTTATCGGTATTTTTGTGTAGTGGTCGTGTAGTTGGGAGATGAATGTGGTATACGTGTGCGTACGCCCAGCAAAACTTGTGGTCTAGACGATTTGTGATGCATGGAATAATTAGTCGCAGATGCGCTGTTAATGTCGATGAAATTTCAGAATTAGTAGTTTAGGAGTAATTAACGTGCCCAAGTCCAGCAAAAAAATGTAATCGGCTGATCGAAGGTAGGCTGATGAAACTTGGTACACAGGTACTTCATAATTAGTCGAATCGGTCGACAGACCGCAAACCGGGTCGCTCTTGGGTGTAAGTATTTTTTTTTTTAATAATAACATCAATGTAATCTACATCTTGAAGTATTTATTGAGTTTTGTAACGAGTACAGCCATATTTTACTAGATACAGGACTAAAATGAGTAACTTACCTACGGATACTTTGCATCCGGATTATACGAATAAGGAGTTTACAGATAAACTTAAAATTCATCAAAAAATAGCCGAACTTCAGTAACCTTACCTAAAACTAAATAAGGGAGTAATTAAATAAAATTCTAAGAAACTACGATTTCTGAAGTTAACCGACCGAATTTAAAAGGTAAGAAAAAAGCGCCTTAAGCATTTTATTCGGAAACATGGATTTGTACATACCTAATAATATTTCATAACTCCATGGTATGTAGTAATAGAGTACCTACGTATAAATAGCAGCCAACCGGCACAAATATTTGCTGGGCGTACGCAAACGTGATAAATTTACGTTATACTCTTATCAAGTCTAAACGTAATGAAACTGAAAGACGAAATTTAGATATTTATTGTCCTATCGAGGCATTATACTATTAAAATCTAGAATCTTAACTATTGAAATCAGTTCTTTTTTTCCTCGGTAAATGCTCTAGCTATCGACGAATCGTAAAATGTATTTATTTATAATTTGTATGTAGTTCAAACAATATATATGTCACCGTAAGATAGTCAAAACCGTTATTTGATCAACTATCGACAGATAGTAGACCAGACCGAAAGGGTTTATAATTTTCGTTTCTTTTGTTCTTACATGTCAACCTAACACGAAAACTATTCGGGGGCTTCGATGCGCTCGCCGCCTCTAGTCTTCACCTAAGCTACCGCAGTGTTTGCTCGGTTTTTCGTTTGCAATTCAAGTTTAAAACAATTTACTATTTAACGGTTTTAACCGTTAGTTTATCAACTAACGCGACCTATAGTAAGCAGTACGCTACAGTTTACTATCTGTCGATAGTTGACCAACTAACGAGAAAAAAAAACGTTATTTTATCAACTAACGGTTTCGACAATATTGCGGTGACATATATTATTTATCATGCATGTATGTAGTTAAGGCCTTGGTCCCATTACGACAGACAGTACATACCACAGACCATTACTCTAGGCTAGGTAGACGCACCAAATGCACCTACTTCGCTCGCCATTCGTTGGTGTTCTGCATCACAGCCACGGCTCAGTCGCTCTTATGGCTCATAGATTAAATAGAGTGTATCTGCTATGACTGATCTAACTAACAGACACTGGGGCCTATTCTCTAGGACACACTCACTAAAATTAGTTGACAATATTAGCTCCGACAGCTCTTATGCGGTTGCCATAGATTCCATTTTCGACCTCAATTATGAATTATTTTAATGTACTGATGAATTAATTCAAAAGTGAGTTCTAAAATGGAATCTATGGCCACCGCGTAGGAGCGTCGAAGCGAATATTGTCAAGTAATTTTAGTGAGTGCAACCTAGAGAAGTTGCCCCATTTATGGTTTAAACAATATATAGAATTGGTTCGCGTACATATTGGGGACAAAGAGGTGTATTCTAGGTGTGGAATTATTTAAGAAATTTAAAGATTAAAATAGTTCTGAAAGCTGCGACACATGGCGTTGATTCGACATGGCTCAGTAACTTACTTGCTCGCTACAGAAAAAAGATAAGTCTTCTTTTTTCACTTCTTTGCTCTGTGACTTCATCTTTCATCGATGATAAGAGTTCTGTGATCGACGTCAATTCGTTTCTCCTGTGGTTACGCGCATGTTCTGTTCGCCTCTTTTATCACCAACAGACTATTCTTCCTCGACTGACCTTCGCGTGCACCCTGGATATTTGCTTGCCATTGGCCCCTGCTGTGTATTGGACTTCGGTTTCGTCATGAGCTTTCCGACAGTGAAAAAGCGACCCAAACCGAACCATGTCTGGTTAACGACACCAATTACAAATTTGGGACTACTTTATTTTCTTTTTTATATGCTGTCAGAAAAAGGTCGTTGGGGTGCTTGGCGTCTACTTCTACCGTATGGTCTGCGGTATGCGCCGACTGCCATGTTCTTTTTTTTATAAATGTGAGACGACATACAAGCGACGTGTCAAATTTATTTGTCGAGTCAACATTATTCTTTGAATAACTTCGGCACTCAAATGATGCCATGGTGAAATTTCGAAATGCCATTTCCCGTTATAGGTTTTGAATGTTATTAGCATCACATAAGGTTAAAATCGCGATGCCTCGCGCTTAATCGCGGTAATGGACCGGTTAACTCTATACAAATTCATATGATAATAGTGTTGACTCGCCTTCGTAGAAGTGGGCCTTAGTTTTCAGTTGTTTTATCATGCAATGTAATATACGTATACAAAGTTGACTTGGCACCTCGCTCTGGTGACGTCAAGGCGTCCGTCACTGTGCTACTGACGCGTCGAGGGCGAGAGCGAGCGAGAGAGGGAGGGGATACGCATTCCCAGCGGGTACCAAGTTGGTGGCGCAGTAGTGTCGTATTTCTAGACCGTAAACCACATATTACAGATATCTTAACTTATCTTGGCGCTCGGCGCTATGTGTGCGTAGCTTGTGTAGACCAGTGACTGCGTGTGCGCACGGACGGCGACTGTCGCGTCGCCTTCACTGCCACACTAATCAAAGCTGCCTATTTACGAGCGCGGGTTCAGACTCCGGGCCATGCGGTTGTGGCATGAATTTCCCTAAACTATCTGAGACAGTCCGTCACTAAATATTATTAAGAATCGCTGAAAGAAGCACTTTTTATCTTTCAAGTTAGATCGTATGTTATATATTAATACGCTGTATTTAAGGGCTTATGTTTAACTGATAAATTAATCATTTCATCCCAAACTTACTAAATGTTCATCAATAAGTACGCCCTATTTCATACTCAACTACATGGGGTCGCCTCGCTCCGCTCCACTTAGCTTCGGCTCCAGGTTGTATTATAAAGTTGACCTAACAAATCTAACTTCAGTACTCGGACAGAAAGTGACCTTTAGCAACCACGAGGGTTCTGTGAACCTACACAGTG
Source organism: Argyresthia goedartella (assembly GCA_949825045.1). Taxonomy (NCBI): domain Eukaryota; kingdom Metazoa; phylum Arthropoda; class Insecta; order Lepidoptera; family Argyresthiidae; genus Argyresthia; species Argyresthia goedartella. The sequence continues at coordinate 16,471,001 of OX463828.1, read as the reverse complement.
CATAACTTTGGTAGTCAAAACTCTATTTTGGTAAACAATAACTTTGTTGCAAACACTATATTTAAGTACCTGTTCATGTAGTCAATATATCAATATACTTTGTTGCACGGTAAATAATGAGTACAAACAAATGAACACTTATTAAATGCGCAAAGGCGAGCTTATCTCTAAAAAGAGATTTCTTCCAGCAAACTTAGGCAGGACAGGAAAGTTATTGCTAGTAAGAGCAGTCTAGTGCACAATAAATTAAATAACTACCTACTAACTTATACAATATAATAAAAGTCATATAATAAATTATAGTACATACATATATCAAGGTATAATATATAAATATTAACATGATACTTACATACTTAAACTTAATACGCAAGAGAAAGGAGATGCAGTTTCAATGTTTGCTTGAAAATAAAAATGGATGGACTATCCCTAATAGCGCAGGGAAGTGCGTTCCACAGTCGGATTGCCCTTAACTTGAACGAGTGTTCCTAAGCAACAGTGTTGTGCTGAGGAGTTTATAGAAGAGACACCGTGTGAGATCTGCGATTCCTTTCCTTGGAGAAAAGTAAAGTGTAGTCTTCTGTTTATGCAGTATATTATCGTGTATGTACATAGTCTAGTTCTCTATGTTTATGTCTATATTAATTAGAAAGGGTTTTAGTTATATTATCCCCCGCTCGATCTACTTCTCCTGTCCAGCCATGGTTTGCTGGCAAACATCTCTTGTTAGAGACAAGCTCGCCTTTGCACACATTTATCTCATAAGTTAATTGCAGTACAATAAAGAAATTTTTAATAACGAATTTACAAGCATATGAGTTAAGTATCTGTACTGCTCGTAAGAACGTAATGAGAATAGTATCTTTGCTGATCAAGATCATCTTCGGTCACGTCAGTCTCTTTTAAATGCTGGAATAAATCTCTTGTTAGAGATAAGCTCGTGCATTCACAAATATTGTAATTTAACAGGAACCATTCAACCCAGATTGCCACCGGCTGATTGAAGAGAAAATGGACTAAATGGTGTGATGTTAAAAGTTGAATTGATCTCAAATCTTTAAATGTGTTGAAAAGGAATCATTGTTAAAGGTCTCATTCGAGTAAAGTCCTGTTCCGCATTGGTGGGACATGTGTTTAATAGGCTTCACTGCATGAAAAAAAATTTGCATAATTATTTTTTAACAAATGGGTGTCTAGATTCTAGGTGTAAGTACGGTGACAATTTAACGTTATGTCTGTCACCGTAAGATAGTCAAAACCATTTGTTGATAAACTAACGCGTTAGTTGATCAACTATCGACAGATAGTAAACCAGACCGACAGGGTTTAGAATTTACGTTTGTTTTGTACTTACATGTCAACCTAACACGAAGGCTATTCGGGGGCTTCGGTGCGCTCGCCCCCTCTAGTCTTCACCTAAGCTACCGCAGTGTTTGCCCTGGTAATTCGTTCGCAATTCAAGTTTAAACAAGTTTACTATTTAACGGTTTTAACCGTTTGTTTTTACTAACTAACTACAAACCAGTCTACAAACTAATGCGTCATATAGTAAGCCGTACGCTACCGTTTACTATCTGGCGATGGTTGACTAACTAACATAAACGATTATCAACTAACGTTTTGACAATCTTACGGTGACATGTCCACCTTTTCTGGCAAAATTTTCAAAAGGTTACATATGTATTGGCTACTTAGGTCTCTCGAGTTAAATGTATGTCTGTCATATAAATAACAGCTTTGCATCAATAAGTTCGATGTTTTCACCAGAATTGTGGGGTTTATTTTTTATTACACGGAATTTTGCTCAAGTAAAGTGGACATATGCTCACGCCTTTTTCCCGGAAGAGGGGTAGGTAGAGACTAAGGTTTCCACTTGCTACGATTCTGGCATACATCTCTCACTACTTCAACCTTCATATGTTTGGAACTTAAATATCATTATCGCATAATGTTCTAACGAATTGGCGCCCGGAATATTTTTATGGCATCTGTAATGCCATAAAAAGATTAAAAAGTGAGTAACCTTAGTTTATTACTTTTATGTAATGATCACTTTAGTATAGTACCAGAAATACTATCTACCTCTTATAACAAAATAAGCAATGAATGAAATGTGTTCCCTAAACTTTAAACATGCTTTGAAAGTATTGTCTGCCTTAAAAATAATTAATTTACCTCGTAATGTCAATGTATCCAGATCTATACACATAAACGTAAAACATAATATATAGAACAAACAATGTAATAGGTACGGTAAAATGTAGTGATCAATATGATCATAAACAAACAACTATTTTACAGTTAAAACTACTCGAGTGGATTTTGTAAATACATAGCATGTGTTCAATAAAATACTGCATATTATAACTAGGCATTTTCTTGCTTTTCTAGGTACAGTTAGCATCAGATATATGTGAGCAGGTGATATTAATTTACGCAACGAAATTAGGACAAAAACATATCGGAAAATGCGAAAAAAAATTTGGTGACGGGACATTCAAAGTGCCAAAACCATTTAAACTATATACACATTAATCTCGATAGTACAGATGAGTGCACTAATTTTGTTCCAATCGTTTATGCTCTTGCTGCCGAAAAAACGTAAGATAACATATCGCCGTCTATTTTTAATTCTTAGAGACAAATTTGGAATGCAGATAAAGCAATACCGTTGCGATTATGAATTAGCAACTATCAATGCTATTGAAGGAGTATTGCCTGCTGCACATGTAATTGGGTGCTACTTCCACTTTCAACAAGCTATATGGAGAAACTCAAAAAAGCAAAATTTTTGTGACTCTAAAGAAGGGAAGAAAATAACTAGATTGACAGCACATAAGGCTTTGTTACCCGCCATAGCAATTCCAGAAGCATGGCTATCAATTCAGGAACTTGGAGAACAAGTGGCAGGAATGGACAACTTTATCGAGTATGTTGATAGGGAATGGATGGGTGCCATTACCGTGAACAAGTTATGTTCCAGTTCAGAACGTCACCGTGCAACTAACATGATAGAAAGTTGGCACAAACGACTGCAAACAAAGGCGAACAGGGTTGAAGACGACCACATTGTATGTTCTGATACAGTGTGAGTCTTTATAAAGTGCACATATCGAGCAGGGTAGAAGACGACCACGTTGTATGTTCTGATACAGTGTGAGTCTTTATAAAGTGCACATATCGAGCAGGGTAGAAGACGACCACGTTGTATGTTCTGATACAGTGTGAGTCTTTATAAAGTACACATATCGAGCAGGGTAGAAGACGACCACATTGTATGTTCTGATACAGTGTGAGTCTTTATAAAGTGCACATATCGAGCAGGGTAGAAGTCGACCACATTGTATGTTCTGATACAGTGTGAGACTTTATAAAGTGCACATATAGAGCAGGGTAGAAGACGAACACGTTGTATGTTCTGATACAGTGTGAGTCTTTATAAAGTGCACAAATCGAACAGGTCGAAAGGCCTCATTGCTTTCTTACATAAATAAATTGCGAAAAGAGTCCATCCACTACGAATACAAAATAAGGAATAGCGAAGTATATTATGATATGAAAAAGCGACCCAAAGCAAGCATTATATATATGACGAAGGTTTCAAAAATATTATAAATGATTTCGTTAATGATAAGATAAATGTCATACAGTGTTTAAAAATAATAACGAGGTTAAGGTGAATTCATTATAATAAATATGATATCTAGCGTATATGTGGATAACCGTCCCCTAGAAGTGGTTGAGGAGTATATCTATCTTGGACATTGTCTCTTGGTCGTCAGAGCCGGGTAAAGGAGATCACTAGACGAGTCCAGCTAGGATGGGCTGCTTTCGCAAAACTAAGGGATGTTCCGACCTCTAACATCCCGCAATGCCGGAAGACAAAGGTATTTAACCAATGTTAAATAAGCCCACTCTCACATACGGTGCCGAAATATGGACGCTCACGAAAGAGATTGTGCACAAAGCCACGGTAGTACAAAGAGCCATGGAGCGTGCCATGCCAGGCATCAGGATGTAGAGGATCAGGAGACCGTATCCGTAATACCGAAATCAGATGCCGAACCTGTTACAACTACTTGGAACATTGTGTCAAGCCTGTCACTGTCATATTTATTTTGAATATATTTTTGACAGCGTTTTACTATCAGTTGGAAAATATACTTTGCACAGCAAGCAAGTGTTTATTTATACATAGCTATAATAAATGATTATGGGCCCAGTATCCCAATAAAATATGTTATGGATAATCCAACTCATAGTGGAGATCACCATTCTCCGCGGGTAAATCTACTGGCGCCGAAATCAATAAGTAGGTATCACGAAGTTTTAGTCATAATTTTTCGACGTGGGTGTTTGCTCTAGAGTGCTGGTTAACAGACCATGATCTGTGGGACGTCGTCATTGTTCCAGCCAACCTCGAAGACCCAATGCCAAGCGAAAGGACGCTAAGGCACGTGCGAAGATTTGTCTTGCGTGTGAACAAGGAATCTATCCTTTACTAAGGTCAGCCAAAACTGCATTTGAGACATTTAACTGCCTCAAAAAGGCATACGCTGACACTGGCCTCAAACGACGACTTGGCCTAATGAAGAATCTTCTGTCCACTTCCTTCACTGGAAATATCCAGGAGTACATAAATAAAATGCTCGCCACGCAACAGGAACTTCAAGCTATCGAAGCTGCAGTTGACGATGAGTTCCTGGCAATAACGATGCTGTCAGGACCCCCAGAAAAGTTTTAGCCTCTAGTCATGTGTCTTGAACACTCCAATACCATGATTACGTCAGAGAATGTCGTTTCTGCCCTTCTCAAAGAAGATCAACGACGAGCTACGCCTATCAGAACCGTAGAGGCACACCGGGATACTGCTGCTGCACTTCAATCGAAGAAAGCTCGTAAAGAAATTCTGTGTTTACTGCAAGAAAAATGGCCTCGCAGTATCAGAGTGTAGAAAAGTCCTAAATAAGGAGAATGTACAAAGTGACTCAGGTTCTAATCACACTTCCGAGCTTACACTTTTATCCTGTTTCACTAAACATTTCATCTTCATCTACAGGTTCCCAGGACTGGATCATAGATTCAGGAGTTACCTCTCACATGAGCAACAGAAACGACTGGTATTTGTCGATGTCGTCCTACGTAATACGTAATGTCGCAAATAAAGAGAAGTAAATGAGCCGTGGTATAGGTACAGTTCAGATTCCTATTTCAGAGCATGTCAGTAAAATCCAGCGAGTCTTATTCATTCCTAGGTGGCTGCAAATCTACTTTCTGTTAGCAAAATTACTGAAAAGGGCTTTGATGTTTTGTTTACATCGAAAGATGTCAAAATATGTAAGAGTGGCAGCTGTCAGGTGACAGGCCTTGTCATAGTAGTCTTGTGTCGGTCATGTACGAAGAACGAATAGGAAACGTTACCGTGCAATGAACGAAAAGAAACGTTTCCCTACGCTAGTCGGACATTCGGTCTATTAGGACTATTAGGACATCGCTCCGAGAGAGCGGTTGCGGGCGGGAGGCATTAAGCCATGCCGACTCGCTCTCGCACACACAGACACGGCATTGACATCTTGACTAGAATGACAGCCCTAAGCCTGTTTAAGTATGAAGGGAAATCAAATAGGTATTATTTAACTTTTTATTTCTGCTATGCAAACAGACACATAGAATTGTATAAATATGTTAATATTATCAGAGTATAATATTCCTCAAGTTTCTGCTCTACACGAAAAGAAAGGTTAACCTAATAGCTCCATTTTTTATTCTATCCTACGTCATACATAATAGTACTAATAAAACTGTTAGATCTTACTGGTACACTGACTGAAATGTCCTAGTACGGAGCGCTCTCTCTGATAACCGAGCAGGCACAAGACTATGTCATAGCGACTGGATCAAGCCTTAGAGGTATGTACGTAAACTAAATAAAAATACTTCTCAGGCCTTTGTCACACAAACAACGAAAGAGGAGGAAGCATTGCTGTGGCACAGACGCCTAGCTGTATAACTGTGATCGATCACTAAAACTAAAACTAAAACTAAAACAAAAGATGTTCCAATGCGCTCATATATACAAAAACCAAATGGTACACATCACACATAAAATATAACAACGATTGATCTGGCGCAATACACCGCTGACTGATGCGAATTACCGGCTCGCGGACATATATGCTTCCTCTGTCTAACTTGAAACTGTAACTTCCTGAACCAAACTTCGTTCGACTATTGTACGCCTAACGGATTTCTCGACGAACGAGAAATTCAGACTTATCATTCTTACTTACAAATCTTACAGCTGAATCGGGTCCTCTCATTTTGGGATAGATAGAATAGACGATCATAGCTACTGATAGCGGCGGCTACGACCTTAGCCTGGTGCCGGTACAAATGCACATTACGGGGGGTACAGTGGAAGGCCACTAAGCGGGTCCTTCGTTACCTCAAGGGGACCAAAGATATGGCTCTTAACTTCTCGCGTAAATCTAAACTTTACCCTTTTGGGTACGTGGATGCCGACTACGGCAATAATCTTGTGGACCGTCGATCATATACCGGCTTCGTGTTCATGGTGAGTGGAGCGTCAGTGTCATGGGAATCCCGCAAGCAGCGCACAGTAGCCCTCTCCACTACGGTAGCGGAGTAAATGGCACTGGGCGAGGCTTGCAAGGAGGCCATATATCTTCATAAACTTATCACTGAAGTATTCCATCTTCTTCGTCGTCGTCTTCCATCAAACTGGCCACAAACGACACATATCACGCCCGCACCAAACACATCAACATCAAACATCACTTCATACGCCAATCATTATCCGAACATAGATTTATACTCAAATACATTCATACCCACAGACTTTCATACCACAGAAATGACTGCCGACATCCTCACCAAACCTTTGCTAAAACTAAAGCACTACAAGTATATAAATAGCTTAGGGTTAGGTTAGGTATGTATGTTATGTATTTTGTGTGTTTAATATGTTTTTGGTGTATACAGTGTATTAGTTTTATTTTGTCAAGTGAGGTGTTTTATACAGGGTGTTTTTGATATTGTTATTGTACAGGCTGTACACATTGCGGGAGGGTGTTACAACTACTTGGAACATTGTGTCAAGCCTGTCACTGTCATATTTATTTTGAATATATTTTTGACAGTGTTTTACTATTAGTTGGAAAATATACTTTACACAGTAAGCAAGTGTTTATTTATTCATAGCTATTTTAAATGAACCAAGGTGGCTGATGTGGGTAAGCAGATAGCACGGCTAAAGTGGAAGTGGGCAGGAGACTTGGCAAGGCGAGAAGATTGAAGATGGACCAGATAAGTGACAGAGTGGTAGCCAAGAGGAGGCCAAAGATCGGTCGGCAGACCATCTGCCAGATGATCCGACGATGTGGCGAGGGTGGCATGAGAGCAATGGACGCGGGTTGCGCAGGACACTACTGAATGGCTTGTTTATGAGGAGTGGGTACTCAACTCGCTTAAAAATAGATTATGACAATACTATAAGATCGCTTGAAAACTCGAACATCGCAGAAATAATACAAATGGACAACCCTAACACTGCTGCCGATTGTATTGTAAGCAAAATTAATGATGCCATCAAATCGAACTCAAAAATAGTGTCAGTCACTAGTAAATTACAAATCATCAAACCCTGGGTTACGCCGGGACTGATAAAGTATATAAAAACAGGGATAGACTACATCTTAAGAGTAAAAATCATCCCATAACACAATTTTACTAACGAAATACCGTAACTTTTGTAACAATTTACTTTAAAAGATCAAGATTTCATATGAAAAAGAGATACTAGAAAAGGCCTCAAATAATCCTAAAAGACTATGGGCAACACTTTAAAAAGTCACCAATACGGTCAAGAATACATATCCTGTTCATGAACTGCTCAAAATAAATTCCACAGGTACACAAGAATCCATCAATGGCGTCAATATATTCTTTGCTCAAATAGGACAAACACTAGCTGATAAAATAAAACAAAATCAATCAACATACAATTATAGTACCAAGTTACCAACATCCAGAAGCAGACAAACACATCACAGATCCATGGTAGTTTTAAATACCGATGAAGCAGAGGTAAATTCCCTGCTCACCAATTTAAAAACTGACAGTGCTACTGGCTCTGACAACATTGCACCAAAACTTTAAAAAAATATGAAACATACCTATTCTAACGGGATACCTGACACACCTATTCATCGTTGTTTGGAAACCGGAGTATTCCCATCGGTATTTAAAAATGCTCTTATCCACCCAATTCACAAAGGAGGGTTGAGGGACGGTGTCGGAAACTACAGCCCAGTCTCGGTCTTGCCGGCGCTATCCAAATTACTTAAAAAGATAATGTATATATAGTAATATAAAAAACACTAGGTATAATGTATTTTATCTACACACGTATCATAAACCCTCTTTACTGCGTATAAAAACCGCACGTTACGATCAGCATAATGTTAAACTACATACTTGGTAAAAACTCATTTCTTATCTGAAAAATTACACATTATGACACTAATGTGTAGTTTTTCTACATATTATGGTATTCAAATTTCGAACGCCGACGCCTGCCTGCGTGCCGCTCCTAGTTTGTGTGTGAAGTTTGTACTGACATTTAAATTTCGAACTCCGGCGCTCGCCTGCGTGAAGTTGGTACTACAGAACAAGCTAAACAACTGCAGAGCCACAATGCCGGTCAAACATGCGGTTCCTGAACACATCAAAGAGAGCTTATGATATGTGTGTAGATAAACTAGTGTATGTAACTGTACATAATTAGGCATTAAAACTCTCGAGTGATATTATTATGAAACTCGCCTTCGGCTCGTTTCATAAACCCACTCTCGAGTACCTATTAATGCCCTCCATTATGTAGCAGTCACATAAACTACTATTAGACAAAACGCAACTGACGAAAATTACGTTATGACGAAAAGCAGTTTTGACGATATCATAGAATCACTTATTTGTCCGTCTATCACTCTGTCATTTAAAACAAAACCCATTTTCTCAGAACGCTCCACAGTACAAAGTTGTAATTAATATCAATTACTCAGTCCCTAACTTCTAGGTCAACGAAATCAAAAGATTGACCGTTGACATAGAATATGTTTGGCGAGAAGCAAGATATTACAGCACATGTGAAGGAATATATCCAAAAAGCGTAAATTCATAGTTCCATCACAAAAAATAATTACGGGACCCACGGAGTCCGCCTTGGTCGTTTTTTTTTTAATTAACAAAACAGCTTCAGTCAACTGATAAGGCTATTTTCTAATCGCCCGCGCACCAGTTTACGTGTAAAGATCTCGTCCAATGTATGGCTCGAGATTGATCTTCTAAAATGCGGCGAGATCTCGCGAGATTGGGATTGTATTCCCTTGTAAGTAAATACTTGTTATAGTGACGTCATTCACAATATTTTCAAGTGGTCTATTTAACACAAGATCATGTCTATAAATTATAACTGCTGGTAATATGCTAACGATTCTGATATTGACGAGCCTTTCCGTACTATAATGTTGCAGCTCCACAGAGGTTATTATGGTGCCGTACCCGACGGGTGCCAAACGGCCCAACTATTACCAAGCCTCCGCTGTCGGTCTGTGCGTCCGTCCGTCCATCCGTCGGCGCAGCGGGCTGTATCTCATGAACCGTAATAGCTATATAATTGAAATTTTCACATAATGTCTAATAGATGTCGCTGCTACAGCAATAAACGATATTTTATAAATTAAATGGGTTCCTCATACGAGAGACGTGTTTTAAAAACAGCCGCCATATAACAAACCATATTCAATTCAATTCAATTTCTTATTAATAAACACAGTTTACAAGTCACATTCATAGTACTTCATTCAAATTATCATTTTTTTTTGTAAGGATTTTACATGTTACAAAAACAAAATTGTTTATTATATTAAATAAGTTTATAATACTTTTTAGTTAGTATATTATATATTCTAATTCATTAATTATGATATGTTATTGTTTTGACCAAGCGATTTTGTACAAGTCGTCTATCGAATAGCACGCATTTGACATTAGCAGCTTTTTTAAGTTTCGGAGGAAAGTAGTATTATTGGGTTCATTTTTTACGTCGTCGGGTATGGCATTATACAGCTTAGGGCCAATTATGGACAGTGAGTGTCTCGACTTGGCCAATCGTCTGGGCGGCACAAATAGTAGGTGACTGCGTCTTGAGCTAGGTCTGTTAATCATTTGAGCATTTGTGGGGAAATTATGGAGGTTTAGCCTTACGTACTTACATATCTCCAAAATATACAATCTCGGAAGAGTTAGGATGTTATACTCTTTGAATAGTTCCCTAGCAGGGTGGTCCCAGGGCATGCCCGCAATTACCCTTATGGCACGTTTTTGCATCCTAAATGCTCTGTCGCGGTCCGAGGCCGCTCCCCAAATGTCTAGCCCGTATATTAACACTGAGTGAAAGTAGCCGTAATACGACTTCATCACATTTTCAGTAGAGAGACAGGGGATGAGCCTGGACAGCGCGAAGCACGCAGATGACAGTCGTTTGCAGGTGGCGTCAATGTGTTGCAACCACGTCAATCCCGAGTCAATAGTGAACCCGAGGTACTTGACGTGGTCCACTTGAGGGACAATACTGCCGTTGCAGGTGACGTTCCGCTCGTGACATTTTGTTCTTCGGAGCTGGAACTGCATTATGTTTGTCTTTTCGACGTTAAGCATCATCCCATTGACTGAGATCCAGTGTGCGATTTGGTTCATAACCGTTTTAAGTTTAGTTTTCAGGCCGTCATAGTTATCAGCATTGACAATGGCGCAACAGTCGTCGGCAAACATAACGTATTCAGCGTCCACCGATGCCATTGTCATATCGTTGACCAATATTTAAAAAAAGTTATTTCCCATGATTGATCCTTGTGGCACAGCACAATCCTGCAGGGATTCGAGTTCAGACCTGGCTCCGCAGACCCAGGTACTTTGCTTACGGTTTGCTAAGAAAGCAGCTATGGTGTTATGAAAATTGCCGGTTATTCCGTATAGTTTGAGCTTGTCAAGTAAGAGAGAGTGATTGACCAATTCGAACGCCCGCGACAAGTCGCAGAATATAGCTGCCACCTGCCGCCGACCCTCGAGGTGGCCCATCACCCTCGTCACCACGTCACGTGCTGCATCCACGGTTGACCGACCAGGCTGGTAGGCGTATTGTTGCCTATTGAGGAGGCCGTTTTCTAAAAAGAATGACGTGAGCCTGTCACTTATCAACCTCTCGAATATCTTCGAGACGATAGGAATCAAAGATATGGGTCGATAGTTTTTTAATACGTTCATCTCCCCTTTGCCTTTGTATATAGGTTGTACTTTTATGTTTTTAAGCAAGCTAGGATAGAGGCCCGCGGAGATACATTGGTTGAAAAGGAGACATTATAGCGATATTAGAACCGGTGGAAGGTAGTCTAGGACATTTGTGGACATATCATTTATGTCCTTTGATTGTTTACGTTTTGTGTTTTTAACTGCCTTGATAATTTCGCCTAGCGAAAATGGTGTGAATTGAAGTGTCGGTATTGGTGTAGTAATATACAATTGGAGGTACGACATCGCGTTATCTAGATGAGGCTTAGCGATATTTTGTTTTTTTTGTTGGAGGGGAAAAAAATGGAATTACCCATGCCCAGGAGTCAGACCTCCCTGCTATGTCCGGGTCCCCACATATTGAGCGGGCATCAGCTCGTGTGGTATACGGACTAAAAACAACCCCTTTGTGTTTACAGTTGTCTTATTAAGAATTAACTGTGAGCCATGGCCTCGGTATATGCTGAAGGCTTTCTACCTGCAATTTGCCCTTTTGGGCGATATATATGTGTATATGATATATATGGGAGGAGTTTGCCTGCTTACCCGATTTTATGAGCGGGCCTCAGCTCATAGTCAACGGGCATGATAGCGGCATGTTAGGGGGGCAGATTGCCCCCGCTACTAAGAAGTGGTTATAATTTTTTGAGACCTATCCTAATCCTAAACTACTTTATATTTGGGTCATTTAGGGGGGTTCTGACCTCAGTCCGGGAGGTTTAAAGGGGCAGGGGGAGATTGTGTGTTCGTCGAATCAAGACGGCGATCTCTTTCAATCCAAATTTGGTATCTGAGACGCTGTAGTGCTTCGGGAACACAGCCTTCGTCAAGTTGACGTGCCTGAGGGGCGGGGGGTGGTTGGGCTTTAAGAGCTTTCGTGATATCGTCCTCCGGTTCTAGGAGGATGTCTTTGGGGCGCCTTTTAAAAAGGTGTTTCTTATTTATATTTGGGGTCGGATCATAGAGGGATGCTTGTACTATAAGCGGGTTTGGGTGGCTAGATGCATTAATGAAGAAGCGTTCGGACGCTTCTTTCATATATTGCTTTACTGTGGGGAGTCTAAAGTCACTATGGAGGTCTACGTTTCGCATGTACCACGGGGCACCTACGGCTTTTCGCATGAAGCGATTTTGTAAAACCTGAAGGGGCTTAAGGGAGTGGGAGCAGTGTGCAAAGACTGGACTTGCATACGTGAAGACCGGACGGATGCAAGTTTTAAATAGAGTTATTTTGCAGCGCAATGGAAGATTGCTTTTACTTCTCATGAGCGGGTGAAGCCTACTCATGTAGAAGGCTGCTTTGTCGCGGACCGTTTTAATGTGGGATTTGAAGTTTAGTCGGGAGTCTAATGTCACGCCTAAATACTTCACTTTATTTTCCCAGGGGATAGGGCGGTCAAAGAGGGTGATTTCGGGTAGTGAAGAGGACGCGCGGTCAGCTCGAGTTTTGCCCCTTGAGAAAAGCACGGCTGCGCTTTTCTCGGGGTTCATCTCTATTCTCCATTTGAGAGCCCATTCACCGAGGTCGGTTACTGCTTTCTGGAGTACTTGACAAACGCGCGCCCTCTTCCTACTGGTGTAATAGAGAGCCGTATCGTCAGCGTAAAGGGCTAGCTCGACGTATGGCGTGCGGGGGACGTCTTGGACGTAAAGTGAAAAGAGGGTGGGGGAGAGAACTGAGCCTTGCTGGACTCCGGCGGCTATGGGGTGGGGCCTAGAACGCGATTTTTCTACTCGATAGCAAAAACTGCGCTCAGTGAGGTAGTCTTTGATAATCGACAAATGATAGACAAGCCTATCGGGGAGGTTGAGTTGGTAAAGTTTATAAATAAGACCATTGTGCCAAACTTTGTCAAAAGCTTTCGCTACGTCAAAGAATATGGCACCGGTATCTTTGGACTTTGCCGTTGTGTGGAACCCTTTGTAAATGTGCTCCGTTATGCGGTGCACCTGTTGGACGCACGAGTGTTTGGGTCTAAAGCCAAACTGCTCGTTGGGTATGAGATTTTTGTCTATGCAAATGTCTTTGAGTCGGTTGAGAATAAGCCGTTCATAGACTTTGCCTATTGAAGAGAGTAAGCTAATGGGGCGATAGCAAGTGGGGTCGGTTCGATCTTTCCGGGGTTGGTGAAAGCCAATAACGTCAGCTTCTTTCCATGCGGTTGGAAAGGCACAGAGACGGAGGGAGGCATTGAAAATTACCGTAAGGGTTGTTAGGAGTCTGAGAGGGAAAGATTTAATTACCATATTAGTGATTCTATCAAGCCCCGGGGCTTTCTTAGGTTTTAGTTCCTTTATTACTTTTTGCACTTCCTCAAGGGTGATCTCGGGAAGGGAGTCAATGGGGGGGAGAGAGCTTTTATGCTCAACTTCAGAGTTGACCATATTAAGATGATCGGGGTCTATTGGTTGAGAGGAGGGAGTGCACTGGGTTTCTAGACTATCGGCAAGACATTCGGCCTTTTCGTCGTCATCAAAGGCTGCGGGTTGGTTATCCCGTTTTAGGGGGGGCATGGGAACAATCTCATCGGATTTGAGGTATTTACTAAATTTAAATATGGCAGTGTGACTTGGGGCTGTGCTGGAGACAAAGTCGTTCATGCGACTGCCTCTGAGCTCTCGCATGCATCTGGTAACCTCTCGTTGGAGGCGACGCATTTGAATTCTGTGATTGTCTGAGGGACAGTTATCATAATCTCTTTGTGCCGCATTCTTTGCACTAAGCAGCAGTCTCAAGTCCTCTGGGAGTTCGAAGCGATGGTTAGCCTGTACCGGGACCTCGCTAGAGGCGCCGGTCAGGGCTTCGTTGAGACTGCTGCATATGTCAGAGATTTTGGCTTCTAGTTGGGCTCTATTGTCAATTTCTGATGTGATATCTAATCTTGGGTCCCGCTTACTGAGAGCTTGCTTGAATTTACGGTTGTTAATAACGGTCCTGGTTTCAGTCGGTTGGTCGAATGGCCTGCCGAGATAGTATAAGACCGGTCTATGATCCGAGTGAAGCTCGCTAAGTACACTTATGTCCCTGACTGGGAGGCTAATGTTTTTGAAGATACAGTAGGAGAGAATGTCTTGCCTGTGGTCAGCAGTGTAGGGATAATGGGTCGGGGCATAGGGAGCTATGACTTCGCAGTCATCGAGGGATTCGAGAAGTCTGTGTACGGTCCGTCCGTTGGTATTTGTCTCATTACAGTTCCATTGCTGGTGCTTGCTGTTGAAGTCACCAGCTAGGATAACTGTACTACCTAGTTCTAAGAGGGCTTTGATATCATTAGCTATCATCTTCTGTCCGGCCGGCAGATAGACTGATGCTATGACTATGGGATCGTGACCTGACATTGCAATGCGGATGGGAGTTGCTTCGCAATTATCTAGTTGGGGGGTGACTATAGAACAAACGTGCAAAGATTTTTTATAATAGATGGCGGTACCGCCTTTGGGGTTATTTGGTCGGTCCTGAGTCGGTAAGCGGTCAGTACGGAGGAGACTATATTTGGCTATATTGAAGCGCCTATGTTTTGGTTTTAGGTAAGTTTCTTGGACCGCGAGGATATGTATTTTATGTCTATTGAGAAGATCGGCGACTTCTTCTCTCTGTTTAAGGAGACTCTCAGCGTTATAGAGCGCTAAAGTTAGACTGTGGGGCTTTGTCCGTCCGTTTGTCGAGTTTACTAAAATGGGCGTATTATACATGATGGTAGTTTAGGTATAAAGGGTGGGTTGGTGGGTGGGGGAGGTGACGAAGGCGTATGTAAGAGGGGTGCGCCTGAAAGAGGCAAAGTTTGGGGGATATAGTGTGGGGAGGTCGAGAAGACTTGGGATGAATGCCCTAGGTGGGGGGGGTAGTTTATGAAGTTGGCGGCGCTTAAGGTGCCGTTGGAGGAAATGGGGCCGTGGCCCGAAGCCTTGTCCAAGGGGGTAGATGGTGTTGGGTGGAAATAGGGGCTTAAAAAACTTTAGAGGGCGTTGGGAGGGCGCTTGTTGGGAAGAACTCTGGCTCCGTTCCCACCTGCGACTTGCGCCTGGGGCTGCCGGGCATCCGCCATAGTTGGCTGGATGGCCGGTCTGCCCGCACAACACGCAGGTGGGAGGGGTTGCCGCGTCCTTCCCGCAAACGGAGGTGGCATGATTGCCTGCGCATTTCACGCAACGGGGGGGGGCAAAGCATCTGCTTTGGCCATGTCCATACATTTGACAGTTGTAACACTGTGAAATGATGTTGGCGGATTTGGGGCTTTCGACGCTAATGTCTTTGAGACCGCAGAGGGATTGAAGGGGGCTAATTTGCCTACCTGCGGCGGTGGGTTCGGCAATTACTAGGATCATGTTAAATGCCTTTGCAGGCCGGTACGCGGTTTTTGCGCGGTGCAACCTATGTACTTCCATTACCGGGAAGTTTTTAGAGATTAAGTCATTTTTGATGACGGATGTGGGGAGATTTGTGGGGACGGGGCGGACTATGTAAAGAAAAGTTCTCTCCTCGGGGAGAGAGTAAGTATGGAAGGCGATATGGTTCGCCCTCAAAAATTTGGTGATAGCGCGATGGCATTTGGACTCTGCCACCTGGACGCGGGTTCCGGCTGATGTTATCGCGGATGTATATTTAATTCCATTTCTTTGCAAATGGATCGATACCCGAGTCCAGGCGGTTTCGTCTCGGATTATTACTGGTGGTGGGGGGCGAGCGCGGTACGCGTGGGGCGCGGGGGTTGGTGGGGCTACGGTATTCGCGGTACCGGTGGGGGATGGAGGGCTCTGAAGTATCAGAGTTCGGGGCGCGGGGGGGGGCGGGGGAATTTGTTGAACACGGTGTGGGTTTTGGGGTTAGTGGCGACAGAGACATGGTAGCGGGCCTGATCTGTTTGGCCTCGGGGCTTACGGGGGACTCGGAAGACCGGTTCTTCCGCTTTTTGTTTTTTGAGATGACGGGGGTGAAATGAGTTTCCTCATTGAATGGCGGTGAAGTTACAGGGGAGAGAGAGCTGAGGGTTGGGGTTGGGGTTGGGGGGTTCGCGGGGGATGCAAGAACCGGCGAGCGGGGGTGCGAGTCAGCTTCGGAGCTGGTTGAGGGGCTAGCGGGGGGATCGGCGGCCCTAAAAATTTGGATCAACGGGCGATCCGGAGGGAATGGAGACAGTTGTTGGAGTACGTACTCCAACAACAAGGGGACCGACGACACATATTTACCTATCTCGATAAGTAAATTAGTGTCTGGTTGGGGGGCCATGGCTTGGGTGTGTAGCCTAGCGTGTGGGTGAGTTCCTACTTGTGTCTCGAACCGCCTCCGTCTCTATCCAGGCGGTCCGAGGTGAGTGGTACAAAATAATAAAACAGAAGAATGGGGATAGTAGAAAGGGGACAGAGAGAGAAGAATAAGTAAATAAATAAAATAAAAATAATACGACCTTACTGGAACCAATCCAACCTGGGCACAACACACGCGGCGGACTGACCCGAGGGGGTCTCACGGGCGTGCGAGAGAGAGGTCTCTCGCACGCAGGCGCGGGCGCGCTCGCGGGCGCGGGCGCGGGGCGCGGGTGAAAGAGAGAGAAACACTTGCTGCCGGGGCGGCAGCGGGAGAGAGTAAACACGACCGTCCTGCACGGGTGCTGGACGGTGAGTCATATTTTTATTGTTCGCTTCTATGTAGAACCGGTTCAAGGTCGCGGTGGTAGTGGCAGCTCGCTCCCGGTCGCAGTTGCCCGTGGACCCGCTAATTAGCACGTCCAGTGCATTGTCCTTGCCTTTCGCACAGCAAGATTCGGAAGCGATAACGCGCCATATATTTCGACACATATTACCAGTGCTAGTGGAATGAAATGAAATGAAATGATGTCTTTATTACTATATAGCAATCGTAATTTTTTGCCACTTCTCTACATTGGACCACTGTGGGAGAAGAAGGGCGTAGAAACTCCCACAGATTGATTTTTAGATCTCTTTTTAAAAATTGCTTATGCTTAACTAATACAAATTACAATATTTAGTCATTATCATAATTAATAAGCAGGAATAAATAATTACAAAATTATTAACAGCAAGGTCTGTGTTGAGCCAGATTAACCCCATACAGACCCATCATTTAAGTAATCTTGAACATTGTAATATCCATTTTTCGACAAAGTCGCTTTAACATGGATTTTAAATTGCTCAAATGGCAATTTCAAGATCTCCAGAGGTATCTTGTTGTAGTAGAGAATGCATTGACCCTTGAAAGAATTGCTAACCTTCGCGAGTCTAAACCGGGGTGCAAGTAGTCTGTGATTATTTCTTAGGTTAACATACAGCTATCGCTAAGTTTGGGAAATTTTGTAAGGTTCTTGCGTACATACATTATATTTTCGAAAATAAATTGACTAGCTACAGTTAGTATGTCAATTTCTTTAAAAAGCTGTCTTAAGGAGTCTGTGCGTTTTAAATTATAAATTGCTCGAATAGCTCTTTTCTGTAAAATAAAAATAGTTTGAATATCCGCTGCTTTCCCCCACAACAAGATACCATAGGACATGACACTATGAAAGTAACTAAAATATACTAGCCTAGATGTAGCCACATCCGTGTTTTGTCTGATGTTCCTAACAGCGTAAGCCGCGGAACTTAATTTACCAGCCAATTTTCTATGTGGGGTCCCCACTGCAATTTGTTATCAATGGTTATTCCAAGAAACTTCGTGTCATTTACTAATTCTAACTTATTGCTGTCCAACACTTAACTGGTCCCAACTTGCCTGACATTTGGAAGTGAGAATTTGATACATTTGGGTTTTCCAGCATTTAACAATAAATTGTTAACTGTGAACCAATTCAAGGTTAAAGATAATACTCTATTGACATCATCAAAATCTTCTTTTTGTCTTTCAATTTTGAAGACCAGTGAAGTATCATCAGCAAACAACACTATGTTAGTCAATTTCTCCACCATAAAAGGCAGATCGTTAATATATACCAGGAATAAGAAAGGGCCTAATATGGAACCTTGTAAAACGCCCATTTTTACCCCCGATCCATCAGATTTAACGCCGTTGACTTCTGCCTTTTGAATTATATTGCTTAGGTATGATCTTACTAGATCCAACGCTTTATTTCTAACTCCGTAATGATTTAATTTCATTAGTAACGTGTCATGCTCAACACAATCAAATGCCTTCGACAGATCGCAAAAAACACCGATAGCATCCTGTGCGGCTTCCCATGCAGAATAAATATGATATATAAGGGTAATACCTGCATCCGTAGACGATTTACCCCTAGTGAAACCGTATTGCTTGGCGTGGAGTTGTTTTGTACGGTTGAAGTGTGAGAGCATTTGATTGAGTATAATCTTTTCAAAAATTTTACTTAGTGCTGGAAGAACCGACATTGGTCTGAAATTTGACGGATCACCCTTGTCTCCCGACTTGAACAGAGGTATAAGTTTACTGTGTTCCATGAGGTCTGGGAAAGCTCCATCATCAACACATTTATTGAATATACAAGCTAGGTGTGGGGCTATAACAAGTATTATTGAACCAATGACTTTGACTGACATACTGTGGGGTATGTCAGTCAAGGTCTTCAGTATTTTTTAAGTTAAGTAATCTATACGTTTTGACAATATCCTGGGGACATACATGATAAAATTTAAAATCTACATTACTGATGCTAGTGCTGTTTTTTAACAAAACCTCTGCTTCATATGGAGATGAATTTAGACGCTCTGTTGTGAGTAAGGGTGCATTGGTAAAGAATGTTTCAAAAGCTCGAGCTACCTCAGCGTTGGATTTAACAACATCATCACCTATCTTTAAGCAGAAATCATTATCCCTTGGTATAACTTTGCCAGTTTCACAGTTTATGATTTGCCAAACCGTTTTCATTCTATTATTTGAATTTTGTATTTGTCTATTTATGTGTAAAGTTTTTGCAGTTGTGGCTATTGCATTGTTTATATACTCTTTCCGAGTGTCTTTAAGTAAAGTGGAAAAACGCATCTCCAGCGCCCGCATCTCAGTGTCGGCCGTGGAAAGATCAGAGTTAGTAGATAATGAGTGTTTCAGATTGTGGATGGTTTTACGCAACTCACGGACATCCTGATTGATCCAGGTATTCATACCCTGGCGGCGTAATGGGTATTTTTTCTTAGGAAAGTGTGTATTGTAAAAGTGTAGGATGACATTTAAGACAGAGTCAAGACAGTTGTTGGGCGATGACGATCTACAAAGCAGGCTATTCCAGTTATACAGATTTAGGCTGAGCTTAAAGTCATTAATGTTTGAGTCTGAGAATAACCGTTTTATAACGATTGTATTTTTCTCTTTAGGCTTGTGAATTTGTATAACAACCACTACCCCGTAATGGTCGGAAACAAACATTTGAAACGGCTTAGCCTTCTGTATTTCAGGACCGGCTATGCTAGTGTAGGCGTGGTCTAGACAGGTAGACGACTTTTTGGTAATTCTAGTTGGTCGCTTGATCAAAGTTCTGAAACCGGACATTTTCATGGTATCAGTGAGTTGTTTGGTGTTAGGAGATTTCACAAGCAGATCAATATACCCACTAAAATCACTTTATTGTTTTTGATGACGTTAAGATTAATTATGTTAATTAATTAAGTTAAGATTTAAAAGTTCTTTTAGTTTGTCAAAGAAAGTTGAAATATCACCTTCCGGGGGTCTGCAGATGCGTACAACAACTATATCGAGGCCCACACATTCCACGGTGCAGGCCTCGAAGTGCATTTGGACTGACAGTACGGTCACCTCCCTTCGCTCGATGGTCAGCAGCGGCAGCTTCACGTAGATGCAGGCGCCGCCCCCCTCGCGCGTGGATCTGGAGTACTGGGCGCACAGTTTGTAGTTGGTGATGTTGATACATGACAGTTCATCGGACCTGAGCCAGTGCTCCGTAATGCATAGAACGTCAGTTTGATTTTGTGTTTGGAGCTCACATTCCAGTTTATAGGTTTTCTTGCCGAGTCTGTTTATGTTTTGATGCACCACTGTCATCGTTGCGCTGGAATTATCCTCACGCGGCGGTGGTTGGTTGTTCAGCCTCATGACTGTCGGGGGGCTGCTTTGGCTTGGGTCGCAGAAAAGGCTGCCACTCGGTGACGCTAGTGTTGACGGGCCAAGCAGTTTTTGACATAAACTTTTCGTACTCAGCCGCCGGGATGCCGATTTTAAACGAGTTATATGTGTCACGCTTAGACGTTATTTGTTCCACTTGATACTCATAGCCGCTCTGTACATTTTGTAGGTGTTCTTTTAAGCTTTCAGGTGTGGTTTCTTTTTTAAAATAGCAGCCGTGTAAAAAGCGCGTCATTTCTATACCTTGTATTTTTGTGTTAATGGCTGTACCTTTTATCACGGTCGGTTTTGATTTCGTTCGCCTGTTTTTGACTAAAGTCCATTCATTTTCATTACAGTTTGCCGTTTCATCAGTATGTTTTATATTTCCAACCAGAGAGTCAGAGAGTGTAGGGTTAGGTATAACTGGAGTATTTATTTGCAAAGGAGTATGATTCATTCCCGGAGGAGTGTCGTGTTGGTGCAGAGGAGGCATCGTCGTCTTGACTGCATTCTCAGTTGGAGCCGGGGAGGTTATGTCTTGCTTGGCTGGTGCCGTCAGTCGGCGAGCCTGAGCTGGACGTTGTTTGTTTTGCGCAGCAATCTTCTCTTTCGCACGCACGGCGGTGATGCGTTTGTGTGGAAGCTGGTCAGTCGCCTTCGCTTTGGTGAGAGAGGGACAACTATTTGGTGTTGATGCGACGCTCATTGCCTGAGGTGTTGTCGCTGCGTCATGATCATTAACAACCAGTTTTTTAGCCCCGTCACTGAGTTTAACATGTACGCCGGCTTTTAGTTCGCGAATTTCGTCACTAAGGTCACTTATTTTTTTCAAAATGAAGTAAATTTTTCGTTCAAAAGGTTGGAGCGCACTTACGATCGCACGTTTTATTACATTTACTTCTGCTGGTGGCATTTTGCCGCAGTTTATTTCGCGAGAAAATTTAAGACGTGTGCCGCCGTGACATCCGGGCACGACTGAATGACATAAGACGATTCAAATATGATTGTAGATTTCGCGGCTTCACACGCATCTTAGGATTCTGGGTTCAAATCCAGGCCCGGACATGATATTTTTCTTTTAGTTTGCACACCAGGGAATGTACGGGGTGGGTTTTCTGGCGGCAAAGAAGTGAGGAAATAATGTCATCGAATTTTCATCATATTCAGATAGAGTAGCAGTCTTTAAATTGAAAGTCACTGATAAGCAAAATTTAACATTATTTCAAGTATCACCCACCGCCAAGCCCAGGGACAATGACGTAGAAGACTTACATGACTTAATAAATAAGGCCTGCGATGAACACCGAGGTTCTTGGACCTTAGTCTTCGGTGATGAACTGGACAACCGATACGTGAGGGGACCACACGGGCTGCGAAGCCAAAACGAACGTGGGAGGTACTACTAGGTTGCTACGTTCGCCTTCGGGCAACGCCTCACAATTAGTAATAAGTATCTTTTTTATAAAACCGCAACGTCGCTGGACTTGGATTTCCTTAGATAATCAAACAAAAACTGCAATTGACTGTCCTATCATCAGATAAGCACATACTTACTTAATAACAGTACTACTACAGACGCCGGGAAAAAATAGCTTGCCGGCTGAGTAGGTTAGACGGCCGACCGTCGGGAGTCCGGTTAGTGATACGAAGCTGGCAAGCCCTTTTTACGGCCAGAGTAAAGTATAATGCTTTCTCAAACAAATGCAATGACATAAAAAATACACCACTCAAAAAACAAATTCAAGTTTAAAAATCCTACTAATCGTATGTTCCGTGCTTGATGTCTTTTGCTTTGAGCATAAAATTTTAAAAAATACTTCCCGGCCTTGGCCTACAATTTTGTATAAAATGCCTTTTCTCAAAAATAGTATGAAATGTTCCCGTAACATCTGTGAAGATAGTATCCGAAAGTGACTCATCCTGGTCAATTTTTAGAAGTGTCCCGTAAGTAAGTATGAAATCCGATTAAATCTGGATTAAATATCGTAATATTTAAAGATAGAACATTTTTTTTTGTGCAAAGATAGACTAAGGAGGTTATTGGCAGTTAAGGGCCTTTAATAAAAAGGAAGTACCATAGAGGTTGACGTGTCCGAATTGCACTTATATTGCTCGATGTAAAATGGCGGCAAACTCAGTTCATTTCTATTTTTTACTATTTTGATACTAATTAGGAATGAGGAATTCGATACTAACCACAGATATATACTAACAGAAGAATAAGACGAATAAAATAAAATATTCACAATAAAAATAAATGGTTTTACCAAGTAGTATAACATTATGCTGGTCGTAACGTGCGGTTTTTGGTTTTCGTTCCAACTTGTGCAACACTGCTGTAAGGGCCATTTCCCAACTCAATACGGTATTTGACAAGGTAGTCCAATAAATCTAGAAACGTGTC
This sequence comes from Argyresthia goedartella, assembly GCA_949825045.1. Classification (NCBI taxonomy): domain Eukaryota; kingdom Metazoa; phylum Arthropoda; class Insecta; order Lepidoptera; family Argyresthiidae; genus Argyresthia; species Argyresthia goedartella. Next base: position 16,448,181 of record OX463828.1, on the reverse strand, counting down.
TCAAGGTGAACCTATTTCAACAAAAACGTTTGACAATATCAGAATTGTAAATTTCCAACAATTTTATATGTATATACATAGTCAGGTCATAAGTTCTGTCACATGTGCAATATGAAATAATTTAGACTTGTTTATTATTTATGTAAACATTTATATAGCAAAATGAACTTAATAAAACATAGATTCTTATGGTGATAAAGTTCATTCAAAATGACCCCCGCGATTTTGAATACAGGCCTTTATTCTGCGCGGCCAGTCGTCTATCGCAGCACGAACGAGGTCCATGTCAATATCGGCGGCTGCCTTAATCAAGGATGCCTTGAGTGACTCCAAATCAGGATGAGGCTTTGAGCAGGCCTTTTCCTCCAAGTGTTGCCATATCTTGTAATCTAACAGACTCAAATCTGGACTGGAGGAGGGCCAGTCTTCGTGCCGGATGAAGTCGATTTCACGCGCCGCCAGCCAGTCTTGTGTGCTTTTCGCTCTATGAGCTGGCGCAGAATCTTGTTGGAATACCCAGTGCCTGTTATTAAACATGGTATGAGAAACAGGTTCCACAAGGTTCTTGAGGACTGTATTTTGATATACAACTGCATTCGTTTTTACGCCTTTCTCACAAAAATGTACCTCAGTTAAGCCCCAATAAGAGACTCCCAACCAAACCATGAGCGAGGATGGAAAATGACCTCGTTGGACACGCGGAATACGGTTGCTCGCTTCTTCACTGCTGTGTGCGTACACCTTATCGTTTTGTTTGTTGTAGCTCTCTTCCACGGTGAAAATTTTTTCATCTGAAAAAAGAATTTCCCGATGCTTTTTTCCCGCGTACCGCTTCAACAAAGCGCGGCGTCTCTTCAGTCTCAGGTCCATTAAACGAGCGTCCAAACGATGTCCTGTTTTTCTTCGATATGCCCTAAGCCCTAAGCCTTCATTTAACACCCTTTTCACCGTGGTCCTGCTTAACCCCATCTGAAGGGCCAACAGTGTCTGCTTACGTATGGGATTTCTTTGAATTCGCGCCTTCACAGCTTTTATCACTGCTGGAGTCCTAACAGAGCGAGGGCGACCACTTCTTGACCTGTCATCTACACTAGAGTCTTCATTGTATCGTTTTATGGTACGATAAACGAATCTTTTGGTTATATTCAAATTTTTCAGTAAGTCGAAAATCTGAATTGGCGCGTAACCGCAACGATGCAACGCAATAACTGCGACACGGTCTTCTGTAAGTGTCCACTCCATATTTAAAAATGAGGAAAATTCTAAAAAGTACACATTTTTATTTTCATGAAAAATTCGAAATTCGAATTCAATAAACTTTTTGTGGCCAGCGTTCTAAATTCAAAAGTTTTTATTGTGTGACAGAACTTATGACCTGACTGTGTATGTATATAAATGACCAATGCCACCATGCCGGTCGAACATGCGGTTCTTGAACACATTAAAGAGAGCTTATGATATGTGTATAGATAAACTAGTGTATGTAACTGTACATAATTAGGCACTAAAACTCTCGAGTGATATTATTATGAAACTCGCCTTCGGTTCGTTTCATAAACCCACTCTCGAGTGTTAATTTAGCCCTCCATTATGTAGCAGTCACATAAACTACTATTAGTGGTTAAGTTTTCTTGTAAGATGGTACGGAACCCTTCGTGTGCGAGTCGGACCCACACTTGAACGATTATCCTATATGACTAGCTATTCAAATACGTACCTACCCTGAAACAGTGAGACTAACCTGACCAAAAGAGATTATTGGCAGGCTCAAGATACATTTATTAATCACAGGGTCGTGAGTCGAATATTGGTGATATAGTTGAAACGCTGGATAGGGACTCGCCGGGAGTTTGTAGATTTCAGCTCCTTGGTAGACTCAATCCGACTGGTCCACTTCTCCAGACGTCAACAAGTGATTATGCGGTTAGCGCCAGGAGGATATTATTCCTCGGCGTGGAACCGATTCAGAGCTCCGTTAGCGCCAGGAGGATATTACTCCTCAGCGTGGAACCGATTCAGAGCTCCGTTAGCGCCAGGAGGATATTACTCCTCAGCGTGGAACCGATTCAGAGCTCCGTTAGCGCCAGGAGGATATTACTCCTCAGCGTGGAACCCTGGAAAGAGACCAGTGTGAATGATAGGAATACAAAAACGCTACAGCGCCCAGCTATCAGGCGACGGCTCCCCACACGGAGACTTCCGACGAGGGCCCTAGGGTAATTAGGATCTAAGAGTGCCGCAGTCCAATAGACACTGTATAGAAAAGGGAAATACATAGAGAGTATAAAATACACGAAAATAAGAAAGACTAACTACGAACCAATGCTTACCCATGGATTGGGGATAGTAGGGAAGTTTCATAACAACTACTGCACTTTACAGCAACTAAACATTCAGCTCCATTACAGTACTAAAGGGACTAGCCCATCGCCGCAACTAAAGGCGTGACTTAAAAATTATTGATGCAGAAGATACAACCTCACGTTACAGAGCTCAAACAATGTCTGCCTCAAAAAAACAATCAGCTGCCAGACGAGATTCCAGATCCGAATTTCCGAATTTCTATAGTTGTACTTTTAATCTGGCTAATCCGCCAGTAGCCAATATGGTCAAAGAGGTAGTACGTTACAACCCAATTAATAATCTTTGATAAAATGAAACCCAAATATCTTTGTCGTAGCATTTATTTATTTTATTTTATTTTAGCATACATAATACCGACGACATACTCACAACATCAAAAGCCTGATTGAAACTAATAGGTAGATATGTCAGGCAAGTTAGGAAATAATTCACACATATTTTGTAGATATGGTTTTTGATTCATATCCGTTCGAGTTTAGTACGCCTTGGCAAGAATTGATGAAAAATAAGTGACATTATAGAACTATTGCGTGGTTTGATAGCCTGGACTTATTACACCACCGAATTTCAGACTACCCACTGACGACAGATGAATCTGATTTTCTATTATAAGTGTAAGGCACACTTGTCTAGTAAATCATATTTTTCTTTCAAATGCTTATGTTGCCATCATTAATTTTCGATAATTTCTCGTCAAGGTGTACGTACTTATAGCAATCTTCTATTGACGACAATTATTTTAAAAATAGTTAAACATAAACCAACCCTTAAATACCTTTTTAAGTAGATCCGAATATCTTGTAAACGGGAGAAATATATATCTAGTTATATATGTGTATTTCATTGTGTAAGATAGATCTATTTTAAATTCTCTGTTAGATATGTAATTAGTTTGCCACACAGATAAATATACGCGACTTCAATTTGTAATATTGCTATGCAGCTTATTAATATAATGTAGTAAGTATATCCGATAACATTTATAACAACTTTAGGCCGATCCAACATTAAATGTTGTATCCCCCGGTTCCAAAGACTCAAAACATACATCACGCAACTTGGTATGTGCTACCATACTAAAATTAGTATCTACAAAAATTAAGTTCTTTTTCGGGAGTAACTGAAGACTTCATCCTTAGTACTCTTGAGAACAAATTTTATATGATTAAGTATATAATTTACTCTATACTTTTAGTACTAAACAGTAGCGGATCTAGAGGGGGCTATGGGGCTCAAGCAGGTCTTATGGTCACTCTTTCCTGGACTTGCTAGCCATGAGAAATTGCGGAGCGGCTTGTGACGCCACAAATAGGAGAGCAAATATTAGGTCCTTACATAATGAAACTGGCGTTTTGTATGGAGAAATTGAAGTTAACTCAATTTTCAGTACAAACATTTTTGTATTTTTTTAGGAATGACAGATCCTAATTTTATAAACTTTGTGTGTATGAATGAAACAACATTTAGCTAACAGAAAAAATTATATAATTTTTTAAAAGTGTCAGCTGTAAAAAAATATTACGAATATTATCATGAAAATGGATGACCTTTAGGAGGCACTGATTTTGAAGATAACATTTTAGTTATCAAACTGAAAATTAAAAGAAAATTTAATAAGTAGATGTAAAATATTGAAATTAATTTGAAAACAATAAAAAAAAACTGGAAATAGCTATTGAATTACTCGAATTATGAATTCCTGAATCTGGAAGAAAAATTCGCCAATTTCATAGGTAAGCACCCAATAGATTGCTCTTTTAGTGAGAGTGCTGTAGAATTTCCAGGAAATCATGGCGAAGCCACTCATCAGTTAAATCATTGACCGCGCGTGCGCAGATTCTCAGTTTCAGCTTGGGCAAAAATGCTATCCGGATTTCCGGCAGCTCTCCTCTACAGGTCACATTTCTCAACCGATTCTCGTGAAATGTTGTGAGCATATTCGATCACGATATGTTTGTTTTTGTCGATGCTTTTTTTTAAATTAGCCCCCCCGCCCCCAAGCTGGATCCGCCGCTGGTACTTTAGGGCGAGTATATCGAATTTGAAAATTTAGATGTGTAAGTAATGTAATAATGTAACGTCAATGATTTATCGTTAACTTTCTTTTAAAATAATGACTAAGTTCGTTAGCATTATGGGCTATTTAATTATCTCACTCAAGATTCAGTTAATTATATTATATGGGTTACTTACAACCTTTATTAGTCCCGAGGTTTTAATGCAATATTATAATTTTAATGAATTTTATGACGCTTTAAGCTATTTACAGTGCGAGTTGAATATGATAAATAGTTAAATACATGATTATAAATAAAATGTATTATTTAGGTAATGACCCGTACCAATGAACTTAGTTTTAGAAGCTACATGTAAATTCCAATTCCAGCTTCCAACCGAATCAAACGGGTGTAATTCTTGAACTTATATCGTATCCATCCATGTAATGGAGAGTTTTCTGACATCTTCCTCAAAAAAATAAAGCTTCCAGAAATATGGTTAATTTTCTTAAAGTTTATGTAGCGCGTTATAAGTGATTAGCCAATTCATGGTAAAGTTGTTTTCATCATCGAAGATACTGATACTGAATAAACTCCAGAAAACTAACTAAACTCCGCTGTCAGAAAACCCCTTTACTTTTTTTACACCCTACATAATAAGAGGATATTAAAAGTGAAATGGGTCGATTCCCCCGGAACTTCTAGTTGGCAGCCACAGCCATCGGCAGTCCCACGTCAGCGTCAGCGTTGTCAGTGACCTCCTCCTCCTCTTCATCGCACGCGTCTTCTGGCTCGCCGAGAGCTCGCACGAATTCTGGAAGACCACATAATCGTCTGTGGTCAAAGGATCACACACAACCATATTTTTCGGACATTTTACCCTTGTTTAATGTTTGGTTTCACAAGGAAAAACAGTTTCGCCTAGTTCGACTAACCTAACCATGCTAACAACGTTGTGTGCATTATAAAGTATAATTAATTCTGCCATGGACAAGTAAATAATAAAGACGGTATCACAAGACTTACCCAAGAAATCGATACGGCCATCACCATCGGAATCCACTTCCTTTATCATGTCCTCAACTATGGAATAAAAAGGAGAATGGGTAAGTACCTAATGAATTCAAACAAATTTTTATTTATTTATGATTAATTATTATAGAAGAAGAGATTTGTTATAACAGATAAGCTCGCCTTTGTACACTATTTGTGTCTTTCTTGTTTTCTTCATATTATTTGTGGGCAAAAAGAAATTATGAATTTTGAAGTGTTTTTTATGATACGGCGGTGTACCTAATAGAGAAAAGTAGACTTAGCAGAACTTTACCATCTTCCTCTCCCTCTCTCTTTCTTTACTCACTCTCTTCCTCAGACAGATCTTCCCCCAAACACTGTAGCACAGCTCTCAAGTCCGAGGCGCAGATATATCCTCGGTTGTGTTTGTCGAATACCCGGAAAGCATCTCGGAGCTCCCTCTCCTCCTGTTCTGCCGAGCTGGCGGCTCCGACGCCTGACATGGACTTGGAGAGGATGCTGACAAACTCCTCAAAGGAGACGTTGCCATCGCCTGTGATATTAGACTCATTTATTGATCGAATAAAAGTTTTGTGACATATGTAAATAAAAATAGGTTCATGACCTCTGATGGACGCAGTTCCTTACTTGACTAGAGATGAAGGAAAGAAAGAAAAGAAGATCACGTTAAAGAACTGTCCAGGACCAGTTGCTGTCCAGCAAATAGGGAGTTTTTTGAGTAAAACTCAAAATTCTAGGGTTCCGTAGAAAAAAGTCAAGAGTCAAGACCCAATAAACGGACATAACTTAAATGGACTATCCATCTGGGCAAAGTCAGAAATTCATTCAGAAACCGCATGATGGCCACAATCTTCACTCTAGGAGTAATATAAATGATGGCGGAGGAAATAACTTGATAAGAAGGTGCGAGGAAAATCTTACCATCGCTGTCCACCTCCTGCAGCATGTCATGCAGCTCCTCAACCCTGGCGAACTGGCCGAGGCTCCTCATCACCCGTCCCAGTTCCTCCTTGGTGATGGTGCCATCGCCGTCCTTGTCAAACAGACGGAAAGCCTCGCGGAACTCTGGAATGCAAGAGAAATGTGATTAGAACCATAGATCTCGTACAACTCAAGAAACTCCACTCTCCTGGAGTGTCGTCGACCGTCGCGTACACGGACCTGCTTCTCTCGCCGTTCCTCCGCAGTTCGCCCGCCGCTTCATCGCAAGCGGACGTGCGCAACACGCGCCCGTGCGCGTCGCGATAGTACCGTCGCGAGTGTTTGCACGGAGGGGAATACCTTCTAGGAACGGACGCCGGCTTCGCCTAAGGTCGTACCTGGTCGGTACCCCCTTCGGGCAGCCAACTTGTCCATAGCCCGCCGCTATGGACAAGTTCAAAAGCCCTTCTAAGGGCTACAGTGCCACCGACATTGTAAGTGTTTGTGCTAGTGACAGTGACGATGCCGTGAAAGCGAACAGCCCGCGGCTGGGTGAAACCCCGCGCCGGCGCCGCGCGCAGCGATCGGCATCACTAGAAGGCCTGCTCCCTATCTCCACGTCGACGAAGTACGGGTCGCCCGTGGTGCGGCGTCCTGTGTCCCCGAGGGCAGAGCTTGAGCTGGACGAATTATATTTAATTCGGGCCGCTCAAGCCAACCTGTTTTCGGCGGGCCTACTTCGTGCCATGGAGGCATACGTCGCCGCAAGCCGCGCTGCCCTGTCGGGCAAGCCCACGGCTTGTATCGACGCCGAGCTCCTCGACGCGCAATTAGTGGAGCAGGCAAAAACGCGGCCTTTGGTGCTGCCACAAACCCGCGGGACGAGGCGCCCGCGTAGCGAAAGCCCGAGCGACGAGCTGCGTCTCCGAGGAGATGGAAAGCGAGTCCAGCTTGCGGACTCGCCGACCCCGCCACCGACGAACCAGCCGCCGCCGAGGAAGACGGGCCTCGACATGCCGTCGCTGTCGCCCTGGACGGGCGCGCTTCAGGCACCCGCCCCCGCCCCTGGACTGTCCGCCGCCGCGAATGACTATGAGAGTGCTTCAACACAAACAGGTACGAGTGTTTTACCTAATAAGTGCTCTCCTACAGTGTCGTTTGCCGCGGCGGCCGCGACCGCATCCACCGTGTCTGGGGCACCGCGCCCCAGCACCGCGTCCCCCCCCCCCCGTTCAGTGAGGCACCCGGTGCCGCCAACCGCGCGTCCGCCCGCCCCGTCGGCGACCACGTCGCGAGTGCCCGCCCGCCCCACGCACTCCACCGCAGCGCCCGCGATAGTGCCCGCCCGCCCTACGCGCCCCGCCGCCGCGCCCGCGAACCCGCCCACCGCCGCGACTGCGCCCGCCCGCCCTACGCGCCCCGCCGCTGCGCCTGCGAACCCGCACGCCACCGCACCCGCGATAGGGCCCGCCCGCCCAATGCCGCCCGCCCGCCCAACGCCGCCTGCCATTGCCGCCGCCCAAACCGCAGCCGCGATTGCCACCGCCACTGCCGCCCCGTCGGGAGGCGCTGCGCCACAGCAGCCCCGCCAGCCGCGCTATCCGCCCCTTATTGTGGAGGTCCTACCCAACTGGGCCGACCACTTCAGGGCGATAGCCAGCGAGCTCGGCCGGGCTCCCAGCGCGCGCGCCTACCAAAAGGGTGTGCGCTTTACCCCAACGGCCGAAGACGAATACCGGCTTGTGCAACGTTACCTGTGCAGGCTGGAGAAGGACCACGGTGGTTCTCTTACTCGTTGCCGGCCGACAAGACCCAGAAGGTGGCGATCCGCGGGCTGCCTTCTAACAACGCGCCGGAGGAGATAGTCGCGGCGCTTGCAGAACTCGGTGTGGAGGCCGAGTACTGTAAGCAGATCCGGGCGCGCAAAGGAAGACCCGGCTGCATCTTCTTCGCCAGCCTGAAGAAGAATCCAGACCGTGCCCCCGGCGCTGTGTACGAGATCACGGAGCTCTTGTACATGCCGGGGGTGAAGATCGAGGCCTGGCGCTCGAAGCAGGGCCCGGCCCAGTGCCACAGGTGCCAGCAATTCCGGCACTCGTCGCATATGTGCCACCGCCCCCTAGCGTGCGTACGTTGCGGCGGTCCCCACTCGGCGCGGGAATGCCCCCGCCCTAAAGACCAGCCGCCGACGTGCGCCAACTGCGGTGGACCGCACACGGCAAATAATGCGACGTGCCCCGTGTTCCGCCAGGAGGCGCGGAACAAGAAGGCCGGCACTGTGGCGCTCACCAACGCGCCCGGGCCCAAGAAGGTGCAGCCTCCCCCTCTGCCTCGTCCCGATCTGCAGGAACCAACGGCGCCCGCCTCGCTTATGGCGCAGGCGAACGACGGAGCCCCCAGGCAGAAGACGAAGCGGGGGGGGAAGAAGAAGAAGAAGGCGACGGCTCCACCTGCCGCCGGCGCCGCGGCGGCTACTCTCGCCGCCAGCGAGACTGCGGCCGCCGCTGGCGCCGCCACTCCGACTGCGGCGATAGGGCAGCAGGACTTGGGGCACCTCACAGCCCTGCTCGCTCTCCTCAGCGACCCCACTGCCCTGGGCAGACTCACCGCTCTGCTCCGCAATGCATGAGCCGCTCAGGGTCGTCCACTGGAACGCTCAGTCGCTGACAGGGAAGAAGCGGCTGCTCCACGTGTTCCTGAGGGACTACCGCGTCGACGTGAGACACACCTAGCCGGAAACGACAAGCTGTCGCTGCCCGGCTACTTCGTCTACCGCAAGGACGAGAAGACCTCCAGCGGCCGGACCTTTCGAGGCTTGGCAGTCATCGTCGGCAGGAAGATCGTCCACCAGCTCGTCGACGCCCAGGATTATTCATCCCTATATGCTTTGGGCGTCGACCTCCAGGTCGCCGGCGAGGTGCTGCGACTCTACGCCGCCTACAAGCCCCCCAGTACACCAATCCGCACCGCCGAGCTACGGGGGCTGCTACAGTCGCCGCACCCGACACTTGTCGCCGGCGACCTCAACGCCAAGCACACCGCCTGGAACTCCACCAGGGTGTGCCCAGCTGGACGCGCCATCCATGCCGACTCCGTGAGCCACAAATACGACGTCATCGGTCCCGACGAGCCCACCCACTTCGACACGCGGGCCGGATGGGACATCATCGACGTCGTGGTCGTCAGAGGTCTCCGGACACCGCCGAGCCAGGAGGTTCTCCCTGACCTCCCTTCGGACCACAGGCCTGTTCTTCTCGTCCTGGCGGATCTGCCCACCCGGGTATCTCCGCCAGCATCACGTCGCCGCTACCAGTGGGGCGCCTTCACCGCCGCCCTAGACCAACCCTCCACCAGTTGCCCCGTCAACCAGCCGGAAGACGTTGACCGCCTGGCATCGCTGCTAACTACCCAGATCCGAGACGCGCTCGACCTATCATCGCACACCGTAGCTCGCGGGGGGAAGCCCAACCCTCTTCCTGCTGAGCTACGCGCACTCATCTGCGATAAGCGCTCTCTCCGGAAGCAGTGGCAGCAAACCCGCTGCCCCACGCTGAAGACCAGGCTCAATGCCATGACGGCAGAGCTGAAGCGCCAACTTGATCTCCACGCTGAAGAATCTTGGGAACGCCACGTCGAGTCCATGGGCGACCACGTCCCCTCCGTGCATCGCCTATGCCGGGCTTTGTCGACCACTCCTGCTCCTGTTCGACCAATCCTGGGCAGCGACGGCCTACCAAGATTCCGAGCCCAAGACCGTGCGGAGATCTTCGCCGAATGCCTCGAGAAGCAATTCAAGCCGAACCCAACGGATGATGTGGAGCACGTCGCAACAGTCGAGAGACACCTGCGAGAGTACTTCGCCACGCCGATAGCTCCCGAAGAGGACCCCATCGTCGTCACGCCCGGCCAGATTGTGCGTGCATTCCGACGTACCAAGCCCAGGAAAGCCCCGGGCGCAGACCGAATACCCAACACGGCGCTGTTACATTTGCCGCCACGCACTGTGGCGGCCGTTGCGCGCCTGTTTAACGGTATCTTGCGCACGGGTCACTTTCCAACCCAATGGAAGGAGGGCTTGGTTATCATGTTGCCCAAGCCGGGCAAGGACACCAAGCTGCCTGAGAGCTATCGGCCGATCACCCTACTGAGCACCATCTCAAAGGTGTTTGAGAAGCTCCTGTTAGCGAAGTTACTGCCCCACATCCAGCCGCGCCCGGAACAGTTCGGCTTCAGGCCCGAGCATTCTACGACGCTTCAGCTCACCAGAGTACTGAATGACATGACGGTCTGTTTGAACAAAAAAGAATACACTGTCGCAGTACTTCTGGATATGGAGAAGGCGTTCGACAGAGTATGGCACGAGGGGTTGCTGTACAAGCTGTCGACGTCCCCTGCCCCAAGAAGAACGGTCAAGACAATCGCCTCTTTCCTGAAGAATCGCCGCTTCCGAGTGATGGTGGAAGACGCCGTCTCCGAGGAACATCCCGTCGCAGCCGGCGTCCCCCAGGGCTCTTGCCTGTCTCCCGCCTGCTACGCCCGATACACGGACGACATCCCCGTCGGGCCGGGTGCCCAGCTGGCACTCTTTGCAGACGACGCAGCCTACTATGCGTCGTCGTTCCAGGCTCCGCACGCTGCCCTGGACATCTTGCCCGACTGTGGCGACTGTCCGTCAATGTTGGGAAAACGCAGGCGCTCATCACAGGCCAGAGTCTCCTTCCGCCATCGCTCCAGCTCCAGGGACAGCACATCGAGTGGTCTTCGCAGGTGAAGTACCTGGGAGTGACCATTGATCGCCGGCTCACCATGAAGCAACACGTCGACAACGTCGTCAGCCAGGTCAAGGTGGCACGCGCCAAGCTGCGTCCACTTTTCGACTCCAGCCTCCCTCTGAGGGCGAAGCTCGGGATCTACAAGACCTACGTGAGATCCCGCCTCACCTACGAGGCTCCGGCATGGTACGCCCTGTGCTCGGAGACGAACAAACGGATACTCCGAGCCCAAGAGAACCTCTCTCTGCGTACCATCGTCGGCGCCCCCCGCTACGTGAGGAACGCGACAATCCAGAGGGACCTAAGATGGGAAACCGTGGACCAGTTTGTCCAGAGGCTGGCGAAGGGCATGTTCGCGCGTGCGGATGCATCACACCTCCCGCACATCGCCGAACTGGCGCCGCACCACGCGCGCCCGCCCGACCGCCGCCGCCTGCCACGCGACCTGGTTGCCTAGCCGGCGATCACCCACTGCATACCAGCGCCACAAGAAGACCACCGCTCGCAGGGGCCATCCGATGACCTGTCCACAGGAGTGGACAGAGGCGATTCTTCGGGAAGAGGTCCGTCGACCTGACCCCGACTCCCCACGCCCCAGAAGGGGTGCGTGAGATGACTATGAAGAGAAGAAACTCCTTCATTGATTCTTCCAGCCAGGTGGAAGGAGAGACAAGAGAGTCATCTAACGTTTGAATTGAAATGAATGTTAGAGCACGACATGCCGCTGGGTATCAGTCGCTATTGTTGTTTAAACACCTACCAGTTGAGAGTAAAACTTTAGTTACACACAGCAGCTTTAAACATAAAATTAAATTATACCTTTTATAAAAGAGCCCCTACACCATTGAAGAATTTATTAATTTAAATTGAATTTAATAGTTTGACATCATATTATTAACTATTATTGTTGTGATTGTAATTTATAAATTAATTTTGAATACTATAACTGATTTTGTGTATGTATGTTGTATGATATCGAACATTTTATTTGAAACGGCTGATGGCTTTATTAGATTTAGTCAATGTACTTTTTTTTTGTGATGTTTTATTATTTTTTAATTGTGCTTTAGATATATATATAATTTGATATTGATAATTTATTAGTTTTATTTTGTAATTTCACACACAATCTATGTATTGTTTTTGATTAAATACTTATGACTTATGATGTGACTTATGAATAGTTATAACCCGACTACAGCGAAGCGGAAAAGTATAAATGTATAAAGGTATGTATGCCTGTTCCTGTGTCCCCTCGAAACTACTCAACGACTCACGGACTCAACGGATTTTGATGATGAAACTTAATGAATTAGATTCTTCTTGATGGCGCGATTGTTACTGGGTAGTGAGTTAATAAAATAAAATTAAAATGGCGTATTTAATGAGCTTTGATGTGCGGACTGAAAAAAAAATCTCAAGACACTCGAGCGGGAATTAAAATAATAAAAGGCGAGTACGGAAATATTTACTAACCTGGCACAGACTATGAATAACAAACCTTAGTTTAAAACTAATAATTTACAGATTTTTCGGAATTTTGACTTTAAAGCAGGAAATATATGATGAAATTAAATAAGCGGCCAAGTGCGAGTTGGACTCACTTGGTTGGTTGGACGCACGCACTTGGTTCCGTACCACCGCAAAATGGTATTCAAGTTTCAGGCATGGGGTTAGGTATCTTTAAATGTCCTTTAGACATTTAATTATTGTTTACAAAGTGCAGCTACTTTCATACTCCATATATGTATGTAACCAGGTACATTTATAAGTTTGTATGTGGAATTCAAAGATATTGTGCATCCCTTTACAAAGCATATATAATTCTACATATTACTATAGTAGTTGAGTAAAGACCTATATAACATATTTATTTTTTCACAAACAAATGCATCATAAAAGTACATCACATAAATCAGTGAAATTAAAGTCATTCACCCGAATTTTCTACTAGCGACACTTGTAAATGAATTTAATTGATTTTTTACAACTAACAAATCAGTTCCTTCGGTCAGACCGAGGCTGTTGCCGGCACGGGAACGAAGACTTGAATGAAGGCAAAAGCGCTAGCTAAAAATCTGAATTCTAGCTGTCGGTGAAAGTGAGAAGGGGCGGGGCTCAGGAAACAGATGGCGCTGTAGGGCATAAAGGGACGAAAAGGAACTAGAAATGGCAGGCTCATTTACTTATTCGGCTTCGAATAACGGTTGTTTATTAACTCATTATTGGCACGGTATTTAAGTAAGTGGTTTTGTTAAAAATATCTATAAAAAACTGGCCAAATGCGAGTCGCACTCGCGCACACCATACAATGGTAGGGATATTGTGGAGTGCATAGTTGGGATTTTACATAACAAAATGTTGTTTACAAAGTTATTGATGCGGCTACTTTCACACTCCATGTACGTAACCAGGTGCATTCATAAGTTTGGATGTGGTATTGAAAGAATTGTTGTATTATTATTTTTTTATATTTTTTGTTGTAACGGCAACAGACAACAAATGTTATCACGGTTCATGAGATACAGCCTGATGACAGACGGACAGACAGACAGACAGCGGAGTGTTAGTAATAGGGTCCCGTTTTCACCCTTTGGGTACAGAAAAAAAGATCACGACTAGTACCTACTACTATTAGACCAGATATAGTCAAATTAATATACTTGATAAGTATTTGTTTTCTACATCACAGCACTTTTCCGACAATCCCTTGCAACTGATATTAAGGCGAGTGTGAACTGAGGATAAGTATGCACGAAGCCCTATATCTTAAGGGCCTGCCCACGAGTTACAAGGACTAAATCTTAGTAAAATATTGTCGAATTAAGAAGTGGACAAAATGGATCTAAAAGAAATTTAATGAATGTCGTTTAACCTTTTTCGAGGTTATTTTTGCCAGTGACGAGCGTACATCTAAGTTCACAACCAGTCACGTCACGACGTTGGTCAAGGTCTCTCTTGAAAACCTGGGAATTAGAGCCGAATCCGTTTCGAGAGTGGTCTTTGCTTCAAATGCCTACCATAGGGACACTTTCACCGCCCATACTGATGTTCCTTATGTTACACTATACAGGGAATCATGGGTAGGGACCAAGCCCAAAATAAGTATCGTACCTTTCATTTGCGTGCGCGTGATGCCAGTAGTCTCATCCACGATGGAAGCCTTCCGGTCGAGGGTGGTGTCTGCTGCTGGCTTCAGGAAGGTGACCTGACGCTGCGGCCGTGGCGATGGCGACCGGTCGGACAGGACACTGGGAAGGGAAGCTTGGTTATGGAAATCTTACAGCTGCTTCTTCTTCATCATCATAAACCACTTCTAATTGGTCCGTTTACGTGTACGTCGCAAATTTTTTTATAAAATGATTATTTTGTGTTGCAAGACATGCGTGGTTTAGGTAGCCCAAAAAAGTCGTTGCTTGGGCCTTACTAGGCATGGCTGGGCTTTCCGACCCTATCACACTCTAATAAGACCCTTCAGTGTTTGTTAATGTAAATTTTCAATAAAAGAATAGTATTTTTTATTATGAATACTACGTTTTCATTTTTATCTCATAGATAAATAAATTAATATTTAAGAATAAACGAATACTAATATTTAACTATATTTCAGTACGAAATTTGGCAGGGCCTTATAACCCATAATATGGACCTTCTTAAGCAAATATGTGTAATAAACCCCAATGTAGGAAAATTTTAAATCGAAAAACCTTGAAAATAATTACTCAATTCTAGCATGAATAAGAATATTTAAGTATGTTAAATACTAACATTAATATACAAAACACCTGAAAATTCATTAGCTGGGCTGTTTTCTTACACAATGGAAAAGTGTATTTTTCTAACAAAATAATGATGATTTTAGTTTTTGAGTTCATGAATGAACGAACAATGTTAATTTTTATACAATCTTTGAGATCTTTAATTCATGTTTGCGCCAAACGGCCTGTAAACAGCACGGGCCTTATTATACACACCATTTTTAGTAAAGCCCAAAATAGAGGTTTTTATAAATACTAAAAAATATAACCTATTATAGTTATAGCTCAAAACTACATTTATTTAGATTTTGAAATATTCATAGCTATTATTGTAAACCTTTTTTCCTTTAGGGTGGTAAAATAAAAGTTTCATTTCAATTTGTAAAAAAGTGGGCCTTACAATCCGGCTGTACCTTATGTCAATTTCCTCTACAACATTTAACGGAATCCATGCTATGAGACTGCTTTCAATTTCTTTGTGCAAGCAGGCCTCGGAGAACTCACGCAGTGTCCATGCTCACAGCTCCACAGCATTGTCACCGCGTCCTATGATTTTTTTAATATAATTTGTGTGCAATAAAGAAATTATTACTATAATTATTACTAAGTCCGAACGTGGATTCGAACCCAGAACTTAATGATTGCAATATCAATCTTTTGACGGCTATGTCCACCTACGCTCCCGCTTAGTGACGCTGGCGGAGTTGGAGGCAAAGACGTTGACGGACGAACCGATAGACAGACGGACAGCGGAGGCTTAGTAATAGGGTCCCGTTTAAGGCGATACCTCATCCGTGTAAAGGTCCCCGTTACTCCAGGCGGAAAAACCCGCAGTGTGAGAGGAACGGAATCGGGAAAAATGAAATAACGTAGCGCTAAACCACAGAAAAATTGTTTAAAAATAAACTACGCTATTTTGTTAAAAAGTGTTTAAGGAGCGTTTATGAATACATAATATCTACATTTTGAACGCAGTTCCACAATGAATATACTTAGCTGGGATTTCAGAATTACAGGAAAAAATATTTAGAGGTATTTTCATAATCAAATTTTATCGAGAAAATTTTATCCAATAGCGTTTTACCTTAGTGAGAATCATAATGAAATTCTCAATAAACGTTAACCCAAAAATCAAATCTGTAGATGACGTCATGGTGGAGTAAATGGTTCGAAAAAAACCCTATTTTTTTTCGTATCACCTACGTAACGTACAATTATTACCGTAAATAGTTATAACGATCACTAGTCTATTCAAAGCGAAAGCAGATTGTCAGCGAATACATTTCTCGTTCCAGAAAGAGGGGCTCAATTCTCTTATGGGAAATGCATAGCGATATCATAAACCTATCGCTATGCATTTTCCATAACAGAATAGGGGCCCAGGATAGTCGTAGTCACACATATACGTACAAATACAGCCTAATATGTGGCTTATGGGTATTACTAGTCCATCCGCACGCAATTATAGCTCAAAAGCGGAAGGGAAAATTCGTAACAGTTTATACAATTATGTTGGTATGTGGATTACAGACCCGAGGTTCTGAGTTCGAGTCTTACTTAGAGGCACACAACTATTTTTAAATAAAAGTTTTCTTTTCTTTTTTTAAAATATTTTTTGGATCACAATTGATCACCATTTTTAAATAATTATTATATTTGCTAGATATCATTAAATATAATAAATTAAAAACAAAAAATAAATTATGTCTTGCCTTTATTGTAAACACATTTAAACAGATGCATACAATCATTTTTTTTTGTTTTATCCCGTTCTAGATAACCTACGGGTATATTATTTTTGTATAATTATAGAATTTTGTATAAATATAGAAGAACAATAGACAAAAATAATATAATCAATGTTTTGGAACGAATTCAACAAAACAAAAATAATCTTGGAAGTGCTACGATTTGAACTTGAACAATAACGATTGAAAAGAAGATAAATGTCAGGGCTTACTTACTGAGCCAATCGAACGCTCCGTGGTGCCAAAATCAACGTCGCATTGAATCCGACGACGATCCGAATGGCCGATTCGGCAGCAACCCTGCCTACGAATCCAAGGGTCCCGGGTTCGAGTCCCGGTGGGGGCAAATATTTGTTTAATGAAAACGGATGTTTGTATCATGTAGTCATGGTTGTTTATTCATCTTTATCGTGAATAATACGTTTATCGTTGTCTAGTACCCAATATAGAATACAGGGAATCCTTGTTTGGGGCTAGATCAATGTGTGTAATTAGTGTCCAAGGTATTGTTAATCCTCAGTTAATGATGGATAAGATATAACTTGCCAAGACAACACTAAATATTTTATTTAGTTCATGGAAAAGACCCACAATGGTCAAAGAAATTGACTTGATTCTTATACAGACACATGTACAATCTCATGTACATATTGGGCTTTGCTTGAGTTGACCACTAAGTAAGCTTTGTAAGTATTTGTGACTGCGTCTGTCCTGGTGGCCTGACTTATTGGGTCCGCGAGTGGACATACCTATTACATACATACATATGCTCACGCCTATTTCCCGAAAGAGGGGTAGACAGAAAAGACCTCCACCTAATGTTTTCAGTATAGGTAGGTAGAGGTATAATATTAAAGGTTTCTGCCATATCTCATCCATACATACGTATGCCAGATCCTGTCTTAAATGTGTGTTTAATTCCTGGTAATTCGTATGCTGACTGCGTAAAATTTTGATTAACGTTAACATGTCAAGCGCAAATCCAGGGTGACCTTTTATTACTCAAAGGGGTGACCTTGTTTTGCGATAATCGGAGAAGACTCTGTAGTAAGCCGTTGCCGTGACGTCGGAATTATTCAAGAGAGGATCTAGATGTCAAAGCCAACAATCCCTTCCCGTGAGACGCACACAAAAGTTTTTTTTTTCTTTTACCTATATATTATTTATTGTAAATTTAGTAATTTATTGTTTGACGACATAAATATCTATTCCGGGGAAAGATTTAACTAACCTCGCGATGCGAGCCCGTATAGCAATTAGAATTTTGATGATCGATCGATGATGGATGAGTCAGTCAGTGACAAAATGACGGCTGTCGTTTTCGTAATCTTTTGATTAAAACTGACTGAATTTTGGGAATGTGCCTATTTGAATTGTGTATTAGTCACTCATTAGACATTCAGGTGTCTAGCTTTATCTACAGCAATGTTACAGGGGGGTCGAAAATACCCCGAAATGTTTCCCCCTGCACCCCCCCCCCCCCCTTTTGGATTTTTTTCGCAAAATCTTTTATAAGATGTCCTTAGCGTGCCTTTCAAAGTAGTTCGAACTTTTTTGTATGGAAGTTGGCATATCGACCCGGCGCCATTGTTTATATTTTTTTCCGAAATCGCGGCGCACGATGAAAATGGTATGTATGGGTAAAGGACACATGGATATACAAAAAATATCAAGTAAAATGTAACCCCAAAGTGTCACATTACCGAGATATTCAGAGGTAAAGATCGACATATGAGCACAACGACAATCATTAAAAAAAGACTTATCACGTGTCCCTAGGCGTCTTATTGTTTATTGGAAGAGAATAGGTACATTACATTCTACTAGAAACGCGAGAAAACTACTACTATAATAAATGATTTATCTACAAAATCGCATCACAGCTTAATGAAACGTATATTATGTCAAAGTAGCTCATGCGCGTTAATATCGCTATATGGTCACTTCGAGCAGGATTTATCCAGCACAACTACGCTGATGTTTAATACGCCGCCTCCCAACGTACTAACAAGACGGCAGCACAAGGAATACCAGAGGAAACTCGACAGCACACCTCGTGGCAACAAAGAGGTTAGTCCCAACATGTCGAACAAAGACGAACAAAAGCTTACGCCTTACGTCTCCGTAAGAAACTCCAACGCCTCCATTACTTCGAGGAAATCGACAGCATCTTCAGCTGCTAGACGCGCCCAGCTGGAACTACAGGCTGCCGAAGCAAAGGCAAAGATTGAACTTGAGCTCATTGACAAACGCCTCGAGGTCAATTTGGCGCAATTGGAAACTGAAAACGACGACAAAGAGTCAAGCAGTATCACTTCACTAAATAGTGAGCAAAAGCAATTCAACACAATGAACCTGGTCTAAGCCAGGCTGGCTGCATTCCTCTGGATCCAGTCGCCGCCCCGCCGCCACTAGTGGCACACGCCGATCAATCTGTCGCCGGCATCCGTGAGCTCGCGCATGAGTTAAAAAACATGATAGACTATTCCTCGTCACACAGGGAGGAACGCTTACTGAGTCGTCTATCAACGCCCAAGGATCTGCCCAGCTTCAGTGGTGATTGTGTGGAGTGGTTGCATTTTAAAAGTTCATACGAGGAATCAACCCGCTTATGTCATTACAATGACAGTGAAAACCTATGGAGATTGCGCAAGGCACTCAGAGGTGAGGCGCTGGATTCGGTGACGGATTTATTGATTGGAAATACTCCACCTACAGCTGTCATAGCTGCCCTAGCATTGAGGTTCGGCCGCCCTGATGTAATTATAAATAATATTACTGCCCAGTTGAGAAAGTTACCGGCACTGCCAACATTTTATCAGCAGGACCTGTCACAATTTGCTATAAAAGTAAACAATTGTGTGGCAACCATCCGTGCCCTGAAGCAAGAAGATTATTTGCGGAGTCCCGAGCTGGCTGATGCAGTGATGTCCAAGTTACCCAGTACCCTCATCGCAAAGTGGACAGAGTATGCATATGAGAAGATACTACAAGGGAAATCCAAGCTTGAAGTATTGGCTACATTTTTGATGCATGAGATTGAGGTATTGTCAATTGTGGGAGGGGCAAGACAGCCACAACAACAACCTTCAGTCACCATAACGCCGAGGAAACCTGAGCTATCATCCCAACGTCCAGATCATAATAAACACCGAAATCGTAATGTTTTCGTGACCACTGCTATGGACGCCCCTAGTTACAACAAGTGTAAATTTTGCAAACGGGAAAACCATTTGTTGACGGAGTGCCGAGGATTCAAGCGAGCTATGCGCAAAGACAGATGGAGGTACTTGAAAGCTAACGGTATTTGTTTTTGCTGCTTAATAGCACGCCACGATAGCACTACATGCCCAGCGCCTGTATGCGACATAGATGCGTGTGGGTTAGCTCATCATAGTCTGTTGCACTATAAGAAACCGACGCAGCAGACGGTTGCAGTTATCCAGGATCAAGAGGAGGAATCAACTACTTCATCACCGAGTGAAACCATTGCCCATGTTGCCGGCCGTGAAGATGGAGCCACCACGACGATGTCTTCGAGCGACGTATTGTTAAAAGTGGTGAAAGTGAATTTATGCGGTCCTAGCGGTATTCGTGTGTCTACCTATGCACTTTTGGATGACGCTGCGTCAGTGTCCATCATAGACGCCAAACTGTCAAACGAGTTAGGACTGAAACCTGAAAGTTCAAGTGCGGTAAAGTTTATTGATGCTTTCGGACTTGAAGTGTTACAGGCAGAAACGCCAAAAGTGTCTGCCACGATATCTGGTAGTGACTGTATTGACAATTACCAAATTAAGTTGCGTAGTGTAACTAAGTTAAATTTACCCATGCAAAACCTATCTCCTATTGCTACACTTGACTGTGAATATTTAATACCTATCAAGGATCATGTTTGTAAACAACAGGTTGTGCCACGTTTGTTGATAGGAGAGGATAATTATCACTTGATTGCTCCTTTACAGCTGTTACATGGGAACTATAATGAGCCTTATGCAACTCATTGTCGCCTAGGTTGGACAATACATGGTAATTGTGCCCGCACTCACTTCGATACGCCCACGCCCGTAAGTAAACATATTTTCCATCTCGATCACTCAAATGTTTATCAAAATGATAATAATATTAGCGAACTGAATGACCTAATTAGAAATTCCTTTGCAATTGACTCCATTGGAATTTCGACCTTATGCAGGGAGAACACGGCTCACATTCGCGCAACGCAAATTCTGGATGACACTGCGCGCAACATTGGAGATCAGTGGGAAGTCGGCTTACCATTCAAGAAGGACGAGTTTCTAATGCCGACGAACAGCTCGTACAATAATGCATTGTTACGATTACAGGGCTTGACAAGGAAGTTCATGAAGGACGACGCGTATGCCGACAGGTACGCCGCGGAGGTCAACAAACTCTTCGACGACGGCTACGCACGCGAGCTGGATGCGAGCACCCATACAAGCACCACCGACAACAACGTATGGTATCTTCCACATTTTGGTGTACAAAACCCCAACAAGCCGGAAAAATTACGATTGGTGTTCGACGCCGCATCCAAAGTCAGAGGTATGTGTCTAAATGATTATCTCCTCACTGGACCCGACTTGTACAACTCATTATTTGGCATGATGCTGCGATTCCGTGAGAATAAGGTCGTAATTATTGGCGATATTAAGGACATGTTCCTAAGGATTCGAATCCGTGAAGAAGATCAACACGTCCTGCGATTTTTATGGCAAAGGGGACCTGAAAGTAAACTAAAAGTATGTGTCATGCAAAGTTTGATATTTGGCGCGACTTGTTCCCCCTTTATAGCTCAGTATGTCAAAAACAAAAACGCACTGAAGTATGAAGATGAGTGTCCTGAGGCTGTACAAGTCATCATAAACAATCATTATATGGATGATTGCCTGTACTCTTGTGATAGCACAGAGAAAGCCATCAAGTTGGTTCACGACATCACATCGATCCATAAACACGGTGGGTTTGAGATTCGCCGCTGGTCGAGTAATGACAAAAGAGTATTAGACAACATTCCCACAGACGCGCTGGCGCAGACTGCCGTACAATTCAAACATGGAGTTACGAATACAAGTGAGCGCACTCTCGGTTTGATATGGCATCCGGCGGACGATACGTTCGGGTTTCAGATCTCGCTAGATCGCATTTCTCAGTCTATTTTAGATGGTACAGAACCACCAACGAAAGCAAAAATGTTGAGCATTTTAATGTCTGTGTATGATATCCATGGCTTTTTGTCTCCTTTCCTCATAAAAGCTAAAATCATCTTTCAGAGTGTGCACCGAAGCGGCGTAGATTGGAACTGCCGCATCCAACCGAATGATCATGCGAACTGGGTGATGTGGCTCGACGATTTGAAACAGCTGAGTGAGCTACGCATACCTAGGCGTTATCACGATGTTATAGATACATCTACTGTTGTTGACACGCAGTTGCACGTGTTTTGTGATGCCTCAATGAAAGCGTATGCTACCGTAATGTATTGGCGTTTCACTTATGCTGACGGGAGGGTGTTTGTGAGTTTTATAGCCAGTAAAAGCAGAGTTACACCACTCCGACCGATATCTATTCCACGACTGGAGTTACAAGGCGCTTTGATGGGAGCACGCCTTGCAAAAACCGTGATAAGCGAACATAAAGATATTAAACCGAAGAAACGGTATTTTTGGACGGATTCCAGTACCGTACTACAATGGATTCGCAGTGACCCTAGGAGCTACAAGCCATACGTTGCTCATAGGCTCGGTGAAATAGACGAGTTAACAACAGTGTGTGAATGGCGTCACGTCCCTACTAGTGTGAACGTGGCTGATATAGCCACGCGAGAAGACGCACCACCACTCGAAGTTAGTGCGGTGTGGTTCCAGGGCCCGACTTTCCTGCGCAAAACTGAAGAACATTGGCCGAAGGATTTGAAGAATATTCGAATAAACGAAGATGCTGTCTGTGAACAGAGGAGCCTCAATGCGACGGTGGTATGTGAAGCCCAGTCTAATAACTTCTGTTTACCAAATGAGAACAATATCTCATCATGGATGATTCTCCTGCGCTGTACGGCAAGAATACTGCTTCTATTTCGCAAGGATCAAGCGTCTATTGACGTTACATTGATGAACCAAGCTGAAGTTTGGGTTTTGAAGAAAAGTCAACACGACTCGTTTGCCGACGAGATTGAATGTCTACAAAAGAAGACGGATGTCAGAGCGAGCAGCCGCCTGGCGAAGTTGACACCATATCTTGACGAAGAGGGTTTACTACGTGTTGGAGGTAGGATTGACAGGACCGTAGGTATATCCACCTCCACCATGCGCCCAGTGATACTCGACGGACGGCACAGGTCAGCTCGCCTTCTGGTGGAATGGTATCACAAGCGCGCGCTGCACGGCGCGAACGAGCTGGTGGTAAACGAGCTGCGCCAACGCTACTGGGTGGTGAAGCTGCGGCCGGCGGTGCGCGCCGCGGCCGCGCGCTGCCTGCTCTGCCGCCACCGCCGCGCCGCGCCGCGCCCGCAACGCATGGGGGACCTGCCGGCGGCCCGTCTCCAACACAATCGACGACCATTCACCTTCACAGGGATGGATTTCTTTGGACCAATGGAGGTCACCATCGGTCGGAGAAGGGCTAAACGCTATGGTGTTGTTTTTACCTGCCTCACCATTCGAGCAATTCATATTGAGATCACCGAAAACCTAACGACAGATTCGACTATTATGGCAATCTCAAGAATGTCTGGACGTCGTGGTACTCCAGCTGTGATCTATTGCGACAACGGTACGAACTTACGCGGTAGTGAGACTGAGCTCAAGCGCAGCCTGAAGGAGTTGAACAGAAACACACTGCAAGAAGATGGCTCGGTAAGAGGAATACAATGGAAATTTATTCCTCCTGGCGCGCCCGAGATGGGTGGCGCATGGGAACGAATGGTACGTAGCATCAAGACAGCATTAAGGGTCATACTTAAAGAGCGTGCACCACACGTAGAAACGTTGGCCACTTTAATAATAGAAGTCGAAGCTCTCGTGAACAGCCGACCTATAACGCATGTGTCCTGCGATCCTAACTACCCAGAGGCTCTGACTCCGAACCATTTTTTAATAGGCACTTCAAGTAATGGGCCACCACTGGGTAGGTATGACGAGAGTGACCTTTGTCTTCGCAAAAAATGGCGAACGGCACAACGTTTAACAGATATGTTTTGGGGGCGCTGGCAGAAAGAATATCTGCCAACGTTGTTACCACGACAAAAGTGGACTACTGAGCAAGACAATTTACGAGATGGAGATTATGTAATCTTGGTAGATCCTAAAGTAGATCGTGGTTGCTGGCGTCACGGTGTGGTGAGTGCGGCGCACCGCGGCGAGGACGGCCGTGTGCGTGTAGTGGACGTACGCACGCGCACGGGCGTGCTACGCCGCCCCGTCACGCGGGTCGCTTTACTGTCATCTAGAGTTAATAACGTAGAATAATTTTTATATATTTTTGTAGTGCTGACTTTGCTCATCAGCACTAGGGGTGAGATTGTAAGCGACACATTCAATTGTATTTGTTATTTTTTAAACCTTTAAGATTTTTGTGTATGACATATATGGCAACACTGTAAAAACTACTAGGACTTGATATTCCGCCATTACACGCACCGAGTTGATTTTCGCTTTGGTATTTTATTTTATCCATCAATAACACCTAATAATAATAGTTATAAAAATATAAAACCGGTGTGAAGTTGGCAGCCAAAAGTAAGCAGCCAATATAATCCGACCAAATTAAGGAGGTACTTTTTCATATAACACTAAGGGCCTTTATGATAGGTTTAAGGCAATATAAATGGTGTCTAGTGCCTGTTGATGAAACCCATACTTCCTTAATGAACCATGTACCCTAAAACGTCGACAATATTCAATATAGATAGTTGGCTGTGGTACTTGTGGTCTTCTAGTCCGATATTGGTATTCAAATGTATTCTAGATTATGCGTTAAGACCTATTTAACCTAGCAAGACACAGCTTATTTACCAGCCGAACCTACTTCGTGGTCAAAATCACCAGCTGCGGTTTCAAGGTGGAGTACACAAATTCAAATTTTCACTTTCTGTTGGCTTTGGTAGTGTCTTCTCGTACGATATTGACCTGTTTTAGTATTGAGGATTATGCTTTAAGTCGTACTTAACATAATAACAGATACAGGTTATTTACTAGCCAAACCTCCTTCGTGGTCAAAAATACCAGCAGCGGTTTCAAGGTGGAGAACACAAATTCAAAGTTACACTTTCTGTCGGCTGTGGTAGTGTCTTCTCGTTCGATATTGACCTGTTTAAGTATTCAAGATTATGCTTTACGACGTACTTAACATAGCTAGATACAGGTTATTTAATAGCCGAATCTCCTTCGTGGTCAAAAACACCAGCAGCGGTTTTAAGGTGGAGAAAACAAATTCAAAGTTTCTTTTTCAGTCGGCTGTGGTCGTGTCTTCTCGTTCGATATAGACCTGTTCTAGTATTCAAGATTATGCCTTACGACGTACTTAGCATATTTAGATACAGATTATTTACAAGCCAAATCTCCTTTGTGGTCAAAAATACCAGCAGCGGTTTCAAGGTGGAGTACACAAATTCAAAGTTTCACATTTAGTCGGCTCTGGTACTGTCTTCTCGTTCAATATTAGCATGTAATATTATTTTTGATTATGCTGTAAGACCTATTTAACATAGCTAGATACACGTTATTTACTAGCCGAATCTCCTTTGTGGTCATAAACACCAGCAGCGGTTTCAAGGTGGAGAAAAGAAATACAAAGTTTCACATTCAGTCGGCTCTGGTACTGTCTTCTCGTTCGTTATTAGCATGTATTAGTGTTCTCGATTATGCTGAAAGACCTACTTAACATAGCTAGATACACGTTATTTACTAGCCGAATTTCCTTCATGGTCATAAACACCAGCAGAGGTTACAAGGTGGAGAAAATAAATACAAAGTTTCACATTCAGTCGGCTCTGGTACTGTCTTCTCGTTCGTTATTAGCATGTAATAGTGTTTTAGATTATGCTGTAAGACCTATTTAACATAGCTAGATACACGTTATTTACTAGCCGAATCTCCTTCGTGGTCAAAAACACCAGCAGCGGTTTTAAGGTGGAGAAAATAAATTCAAAATTTCTTTTTCAGTTTGCTGTGGGAGTGTCTTCTCGTCCAATATTGAACTGTTTTAGTATTCAAGATTATGCTTGACGACGTTTCTAACATAGCTTGATCCAGTTTATTTACTAGCCTAACTTGCTTTGTGGTTAAAAACATCAGCAGCGGTTTCAAGGTGGTGAAAACCAATTCAAAGTTTATTTTTCAGTCTGCTGTGGTAGTGTCTTCTCGTCCGATATTGACCTGTTTTAGTAATCAACATTATGCTTTAAAACCTACTCAACATAGCTAGATACAGGTTATTGACTAGCCAAACCTCCTTCATGGTCAAAAACCCCAGCAGCGGTTTTAAGTTGGAGTACACAAATTCAAAGTTTCGCATTCAGTCGGCTCTGATACTGTCTTCTCGTTCGTTATTAGCATATAATAGTGTTCTCGATTATGCTGTAAGACCTACTTAACATAGATAAGTACAGATTATTTACTAGCCGAATCTCCTTCGTGGTCAAAAACACCAGCAGCGGTTTTAAGGTGGAGAAAATAAATTCAAAGTTTCACATTCAGTCGGCTCTGGTACTGTCTTCTCGTTCGTTATTAGCATGTAATAGTGTTCTAGATTATGCTTTAAGACCTATTTAACATAGCTAGATACAGGTTATTTACTAGCCAAATCTCCTTCGTGGTCATAAACACCAGCAGCGGTTTCAAGGTTTAGAAAAAAAAACAAAGAATCACATTCAGTCGGCTCTGGTACTGTCTTCTCGTTTGTTATTAGTATGTAATATTGTTCTTGATATGCTATAAGACCTATGTAACATAGCTAGATACACGTTATTTACTAGCCGAATCTCCTTCGTGGTCAAAAACACCAGCACCGGTTTTAAGGTGGAGAAAATAAATTCAAAATTTCTTTTTCAGTTTGCTGTGGGAGTGTCTTTTCGTCCGATATTGAACTGTTTTAGTATTCAAGATTATGCTTGACGACGTTTCTAACATAGTTAGATCCAGTTTATTTACATGCCTTACTTGCTTTGTGGTCAAAAACATCAGCAGCGGTTTCATGTTGGAGAAAATAAATTCAAAGTTTATTTTTCAGTCAGCTGTGGTAGTGTCTTCTCGTCCGATATTGACCTGTTTTAGTAATCAAAATTATGCTCGACGACGTTTCTAACATAGCTAGATCCAGTTTATTTACTAGCCTAACTTGCTTTGTGGTTAAAAACATCAGCAGCGGTTTCAAGGTGGGGAAAACAAATTCAAAGTTTATTTTTCATTTGGCTGTGGTAGTGTCTTCTCGTCCGATACTGACCTGTTTTAGTAATCAAGATTATGCTTTAAGACCTACTTAACATAGCTAGATACAGGTTATTTACTAGTCGAATCTCCTTCGTGGTCATAAACACCAGCAGCGGTTTCAAGGTGGAGAAAAGAAATTCAAAGTTTCACATTCAGTCGGCTCTGGTACTGACTTCTCGTTCGTTATTAGCATGTAATAGTGTTCTCGATCATGCTGTAAGACCTACTCCACATAGCTAGATACACTTTATTTACCATCCGAATCTCCTTCGTGGTCATAAACACCAGCAGCGGTTTCAAGGTGGAGAAAAGAAATTCAAAGTTTCACATTCAGTCGGCTCTGGTACTGTCTTCTCGTTCGTTATTAGCATGTAATAGTGTTCTCGATTATGCTGTAAGACCTATTTAACATAGTTAGAACCACGTTATTTACTAGTCGAATCTCCTTCGTGGTCATAAACACCAGCAGCGGTTTCAAGGTGGAGAAAAGAAATTCAAAGTTTCACATTCAGTCGGCTCTGGTACTGACTTCTCGTTCGTTATTAGCATGTAATAGTGTTCTCGATCATGCTGTAAGACCTACTCAACATAGCTAGATACACTTTATTTACCATCCGAATCTCCTTCGTGGTCATAAACACCAGCAGCGGCTTCAAGGTGGAGAAAAGAAATTCAAAGTTTCACATTCAGTCGGCTCTGGTACTGTCTTCTCGTTCGTTATTAGCATGTAATAGTGTTCTCGATTATGCTGTAAGACCTATTTAACATAGTTAGAACCACGTTATTTACTAGCCGAATCTCCTTCGTGGCCAAAAACACCAGCAGCGGTTTTAAGGTGGAGAAAATAAATTCAAAATTTCTTTTTCAGTATGCTGTGGGAGTGTCTTCTCGTCCGATATTGAACTGTTTTAGTATTCAAGATTATGCTTGACGACGTTTCTAACATAGCTAGATCCAGTTTATTTACTAGCCTAACTTGCTTTGTGGTTAAAAACATCAGCAGCGGTTTCAAGGTGGAGAAAACAAATTCAAAGTTTATTTTTCAGTCGGCTGTGGTAGTGTCTTCTCGTCCGATATTGACCTGTTTTAGTAAGCAAGATTATGCTTTAAGACCTACTTAACATAGCTAGATACAGGTTATTTATTAGCAGAACCTCCTTCGTGGTCAAAAACACCTGCAGCGGTTTCAAGGTGTAGTAAACAAATTCAAAGTATCACTTTCAGTCGGCTTTAGTAGTGTCTTCTAGTCCAATAATGGCATGTAATTGTGCTCCAGATTATGCCACAGGACCTACTCAACATAAATAGGTACATCTATCTACTAGCTGCACCTCCTTAGTAGTCAGAATCACCAGCAGCGGTTTCAAGAAATGTCAATAAGTTGAATCACTGCTATTAGCCAACAGATGGCGTTAGGTTAACTATTCTATTGTTTTTGGATTTAATAGTAAGATTTAAGATTCTTATTAATAGATACAGTGCCACAAGGATCTTACGCCACAAGGAGCGCGTGGCAGAAATCACAACTATTGCTGCCTTCGTATAAATCGTGTCAGAAAGAGGGAGAGAGGTGGTGCTATAAACATGCTATCTAAATATATATAACTCAAAGGTGACTGACATAGTGATCTATCAACGCACTGCCCAAACTACTAGACGGATTGAGCTGAAATTTGGCATGCAGGTAGATGTTATGACGTAGGCATCTGCTAAGAAAGGATTTTGATCAATTCTACCCCCAAGGGG
Organism: Argyresthia goedartella; assembly: GCA_949825045.1. Lineage (NCBI taxonomy): Eukaryota > Metazoa > Arthropoda > Insecta > Lepidoptera > Argyresthiidae > Argyresthia > Argyresthia goedartella. Next base: position 16,419,392 of record OX463828.1, on the reverse strand, counting down.
ATAAAATAGGGGATGAAAGTTTGTATGAAACTTCAACGCACAGCCCGAAATACTGGACGGATCGGGCTGAAATTTGGCATGCAGTTAGATGTTATGACGTAGGCATCCGCTAAGAAAGGATTTTGATCAATTCTACCCCCAAGGGGATAAAATAGGGGATGAAACTTTGTATGAAACTTTGTCAATTTTAAACCGATCGGGCTGATACTTTGCATGCATAAAGCTACTATGACGTAGGCATCCCCTAAGAAATAATTTTGATAAATTCCACCCCTAAGGGGATAAAATAAGTGATGATGTAGGATGTAAATGTATTAGTTTGAACCTATCAGTACCTAATGGAACCAATAAATTAAGACGAACAAAATAATTTTTAGTTCTAAATGTTGACAATAGATGGCGTTATTAGTATTTTAAATCGCGCTATCATATTGTTTTCACTGAGTTACATATACCCGATGATGAGTGGCCGCCGTATCTAATAGTACATACTATATATCTAAATATTTCTAGCGGATTATATTTGACGACGATTTTGGCTGTTCTTTTCTTGGCATATTTTGGATTGCATTTGCTTTGGTTTGGTTTAGTAGTTTTGGTTATAGACTCTGCTTTGTATTTGGCATTTGTTTTGTTTTCGTTTGGTTTTGAGTATAGGTTTTGTCGGTTAGACTTCTTTAAAATGGCTAAAGAAAATCTGAACGTTAATGGAGAAGTTGAAGAATGTACTGTCGTCCCTATTGTTGGTGACGGTGCATGTTTGTTTCGTGCTCTCTCTTATTTAATGTACGGAACACAAGATAGAGTGATGGAGGTGCGTTCAGAAATTATCAGATATGTGGTTAATGACTGGAGCAAGTTTTCAATTATGACCCACGACAGGAATGGTGATAACTACGTAACACCTGACGAATATTTTGCTGATATGATGAAAAATGCTACTTATGGCGGATTTTGTGAGTTATTAGCAGCAGGATTAATATTCCCATTTAAGTTTGAAGTTTATAGAAACGGTCTCATATATACGGAATCTGGATCTAACGACTATCCGGTAAGGCGACTACGATTCAGCCAAGATTTGTCCAGTGGGCATTTTGATGCCTATCTTCCCTAGCAGCACAGAAAATTACTCGGCGTCGTATGGAGGTAGCTGTAGAAGAACATGATTTTGGAATTGATACACCTTCGCAACTTAAAGTTGATAAGGGTTGTCAGGAGGTACCTGTTTAAGAGCATGAACATTCACCTATTGTATCTTCAATAAATTATGATGAAAATTTGATAAGAAGTTTATTGTCCCAACAAACTGAGTCTGTGACATTAATAGAAAAAAAGAAAAACCAACGTAGGGCAAGGTTTACTAATTACACACGAAAAAATCAAATAAAAAAGGCACAAAAAAAATATGGACAGACTCTACCTAAATCCCACCGTAAAGCTGTGTCTGAATATAAGAAAAAAAATCCTGATGTACAAAGGCAAGCTGTCGCCTACCAGGCTGCACACCCTGAAAAACACAGGCAATCTGCTGCACTATATCGGGGCAGGAATACCGATGTGCATAGAGTGATTCAGTCACGGTATAGAAAAAATACAATTCAGCGTGTATGGAGAAGCAAGTTGCTTTCGGGTTTGGCGTATGACCCAGATATTGCTTACGGAACTGACAGCAGTGTAGTCTTAGGTTCTATGACGTACAAGTGTCAGTAGTGTAACGCCTTGAAGTGGAAAGATGAGACACCTGGCATGTGTTGTAGCGCCGGTAATGTACAACTTGAGCCGTTTAAACAACTGCCTGAACCACTTTACAGTCTGGTTAATGATTTACACCCAAATCATGTTCACTTCATGGATAATATCCGAAAATATAATGCCTGTTTTCAAATGACTTCTTTTGGTGGAAAACAAATAAAAGAAGGCGGTTTTTCACCAACTTTTAAAGTTCAAGGACAAGTCTATCATTTAATTGGAAGTATATTACCGTAACCTGGGCAGGATGCACAGTTTCTGCAAATTTATTTCGTCGGTGAAGATGATAGAGAAGCTAATATCCGATGTTCTAAATTTCCTGATTTGAGACCAAATTTAATCAAACAATTGCAGCTTATGTTACATGAGGTGAACCCATACATAAAAGATCTAAAAACAGCCATTGATAAAATATCGCCTTCAGAGTCTTTCAAAGTCGTAATACATGCAGATAAAAAACCACAAAAATAACACAGAGGCAGATTTAATGCACTAACGGCAAATGAAGTGGCTGTTGTATTGGTAGATCAGCATTTTGACCGAAGAGACATCATCCTCGAAAGCCGAAGAAACTCACTTCAGCGTATCAGTGAGATACATCGAGCTTATGACGCGCTGCAGTACCCGTTGATGTTTTGCTGGGGGGATGATGGCTATGCAATCAACATATCACAATACGATCCCACAACTAAGTTGCCCTTGAAAAAAACAGTCTCTGCAGTAAGTTTTTATTCATACAGAATAATGATAAGAGAAGGAGAAGATAACTTTTTGGTTAAATATCGCGCTCTTTTTAGTCAATATTTGGTAGATGAATACGCAAAAATAGAAACTGAAAGACTAAACTATATAAAAAACAATCAAGTCAAATTGCGCGCAGATAATTATATTCATTTAAAAGATGCAATTGGACGGCAAGATACTGAAGCAAATCAGCTGGGACAAATGGTAGTACTTCCATCATCTTTTACTTTTACATGTAATCCACGCTGGAGTGACATAAATGAGCACTTACTTTCAGGACAAAAATCTAATGATCGATACGATATTATTTCGCGTGTCTTTCGATTAAAGGTAAAAAAGGTCATGGATTAGTTGATAAAAGGGAAAATATTCGGTGAAGTGAGATGCTATATGTATTCGACGGAATGGCAAAAGCGAGGTCTTCCGCATATTCATATACTTTTCTGGCTTCAACTTCGCATTACTCCGGATCAAATTGACAATATTATTTGTGCTGAAATACCTAACCCCGATTGTGATCCTGAGCTTTACGAAATTGTTAAAAGTAATATGATAAATGGCCCCTGTGGAAGTTTAAACCGAAATTCTCCATGCATGAAAGATAACTCGTGCAGCAAACGTTATCCGAAGTCATTATTAAGGAAACTCAACCCGGTGATGATGGTTATCCGCAGTACAGGAGATGTTCTCTGGATGACGGTGGATTCTCTGTCAATATCAAGGGTGTTACAATAGATAATCGTTGGGTGGTTCCTTATAATCCAGTGCTATTAAGAACATGTAACGCTCACGTGAACGTAGAGTAATGCCATTCAGTGAAGTCAATCAAATACGTCTGCAAATATGTTAATAAAGGGTCAGATCAGGCTACGTTTACTTTAGAGAACGGGAAGGATGGGAAGGATGAAGTTACAACCTACGCAAGTGGTCGATATATAAGTTCAGCTGAAGTAGTTTGGCGAATCCTTGAATTCCCAATACATGAGCGTTTTCCTCCTGTAGTGCACCTTGCTGTCCATTTAGAAAATGGACAGAGAATTTATTTTAATGAACAGAACTTGTGCGACAAATTGAGTCGTCCTCATTCAACTAAACTCCTCTCGTTTTTCAGAAGAGAAAAAAAGGAGAGGAGTGTAGTTGTAGGACAACTACACTCCTCTCCTTTTTCGATCTGGGTAACGTGGATGACTTTGCAAAAACATTGCTATACTCGGAAGTCCCTGCGTATTACGTTTGGAACAAGCGATCGTTTCAGAGAAGGAAGAGAGGAGTGAATGTTGAAGGATGGTCAGGGGTCAAAAAAGAACACGTTCTACGTAGGGTTTATACTGTTCATCCAAACAATACGAAAGCTACCACCTTCGAATGCTTCTACATGAGATTAGAGGCCCAATTTCATTTGAAGCGTTGAAAACTGTAGAAGGTCACTTACATCCCACTTTCCAATCCGCGTGCAAGGCTCTAGGTCTACTCGAAGATGATCGGCATTTGGATTCAGCTCTTGAAGAGGCAGCACTTTGACAAACACCGCATATGATTCGAGAGCTTTTTGCTATCATTTTAATGTTCTGCCAGGTTTCCGACCCCTTATGTCTTTGGGAAAAATACAAAGAATACCTTTCTGAAGACTTTAAAAAACAACTGGAAAGGCAAGGTGACGTGGATGTAGAGCACTCATCGGACCTGATATTTAACAAATGCCTGTCGGTATTAGAGGATGCCGTATTATCCGTATGCCGAATTTGTTTTCTCCACCTTGAAACGGCTGTTGGTGTTATTGACCAGGAAGGAGATTCGGCTAGTAAATAATCTGAATCTAGCTATGTTAAGTATGTCGTAGAACATAATCTTAAATACTAAAATAGGTCAATATCGGACGAGAAGACACTACCAAGCCGACTAAAAAATAAACTTTGAATTTGATTTCTCCACCTTGAAACCGCTGCTGATGTTTTCGACAACAAAGCAAGTTCGGCTAGTAAATAAACTGGATTTACCTATGTAAGGAACGTCGTTAAACATAATCTGAAGTACAAAAACAGGTCAATATCGAACGAGAAGACACTACCACAGCCGACTGAAAAAGAAACTTTGAATTTCTTTTCTCCACCTTGAAACTGCTGCTGGTGTTTATGACCACGAAGGAGATTCGGCTAGTAAATAACGTGTATCTAACTATGTTAAGTAGGTTTTACAGCATAATCAAGAACACTATTACATGCTAATATCGAACGAGACAGTACCAGAGCCGACTGAATGTGAAACTTTGAATTTGTGTACTCCCACTTGAAACCGCTGCTGGTGTTTTTGACCACGAAGGAGGTTCGGCTAGTAAATAAACTGTATCTAGCTATGTTAAGTAGGTCTTAAAACATGATCTTGAATACTAAAACAGGTCAATATCGGACGAGAAGACAGTACCAGAGCCGACTAAAAAATAAACTTTGAATTTGTTTTCTCCACCTTGAAACCGCTACTGATGTTTTTGGCAACAAATCAAGTTCGGCTAGTAAATAAACTGGATCTACCTATGTTACGAACGTTGTCAAGCATAATCTGAAATACTAAAACAGGTCAATATCGAACGAGAAGACACTACCACAGCCGACTGAAATATAAACTTTGAATTTCTTTTCTCCACCTTGAAACTGCTGCTGGTGTTTATGACCATGAAGGAGATTCGGCTAGTAAATAACGTGTATCTAACTATGTTAAGTAGGTTTTACAGCATAATCAAGAACACTATTACATGCTAATATCGAACGAGAAGACAGTACCAGAGCCGACTGAATGTGAAACTTTGAATATGTGTACTCCACCTTGAAACCGCTGCTGGTGTTTTTGACCACGAAGGAGGTTTGGCTAGTATATAAACTGTATCTAGCTATGTTAAATAGATCTTAAAACATAACCTTGTATACTAAAACAGGTCAATATTGGACGAAAAGACACTACCACAGCCGACTGAAAAATAAACTTTGAATTTGTTTTCTCCACCTTGAAACCGCTGCTGGTGTTTTTGACCACGAAGGAGGTTCGGCTAGTAAATATCCTGTATCTAGCTATGTTACGTAGGTCTTAAAGCAAAATCTTGATTACTAAAACAGGTCAATATCGGACGAGAAGACACTACCACAGCCGACTAAAAAATAAACTTTGAATTTGTTTTCTCCACCTTGAAACCGCTGCAGGTGTTTTTGACCACGAAGGAGGTTTGGCTAGTAAATAATCTGTATCTAGCTATGTTGAGTAGGTCTAACAGCATAATCCAGAACACTACTACATGCCAATATCGAACGAGAAGACAGTACCAGAGCCGACTGAATGTGGAACTTTGAATTTGTGTACTCCAACTTAAAACCGCTGCTGGTGTTTTTGACCACGAAGGAGGTTCGGCTAGTAAATAACCTGTATCTAGCTATGTTAAGGAGGTCTTAAAGCATAATCTTGATTACTAAAACAGGTCAACATCGGACTAGAAGACACTACCACAGCCGACTGAAAAATAAACTTTGAATTTTTTTTCTCCACCTTGAAACCGCTGCTGATGTTTTTGACCACAAAGCAAGTTAGGTTAGTAAATAAACTGGATCTAGCTATGTTAGAAACGTCGTCAAGCATAATCTTAAATACTAAAACAGGTCAATATCGGACGAGAAGACACTACAACAGTAAACTGAAAAAGAAACTTTGAATTTATTTTCTCCACCCTAAAACCGCTGCTGGTGTTTTTCACCACAAAGGAGATTCGGCTAGTAAATAACCTGGAGGCCTACTATGACCTCTTAAATCTATTCAGTTTAAGGCCTTAAACTGAACTGCATTGCTAATTCGTACCATGACCTCTAAAAAGCAAGACAGTTTAAGCCCTTATTACGTCAAGCGTTTTCATGCAGTTCACCTTTTTTTTCCTCCTAAAATCGTACCATGACGTGCCATTTGACAAGCGCTCGGCGATTACTGAAACGCTCAACTGTCAAAGTAAGCAATGTTTAAAAAGTTGCTCTGAGATTAACTTTATGTGAATTGTTGTCTTGTTGTTGATAGTTTAGTAGACGCTTTGCGATTGTTCAAGTGCTTTTTAGTTATTTTCTTTATAATAGTGGCAAGTGAGTATTGTTTGAATTTATTGAAACGCACAATAACTTGAATGACAATTTAAAAAGAAATCGCCACCGCCTTACAAGGGAATCCACACATGACTCATTTAGATGATCAGTCCATCCTTCTTCCCAACTTCATGACTATTTCAAAGGCCTCAGTAATAATGTGGTAATAATAAAGGCTTTTAGGTAAGCTGTTCTAAATGTATTTCTAAGAATGGACTATTTTGTTGGGATATCTGCCTACAGTATACCGACTATCAAAATAAAACTGGAATCCATATTAATCAGAATTATTTTATTTAGTAAACAAACAGAAATTTACAAATAAATATGCTACTTATTTCAGAATTATTATAATAATAGTTTATAAAGTTAAAAAATGCCATTTCTTACTATCATAGAAACCTAATAAGAATGCCCCTACCTCCCGCACTAGTACTAGCAGTAGGTTACGAGATTCAGACAAGTAGCATTCTTATTTGTGTTGTCAAGTAACACTAAGAACTAGAGTATGTATAACTGTAAGGCAGTGGATGCGGGAGGCTCAGGACCGGAGTAGAGGGAGTGGTAAAGAATGTGTGCCGATTGATGATGATGTTTAGCTAACTTAACATAGCAACAAAATTAATAATAAAACATTCACTATTCCCATAAATATTTTATCTATTTAATAAAGTAGGTTTTAAAGAGGAGGTGTGTGGCGCACTCAGTCAGAAAGCCAGCAGTGAGCTGTTATAGGCTGCTATGATGATTAATAAAGTACAATAGTTTTAATTACAATTGTGTCTAATATAATATTTTTACTTGCAGGTGACTCTGGTTATCCTTTGAGGAAAACTATGATGACTTCTTTATTGGATGCAACAAAAGGCTCATCTGAAGCCTACTACACTAATTGCCATGTCAAAACTAGAAATGTAATTACACAGTTATTGCAAGCATCAAACAGTCTTCATTTAAGTTTTATGCTAAAATTGTGTTTTTTTTGTGCTGTTTAGTTTTTGTTGTTTTTTAAGTTACAATGTTTTTGTTTTATAAAGATTTAATGTAATAAGATAAATATGCATGTATGTAAATATCTATACATACATATTAAGACAGTCATAATTTAGAAGCACCACAGATACTATAATATTATACTGTAGCACTGTTTTTTTTGTCACTTTTTAAAGACATCATCATCATACATGTAATTTTGAATAAAAAATCTGACTTTGACTTAACTATTGAGTATACTTGTGTATGTAATTATTTTGATTTTAAACTCCAAACTCAAATAAAGTAAGTAGTTAAAAATAATGCACTTTTGTACAAGTGAAACACTAGATAAAATAAATCAAATATGATCAACAAAACTAATGAGTACATACTGAATCTCGCACAGACAAAGCAGACTCCATAAACTGTGCCAGTGCTTCGGATATACGCCCATCAGAGAAGATAGCCTATTTTATTTTATTCTATCAGGCAGTACACGCAAAAGAGTAACCAACATCCATCCTCTCAACCACAAACATTCGAGTCTATATTATTAGTTAGCACCTTCACCCATCTAGTTACATTGCTGGGCAACTCTGCCACATTCTTAGGGTACAGATGGCTGAGTGGACTTATTATAGCCCAAGACTATGTCTCTGTGTGAATTTAAAAAAATAAACATAGATCCCCAATTGGTGGGCGTCGTCGTATAGGCAATTCAACCAAATTACTGCAAGCAAATATAAATTTAATACACCTATGTAATGTATGAAAAGCTTACATAAAATGAGTATCAATAATTATATGTTAAGCATACGACATATTTTAAAATTACACGGAGTCAGATTTTAATTAGAAATTATATGTAAAATATTATTTTACAGTTTCGACCCGCCATCCAGCGAGGCCAATGCTATTTTGTTAAATGAGTATGCCTTGTTGTTTGTAGCGTAGCGAACGAGAAAGAATGTACATTACTTAATAATATGTAATTAAATCAACACACAAAAGTACCTCCTAAAATAAATCGTTAAATATTGTAAACAAACACATGAACCACTTGACAGTTATGAGTTGCGTTCAAAATGCTCAATATAATTTGAACGATCAATAAAAAACAAAGCATAAGTTACTAAGTTTTATCACAAATTGCATAAAATAGTAATATGCGCGTATTACTTTTAAGCTTTCATTTTTTAAAATTACCATTCGTAAATAATAAAACAAATAATAATATAAGATATCCTTATAATAAAAAACCGGTAAATACCGTATAAACAATAAACGTTGGTTAGGAACGGTCCTCCAGACAATGCGATGAGTAGTTCTTTCTTATGGAATCCTGTATATTCCCTTCTCGTTCTTACATGGATGTAAGTTAACTAGCCAGAGACAATAAACTATTCACCTTATCAAATAAGCAGCTCAGAACTCGTTCACCTCTTATGAGGTCATGGTACGAAATTAAGTCGTTCAGTTTAAGTACTTTAACTGAACTGCCTGGATTAAGAGCAGTTTCTTATAAGGTCATGGTAGGCCTCCTGTACCTTGCTATGTTAAGTAGGTCTTACAGCATAATCGAGAACAATATTACATGCCAATAACGAACGAGAAGACAGTGCCAGAGCCGACTGAATGTGAAACTTTGAATTTCTTTTCTCCACCTTGAAACCGCTGCTAGTGTTTATGACCACGAAGGAGGTTCGGCTGGTTAAAAACGTGTAGCTAGCTATGTTAAGTAGGTCTTACAGCATAATTGAGAACTCTATTACATGCTAATAATGAACGAGAAGACAGTACCAGAGCCGACTGAATGTGAAACTTTGAATTTCTTTTCTCCACCTTGAAACGGCTGCTGGTGTTTATGACCACGAAGGAGATTCGGCTAGTAAATAACGTGTATCTAGCTATGTTAAGTAGGTCTTACAGCATAATCAAGAACAATATTACATGCTAATATCGAACGAGAAGACAGTACCAGAGCCGACTGAATGTGAAACTTTGAATTTGTGTACTCCACCTTGAAACCGCTGCTGGTATTTTTGACCACGAAGGAGGTTCGGCTAGTAAATAACCTATATCTACCTATGTTAAGTACGTCTTAAAGCATAATCTTGAATACTAAAACAGGTCAATATCGAACGAGAAGACACGACCACAGCCGACTGAAAAAGAAACTTTGAATTTGTTTCCTCCACCTTAAAACCGCTGCTGGTGTTTTTGACCACGAAGGCGATTCGGCTAGTAAATAACCTGTATCTGTTATTATATTAAGTACGACTTAAAGCATAATCTTGAATACTAATACAGGTCAATATCGAACAAGAAAACACTACCAAAGCCAACAGAAAGTGAAACTTTGAATATGTGTACTCCACCTTGAAACCGCTGCTGGTGATTTTGACCACGAAGGAGGTTCGGCTAGGAAATAAGCTGTATCTTGCTAGGTTAAATAGGTCTTAATGCATAATCTAGAATCCATTTGAATACCAATATCGGACTAGAAGACCACACGTACCACAGCCAACTATCTATATTGAATATTGTCGACGTTTTAGGGTACATGGTTCATTAAGGAAGTATGGGTTTCATCAACAGGCACTAGACACCATTTATATTGCCTTAAGCCTATCATAAAGGCCCTATGTGTTATATGAAAAAGTACCTCCTTAATTTGGTCGGATTATATTGGCTGCTAACTTTTGGCTGCCAACTTCACACCGGTAAATATAAATAATAAAATTATGGGTATAGGTGGTCGGATTGTAGGCAAAATAATACGAACGAATAGTCAAAAGCTCTATCCCACTCCCGCCGTACTTAAGTTTGTGATTTCACCATATCATAATACAGTTCGTGGAAATAAAGGTGTACGCGAGAAACCTGGTACAACGATACGACGCATATTTGGCATCTGTGGCATTTCTTCTGCCCAACACGCGTGCGCGAGATACTTTGACGTAGTACAGCGTTTCATTGCGATGCGATTCAATTTAATAATAAAAAAAGAATTAATTATGTAGAAGCTTTCTCGTGCTCCTAGTAATATGCAAAGTGCCTACTCTCTTCAGTTATAATAATGATCAACCTGGGACCGATTATTTGGATACAATCTGACGCGCCTATATTCACGCAATAAATGAATATCGTTCTACTCATATGTCGATCTTCACCTCTGAATATCTCGGAAACGTGACCCTTTGGGGTACCATGTTACTTGACATTTCGTATATGTGTCTTCTACCCATACATATCACATTCATCCTACGCCGCGATTTCGGAAAAAAATAATGGCGGCAGATCCATATGCCGGAACGGTTCTATCCCCTTTGATTGAAATCCGTCAATTCCTTCCTTCTTTTCCTCCGAATCGCAATTCACAATTCACAATTCTTTATTACATAGAACATTACAACAAAACATTTTACAAGAAATTAAAAGGCAAAGGCAAATCAAAAATCGCGATCAACAAAAAATAGTATTAAGGTACAAAGAAAAATATGGGTTTTTTTTCGAATCCATTTACTCCACTATAAAGTCATCTACAGATAAGATTTTTAGATTAACGTTGATTGAGTATTTTATAAAGATTTTCACTGAAGGAAAACGTGTTTGGATGAAAACTTCTTATATAGAATTTAATCACGAAAATACCTCTAAATTGTTTTATTGTTTCTTGTAATTATGATATCCTAACTTATTTAATTGCGGAATTGCATTTTAAATGTGGATATTATGTATTCGTACACTTTCCTTTCAAATCTTTGACAAAATAGCGTAGTTTATTTTTAAACAATTTTTATGTGGTTTGGCGCTGCGTTATTTTAGATTGACTCTTTTTTTTAAGTGGAAATATTTAACGCTGTCACTTTCGTTTACATTGGTTTTCCTTTTATACTTATATATTTTTTCGTATCACCTTGTGTGCCAAAAATGCGCCCTGTAGGCGAGAACAGACAGATAAACAAAGGTATTTTTGGCCAGTCTCGAAACTGAACGCTTGGGTCGCTCGATCAATTATATATATTGCTGTTGTTTTGTTATTACCCAGTTGTTCCATCAATAAACCTAGAACCACAGACTTGAATATAGGGGATCCGTCACCAGGGACTCAAAAGTGTCGCCGTTTAGATGGTGCTCATACTGTTAGTGAGCACGAACCTCTCTTAGTCGCGCGCAGACTGTGACATCCGATAGACGTGTACGTATGACAGAATAAAATGGTGCCCTGCGTTGTTTACTGCTTTAAATCATGCGGGAGGCACAATACAAAAAAACAAGGAGAAACTTAATAATAGTTAAACTTATAAATATTGTTTTCGATAAAGAAATTAAGGAAAATCTATCATCCGACTGACGTAACTTTGTAGCGACGGTTCTTTAGTATTATAAATCGATGTCTTATTTCACAGAATTTTGGTAGGTAAATGTAATTGATCGGTTCTTTGACCAGCTTATTACCTAAACTTAACCTTAGGAAACCTAACCTTACTTTTATCAAATATACTTTTTTCTATGATTACTTTTATTTTGAAATCAAGATCCTCCTAGTCCCTTTACTAATCTCTATCTGCGAGCTTACATCACCTTTCATAGTTTAACGTCAACAACAATTAATGTAAGGTAACTATCTAAGTGGGTTAATTAATTATGTTTCAACTTTTGATTAATTGAACAGTGAGGTAATTTTAGCTCGATTTTTCCTGATCACCGATTAAAAGTCACCGTGAATTTGGGAGTTATCCGTAGATCAACTTTCCTAATTCTGTGTCTATTCACCCCAAATTCAAATCACCCTGATTTACGGAACGTGACGCGGTAACGCCGTTAAATTTTTTCGTACCGACTTGGTTCCGATAAATTCCGACAGAGGCGCCGTTTTTCTTAGCCTCAAAACAATATGGAGTTCAGAACGGGATTCCGTATATGTATGTATATTAATGCCTAGAACTAAATTTTACGACCAATCTTCATGAAACAGAAACAGTGTTGGTTTATAAACAATTAATAGGCTGTAACCCTGTAACAGATAGCGATGAAGAGAAAAAAGAAGAGATCATTGTGAACAACTATCACGAAAACGATAAATTATATAAGTAGGTATATATCTATAAAGAAAAGTAGTACCTATTTATCTTTTAGTTGTCCATAAAAAACGTATTTACCTAAAATAATTGTAAAGCCCAACCAGGAACATAAAAACTTGGTTTGAGGGCGCTAAATAGCTTTATATATATATAGCAATTCTAAGTATAGTATACCCATGCAAATTGGCCACTTCGCTACAATTAGCGAAGTGACCAATTTGCATTGGTATACTATTGCCGAACTTATTTTAAAATAGAACTTGTTAGAAGTTACATTTCTATAAATATAACTATAAATTATCAATCACAGAGAGCTTTTGATATGTAGAGATAAAGCAGTGTATGTAACTATGCATAATTATGCATTAAAATACTCGTGTGTTGTTATTATTAAACACTCGTGGAAGTCACATTAACTACATTTTTTTTTACCAATAGGGTTAAAATAAAGAAAATAAAATCGTTATGTACAATTTTTTTTCCACTAGGCATCAAATTCAGAATCTAAATATTCAACAGATTCATATGACATTTCATGATCTTCATTATCAGATAATACTGGTTCAATTCTGGACATATCAGACTCGCTGTCAGTTGTGCGACTGGATGTTTCGCTATCACTGCCGCCAACATTTATTATGCTTCTCAGCTTCATTCTTTGCGATTTATGTTAACATGTTGTAGTTGAGCTCCAAGCTTCAGCCTTGCACGGACTTTAAAGATAGTAGGATTTAAAAAAAAAACCGGACCTGGTAACCCTGAGCTCACCATTCTGGCCCCACCGCCATCTTCGTTTCATTGTGTGTTCCGTGCTCAAAGCCTTTGCACATTCGCGCTTCGTCAACAAATTACAAACGATAGAAGCCACAATAATAATATGCCACGTAAAAGGAAAAGTGAGGAGAACAATGAAGTTACGAGAAAAATAATTAGAATCATTTCGAGCTCAGAAGAGGATCAAGATGAGGACGGTAAGTGTTGAAAAATAAATCTACCTACTGCTATTTGCTATCGCTAATCGTTAGCATACGATGCATGCATGTCGCGGCTGGATATCTGATTTACTTGCTAAAACTTGCGGGCATCAGCTTCTACAATAATGTGGGTAGATATAAATGATAATTTTATTTCGGATAAGGTCACCTCAAGTGTAAATAACTTGATGCGAGCTGCCACCAGGGCTGTCTCTGTCAAGATGTTGGTTTACACACGGTACCTACCTTACATACATACACATACATGTCCTGTGTGTGTTCTAAAATGTGATGCGAGCTGCCATCAGGGTTGTCTCTTTCACAATATTAGAAAAACATTTTTTCTATCACACTGCGTGTATGGTTTGTGATGCGAGCTACCATCAGGGTTGTCTCTTTCGCTTTGAAAACTAATGTATCATATAAATCGATCGTTTTGTGATGCGAGCTGCCAGCAGGGCTGCCCCTGTCACGTTACTCTGCACTTTCCTATGATGCATCCAGCGAAAGTTTTGGTCTCAAACACCAAAATACATCTCTTTTACAGACTCGTCTCCAGAAACTGATGTGGTTTTACCAAACCATCCTCAAAGCAATGAGACGATTCCTGTGTCTGAAAAACCTCAGGATCAAGAACTGGATGATGAAATCTTACTTCTACTCGGAGAGGCACCAAAAGAAGATAAGAGTTTTGGAAAACCAATTCATCGCGATTTGGCTGCTCGTTGGCAAGACATCTTAGATAAGGGGTTAGTAAAAGACATCAAAGAAAAAATAATCCAAAATTATTTGATCCCCTCCAACTGCGATTTGCTAGCCGCACCGGCCCTTAACCCCGAAGTAAAGGCTGCGTTGCCTGAGTCTATGGTGAAAAGAGACGCCACATTGCTGGCGAAACAGAAACAACTTGGTATAGCCATCGCAGCACTAGCTCAAGCTGCTGAGCTTGTGATATCTAAAGAAGCTAACATAGCAAAGGTGCTTAAACCTATAAGTGACGCCTGTCGGCTGTTGTGTGACAGTGTTCATTGCGACACAAAAACAAGAAGGAGTTTTATAATACCCGCCATTAATTCAGACATGAAAGAGACTCTCCTAGATACCAAACGAGACAAATTGTTATTTGGTGATAATGTTTCGGAAAAACTGAAGTCCGCGAAATCAATAAAGAGATCTGGCACCGATCTGAAGCAAGTCCGCAATGATAAATTCAACAAAAACAATTTTGTTGCTAAGAATTCACGAAATCGTTTAAACTGGAAATCCACGCCTCGCAAGGCTCCGGCGACGGCGATAGCAGCGACGAGATGAGAAGCGGAAAAGCCTCAACCTCGTCGAGTTCAACGCCCAGTGACCAGGAGCAACAACTTTCAACAGCGGGATCATTCACCAGTCACCAGGTTATCCAGGAGGCGCTAGACATCGATACTGAGGTACAATATGCTGGGCGTCTTCAATATTTTATTCATAATTGGAAGAATATAACATCTGATCCTAATATAATATCATGGTTACATGGATATAAAATACCATTTACCACGACACCATTACGAAAAGATACTCCTGTTGTATACCCTAGGTCGGATCAAGAACTTAAAGAGTTTAGTTCTTGTATTTCATCTTTATTAAGATCAAATGCTATAAGTAAAAGTGAACATGAGGACCATGAATTCATATCTAGCGTATTCTTAGTCCCTAAGCCAAACGGAGACAAAAGATTTATTCTAAACCTCAAATGCCTAAATCACTTTATCAACACTTCTCATTTTAAGATGGAAGATTACAGAACTGCTTCAAAATGTATGACTAAAGATTGCTATATGGCGTCAATTGACATGAAAGATGCCTACTTTATGGTAAAAATACATAGTAGTTTCAGTAAATACCTTAAATTTAAATTTAATGACATTCTTTACCAATTCAATTGTCTTCCGTTTGGATTGTCGACTGCTCCGTATGTTTTCACAAAATTGATAAAACCTGTTATGGAATTCTTACGATCTCGTAACATGATCTTAGTAATATATTTAGATGATCTTCTCCTAATTGGTAGAACGTACGATGAATGCATAAAAAATGTAAATCTATCAAAATCTACATTACGAAATCTCGGTTTTCTTGTAAATGACGAAAAAAGCTGTCTGATACCCAAAAAACAATGTAAATTTTTAGGATTTATATTTAACTCTGAAAAAATGGTTTTGCAATTACCAGATTCTAAAAGGCAAAAAATAGAAGAATGTCTTTCCAAATTCTACCATTTGAAAAAGTGTAAGCTAGAGAGATTTTGCAAGATTTATCGGGCTTTTGACTTCTGCGTGTCCAGCAATGCAATACGGCTGGTTACACACCAAACAGTTTGAACGACATAAGTACCTATGTTTGCTCGACAACCCTAGCTATGAACAAGTTATCAATCTACCGTACAACCAAAAAGAAGATATTCTCTGGTGGAAAGATAATATACAATTAGGATGTAACCCCTTTCGATTTAATGAATACAGTTTGGAAATATTTTCGGATGCATCTAAAACTGGTTGGGGTGCTTATTATGAAAGTGAATCATCCTATGGGTTCTGGAAAGATACCGAAAAACTATTACACATTAATGTTTTAGAGTTAAAGGCTGCGTTGCTTGCGCTAAAGGTATTTGGAAAAGATATGTATGAATGTGAAATACTGCTAAGGATCGATAACGTCACTGCGATTTCATGCATCAACCGCATGGGCAGTATTAAATATCCTCATTTGAATCAAGTATCTAAAGAGTTGTGGGATTGGTGTGAAATGCGTAAAATAATAGTTTTTGCATCATACATAAACACGAATGATAATTGTCAAGCCGATTCATTATCACGCAAAAAATTTATTGATACGGAGTGGGAGTTATGCGACACTGCTTTTCAAGAAATTGTTAAAATTTTCGGTACACCCCAAATCGATTTGTTTGCAAGTATATGCAACGCAAAAACACCCTTATATGTATCGTGAAAAGGTGATCCTGATGCGTGGACTGTAGATGCTTTTACTATTTCGTGGTCGAATCTATTCTTCTACGCATTTCCTCCATTTTCATTGATTTTAAAAATGTTACAAAAGATTTTTCGAGATAAAGCCGAAGGAATTGTTATTGTCCCTTATTGGCCAACCCAACCTTGGCATCCAATGTTTCAAAAAATGCTTATTTCCGAACCAATTCACTTTGGACCCGATGTGAAATTACTGAAATCTTCTTTCAGAATATCGCACAACCTGCACAAGACTCTTATCCTGGTTGCCGCGAGGTTGTCAGGCAAGCTCTATTGAGAAGACTCCCAAATATTAAATCTGTAGATATAATGTTAGCTTCTCTCACGGCCAACACATATAAGCAGTATGATGGATGTTATAAGGCCTGGTAAGATTATTGTCGATCGCATAATTATAATTACTTAGATGTATCGAATTCAATTGTTATTTATTTTTTAACTGAGGTTTTTGAAAAGGGTGCTAAATATGGGTCTGTTAATTGTTATAGATCGGCATTGGCCTTACTATTAGGAAGTAATATTAATGATCAAATTCTTAAAAGATTTATGAGAGGTGTATATAAGTTAAGACCAACAGCTCCCAGATACAATTACACTTGGGATCCAAACATTGTGTTGACCTATCTCGCCCAACAATGGCCAAATGATAGTCTAGATTTAAAGACTCTTTCCAAAAAAGTTGCCAGTCTCTTAGCACTTGTAACCGCACATCGAGTGAAACTTTATCTGTCATAAAAATAAATAATATAGTTTATGAGTCTGCTGCAATAACAATCAAAATTACAGACCTTATAAAAAGATCAAGTCAAAAATCTGTTCAACCGTTATTAAGACTTCCTTATTTTGAAGATAAACCAGAAATATGTCCAGCTAGAGCAATTACAACATACATAAAAAAGACTCAGTCATTGCGTTCATCTGAAAATAATAATCTTTTCATAAGCTTTAAGAAGCCCCATAGAAAAGTAACTTTCCAAACTTTAAGTCATTGGATCAAAGACATTTTGATGGGTAGCGGTATAGACACTTCTGTGTTCACCCACCGCACACAGCACTCGGCATGCGGTCACATCTGCTGCGAGTAGACTTGGCGTCAGTCTAGATGTGATTCGAAAAACAGCTGGATGGAGTGAATCATCCTCTGTCTTTGCTAGATTTTATAATCGAGATACAATATGTGATTCCAGTATATTTGCTCAACGAATATTGTCACTAAATTCAATTAATGATGAAGATGATACTTAATAAAAGTCCTTTTTGATTAACTTAACAGAGTATAATTTACAAATGCTATTTCACCTTTATGCAGTTTACTCTGAACATCCTACAACATGTTAACATAAATCGCAAAGAATGAAGCTGAGAAGCATAATTAATGATCAAACGAACTTACCTGTACTTGAAGTTCGATCATAATTATGCGATCAGCTTCATTCGACGCGATTTATACAAACCCTCCCAAAGTTACACTTATTCTGCAGTTAATTAAATATTTCTTTTATATATTAAGGCAACTTACCCACCCTAGGTGAAATAGATAAAGGTATATATTTAAACAAAATGAAACGAAGATGGCGGTGGGGCCAGAATGGTGAGCTCAGGGTTACCAGGTCCGGTTTTTTTTTTTTTTTAAATCCTACTATCTTTAAAGTCCGTGCAAGGCTAAAGCTTGGAGCTCAACTACAACATGTTAACATAAATCACGTCGAATGAAGCTGATCGCATAATTATGATCGAACTTCACGTACAGGTAAGTTCGTTTGATCATTAATAATAAGTTGTTTAATTTCTCTATCAATTACCCGTCCCCTGCAAGTCTGTAGACGTATGTCTAAGGTGTGTCATCTGTTGGTACACATAATAAATAATTAAATCAAAAATTAATCTATATTCCTCTTCTAGTTTTTTTTGTATGCTCACAGCATATTATCTAAACCAACATTCTTTGTGGCAACCTTTCCTTTTACTATGTCCCATAAAATTTCTATCGGATTCAGGTCACAATGATATATGGTGGCAGACGTAGTATTTTGTGAACATACTCCTGTATAAAATAATCAATCTCCTGTACTGGGTCAGGTTTATTTTGTTTTACCAAAGTCAAAGTCAATGTTATTTATTACTGTAGATGTAATTGTTTGCCTCTTCTCTACAATGGACCACTGTGGGAGAAGCAAGGCGTAGAAACTCCCACAGATTGATTTTTAGATCTCTTTTAAAAATAGCTTGTGCTTAACTAATACAAATATTACAATATTAATTATTATGATTAATAGGCTGGAATAAATAATTACAAAACTAATAACACCAAGGTCTGTGTTGACCTAGATTAACCCCATACAGTCCCGTCATTTAAGTAATCTTAAACATCGTTATATCCCTTTTTCGACAAAGTCGCTTTAACATGCTTTTTAAATTGGTAAATGGCAATTTCAAAATCTCCAGAGGTATTTTACTGTAGTAAAGAATGCACTGACCCTTGAAAGAATAGCTAACTTTCGCGAGTCTAAACCGGGGTGCAACTAGTCTGTGATGATTATTTATTAGGTTAACATTACATTGATTACTTTTTAAAGAAAGTGTTGCAAGTTGAAGAAAATAGTTTCATAGGTTTCTGGCAGTGGGCATCGCACTCAACAGAAAGGTGTTGGCAGTTCGGTGATTGGGTAAGGACATTATTGTGAACATTTTTTCCGTTATGGAGTGTATGGTATTAAACCAAACCCAGAATATCAAAACATCGCCATGTTGTGGAAAACCTATGAAACTATTTTCTTCAACTTCTAAAACTTTCTTTAAAAAGTAATTAATATCATCTGTCGATTGCTGTCAGAGAGGGGCATCGATTGTGCATGGTACATTTCTTGTGATTTGTGAGTAAAAATACCGAAAACTATTATTAAGAGTGGCGTAAGAAAAGATATTCACAATCTATGGAAATATTTGTCGGATAGAAAGTCTGAAGGATTGAACTCTATTCCTCTAAATAACATCACCAGCCTTGTTGTCAACATGAATGGTAGGTACGTTATATAGTATGTGCAATGTGAATTGGCTAATTTGTATCTATTTATAAGTAAAATATTTTTGTTGTATTTTAGGCATATTTCGATCTTCCGTAATGAAAATACAAAACGAAGGTGGGACGTCAGTTGTATTTTTTACGCCTAAGAAAAATAAACCTAAAACCAAAAATAAAATCAATCTGGTTGATTTTTTGTGCAATGACGCATAAAATACATGAATTTTATGCTGTCCGAAAAGACATACCAGTTTAAAACGGTTGCTTGCAGCTCTTAATTAATCCATAAATTTTGTTGGTGGCAGAGAATCTCTTCGTTTACTCTTACACAAATTAGGAAAACAAGAAACAATAAAATCACAACAAACTCTCCAACAACAGCAAAACAAAAAAATTAAACAGTCCAAATCACACACTGTAAAATATGGATATTTTAGAGTGTTTGAGTTTGTTGTTTTGCTGTTGTTAGAGAGTTTGATGTGATTTTATTGTTTCCTGGTTTTGTTACGGATCATCACGGATGAGGGTATCCGTAGGATTTCCTGCGTGAATCCTATTGTTGCGTAGGGGTGTTGTAGCCCTGGATTTTATCTAGGTTCGTTTCGGTACTTCATTCCATAACTAACAGCCTAACGTAGTGGTTTGTTTTACTTTGTAAGTTATAGTTATTAATTTGATGACATTTTGCATCATGACTTGATCCCCTTGATTGATGACATCTTTCTGGACATTCGTTTAGTTATATTATTTTTGATGGTGTATTCGTCGTCCTATTCAATCCTGTCTTTTTGTCCGGTAAAGTGATAATTCGGAATTTGTGTCGTTCTACCGGTCACCCACTTTCTATAGAAAGTTCGGATCGTTTCCTCGCCATATAAATACGGAGTACGGGGGATTTCGCCAATATTGACCTGAAGCCCTGCAATCCCTGACTGAGGATACGAAGAGTGGAGATACCCCGCCATTTCGTACTTCGCCAGCGTGGCTCGCAATGGGCATGCCGAGAACGACACGTGCGATACCCAGCATTGTGAACACGAGCCACGAGTTGTCGGCCGCGAGCTGGTCAGGAAGCATATGAAAAGCCACTGCATGGGCAAAGACATGCTAGCCGTCTAAGAAAAGAATAAGCAACTGGCGGCGTCCCCATTGTAAAATAACATTCCACGGATGGTTCACTTGTATATTTTACATTGGGTATTCACATTTACACACTCTGGCTGATAGGCTTACTGTATATTGACTAAAAAAATATTTATCATAGCACAAACGGCCATAGGTTCCCATACCAAGTTGTCACAGTAAACGCTCTAATAAGAATGAGCTCCGTCCCTCAAGACGGCGATTTATATTAGCTCACGATGACATCAGAATGACAACTCGATGAGGGGCCGCCATACAAAAGAAGACATTAGATAAAGTAAAATTCATCAGAATTAATACCCCTCTCAATATAACGCACAAAAATGACTATTTTAAACAATATAAAAACAAAAATCATGACATTCCGTCATCCGATAATCGCGCCGCCACCTGGCGCACTTCACAAAAAAAAAAGAGTTTATGAACCGAACAAACAAATTATTTGCCTTCTTTTAGAATCAACAAACTTAATGTATCAGAACATAACAAGAACAATTTGACTTCATTTATTAAGAGTAACATGATTAAAGAATATTATGTTGTAAATGGTGAGGTAAAGTAATGGTGAAGATTTTAACATAAATTATATGTAGCACACACTGCAATAATCATGACATTCTGGTATTAAAATATCGAAGTAATTTCGAACAAACTAAATGTGTTAACATTAGCTAAAGCTATCGTGCTAATTTTTACGCTTAATTTATTCAATAAATTCACAAGACATAATTTTTTTAATTTTTTTTATTAATTTAACAAAAATCCACAGCCGTTCAAATACAATTAACTTATAAGTAAACTTAGAATTGAGCCAATTAAGGATTTTACTATGTAGAACTTAAGATATAAAAGACATAAATTTTGGAAATACAGTAGGTACTACACAAAATTAGTGAAATTGTGGGTGTAAGTGTTTGTGTGTGTGCATGCGTGTTTCGGGGGGGATCCAGTAGAGAAACATAAGCATGAAAGTTTATTAATTGGAAGTTCTGATAGTTAGGCATTCGCATACGGCTGGCGCAAAGAAGTGTGTAATTTACCTACGTTATCAGACTGTAGTAGGGGGGGAGGGCTAACATGGGGCTGTTTCTAATGATAAAGTAAGAATGAGACAGATTAAGTTTCATCCAGTAACTTAAGTGTAACTAATCGTTTAAATGCACCTTTTGAGTTGCTAAATGGGTCATGGTC
Source organism: Argyresthia goedartella (assembly GCA_949825045.1). Lineage (NCBI taxonomy): Eukaryota > Metazoa > Arthropoda > Insecta > Lepidoptera > Argyresthiidae > Argyresthia > Argyresthia goedartella. The sequence continues at coordinate 16,397,369 of OX463828.1, read as the reverse complement.
CGGGAAACGTTTGTTACAAGATCTAGGAATTTTATGACATGTACTGTTAGAGGCATAATTAGTGCGAGCGGAGGGTACAAAAAACATTTTCGTGTGACGTGTGCGTTTCTTCGGGACAGCAAGGATGAGCATGTCTGTTACCAATCTAGGGCAGTCTAGTGCGCCGGAGCACACATCGTGTAGAAGTGACAGCCAGTACACGCCTATATTTTAGTGGTAAGATTTTAAACCGGTCACATAACGCAGGGTAATCGGCGCGAGAATTCCGAGAGCGGTAGTTCAAAAATTTTAAAACCTTTTTTTGCATGTTTTCAATGGCAATGTCATGTGTTGTGTAAAGTGGGTTCCAAATTGGACTGCAGTATTCGAGAACGCTTCGCACGTAAGCGAAATACACAATTTTAATACAAGAAGTGTCCGTAAATTCGTTACACGTGCGAAAGAGGAAACCCAGATTTTGATAAGCTCTTTTGACTATATGGTCAAAATGAGCTGAAAAGTTTTATTTTGAGTCGAGAATAATGCCCAGGTCTCGGACGATATTGCATTTATCTATTGCAGTGTTATTTAGCTTATAGTCAAAGGAAATTGGATTGGTTTTTCTTGTGAATGTTATGTGAACACATTTATTTGTGTTGACGCCAATACGGTTCTTGTAATAATAGGCAGTAAGTCTGTCGAGATCTTCTTGTAAAAGAAGAAAATCATCGCTATTACGGACATTGATGTAAATTTTTGTATCATCGGCGTATAAAAGGAATTTGGCATGTTTAAAACATCCTGTGATGTCGTAAAAATATGCTGCGTAGAGGAGGGGTCCCAACAAGGAGCCTTGAGGTACCCCTGGGGGTATGCCAATGTAATCCGACCGGAAACCACCAACAACTACGGCCTGCCTGCGGTTTGTTATGTAGGGCTCAGTCCATCGAATCAAATCACCCCGTATGCCTAGTGAATGTAATTTACCGAGAAGGATGATGTGGTCCACTCGATCAAAGGCCTTTTCGAAGACCGCGTCAACCTGCCCATGAGAGGACATACCATGAAGGACGTCACTTATAAATACGGGCAGGTTGGACGTGGTAGACCGACCCCTGATGAAGCCATGTTGCTCTTCTGGGACACCCTGCATAACGACGGGATAAATATGTTCAAATACAAACTTTTCGAGCATTTTGCCAAAGATGTTTAAGATGTATATGGGTCGGTAATGCTCCACATCCATCTAGACCCCTTTTTGTGCACCGGTACAATGTGGGCTTCTTTCCATTTAGAATGAAAAAAAGATTCCCGAATAGACCTGTTAAATATGATACAGAGCGGTTTAGTAATTGACCACATCTTTTGATAAAGCTAGGAGGTATGCTGTCATTCTCATCACTTTTGTTAGGATCAAGACTTTCGATTAGTTTAAATACACTTTTTTCACTAACTGCAAAAGAATTAATGCTGTTTTCGAAATTGCTCGAAGCTTCCTGGTCTGAATATTTATCTGCCGGTTTCATAAACATCTTTTCGAAGCACTGACTGAAGCCTTCACAAATCTCTTTCTCTCCAATAAGCCTTCTACCTCCTGAGACACATTAAACATTCATATAACGTTTATTCAATATCCTGGTTGTGCTCACTACTGCTGCTACTATTATATGTATAACATACCTCTAGAGGCGACAACCAAAGAATCATTTGAAACAATGTTCATATAAAGAAATATAAACATCAGATATCACTCGAGTGTAAATTATTAATTTATATTTTCTTAATTATTTAATTACATACTTAGATCTCAACTATGAATCAGCTTCTCGTAGTGGTCACTGCTACAGTATTCTTTCAATTCAGGTAAATAATAACATAATATACAGGTTCATAGATTATCTAATTAGCACAAATGATTGATCTAATAAGGCTAAAACATATTCTGAATTCTTGACTAGAACAACAACTGATATGCCTTCATTTAGCAGACAACTACATATATAACAACATATATCACTTAAAGATCGCAATATGTATCTACTCAACGGGCTCTAAACAACGCTTCCCCACTCGATGGGGCAGGTTAAATTAAATTTTTCGCGTCCCTCCGACGGACGGTCGAGCAGAACGTGAGTCACAAGTCACGTGTCAGCAATAGGGCTCTCAGTGGACCCTTTGGGTACGGAACCCTAAAAACCACTTCGTTTCGATAAACTGAGTTTTTCCTTCCTTGGACAGGTACTTCTCATCCCGCCGCCCTCGTAGAACACGTCGTGCAAGCGTGGCTTATGCCTGTCATGTCATGTAACACCCCAAATTTCATTTCTGGCATTTTCCTCTCCCGAGCAACACCCTTTTCACTGTACAATCGCATTTACCGTCTGCCGGGAACAAAGAAAAATAAATCCCCTTGTCGCGTGAGATCGTGTGAGGATTTTGCATTTTCAGCTTTTATTTTACCGACGATACAAAATGTGAGCCATTGGGTTCTGTAGGAACGAACAATATGACTTGCCTCCGGCAGTCTTTAGAAGAACATGTTGTTATAGTGGGTACGCGTTAGTGTCGCTACTGCGAACCGGATCATACATGGTATCCATGGTAACAGTCGGTAATCATGGTAACGGTCGTCGGCCGCTAACAAAAGACGCTAGATGACAGTAATTTCGAACAGAAATTACTTACAAACAATTATGTTTTGTGCGGAAGCCTCGGTACACGACTCTTAAAAATATTAGGCTCTTTTGAAAACAGATAAAATTGCTAAGGATTGTATTCTACGCTTGACTTTCTAAGAGGAAATCTTGACGAAAAATTACTCAGAAAGTTTTAATGGAGAAATTGGCAATTGCTTCTAAGAACACTCATTATCATTTTAAATGGTTCCTCTCAGCTTCTTAAATAACTTAGAGGGTGTATCAGAAAGGAGGTAAAGATTAAAAGGGTTGTAGCGAGATCATTCTGTACATTTTCACTACCTAGTTGAACATTTTATTTTCCCAAATGTTTTCTGCCCAGCGAGCGGAAAGCAGATTTAGGTAGGTATAGTTATGGAGGTATAAATAATAAAGTTAATCTGTCAACGGTGCGGATTAGCGCATTTTAGAAGTGTTCTTAGTGTACACCGCGAAATTCAGCAAATAGCTGCAAATGGTGTTAAAAGCATGAAAATCGGAACAATTGATGAAGATCAATCGTGCCGATTTGGGCCATATGAATCAATTTGAGTACGAAAAAAAATAAAAAACCGGCCAAGAGCGTGTCGGACTTCGCACATTTTTTGTTCCGTGATAAATGTAGCCCAAAAATTAAATGAGGAAGGTACTCACTTCACATATACCTGATACACCTAGCCAAAATATCACTATTATTCTTCACCAGAAAATAATTACTTTGTTTTTCTTAGTGTTTGTATGAATGATAAAGTTATATTTGCGGTTTATTTTTTATCTTAAAAACTGCTTATTTTATTTGTTCAAAACAATTTTCCTTAAAAGTGTTTATTGAGACAACATATATTTTTTTTTATTTTTCGCTCTCTTACTTTAAATGTTAAAGAGGGGGGGTTATTGTTTTTTTTTTCAATTTTGTATAAAAATCGTAAAGCGGTTCAAAGAATACAGCTACATAGCAATTTTCAACTGTGTGGTCTTGATAGTTTTGGAATAAAGTTGCTGTGACATACGGACGGACGGACGGACAGATGAACAGACAGACTTGACGAAACTATTTATAAGGGTTCTTTGTTTCTCTACGGAACCCTAAAAAGAAGGTTTATTTCCTATAAAAAAGATGACGTCATCTTTTTTATAGGAAATAAACCTTTTGGTTTTGATATACATCGTGTGTGGAATCATAGACAACAATGATTCTAAAAATATACACTTGTTTTAAATTGAAATAAAAATACCAAGTTTTCAAAAAATACCATGTTCGGGCTCCTCCAAATACAATACGGTTGAATATTTTATATTAAAAGTGATGCATAATAAATCCTCATATCTAACCCTAACAAAGTAATTTAAAAAATATTATTATTATTATTTATATATTTTCATTATTACAAAATGTGACAGTTCCTTGAATTTCAGCATTTTACGAGACTTATTGATAGAACTGCAGTCAACGTGTTATATCGGTGTGTGTGATAATAACGATAACAAATGATAAGTTCTTTGACATGAGACAAGTAAGCCACGTAGCGGCTCTGCGTTCTTGTTATTCAGAAGGATGTTCATGCGATTGAAACAACATTGAAAAGGGACTCACCTATCAGAGTGTGTGAGTGAGACTGCAGGAGGGCCGTGTCCCTCTTGTCGGGGTGCTTCGTCGGGAGGACCGTCTTCACTCCCGTGCCCGCCTGTTTGTCGAGTCTGCGATAAATATAAATTAAATGTTAAATTTCGAGCGTATGCAATCACGCCCATTAAGGACGACTCGAACCCGAATACAAAACATACATACTTATGTAATTGGTGTTTCGCCGTACTGGCCACTTTGATCTCAAATATCTCCTCTATGGTTAGGAATTCCAAATTCAAATTTATACAGCTATTTACTCATGTATTTGTGTTTCTAAAATTATAATTCATTTGTTTTTTCCTCAATTGTTTTTTTTTTCTTGCGTCACTCAGCTTACAAAATGGAAAACTTGAAATATCGCGTTATTTACGAGTATGAGTTCTACCGTGGCACCAGTGCTGCAGAAACGGCTCGAAGGATTAATTATGTGTATGGTGACGGTGCCGCAATAGACACAGTGCGTTTTTGGTTCCAACGTTTTCGTTATGGAAATTTCGACCTGCAGAACAATCCCCATGGACGGCCGGAGACCAAAATTGATAATGAAGAATTGAAGGCTATTGTGGAAGCGGATCCATTGCAAGCCACGTCCGAGTTAGCTGCAGGCTGCGGTATTAGTGATAAAACTGTTTTATCCACTTGAAGCAAATTGGGAAGGTGAAAAAGCTTTAAAGGTGGGTACCTCACGAACTGAGTGAAGCAAATCAACAAACGCGCGTTGGCTGCTGCGTTGCATTACTCACCCGGCACAATAATGAAAGTATTTTAAATCTAATCATTACCTGTGATGTAAAGCGCTCATCGCAATGGCTGAACCCTGCCGAACCAGCCAAACCATGCCCCAAGCGAAAATTGACTCCAAAAAAGTTACTTGTGAGCGTTTGGGTGGACTAGTGCTGGTGTCGTTCACTACAGCTTTCTTAAATCTGGCCAGACGATTACGGCAGATGTATACTGTCAGCAACTGCAAATCATGATGAAAAAAACTAGCTGCTAAACAACCGAGGCTGGTCAATCGCTCTAGGCCACTGCTGCGTCATGATAACGCTAGACCACACACTGCACAACAGACGGCTACCATATTAGAGGAGCTTCAATTGGAATGTCTAAGACATCCACCGTGCTCTCCGGACCTTGCTCCAACAGATTACCATTTTTTTCGAAATTTGGATAACTTCTTGAAAGGGAAAAAATTCAACTCCGATGGGGCAGTCCAAACCGCCTTCAAAGATTTGATTGATTCCCGTCCGATTGTTTTTTTTAGTAAAAGGATCGAAGAACTTACCTATGAGATGGCAAAAGTGTATAGATAGCAATGATACATACTTTGATTAAATAAATATATTATATTTAAAAAAAACTACTTTATGTTCCTCCCATGCAAAACGCCAATTTCATATGTAAGGACCTAATATTTTCGAAAATAAATTCACTGGCTACATTTAGTATGTGAATTTCATTAAAACGTTTTCTTGGGGAGACGGTGCGTTTGAAATTATGAATTGCTCGAATATACGCAGCTCTTTACTGTAATATAAAAACAGTTCGAATTACCGCTGCTTTCCCCACAACAAGATACCATAGGGGATGACACTATATAAGTCGCTAACATATACTAGCCTAGCTGAAGCCACATCCGTATTTTGTCTGATGTTCCTAATAGCGTAAGCCATAGAAGTTAAGCTATCAACTAATTTATCCATGTAGGGTCCCCACTGCAATTTGCTATCAATGTTATTCCAAGAATCTTCGTGTCATTTACTAATTCTAACGTGTAGCCGTGTACCACTTAAATTAACTTGCCTGAGATTTGGAATATATAATTTGATGAAATATATTTGGTTTTACCAGCGTTTAGCAATAAATTATTAACTGTGAACCAATTCAAACTTGCCTTTTCCTTTACACAAAGTAAAATTTACATGTTCACATTACCCGGCTTTTGTTTACCGCATACATGTTCACAAACTGTGTAAAGGTACATTACCATTAATTATTCTGTGGGAAGGTAAAAGGTTCGTCTAAAACTTCAATATAGTTATAGGGAGTTGGCTGGGAGGTAAATATTCGTATGACATATTTATGTTGGAACGCCACAGGCTTACAAACTTAGCTTAGGCGACATAGCGAAAAAAATTAGTATGAATAGAATAGGTACCTTATGTAAGAAAAGTGTAAGTAGGTACCTAGTAGTTGATGATGAAAACCAACTAAAAACGACACGTCACGACATTTGAAAAACACTTTGTTATTATAATTATTCCGCTTACCGATTTCGCTTTTGGTCATAGTGTAAAAAATTTAATGAAAATAGCTGTTTATTTATCCTCCATCCGTTGCCGCCTTCAAAAGAAGATTTATGAAAAAAATAAAAATAAAATATTCTTCAAAAATTATTTCAGAAGCTTGTAGACAGTCAAATTTTAGTCGCGTTCAAAAGAGGCATATCGTCTTTCAGAAAAAGAAGGTGGCGTACCTATTTCTAGGTGGATGGACTCGACCTGCACATATTCGCATTCGCAAAACATTGCCTTCGTTTGATTCGAATGCGAATATAGGTGCGAATGTTCAAAATTATGCTAATGATTCGCATAAGCACAGCGAGCGAGATCCTCTGGACTAAGAAAGTCCCATAGCGGTAGTCAAATGAACAGAAATATTGGAATAAATTGCCAGCTCACCATGATGCCTTTCAGCTGATTCACCAGCGGCGAACCAGCCAGGAAGTTGTTCACGGCGGAGAATATGTTTGTTTGCTTGTGCGTCGCGAGGTCAAAGGCGGTCCCACGCCCGCTGTTGCAGTCTGCAAAATGGACCTTATTAACATCTGCTGTAGGCGCTGCAGCACCTAATCTCAAAATATCATTGCAGATGGCGCTGGTGTAGTTGTATCTGTCAAAGTTGTTAAATTCTATGCCGACATGGTTGTTTATCTATCTATGTATAATATTTATCTATATAAGTATGTGTATCGTTGTCTAGTACCCAAGGTACAGGGAATCCTATTTTGGGGCTAGATCAATGTGTGTAAATAGTGTCTAAGGTATTATTATTATTTACTTCTTATTATAATATATCATATGGCATGCTAACCTCATTTGATTTTAATTTTGCCAGTATGTTTTTGAACCTAACCTCAGATGAATGAAACTCTTTGTCTGCAACTATAGGCCAGCGCCACCTAGTGGGAGCAAAGGCGGACATAGCCGCCATTGATACCGCTCGTACGACTGAGTTGTAGATATACATAGTACGGATAATCCAGGTGACGTGAATTTTATAAATTTCACCCACAGACCACCTAAGGCTCTTTAATACATTATTTGAATAAAGTTATTAATCGGTGTTTTATTGTTGCATCCACAAGTAAATCTATTGTTTAATGAGGGCTTCCTCTATATATTTTTGCTTAATTTTTGAAATTGATATGGTCATTTTCATCCCGGGGGGGTTTGTAGACATAAACAATAATATGACTATCTTACTCAACACAGGTCTATTTGTCTTTCTACGCTAAGTGCAAGAATGTTTTTCCGTTGTTTTACTTTAGTATTATTTTTTACTAATATTAATGAACCGCCTCTATCAGCAGTCTTTGTATTGTATCAACATATATCATATTTTCCTTCAACCAGTGTTCTGCAATACAAATAATATCAGTGTCAGAATTTTTAAGAATTAATTCTAAAACTAATTATTTGCCAGGAAGCCCCAACGTTTATGTGACTGCATAATGGAGGGCATTAAAACTCGAGAGTGGGTTTATGAAACGAGCCGAAGGCGAGTTTCCTAATAATATCACTCGAGAGTTTTAATGCCTAATTATGTACAGTTACATACACTAGTTTATCTACACACATATCATAAGCTCTCTTTGATGTGTTCAGGAACCGCATGTTTGACCGGCATTGTGGCTCTGAAATTGTTTAACTAGTTCTGTAGTACCAACTTCTCGCAGGCGGGCGTCGGCGTTCGAAATTTGAATGTCAGTACCAACTTCACAAACAAACTAGGGACGGCACGCGGGTGGGCGTCGGCGTTCGAAATTTGAATGTCATTATCTGTAGAAAAACTACACATAATGACCATAATGTGTAGTTTTCCAGATACGAAACGAGTTTTTACCAAGTAGTTTAACATAATGCTGATTCTAACGTGCGGTTTTTGAACGCAGTAAAGAGGGTTTATGATACGTGTGTAGATAAAATATTATACCTCCCAAAAGGATCTCGCGATTTAGGTTATCACAGTCAGTTGTAGTCACTACTTTAAACACAAAGGGCCTTACCACAAAAAAGTCCTGTTCAACACTTGTTTAAAGACAATAAATATATAGGATTTAACGTTTGTTTTGAAGTTAAACTATGGGTAACATTTCTTGTAGTCACACTAGATTTCACTAAAAGTTGGTTGGTTGGCCCCAAGTTGGCATGTTTTGATATGTTATATTTAAGTGGTTCATACCCTTTGTCGGAATTGGCAAAGAATTGATACACCAGTATCATTGGTTAAGTGATGTGATTTCACCCCTCATTATTATCTACTTTTCGATTCTTGAATCGAGGCTAAATAAGTTATGCACTTAAAAAAATTCCTTTCCTTTGCGCCATGTCAATTAGGATAATTTTACTATTATCTGTATGTTTCACTTGTTTTTGTGTAAGTAGCTCTTCCTATTTCGTGTACCTATTTCTTATTTTTTAAAGGTAAACTACGATAACTTGGCGCGTAAATTACAGTAAAAATGTCTCTTACGAACAATCACACAAGGTTCATTTTCGTAATTAGATAGAGATTTTTAATTTTCATAGAATGTCCTATTTCGGTTGCTGCTATAGGTAGCACCAAATAATGAACTAGGTATGTAGGTAGGTAGGTAAGTAAACGAGATTTTATAACTTTAAGGGCGGGAGACCAATACAAAGCGACGTGTTTTAATAGCCCCTACCAAATCACCATTATTCAAATACCTACCTACCTAACAACATAACATAGCGTCACGCCTTTTACCATGTATGGGGTGGCAGAGGCACAATTGCGCCCACTTTTAGCCAGTTATTCAATACTCTATTTTGTGTGACAGGGGGCTAGCCAATCACCGCAGCTATCATCACAAACGCTGCCAATCACAACGTCTAAAATATTTAAGAAGATCTAGTTTCAAATCCAAGATTTGATCAGACGTGATATTATTTTCCTTTAACATAACATAACATAGCGTCACGCCTTTTCCCTACGGGGTGGCAGAGGCACAATTGTGCCCAATTTTAATCAGTTTATCATTACTCCATTTTGCAAGACAAGAGGCTAGCCCATCGCCGCAGCAATGGGATAATGAAGGTTTTCCATCACCGTTAAATTATATAAAGATTGTCTGAGGATTGGAAACTTGGCCGTAACTTGAAGGAACTTGATCTATAAGAAGAACATATTTTAAATTGACGTTTTTAACCAGAAGCTAATTCACGAAAAGCAGGCGCTGTACCCCACGGGCTATTCAGACGATGAATTATCAATGTGACCGCTGAAAACCCGGTGTGGTACAACGCAGCGTCACGCTGTAGCGCTCTGGCTTTTCAAGAGGTTCGCAATTCTGAAAAGCCCGTGGGGCACAACGCGGCTCATCATTGTACCCCACGGGCTTTTCAGAAGACGCTACCGGATAGCATATTCTGAAAAGCCTTAAGGCTTCTCAGAATTTTGAAGCGCTTGAAATGCTGCAGCGCGATGCTGCGATGTACCACACGGGATTTTTCAGCGCTCACATTGACAGTTCACCGTCTGAATATACCGTGGGGTAAAACGCGTACGCCCACGCACTAGGCGTGAAAGTGAAAGCAGATGCGGACCAAGCACGGGTGGTGCGATGCTGATGGGGAACTGGTTTAGTGAAAAAACAAAAACAAAGTTTTTATGTAATTTCTGGTCGAAAATAAATGCCAAAAAAGCAACCAATATGGTTCTACTACATGGGGTCGCCTCGCTCCGCTCAGACGCTTGGACATAAAGTGACCTATAGCAACCAATTTTGCTCTATGTTCTAGTATAATAATAATAATAATATATTTTTTATTTCGGAGCACAAGAGGATCCATATTTTGATTAGTAACAGATAAAATTACTTAATCTTAATGTTATACGTAACTAAAATCTAATTCATCTGAATAGGCCTGTCTGTGCGACGGACTAGTTTTCCACACACTGTATGTGTCGCAGCTTGTTGTGACTGCACAGTGTTTGAGTATAGGCCCATCGAACCGACCCCCGATGTCCTCCAGGATATTGTTGGCGCTGTTACGCGTTCTGCTAAGTAAGGAGGCCGTTCCCTTACGTAAGATGGCGTGGAATCCATCAGTACCTGCTTCGACAAGCATGGCCGTTGCACTACATTAGCGCGGCAGCCCCAGCAACATCCTAAAAGCATTGATGTACTGGACGCGCAGGACATTGAATCTCTAGGCGCGATGACGAAGAGGGCAGGGCCAAAAACGAGAATCGACATGTATTTTTGTCCGTAACTTGAACAAACTTGATCTATAAGAAGTATACATTTTGAATTACCAAAATTAGGAAATACATCGGCGCGTTGTGGCGTTGTACTGCTCCGGTTTTTAAACTAGAAGCTAATACACTAAAATCCAGAGGGACACAACACTGCAGGCGCTTTATGTACCCATCGGTTTATTCAAACGATGAATTGTCAATGTGAGCTCTGAAAAACCCCGTGTGGTATAAAGCAGCGTCGTCGCGCTGTAGCGCACTGGCTTTTCGAGCGGCTCGAAATTCTGAAAAGCCCGTGGGGCACAACGCGGCCCAGCGTTGTACCCCGCGGGGTTTTCAAAAGAGGCCACCGGGTGTAAGAAGCGGTATCGATATTTTATTCTAATTTATCGAAATATCAGAACTTGACCTTGCCTTAAGTAATACCTAATGTTTTAGATAGCAAATATCTATAGGTATCTCGGGTATGTAATAAAACTTAAAATAGGTATCTAGTCTTCACAAAATTAAAAAAAAAACAGTGACAGCGTCCGTGTCACTGATGTTATAAGGTTCAATTTAGTTTGGACCACCGGGCCTTTTCTTTTGTGAAGACTGTACTTAAATTATACGCTAGACAATGAAAAATTCTAACACTTTGAAAATCTTGAGAGAAATCTACTTTGTATAGATACAAAGACGCTTTTGAATCTATCTTGTGTCTTAGATCTAGCTACTTTGTCTTATCTACTGATTCCTTTCGAGACACCACCCTTTATTGTTATCTACTTTCTAAACCAATCCATCAGAGTTACACACCTCGACAATTTATCCCATGTACTTAAAGACAAGGAAATTAACACAAACAGATTACGTTAATTATAAGCTACCCTATGAGCAACTTTAAATGGGGCATCAACATTTGCACAAAAATCATTTCACTCACGTATCCAAAAATGTAATCAATTTTCAACCAATAACTTAAGCTTACATACCTTTATTCAGAACCAAGGAATAGGTAGGTCACTATCAAAATAGCATTGAGAATTTACACGCTCGCGAGATCGGTGTCTCTCACGGGAGATTTCAGAGGGCACTGTTTGTCAGGATGTTGGTTGCTGATGTCAAATTTTATACGCATGCGCTGTTTAACTTATTGCAGCCAAGTCATCCCATTGCAGTAAGAATAGGTGAAGGTAGTGCTTCGGATGCAGGAAGTAAGTAGTACAAAGGGGTAGACGGGGGGGTAAAGGGGTAGAATTTGTTACGCAATCCAAAATAATCTGAACGGGTTTGAATGAAATTTTGCGGGCATAGTTCAGCTAGAGGTTCGTTAAATACAAAGTATGTCTGCGCCGCCCCTCACAGCAATGCATCATTTCAAGGGCGGTGCAATTTTGACATAGCGAACTTGTTGGTTGCAAATTACTTGATTTGCAAGAAATATGGAGTATCACGGGGCCGCTGGCGCCTTTTTATGAATGGTGGTGTTCGCACATTGGAAACGATGCACACGATATAGGCTTTGCCTAGTGCGGGGTCACTGTTACTACTATTAACTAACACAAAGATGGACTATAGTCTAGTACTTATGCTTAACTGCTACTCATGTTAATGTATATCATTCTTTTACGTAATAAAACATATCCACAAGAACAAATGGACATATCCAATGGATCACTAGATAATAGTGAATTGTTATCACATATTGGCCTACGTACGGATATGTCACCGGAAAATAATACGATCCGCAAGTTTATTTTCCTAATTTTTTTTCCGCAAGTTTATAAACATACTAACCTAACCTAACCTAACCTAACATAACCTAACCTGACCTAATCTAGCCTAATATAATCTAGAAGGAAGTTTATAAATTTCCTAGGAAATTTATAAACTTTCCGATCGTATTATTTTCCGGTGACATATCCGTACGTAGGCCAATATGTGATAACAATTCACTATTATCTAGTAATCCATTGGATATGTTCATTTGTTCATGTGGATATGTTTTATTACGTAAAAGAATGATAATGAATTTTCCGGTGACATATACACTACGATATAAACAGCACCCTACTATTCACATTCAACGTGCACGTACCAACTATACACAGAATTCGTTTCTTATACGCGCTTGCGACAGTTTCAATCGTCTGCCTGCCCACTTGAATATAGACCTGTTCTGCACTAGTTTTCCTCTGTCAAACGACTGTTGGCTTGTGAACACTTTGGCAATAGCTCATAGGTAGTTAGGTACTCCTCCCGTACGCGCCCTTCTTAACTAATTTGCTTTTTAAGTTATATTGAATACTTTGCCAATAGCTCATAGCTACTCCTCCCGTACGCGCCCTTCTTAACTAATTTGCTTTTTAAGTTATATTGAACACTTTGCCAATAGCTCATAGGTACTCCTCCCGTACGCGCCCTTCTTAACTAATTTGCTTTTTAAGTTATATTGAACACTTTGCCAATAGCTCATAGCTACTCCTCCCGTACGCGCCCTTCTTAACTAATTTGCTTTTTAAGTTATATTGAACACTTTGCCAATAGCTCATAGGTACTCCTCCCGTACGCGCCCTTCTTAACTAATTTGCTTTTTAAGTTATATTGAACACTTTGCCAATAGCTCATAGGTACTCCTCCCGTACGCGCCCTTCTTAACTAATTTGCTTTTTAAGTTATATTGAACACTTTGCCAATAGCTCATAGGTACTCCTCCCGTACGCGCCATTCTTAACTAATTTGCTTTTTAAGTTATACTGAACACTTTGCCAATAGCTCATAGCTACTCCTTCCGTACGCGCCCTTCTTAACTAATTTGCTTTTTAAGTTATATTGAACACTTTGCCAATAGCTCGTAGGTACTCCTCCCTTACGCGCCCTTCTTAACTAATTTGCTTTTTAAGTTATATTGAACACTTTGCCAATAGCTCATAGGTACTCCTCCCGTACGCGCCTTTCTTAACTAATTTGCTTTTTAAGTTATATTGAACACTTTGCCAATAGCTCATAGGTACTCCTCCGGCACGCGCCCTTCTTAACTAATTTGCTTTTTAAGTTATATTGAACACTTTGCCAATAGCTCATAGGTACTCCTCCCGTACGCGCCCTTCTTAACTAATTTGCTTTTTAAGTTATATTGAACACTTTGCCAATAGCTCATAGATACTCCTCCGGTACGCGCCCTTATTAACTAATTTGCTTTTTAAGTTATATTGAACACTTTGCCAATAGCTCATAGGTACTCCTCCGGTACGCGCCCTTTTTAACTAATTTGCTTTTTAAGTTATATTGAACACTTTGCCAATAGCTCATAGGTACTCCTCCCGTACGCGCCCTTCTTAACTAATTTGCTTTTTAAGTTATATTGAACACTTTGCCAATAGCTCATAGGTACTCCTCCGGTACGCGCCCTTCTTAACTAATTTGCTTTTTAAGTTATATTTAACACTTTGCCAATAGCTCATAGGTACTCCTCCCGTACGCGCCCTTCTTAACTAATTTGCTTTTCAAGTTATATTGAACACTTTGCCAATAGCTCATAGGTACTCCTCCCGTACGCGCCCTTCTTAACTAATTTGCTTTTTAAGTTATATTGAACACTTTGCCAATAGCTCATAGGTACTCCTCCCGTACGCGCCATTCTTAACTAATTTGCTTTTTAAGTTTTATTGAACACTTTGCCAATAGCTCATAGGTACTCCTCCCGTACGCGCCCTTCTAAACTAATTTGCTTTTTAAGTTATATTGAACACTTTGCCAATAGCTCATAGGTACTCCTCCCGTACGCGCCCTTCTTAACTAATTTGCTTTTTAAGTTATATTGAACACTTTGCCAATAGCTCATAGGTACTCCTCCCGTACGCGCCATTCTTAACTAATTTGCTTTTTAAGTTATATTGAACACTTTGCCAATAGCTCATAGCTACTCCTCCCGTACGCACCCTTCTTAACTAATTTGCTTTTTAAGTTATATTGAACACTTTGCCAATAGCTCATAGGTACTCCTCCCTTACGCGCCCTTCTTAACTAATTTGCTTTTTAAGTTATATTGAACACTTTGCCAATAGCTCATAGGTACTCCTCCCGTACGCGCCTTTCTTAACTAATTTGCTTTTTAAGTTATATTGAACACTTTGCCAATAGCTCATAGGTACTCCTCCGGCACGCGCCCTTCTTAACTAATTTGCTTTTTAAGTTACATTGAACACTTTGCCAATAGCTCATAGGTACTCCTCCCGTACGCGCCCTTCTTAACTAATTTGCTTTTTAAGTTATATTGAACACTTTGCCAATAGCTCATAGGTACTCCTCCGGTACGCGCCCTTCTTAACTAATTTGCTTTTTAAGTTATATTTAACACTTTGCCAATAGCTCATAGGTACTCCTCCCGTACGCGTCCTTCTTAACTAATTTGCTTTTCAAGTTATATTGAACACTTTGCCAATAGCTCATAGGTACTCCTCCCGTACGCGCCCTTCTTAACTAATTTGCTTTTTAAGTTATATTGAACACTTTGCCAATAGCTCATAGGTACTCCTCCCGTACGCGCCATTCTTAACTAATTTGCTTTTTAAGTTTTATTGAACACTTTGCCAATAGCTCATAGGTACTCCTCCCGTACGCGCCCTTCTTAACTAATTTGCTTTTTAAGTTATATTGAACACTTTGCCAATAGCTCATAGGTACTCCTCCCGTACGCGCCCTTCTTAACTAATTTGCTTTTTAAGTTTTATTGAACACTTTGCCAATAGCTCATAGGTACTCCTCCCGTAAGCGCCCTTCTTAACTAATTTGCTTTTTAAGTTATATTGAACACTTTGCCAATAGCACATAGGTACTCCTCCCGTACGCGCCCTTCTTAACTAATTTGCTTTTTAAGTTATATTGAACACTTTGCCAATAGCTCATAGGTACTCCTCCCGTACGCGCCCTTCTTAACTAATTTGCTTTTTAAGTTATATTGAACACTTTGCCAATAGCTCATAGGTACTCCTCCCGTACGCGCCATTCTTAACTAATTTGCTTTTTAAGTTATATTGAACACTTTGCCAATAGCTCATAGCTACTCCTCCCGTACGCGCCCTTCTTAACTAATTTGCTTTTTAAGTTATATTGAACACTTTGCCAATAGCTCATAGGTACTCCTCCCTTACGCGCCCTTCTTAACTAATTTGCTTTTTAAGTTATATTGAACACTTTGCCAATAGCTCATAGGTACTCCTCCCGTACGCGCCTTTCTTAACTAATTTGCTTTTTAAGTTATATTGAACACTTTGCCAATAGCTCATAGGTACTCCTCCGACACGCGCCCTTCTTAACTAATTTGCTTTTTAAGTTACATTGAACACTTTGCCAATAGCTCATAGGTACTCCTCTCGTACGCGCCCTTCTTAACTAATTTGCTTTTTAAGTTATATTGAACACTTTGCCAATAGCTCATAGGTACTCCTCCGGTACGCGCCCTTCTTAACTAATTTGCTTTTTAAGTTATATTGAACACTTTGCCAATAGCTCATAGGTACTCCTCCGGTACGCGCCCTTTTTAACTAATTTGCTTTTTAAGTTATATTGAACACTTTGCCAATAGCTCATAGGTACTCCTCCCGTACGCGCCCTTCTTAACTAATTTGCTTTTTAAGTTATATTGAACACTTTGCCAATAGCTCATAGGTACTCCTCCGGTACGCGCCCTTCTTAACTAATTTGCTTTTTAAGTTATATTTAACACTTTGCCAATAGCTCATAGGTACTCCTCCCGTACGCGCCCTTCTTAACTAATTTGCTTTTCAAGTTATATTGAACACTTTGCCAATAGCTCATAGGTACTCCTCCCGTACGCGCCCTTCTTAACTAATTTGCTTTTTAAGTTATATTGAACACTTTGCCAATAGCTCATAGGTACTCCTCCCGTACGCGCCATTCTTAACTAATTTGCTTTTTAAGTTATATTGAACACTTTGCCAATAGCTCATAGCTACTCCTCCCGTACGCGCCCTTCTTAACTAATTTGCTTTTTAAGTTATATTGAACACTTTGCCAATAGCTCATAGGTACTCCTCCCGTACGCGCCCTTCTTAACTAATTTGCTTTTTAAGTTTTATTGAACACTTTGCCAATAGCTTATAGGTACTCCTCCCGTACGCGCCCTCTTAACTAATTTGCTTTTTAAGTTATATTGAACACTTTGCCAATAGCTCATAGGTACTCCTCTGGTACGCGCCCTTCTTAACTAATTTGCTTTTTAAGTTATATTGAACACTTTGCCAATAGCTCATAGGTACTCCTCCCGTACGCGCCCTTCTTAACTAATTTGCTTTTTAAGTTATATTGAACACTTTGCCAATAGCTCATAGGTACTCCTCCGGTACGCGCCCTTCTTAACTAATTTGCTTTTTAAGTTATATTGAACACTTTGCCAATAGCTCATAGGTACTCCTCCGGTACGCGCCCTTCTTAACTAATTTGCTTTTTAAGTTATATTGAACACTTTGCCAATAGCTCATAGGTACTCCTACCGTACGCGCCCTTCTTAACTAATTTGCTTTCTAAGTTATATTCGCTTTACCCTTTTGCTTTCACATTTAAACCTTATGTTAATAATCACATATTGTCAACTTACAAGAGTTACAACTTACTTTCATTGTTGATATGTACATAGGGCGCACTGTAAGTTTCCGGAACTGGCCACTTACATAAACAATATTTAAAAATTTATTGCAACATTTGAAAATAGAACTCTTTGGCTGTAGAATGCAGTTTGTTACATCTGACTGCCTTTTGTTTTTACCTTGTGGCGCCATTTAAAAAATTGTGTGTCTGCATCAACATGGATTTAACTCGGGAAAATTTTCGTAGTATGATTTTCTACGATTTTAAGTGTAATTTGACAGCTCAACAGAGCATCGCTCGGCTTGAAACAGCTTTTGGCAATGAAGCACCATGCAAGACAACTGTTTATAGCTGGTTTGCAGAATTCAAGCGTGGTCGTATCAATCTCAGTGACGAATCTCGCGATGGTCGGCCGTCCACCGCTGTGACCAACAAAAACATCGATGCTGTGCGCCGTATGATTGAAACAGACAGGCATGTGACCTACCATGAAATTCGCGCATCCTTATAAATAGGCATGAGTCAAATACAATTAATCCTACACAAACATTTGGGTGTGAGAAAGCTGTGCTCGCGGTGGATCCCACACAACTTGACCGAGGCTCAAAAAACGGACCGCGTCACTTGGTGCAGTGCCATGCTTACCAGATTCAACGAAGGTGCGTCAAATTTGGTGTGGGACATAGTAACAGGTGACGAAACATGGATTTATTGCTACGATCCCAAAACAAAGCAGCAATCGAGCGTATGGGTCTTTCAAGATGAGCCGAAACCAACCAAAGTGGCGCGCGTGAAAAGTGCATCTAAGCGGATGATTGCTTCTTTTTTTAATAAAACTGGACACGTGGCTACTGTTGCTTTAGAGAATCGTCGCACAGTGAATAGTGACTGGTACACGACCATTTGTTTGCCGGAAGTTATTGACGAACTCCGTAAAAATAACCGTAAACGCCGTATCATCCTGCACCACGACAATGCTAGTTCTCACACGGCCAGACAGACAAACGACTTTTTGAAGGCGAAAAATGTAGAACTCATGAGTCATCCTGCATACAGTCCCGACCTGGCACCTTGTGACTTTTTTCTGTTCCCAAAAATTAAGAACCAATTACGCGGTCAACGATTTTCATCACCAGAAGAGGCTGTCGAGGAGTATGAAAAACACGTTTCAGAGGTCACCACAGAGGAGTGGCACAAAAGTTTTCAAAACTGGTTTCATCGAATGAAAAAGTGCATAGACGCCAAGGGAGATTATTTTGAAAAACAATAAATTAATTTTGTACCTTTAATAGTATTTTTTCATATTCATTCCGGAAACTTACAGTGCGCCCCACGTATACCATCCTTTATGGTTTCTTTCAGTGCCGGTGCGGCAATGTTTGTTTTTCAATATCTATTTGCAGGGACCTATAATTAGCATTGTTTTATTCATTTAGACCATGTTAAAATGCTATATTTTGCTGTAGATCCTCCTAAGACTGTATAAATAAATAAATAAATTTATTTGTATTTGTATTTGATCGTGCGGGAAGCAACATCTGGCTGAGATAGGTACTGGAGGGGCGTCCGTTTCTATGTGGCATTTGTTTTGGAAGTTACATCAAGCTGTAGGTCCCGGCTACTATCGCTACTCGGTAGTAGTAGTCGTAAAGCTGTTCAGAGGCCCTATAGGGCAGCTTGAAGACATCTGTCAGTCGGGTTGGCCACTAGCCAGAAAACCTTCATCGACCCGCACTGAGCCAGCGCGGTGGAATATGCTCAGTTTTACTCATATCCGAGTAAATGTCCCCCCCGTGCCCCACGGTGGGGACATAAATGTTAATTATTATTATTTTTATTGTTATTTTTTTTTTATTCTTATCAGCACCCCACTTGTATGGACTTACTTTTTGTTGTCCTAACGGCGCGGGCGCGGCTCTAGATAGAAGGCTCAAATATTATGGAGTTACTGAACTGGGTGTAAGGTATCTCCCACACCTTAACCTCTCAAAAACCGAGGGTAGTTGGGACGAGTCGCGATTTTGAACCTTATGCCGTGGTAATAAAATTGAAAATCAGAGGTTAAGACGATACTTCCTCCGTGCAAAGGTCCCCGTTACTCCAGGCGGAAAGATCCGCAGTGTGAGAGGGACGGAATCGGGAAAAAAAATAAAAAATGTAGCGCTAAACCACAGAAAAATTGTTTGAAAATAAACTACGTAATTTTGTTAAAAACTTTTTTGAGGAGATTTTGCGAATACATAAAATCTACATTTCTAACATAGTTCCACAAATAAATTAGTTTGAATTTCAGAATTACAGGAAAAAATAATTAAATTTAAAGGTGTTTCCATAATTAAATTCTATCGAGAAAATTTCATCCCATCGCGTTTTCCTGTAGTGAAAATCTTAATCAAATGCTCAATAAACGTTAACCCAAAAATCAAATCTGTAGTAAATGACTTCATGGTGGAGTAAATGGAATCGAAAAAAACCCATTTTTTTTTCCTATCACCTTAATCTGATGCGCTCGGGTCACTCACGAAATAGACTCGTGGCCTTCAAGGACAAATAGTCGAATATTAGGTCCTTACATATGAAAAACTCAATTTTCAGTACAAACATTTTTGTATTTCTTTTAGGAATGACAGATCCTAATTTTATAAACTTTGTGTGTATGAATGAGACAAAATTTAGCTAACAGAAATTTTTATAAAATTTTTGAAAAGTGTCTGCTGTAAAAAAATATTACGAAAATTATCATGAAAATGAATGACATTTAGGAGGCACTGATTTTGAAGATAACATTTTAGTTATCAAACTGAAAATTAAAAGAAAATTTAATGAGTAGATGTAAAATATTGAAATTAATTTTAAAACAATAAAAAAAAACTAGAAATAGCTATTGAATTACTCGAATTATGAACTCCTGAATCTGTAAGAAAAATTCGCCAATTTCATAGGTAAGCACACAATATTTGACAGCCTTGTTAACTTTTTTGAGTACTAGCGGTACTTGCTAGTACTCAATGTAGTAAACCATCTCAACTAGTGTAGTGATAAATTAAATAAGTAAAAACATTCACTAACAAAACACGTATAATTTATTTTAATAATAAAATCAAAAGTTTACAATGAAATATTGAATGACAACCGTGTCCAAAACCAAAAATTAAACCAGAAAAGAGATAAAAAACTGAAATTGTCTATGTCGCAAATGAACACCGAAATTGCTTTTGACGCTGTATGCGCACTTTGATCAGGACTTGACGTGAAGATGAAATGATTATATGAGGAGGATATGAAGTGCGTATGGAATGAACGAGGGGTTATATGAACGATTGCCCAAAAGTATGCCGAAAATATCTTTAACGGTGGCGTGCAAATGCCTTTAGGAATTTAGATGATATAATGAACAGACGACCTAATCCTTTTCAAAGATATAAAGTTGTCGAAAGAGTGAAGCCGCCCGAAATTAAAATTAAAATACATATGGCAGTCAATTGTCAATTGTCAATTATAAGACGGGCTGGTTTCCGCAACTCGACGACGAAAGCGCCTATTTTGCGTGTGGGTGGGAATGCGACATCATTCGAGCCAACCCAACTCCTCCAGGAACGCCAGTAGGCCCTTTACGTTACCGACTATCCCTGGAAGGTCCCTCGATTGACCGAGGTGTTTAGCCCTGTAGTCCGCTACTCCTGTGCACTCCATGAGGACGTGAGCAGCCGTTTCTTCTGCCTCCAAGCAGGCTCTGCACAGGGGACTGTCGGTAACACCTAGGACATATAGATGTTTATTAAAGAAACCATGGCCAGTAAGTGCTGCAGTTACCAGTCGCATGCGCGGCCTACTAAGTCGAAGCAAGGTCTTAGCCAGCCTAGCACTAGGGGACGGCAAGGCCAGCTTAGCCTGCCTGCACTCCTCATGGTTTGTCCAAAGAGTGGCATGATCATTCCTGGTCGACTCTCTCAGAAATGAGCGTACCATCTTAAAGGGAAGAGGGATGATAGGTTCGGGACCATACGCTGTCAAGCTAGATCCTTTACGCGTCAACTCATCTGCTGCATCGTTACCTCTTGATCCGCTGTGTCCTTTTATCCATTGAAGGATTACGCGGTTATGTTGACATACCTCCATTAGTCGTTTGTGACACTCGTAGATTAGCCCTGAGTTAATAGTGTTGCTATTTAGGGCTTGTAGGACAGCCATGCTATCCGAGAGTATTCGAATGGAGGAATCTCTTACCTTTTTCGATGCTATGGCATTAGCGGCCGAGATGATGCCCATGCATTCAGCTTGAAAGACAGTATTATGGGCACTCAGTGGAATGGCTATCTTGATGTTTAGGTCCTCCGAGAAGGTGCCTGAACCAGTGCCTGCTTCAGTTTTTGAACCATCGGTAAAAATTCTGAGCTCTTTAACGTCGAGCCCCTCAACCCGATGGTCTTCATGTAACTGTATATTGTATTTTTTGTCAAAAACAAATTGTTTAGGGATTCTGTCACTGCAAGCCATAGAGATGGGAAATTTTTTGTAAACTTCCCCTAGGATGGCGGTGTGTGAGGTCCTGTTTTTCCTCCAAAGTCCTAAGGTGTCGAGTCTCACCGCAGATGACGCGGCCTCCTGCTTAATATACAGCTGGAGTGGCGGAAGACACAGCATGGCACCATTGCTGCTGTTGGAGTAGTTCTCATACTACCTGTGATAGCCATGCAAGCCAGCCTTTGGAAGCTTTGGAGTTTGCTTACCATTGTGGTTAGTTTGGCCCTGGTCCACCACACCACAGCTCCGTAGCAGACAAGAGGACGGATCACCGTTACGTACAGCCAAAGAATGATGTTGGGAGGAAGTCCCCACTTTTTCCCCACCATTCTCCGACACTGCCAGAAAGCAATACTCGCCTTCTTTAGTTTGTTGTCGATGTGGCTACTCCAGTTGAGCTTGCTGTCCAAGGTTATGCCCAGGTACTTCACCTCAGTTGCTAGCTGGAGTTCCGTTCCAAAGAGCTTAGGTAGGGTATACCTACCAAGAGCCCTATTGTTAGTGAACATGACCATTTCCGTTTTTGTTGGATTAACCGCCAGGTCATATTCTAAACACCAGCGCTCCACGATGCGAAGAGCTGTTTGTTTAAGGTTGCATACTGTGCTCGCAAATTTACCTGTGAAGAGGATTACCAAATCGTCGGCGTATCCTACGGTGTAGTATCCATTAGCGTTAAGCTTGGTAATCAGGTCGTTAATGACCAGATTCCACAGAAGCGGGGAGAGCACTCCTCCCTGCGGGCATCCCCGCACTACCTCCGCCGACAGGGACTCTCCAGCTAGACGCACGATACGTTTGTTAAGCATGTTTGTGACCCAGTTGTTTACAGCTGTTGACACCCCATGCCTTGTTAGAGATGCACTTATACTGCTATGCTGCGTCTTGTCAAAGGCACCTTCTATATCAATAAAAGTTCCAAGACAGATGCATTTGTTTTGAATCGCCTCTTCAATTGTGGATACAACTGCATGGAGAGCCGATTCAGTAGACTTACCCAAACTATATGCATGCTGATTCTTGTGTAAGGGTATATGTTTTAACGCTCCATCTCTCAGGTGTCTCTCGCACAAACGTTTGAGAGTCTTAAGCAAGAACGAGGTGAGACTAATCGGCCTGAAAGATTTAGCGTTAGTGTAGTCGCTCCTTCCTGGCTTGATGAAAATTACGTTTACTACTCTCCACCTTTTGGGAACGTATCCGAATCTAAGACATGCTTTCATGATTCGGACCATTATATTGATGACGGGTTCCCCACCCCACTGTAGAAGTGCTGGGAAGATTCCATCTGGTCCTGCTGATTTAAAAGGTTTAAAGCTATTAATGGCCCATCTCACCTTGTCAGCAGTGATAATATTATTAGTTATGTCTAAGTGGTCGACAGCTTCATGGTGAACCTCTTCCGGCCACACAATCTCTTGAATAGTTCTACTTCCGGGAAAGTGAGTTTCCAACAAGAGACTGTGTGTTTCTGTGGTGGAAGAGGTATATGTTCCATCGGGTTTTTTAAGCGACCCTAGCCTGGAGTTGCCTTGTTGAGCTAGTATTTGCCTTACCCGATTTGCTTGATCAACGGTTTCAATGTCGCTGCAGAATTTCCTCCATGAGTTGCTGCTTTTGAACCGTAGTCGTTTCTTGTACTTGGATTTGGCATCTTTATAGTTGTCCCAATCCTGTTTAGCAGTCTTCTGATCTTAGCACGCATCCTATCTAGATCAGGACCCCACCAAGGCTGCCCCTTGATGTTGGTAGGCGCTGGTGTGCTAAGCGGGCAAGTTGAATGGTAGCAGTCTATTGAAGTATTAGTAAAATCTGTTACCTGTTGTTCGATTTGTTCGGGTCCCTCCGGATCTGGTAGGGTCTCAGCCCAAGCAAGTCTTTCACCTAGGATAGCTCTGTACCTGGTTCTGTCAGTCTTGCGTGGGTTTCTCTTAGGGACAGTTGGGGAGAACGCTGCGTTGATCTCGAACGTATCCATTGATGATCAGAGCATGACGCCTCGTTGGACACATGCCAGCCCCCAACGTCGTCGGATATGTCCGCCGTTGCCAGGGTAATATCAACGATAGTTCTGCTCCGCTTGGTAACAAAAGTTGGTTCAGAACCTATGTTAAGCACAATAAGGTTTGTAGTAAATAGGTATTCAACAATTGTCTTACCTCTGCTGTTCACATCTGGCATGCCCCACAGTGGGTGATGCGCGTTCGAGTCGGTCCCAACGATGAGCTGGAGGCCCGACATCTCGCAGTGGTCCACCAGCCGGCACAGGTCGTGTGGAGGCGGGTTGTCCTCCGCAGGCATGTAGGCGGAGGCCACCACGAGTTCGCGGCACCTAGCTGTGTCGGGCAGTTGCAGCCTTATGGCACACAGGTCCCTGGAACAGAACTCTGTTAATGGCTGTGCTGGGATGTTGTTAGTAGTTATGATGCACGTTCTAGGGTTATCGTGATCAGTTGTACCGAAAAGCTTACCTCTCAAATTGGCGAGCCCTCGAATGCTACCGCGGTTGATCCACGGCTCCTGGATCAGAGCCACGGCAGTGCTGTTTGCCCCTAACCAGCGTCTTAACTGGGCCGTTGCAGTTTGGCTGTGTTGGAGGTTGGCTTGGAGGATTTTACAATGGCGGGAGAGGGACGCCATTTTTGGTCAACCCCTCCTCCACCTCCAAGACGAGTTCCTCCTCCAGCCGCATGGACAGCACCTCGCCCTCAGAGGGCACCACTGCTGGTTCTGGCTCATCGCCTTCACCAAGCAGCATGGCCTCCCAGTGCGCGTGCCCGTCCTGCGGTTGAGCAGCAGAACTTTCCCCGACTACATCGGGGCCTGTTTGCTGCCGCTCTGGAGTGGAACTCTGGGGCATAGCTGTTGTTGATGAAACCCCAGTGATGACCAGCTTAGAGCTGGTCTGCGCTACCACCGGTGGTTCCTTAACAAATTTCTAACCGGGTCCCTGAAATTTAAGGTAGACCGAACCACTACCAAAAAGGAGCTGTCTGCCCCTTCCCAGCAGGGTCGGCACCACATCTTCAGGGACGTCTGTAATGAGAAACAGGTTGTCCTGCTGCTCATCCACTTTCTGGAGGAGCCATCGGTCAACCTGTGCCCACTTGTTCATAAAGTGGAGGACTACGCCGACGTCGGGCGCAGACTTCCACTTGCCTCGTTCGTTGGGTATGAGCACCCCACATCGAACCCTGCGGACCATCACCGATTGGCGTTTCACCACCAACTGTACGTTGGATGGTGTAGACACACCGGAGACACACTCCCGCAGCCAGTTCAGGGAGTACTCGTCCTCCACGAACAGTTTAAGGTGGCCGTCCTCGTTACGAGGCTTGCCACCGAATTCGGGGTTTTCCTTGCTCGGATCTGCCAACGCTTCCCTCAAGATTTTGTCATCAATCTCGTTGAGGATGAGCGTTGACAGATCCTGTGAAATATGACCAGTAGCGACGTCAGTTACGGCGATGTATTGGTCAGATTTCACCTTCTGAGCATAGGTGACCCCAGCTCTGCGCGCTTCCGTGCACTGATTTTTAGGCTCCACTCGAGGAGAATAACTATCCTCTAGTCGAGCCCTCTTAGCAGCCGCGCGCTCGTTTTTGCCGGATCTCTTGGCAGATTTCAACTTCTTGTTAGAAGTTGGACCACCAGAGAACGCTACGGTAGGTTTAGCCCCGTTTGAGTCTAGGGTTGCCCCTTTGACACCACGGGAGCCGGTCACCTTACCCGCAGCTCCGGCTGTATTAACAGCGGGACGGCTATCGGTCGCCACCGTGGCAGATGGAACCCCATCTACGCCGGCAGCGGCCGATGTGTCAGCCAAACGCTGTTTTTTCTTCCACCGACGATTCGCCTTACGCCCTGGTCCGGTTTGCACCGTATCTGGACGTCTAGTCGATGGGCTCTTCCCTTGCAAAGATTGCTTGGGTGGTTTACCCTTTCGACCAACCGTCGTCCAGGCGCTGGCGAAATGCTCGGCGATGTTTGTCGAATGGCTCCGCGCACCGGGTTGCCCCGTGGCCCTGCCTCTCGACTCACTTTCGGGCTTTTTGCAGCTAACCTCCACAGTGGAATCACTACCGGTTTACACCGGTAGGTCACTGATGGTGGCAGTGCGCCCAGTTGAGGCTTGAGGATCTGCCGAGGCAGATTCTCGCACCTGTTTGGAGACGCTTGCGGTTTTCACCGCTGGAAGCGTTCAGATGGGTTTTTTGACCTGACACGATCCATAGTCAAATGTATAGAGTAAAGATGATAATGTATAGATAAAAATGTATAGATAAATGTATTCGTCTACTCGATTTCCCACCCTCCACGGAGCCCGCACAATTGGGAGCGCCTACTCGCTTGGAACAGCTTTCAGTCGCTAGGAGTACCGAGTAGATATAGGAGCATAGGGCTGGTACTTGGCGCGACATCGGGAGCTCGCTTCTGTGGACGATGGGAACCAAGGTGTCAGCGACATGGTCCCACCGCCGTAGTCACCGAAGCTTACCCCGTCAGCATGACCCATCCCACCGCTTTGACTGACGCCTTAGCGGACCCTACACCCCTAGCCGTGGCCCTCTGACGGGACACTTGGCCATTACCCCAACCCGCGGCTACGGGCGAGGCTACCGTTTTGCCTGAAATCCAGGCCAAAGAGGGCGTGTTGCCTTACGAAGCTAAATCCACAGCAACGCTCGGCTCAACCCCCCAGGACCCCTTCATCCTGGCCTACGGTGATCAACTGCGCAGACCACAAGACGCAGGTGAGTGTAGATAGTCTGCCGGGTACACCCACCTTAACCGACAGAACCGGAGGGACTTTTAGCCATCAGCTAGTAAGAGGTCCGGGGACCAGTCACTAGCCGCTGTTACCAGGGTTCACCAGGAGGAAGCAGAAGTTATGCAGTCGGACGTATCCTTCTGCATCACTTCAGCACCCCCACACTAGGAGGTAGTCGCTCAGAACACCCTACATATGGCAGTTCAATTAAACAAAAAAAAATGGATTGGGTAAAAAAATACGGGATCTCCTGAAGCGGCGTCCAAGTTCCTCCTTCACGTACGCCTGCCTGCCTGCGTCTGCCTGCTCCAAAGCACGCCTTGGCGAGGTCTACGCGTCCGCGGTGTCGGTTTCAAAAATTGCGCAGCTCTCCACCAAAAGCTACAAATAAGATATAATAAGTACCAGAATGACGCTAACACGACCAAATTGCCACCACGGAATATAAAAACCAAATACATACCCAGATCGCTTCCAACGACTGGCCTTTGAGTTCAGAAGAAATAATGGGAAAATATTAGGAAAACGCCAGCAATATTTTAGGCCGGCATCAATTATTGCCCAAGAACAATTCTTTTTGCGTCAAGGCTGCCCAAAACACATTAAACGACGACTCCCAACGCGAACAAAACTGTACAATGAAAATGATTTTTTCCAGTCCTGCCAAAACTGACAACAACCATCTAGAATAATTCGAAGTTTCAATTTCGCAAAAACTTATAAAACATCAACCAGCCTGTATCACAATAAAATCGAAATAAAAATTAACATTACAAAGGAGTCTTAAAACGACGTCTGCAAGTTCATGCTGCACTAGCTACGCTGCCGTCATGTTTTATTGATGACACATGACAATGTATCATCCATAAACTCGTCAAAATCTAATGAGATGATGACCTACCGAATATATGAAATTGACAGAAAAAAGCAATGTTTTTGCTTGAAGTTTCCTTAAGGTACTATCGAACCATCTGAATCATGACCCACCATAAGCTTATTTTGCTAAACCCCTTAAATGCAAGTAGGTCGAAATTCGCTTGAAGGTTTATTTCCTTGGTAACGAACTTGTTATCATTTGATTAGACACTGACATTACGATAGATCTTACAAGTTTGAAAGTTTCAAACGAATTATCAGGCAAAAGGGTCATGATTCAGTTGGTTCGATAGTACTTCGAGAGGTACTTAGAGGTAGAGGTAGAGGTAGAGGTTATAGAACACTCTGGGTAGATGAATGAACCCCTGCGTGTTTCAGGTGTTCAATGCTGAGCCCGTCGTGGCTCGGTGGCTTCCCTCTATCAAGACATATATTTCATGACTGTTGCTACGACTCTTGTGGTAAATCGGCGTCTCCAGATTACTACGATGATGCTCAGCATCGCTCACCCGGTTGGAAGAAGCTAAAGAAGATTTCAACTAAAGGCCCACTTCTGCCACGCTAGCTACCCCTACATTACATTCGCCCGCCGCGGCGCGTCTATTTCGCGGGAGTTTTGATTTAACAGTTTTGATTGACACTGTGCTGACAATGCTCACGAAATAAGTTAGCTATGTATATGTTCCATCACTACGTCAACAGATACAGGTAGACTAGGTTTGGTATTGAGCTTATTAGTGGACTTCTAGAATTTACTAATATCTTACTTACGGCTTATATGTTTAAATGATCACCAAAAACGCACCTATTTTACTAACAAAAAATTCGAAACGACCGCCAGAATTAGTAAACGACCACCAAATTGTGTTTGGATAAATGATCAACAAACTTCTTTTTTGTTTTGTGTACTTAAATTTATGTTTAAGTATTTTTGTTGTTCTTACATGTTCAACCTAACACGAAGGATAAAGGCCTTTACCCTTTACCCTTTACCCTTCACCTAAGCTACCGCAGCATTTGCCCTGATATTTTCTGCAACTTTTGGTGATCAATCATTTACCCATTTTATTTTGGATAGCTTTTCGGGCAGGAAAAAAATATTTTGGTGGGATATTTGTGTGTGTTGCCAAATCTTTCTCCTTATGATGTGATGCCAATAGTCCATATCTATTTGCTCCTGGTTATCCTAATACGACTTAAGCTTCGCCTTGAAAACCTTTCTACTTTCACTCATTTCCATCAGGCATTCCAGTATATCAATACTCGACCGGATCTGGGTTTACCATCGTTAAGCCACACTTGAAATTTAAGTCGCGCTTCAGTATGTGTTACCCTTACATGCTTGTTTCAGCTAGTTTGACGTTCTTTACTCGACTCAACCTCACCTCGACAGAGGAATTCCTCGACTTGAGGTGACATTTTCAACTTAGAACATGCTTAGAATACAAATTACGTCCTCAACTCTTTGAGTTGAGTTGAGAAGATTTTAAGAAAACGTCTTAAATACAGTTGTAAGATACAGTACTGGTGACAAGCTACCCTAATTCGTCATACGCTCAGGTAAAGTTATATGTTTGTTAACTAATGTAAATATATTGCACCTTGGTTGGCAATCTAAATCTGGTGCCGATGCTGTCAAATATGATGAAGTGTGGAAGCGTCCATATATTGCCGGAATACTGGTAAAAGTCAAATCAAATATTCATGAGGTAAAGATGATGAAAACATCGACCGGAGTAATGAACAAGTCGAATTGCATCGTATTTAATTACCCCAAACTCAACATACCTACCTACCTTACCTGTCCCTTACTAGGTACCTGCTACAAGACATTATATTTTCATAAGTAACGTAGCAGATTCGTTTTAGGACAAAGGTGAGCTTACATACCTTACTATACTTACATTGCATGTCGAGCACTCAAAGCAGACACCTGGAGAGTTGCTTTGAGGTAGAGCTCCCGGAGGATATCCACGTATCGCTTGTCAACATTACACCGACGATATGGAGAAAATGAACCACGGCTCAGTGCTCTACACTATAATGTACTATAATCAGTGAACGATCGTTCACTGACTATAATATGTATATTACATTATACTCTTATGCCATAGTAAAAAATTGCTCGCGCTTAAACGCCTACCAGATATGCACCTATTTACAACAAATAAATTCTTGCCTTTTGGAGTGCAAACCCTCGGTCCATGGGGTCTAGAGGCGCGAGCGCTGTTCAAAGAACTTTTCTCGCGCCTGGTTGACGCCTCTAATGACCGGAGGCCGGAGGGCTGGAGCCTACCTTGGGCAACAGCCGAGCCTCGCCATACAGCCAGGCAACGCCGCCAGCCCTCTGGGCACCTTGCCCAGCGGCGGCGGCAGCGATCTGGCCCAAATCGTTCCTTCTTCAAAACTTTGATACTTTTTCATTGTCTTTCAATGTTCATTATGTTTAATAAATAACAATAATTTTGTGTAGGTACCTGTAAAAACAATTAAAGGTACTTGACAATCCTTCACATAATGGATAAATTCGCATCAAATCGTGTTTCATGAAGTATTGTAGAAATTACGCTATTTTCCTTTTTATTGTTTACCATAAAAATAATACGCCTTTAAATATCACAAAAAATATTTTATATTATCGCTAAATATGTAGATGTTACAAGTACGACGTAACAAACCTCTCGTTAGTTTTCAAACAGAAAGTGACCGATACCAACCATTTCGGTTCTTTGAAACTACATAGGGTCGCCTTACTCCGCTCCACTTCCCTTCGGCTCCCAGTTTTGCCATATAATAATGTTGTTACTTGTGATCTAGCAAACCTATCTTTACTTTTAAAACAGATACCAACCAATTCGGTAAGGTGAGAGACTGGGTGTCCGGCGAATCAAGACGGCGATCTCTTTTAATACAAATTTGGTATCTGGGACGCTGTAATGCTTCGGGAACACAGCCTTCGTCGAGTTGACATGCCTGAGGCGCAAAATACTTAATAGTACTGAGGGGCGGGGGGTGGTTGGGCTTTAAGAGCTGTCGTGATATTGTCCTCCGGTTCTAGGAGGACGTCTTTGGGGTGCCTTTAAGGTGCTACGAAAAAAAAATGTCCTTTTTTCGAATCCATTTACTCCACCATGAAGACATCTTCAGATTTGGTTTTTGGTTAACGTTTATTGAGTATTTGATTAAGATTTTCACTAAAGGAAAACGCGATTGGATGAAATTTTCTCGATAGAATTTAATTACGAAAACACCTCTAAATTGTTTTATTTTTTCCTGTAACTCTGAAATCCTAACTAATTTCATTGTGGAACGGCGTTCAAAATGTAGATATTATGTATTCGCAAAATCTCCTTAAAAAACTTTTGAACAAAATAGCGTAGTTTATTTTTAAACAATTATTCTGTGGTTTAGCGCTACGTTTTTTCATTTTTTCCCGATTCCGTCCCTCTCACACTACGGGTCTTTCCGAATGGAGTAACGGGGACATTTGCAAGGATGAGGTATCGCCTTAAGGTGTTTCTCATTTATGTCTGGGGTCGTTTCATAAAGGGATGCTTGTACGATAAGCGGGTTTGGGTGGCTAGATGCATTAATGAAGCAGCGTTCGGACGCATCTTTCATATTTGCTTTACTGTGGGGAGTCTAAAGTCACTATGGAGGTCTACGTTGCGCATGTACCACGGGGCACCTACGGCTTTATGCATGAAGCGGTTTTTTAGAACCTGATGTGGTTTAAGGGAGTGGGAGCAGTGTGCAAAGACTGGACTTGCTTACGTGAAGACCGGACGGATGCAAGTTTTGTAAAGAGTTATTATGCAGCGCAATGGGAGTTTTCTTATACTTCTCATGAGCGGATGAAGCCTACCCATGTACAAGGCTGCTTTGTAAGACCGTTTTAATGTGGGTTTTGAAGCTTAGTCGGGAGTCTAATGTCACGACTACTTCACTTTGTTCTCCGAGGGGATAGGGCGGTCAAAGAGGTTGATTTCTGGTAGTGAAGAGGACGCGCGGTCAGATTGAGCCTTGCAACTTGACGCGCCTTCGAGCAACACGGTATTTAGGAAGGCCGCGTTGATCAAAGCAACGCGCTTATTAATTTAGGATTCACAAAGTGGCGTGAATTTCAGGTTTAAAAATGTTTTTTATTTTTAGGGTTCCGTGCCCGAAGGGTTCCAAACGGGACCCTATTACTAAGACTTCGCTGTCCGTCCGTCCGTCTGTCACCAGGCTGTATCTCAAGAACCTAGCTAGCTAGAGAGTTGAAATTTTCACAGATTATGTATTTCTGTTGCCGCTATAACAACAAATACTAAAAAACAGGATAAAATAAATATTTAAGGGGGCTCCCATACAACAATACCACATACAAACTTATGGATGCACCTGGTTACGTACATGGAGTGTGAAAGTAACCGCACCAATAACTTTGTAAACAATATTTTGCTGTGTAAAATCCAAACTATTCACTCCACACCATCGCTTCCATTGAACGGTACGGAACCCTTCGTGCGCGATTTAGACTCGCACTTTACCGGTTTTATTTTATTTTAACAAATACTTTTTTATCTTTATAAATCTTATTTTCTTTTGGCTAGGGGTCCAAAAATAACCCTGTATTTCGTGTTGAGCTTGGATAATTTAATAGATAGAACTGTATTTTTTGGTAGTAGTGTAACTGTTTCAGTCGGTAATAGTAGTTTATGTGACTGCTACATAATGGAGGGCATTAATATTCCAGTGTGGGATCACTCGAGAGTTTTAATGCCTAATTATGTACAGTTACATACACTAGTTTATCTACACACATATCATAAGCTCTCTTTGATGTGTTCAGGAACCGCATGTTTGACCGTCATTGTGGCTCTGCAGTTGTTTAGCTTGTTCTGTAGCACCAACTTCGGGCGTCGGCGTTCGAAATTTGAATGTCAGTACCAACTTTACAGACAAACTAGGGGCGGCACGAGCCCGGCGTCGGCCTTCGAAATTTTAATGTCATAATGTGTAGAAAAATTACACATTATGGTCATAATGTGTAATTTTACAGATAAGAAATGAGTTTTTACCAAGTAGTTTAACACTATGCTGATCGTAACGTGCGGTTTTTGTACGCAGTAAAGAGGGTTTATGATACGTGTGTAGATAAAACAATATTTGTTATGAGTTTATCCGTTTTAATAATAATAATAATGTAGCCCATTAATGTCCCCGCCGAGGGGCACGGGCCTTTACCCGGATACGAGTAAGCTACTCCACCACGCTGGCTCAGTGCGGGTTGATGTGGAGGTGTCGGGCTAGTGGCCAACCCGACTGTCAGATGTTTTCAAGCGGCCCTACTCGGGCCTCTGACGATAGATGCCTAGTATCGTCAGAGGCCCTAATAGGCTAGTAGGAACTAGTGTCAACGTGTCTTCCGAAATACAACACGTGTTATCCGTTTTGGCTAGGCAAAAAGAATATCCTATACAAAATGTTCAATTATTTTGATGATCTGTAAAATGCAGGTATTCTATACAATCCCTAGGCAATGTATTAATATCTGGGGCGTTCAGGTAATGTATGAAATATCATTAATATTAATGACCATATTTTACATGTATGTTGCGGCTAAAGTTAGGTGTGAAACTAAACTTAAGTTTAGCCGGCTAGTCTTAATATTAATTTCGAGCCTCGCCTAATGTCCGAAATAATGTTCATTGCGGTAAAGGATTTCAACATTAGTCGGCTAAACTGCATTTTAGCCTCGACGCTGTTGAGGCTAAAGATGGGTGAGAAAATATGGTTGACATTAGCCGACTAAACTTAAGTTTATTTTTCAGTATACCTAGGCTAATGTTGAAAAATTACCGACTTAATCTGGAATAAGTGATGATAATGATTGTAGCCGTAAACACTGCGGTAGCTTAGGTGAAGGATGAAGGGGGTGAGCGAAGCGAAGCCCCCTTTATCCTTCGTGTTAGGTTGAACATGTAAGAACAATAAAAATACTTATACTCGTCTTATTATAGTTTTTGTTGTTCGTACATGTTCAACCTAACACGAAGGATAAAAACTAAACTTAAGCTTAGCCGGCTAGTCTTAAGATTAATTTCGAGCCTCGGCTAATGTCCGAAGTCATGTTCGTTTGTGATAACGGATGTCATCTTTAATCGGCTATATAGACTGCACATTAGCCGATGCCTTTCGGTTAATGTTGAAAATTAGTTAGCTAATGTTGAAAACGAAGTATTCGTGCGACTGCGGTAGCTTATACAGATATATATTTAATATATAATTTAAATGTGTACTTGTGTACTTAAGTTTATGTTTTGAGTACTTTTGTTGTTCTTACATGTTCAACCTAACACGAAGGACAAAGGGGGCTTCGCTTCGCTCACCCCCTTTACCCTAAGCTATCGCAGTGTTTTACGCTTTTACAGACATCACCGGCTGCGCATTCGGGATTGGACAAAATACATATACATTGCCTAGGGACTGTAGAGAATACCGGATTATACAGAATACCGTTAATTTATATTTATTTTGGAAAGTATTTAAGCTCTCGAAAACCGGGGGTAGGTGGGACGTGTCGCGATTTTAAACCTTATGGCATGATAATAAAATTTAAAACCTGTAACGGAAAAGTGCTGTTGTCTAACGCCGCCGGTGGTATTCAAGAGGTTAAATTGCACCCGTAAAAATGAGCTTGATTGCTTGCTTGACACGCCGCCCCGCCCGCGCCCGTCGCTAACTACGGATGTGTCAATTAACCCCTCGAGGACACTTGGGTACTCTAGTACCTAAAAACCCGTTAAAGGTTTAATTTTTATTACCATGGCATAAGGTTCAAAATCGCGCCCCTCAAAAAAGCGAGTGTTTAGGGGAGTGAAGAAGAGAGCAAGACAGTCGACCAAAGTCAATCATAGTGAGCATAGATATGAGTGTATATTTAGTGACAACAATCCCTAAACGGTTCTCGGTACGATAATGTTTACGTACTCTAATAATTATTATTATGTATTCCATACGTTTATCATCAGGTTTATCGCACTTGGAACATTTCAAATAAGCTAGGCTCGTTCTCAAGTCGCGATCCAAATCAAAAGAATAAAAGAGACCTTGTTCTGAATGACCACACCGACTGTAAATTCCACTTATATTTTTGTCTGCTTTTCTTATCAAACGCCGGGGAATCCGGTCATTAAGCTGTATTGTAGGTATTATAAACTTGTGTTATCGCCTTTTGCTGGAAAGTATGAGGATGAAGAGGATGAGGTAGGCTCAGGACCGAAGTAGGAGACGTGGTGAAGAAGATCCCTTACCAGTTGGTGAATGAGGGCTTATTGATGATGATGAATCGTCCTTATTCAGTAATTAACATCGCCAAGTTTCTGGGAGTTTGAGTGCCGCGTGGAGGGGGTAACCTCTCTCTCTGTCTGACCCTGTGCGAGAAAGAGAGGGTACCCCCTCCACTCAGACACTGGGAAACTTGGCGCGGATAGAAGAGAACTCACTGCATTCGAAGCGGGGCCATGATTGTGCGAACAGAATAACACCCCTATTATAAATGTGTAATTTGGGTGCCGGTTCAGCTAGGGCGACTCATGGTAGGTAACAAGTCATTCTACTTATTCATTTTGACTGGAAATATATGTTTAAGATCTCCGTGATGACATTGATGTCATCTGAAGATGAAGTCATTTTGTAACGATCCTATCAAAGTCCAGTTACTATCCAGTTGAATTGCCTCCTCTCATTATAAAACAAGGGGCGTTTCAGTTTATGTCAGTAGGGCATTCAATACAGAACGTTCTGTCCTTGAGTGTACTCCGATAAAATCGCAATATAGACGGGGCAAGGTCAATAAACTCATTCGTTCAATCGGACCATGTCGTCCGACCGACGACGCAACAGCCAACAGTTTCATTTCATTCGTTCAGTGACGCATGCGCTCAGCGCACCGCCCCGCATCTCTGGCTTGGGTTGCCTTCCGGCCGCCTTCTCACATCATTTCATTCTCAGTTTAGCCGCTCCAGTGACCGCACATTCGTAATATTTATTAAAATACTTTCTTCAAAATGGACTTCACTGGCAAGAAATACAAGATGGTCTCCTCGGAGAACTTTGATGAGTTCATGAAGGCTATCGGTGAGTTCTATTTCTGTATAAATACAGTATTGTTGGTTATTTTCGGGGCAAACGATGAGGTTTGAAAGCCGGCCGGTCTGTGGAGCTCGCTCGACGCCCCGGCGGCATTTAAGTCTTCGTAATTAACCTCTTTCGTGTTTGTTTCATATCACTTACGAGGACATTTGGAAATTTTATACCTATGGCTTTATTACAGTAAATGTTTGTAACATTATGTAGAACTCTAGATCCTAGTTTTTCTACAAAGCTACTTAGAGGTAGGTACCAATTAATTAATCCCCACCTTTGACTTAACAGGTTAGATAACTTGATTAGCAAAAGGTTATGTGATTGTGACATTGGATATTACAATCTACCCACTTTCGTGTGAATCTTTCTCGCTCCTATGATTAAAATATTGATGATTCTAATGATTTTTGACCAAGCGAGCAAAACGAGCTTCAGAGATCGTTCAGCTTGTACAAAAAAATATGCTTTCATATATCTGGAATTCTTCCGGATTGCTGTCCGGCTGCTCTCCTCTACAGGTCGCATTTCTCAACCTATTCTCGTGAAATTTTGTGAGCAGGTTTGATATTTTATATTTTTTCTGTCGATTCAGTTTTAGGATTTTTTTCAAAATGGCCGGTGTAGGTATTGAATATTTTAGTGTTTTCACTAGGTTTCACCTGGTTGAGTATGAAA
This sequence comes from Argyresthia goedartella, assembly GCA_949825045.1. Lineage (NCBI taxonomy): Eukaryota > Metazoa > Arthropoda > Insecta > Lepidoptera > Argyresthiidae > Argyresthia > Argyresthia goedartella. Next base: position 16,361,017 of record OX463828.1, on the reverse strand, counting down.
GTACACCCATAACATTAATAATCATAAATATCATTTAAAATTATGATCTAAAATCAAACCTTGTCAAGGCTTGTCAATGTACGTAAGCTTTCATAAGTTAGTATGTGGTAATAAAAGAAATTGCAGTCGGGTTATTTATTTTTTATTGGTTTTGATAATAATTCCATTTGATTATCCGATAAAGTTCATTGGGTCGGAGGTGGAGGGTTGGAAAATATTAAAAAACATGCAAATTTCATGTGTCGCTCGCGAGATCCACAGCTCAGAGAGCCACTAGATGTAACTACCTACCTACCTTGTAGTAGATAATACACACGATTGTTTAAGACATTAACTTTAATGCAGCAGTGTTATCTTAATGTGTGAATTGAACAACACGTCTGTTAGGAACCTATATGCAGTAAAAAATGGTTTTGTTTGCAGAACACGCGATATTATCAACACAATTTCATTTCCCTGAAACATATATAGGTAGGTATGTGCCGTACCTACAATGCTTATTTACATATACTCGATAAACACAGAAACGTTTCGTGACACGAAGTTCAAATTGCACCTAAGCTATCATCATTTATTTGTTCGGACATTTTATAAAAATCCCTAAAAATAATTTTCTTGTTATTTTGATTGTTGCTAAATCAAGAACTTCAGAATTAATAATTCTACTTAAATAATATTAAGTGGATAGGCACCTACCTACAAAACATAAGTCTCCCAAAACTGTGGAAAACGAGGTTTTTTAAATATTTCGTTCATTCATCAACCACTTCAATCAATCTTCTTCCATCACTTATTATGAAGTTTCTGCATCATTTACAAGTGAAGTTCTATGAAATCAATATATATATATATATATATATATATATATATATATCTAGTATCAATGTTAAGTGGGTAGGTTTTACCTACCTAAATACCAACTTGAATTACCTACCTAAATTGAAACGGATATCTACTCTAACTAGCTCTAGGCCGTTGACGTCTTCCTCAATGACTCATCACTCCCTCGGCCTATCACGTTCATTAAATCCCCTTCTGGAATCAATTTGTTGGTTTTTAGGGTTCCGTACCTATCAAGATCAATTTGTTTTCCGTCCGTCCGTCTTTCCTTCTTTCTCAGGAACTTACGATATATCAAAATGAAATTAATATCTCTAACTCAAGTTTGTGATCTCCAGAAGTAGTGAAAAAATTAAACGCAATCGCACCGCCGTTTATGTCACAATTTTGCTGAATTTCTTAATAATCGCAAGGGTATCAAAACCAATAGGATACTTCCCTTGAACCCTCACACGAAGGGTTCCATACAATTGTACACGGAAAAAAGTAAAACGACAGTTTTTTATACCAGTATACCATTTAATTCTTAATAATCTAATACCCTAATAGAATAAGGCTTTTTCTTGTTAGTAGAATAAAATATAAAATACTAGGTAGGACTACATTCAAGGCCGTGCATCGAAACATTGATTGAACTTATAATCATAAAACTATTAGCACGAAGCAAGGTCTTTATGGCACAAGTAAAGAAAACCACAAAGGAATTGGACAAAAGGTCATAGAAAAAAAATACCAGAATCGCCAGCGACGAAATGTATAAAAATGGGTTCACTATAGTGTTTTAAAAAAACCGGTCAAGTGCGAGTCTAAATCGCGCACGAAGGGTTCCGTACCACCGTTCAATGGAAGCGATGGTGTGGAGTGAATAGTTTGGATTTTACACAGCAAAATATTGTATACAAAGTTATTGGTGCGGTTACTTTCACACTCCATGTACGTAACCAGGTGCATCCATAAGTTTGTATGTGGTATTGAAAGAATTGTTGTATGGGAGCCCGCTTAAATATTTCTTTTATCCTGTTTTTTTAGTATTTGTTGTTATAGCGGCAACAGAAATACATAATCAGTGAAAATTTCAACTCTCTAGCTAGCTAGGTTCTTGAGATACAGCCTGGAGACAGACGGACGGACAGCGAAGTCTTAGTAATAGGGTTCGGTTCTTACCCGTTGGGTACGGAACCCTCAAAAATCAGCCCCCGAAACGATGTAGTATAGAAGTTATGATACTAAATATTACATACATTTATTCTTCTTGACTTTTATGTTATCGCTGTCACTTTAATGCCTTTAATATACAGGATGTAACAGAAAGTTATAGTCGTATTTAAGGGGGTTGTTAGGGACATGTTTCTGAGCCATTTTCACTATGAGACCGATTTGATCAGAGCAACTTTATTTTTCATTACTCTATACAAATCAGCTCAACGCCCGGTCCAAAACGTATGGAGGAATAAAAAATAAAGTTGCTCTGATCAAATCGGTTTCATAGTAAAAGTTGCTCACAATGGTCTCCCTAACAACCCCCTAAATATGACTATACCTTTCTGTTTCTGTCTAAATATATGAGTGCATGCGTTCTTAAAAAAAAGTAGGTTCTCTGTTTGACCTGTATGTTTGTATGTATGTTTCGCAGACAACCGCGATTATCTCGCGTTCGACTAAACCGATTTTGATGTGGTTTTCTGAAAAGTATTTGTTATATTCTAGAAAAGGATTTAGTGCAAGTTGTGTCAAAAATAAGGACTACCCACAAATACTTTTTTTTAATACGGTGTGTGACACCATCTTCCCGCCTTTTTGCTCGCCTCGCCATGTCTTCACGTGATGCCAGGCTGACTCCAAGAAGGTTGCATGTTTTGTGTGAAACCCCCATGTGGTAAAGTGGTACCGCTTAGCTTAGGTGTGAGTTTAAAATATTTTTTGTTGTTTCATTAATCTAAAATATCCAGTATAACACGTTGATTTTGCAGTAACTTATTATATATTTTTGATGTACATATTATGCCTATGTGTACTGTATTGCGGCAGAACACCTGCCGCAATACAGTACACGTACCAAAATGGCGTGCTGACGTGTGGCCAGTGCAATCGCACTTTTTCTAATAAAATAGGCTACGCAAGCCATATGAGGGCACACGAACGACGCCTTCCCCAGCAGTTACAGTCGCCGTGACCGAACCCGGTCGGAGAACATCATATGCCTATAAAAACGGCATATATTTCTGGCGATTCTGGGGTTTTTTTTTGGCCACAAAATAATTTACCAAGTTAAATATTTAAACCAACTTCAAGACCTTTTTATTCCTGCCCAGTCTGGATGCTAATGTCGTCTCTATACATTCACACAAAAACGATACTGTCTACTTAATACAATACGAATATACGGCACATAAGTGAAAATAAAAAACCGGTCAAGTGCGAGTCGGACTCGCGCACCAAGGGTTCCGTACACTGACAGTACCCTATTATATTAATTTCAAATTCATACCTCCATGCGTTTCTGAGAAAAAGTCTTAACAGACGGTGAGTCAGACAGACAGACAGACAGAAATTTAAAGTTTTCGGATTTTTCCCTTTACTTGTGCTATAAGACCTTCCTTCATTCCAAATTTCATGACCCTAGGCCAACAGGAAGTACCCTATAGGGTTTGATTCCCTTGCGAGTTCCACGCGAGTCCATACAAATTCAGCAAAATCATGAAATAATATCGCGGTATCTTTTGATTGCGTCGACCTAGAAGTTTAAATTTTTTACAGCTCCAAGGTACTATAGACCTAAGTAATCGATATTAATTTCAACATGATACCTCTACGCGTTCCTGAGAAAAGGGGTCGTGACAGACGGACAGACAGACGGACAACAAAGTGAGGATCACTATAATGTTTCCTTTTTTCCTATTTCAATATAAGGCTTCCTTTTTTCCTTTTAAGGTACGGAACCCTAAAAATGCCAGATTGCATCTCATTTCATGATAAAGAACGTAAACATCACTTATACTTCACCAAGTTAAAAACTTTAAAAAAAACAAGCCTATTCCTTCCTCCCCGGTCTGCATGCTAATGTCAAAATACGCGAAAGCAAGGCTACGAAATCTGTCTGTCTGTCAAGTCTACCATAAAACACGACGTAAACGAATATACGGTACTTATAGACATAATTCAACTTATAACAATGACCTTAAACACCACCGAAAAGTCACCAAAGTAAAGCAATAATAAGCAATTTTGTTTACCTGGATGATATCATAAATCCAGTATTTATGCTTTAGAAACCAAACTAAAAGACTGATTTCTAATTTTTTAAAAATGGGACAAAACTGGAAAGTCAACTTTTCAAGTAAAATAATGATTTTTGATATAGGTTTATAATAAGCACCAGTTTTGTGGTAAGAAATATTAAAACAAAATAAAAAAGGGCATTGAGAACCCGCTCCTTTTTCTAAGTAGGTTAAAAAATGTGCGGAACCCTCAATACGCGAGTCCAACTCGCACTAACCGGTTTTTATCTTTAGTGATTCAGGAATTCACCTAAACCCGGCTACTCACTATATGTCAAATATATTACATCCCGAGCTACATATAACACCCTAAGCAATCACCTTACATCCCGCGTGTGACGTTTACACTACGAGGATAGACTCTTTTAAATTAAAACTGTTCAGCTGCGAGATCATCATTTGGGAGATGCGTCGCCGGAAAGGCGTGGTGCGAGGGGAGAGGAAAAATATGCACCTCCAAACGCCCTTCAAATATCGCCGGTAAAAATATTTATAGTTTGGGATATTATTAACAATAGCGCACTGTGGGAACAGGCTCGCACAAAGTATGGCAAGAAATATTATTACATTTTAAAATTATTTAGGCAACAAATATAAAGTACCAAAATATATTTTTTCTACCCAAAATGGGTAAATGATCACCAAAAGTTGCAGAAAATATCAGGGCAAAATACTGCGGTAGCCTATGTGAAGGGTAAAGGGGGTGAGCGAAGCGCAGCCCCCTTTATCCTTCGTCTTAGGTTGAACATGTAAGAAAAACAAAAAATACTTAAAACATAAACTTAAGTACACAAAACATAAAAAGAAGTTTGGTGATCATTTATCCAAACACAAATTGGTGGACATTTATCCATTCTGGCAGTCATTTCGAATTTATTGGTAGTAAAATAGGTGCGTTTTTGGTAATCGTTTAAACATAAGCCATAAATAATCATGGGCAATAATAGCACATGAAAATTCATGTGACAAGCTTATCGAAAATATATACGATTAAGTTTATGATTTAAGTATTTTTTGTTGTTCTTACATGTTCAACCTAACACGAAGGATAAAGGGGGTGAGCGAAGCGAAAATGGATACCCAAAATGGATAAATGAACACCAAAAGTTGCAAAAAATATCAGTGCAAAATGCTGCGGTAGCTTAGTGAAGGGTAAAGGGGGTGAGCGAAGCGAAGTTGTCCTTCGTGTTAGGTTGAACATGTTAGAACAACAAAAAATACTTAAAACATAAACTTAAGTACCTACACATAAAATATTTAAAACATAAAGTGTTTTTGTTGATCTTTTTTTGCTGTGAAAATCAGTATTTTTGATGTGCGATTAAATACTAGCCATTCTAAATTCTAATCCACTTTTCGATTTCCAAATCACGGCTAAAGAAGTTATTCACTACAAAAGTTTGTCGACGCTATTTCATTTCTTATTGCAGTTTGCCGTCGCCTACAAAAGCGACATAGATAAAGTAGCTGAAAACTTCATAACAACCAAAAAAATACAGCTACTCCTACTTCTTCTACTACAGACATTAAAATCGATTATATTTACTTATTGTTTATTATCACACTATTGACAACATGACATCCTACTTACAAAGATTGCCGACTTAAGCCTATAAATAAAATAAATATTGACTCAAGCAACTGGCCATATCTATTCCACGTATTTGTGTGCTTGCTTTACAACATATACACTTATGTCCCACTTGTTATGCCAGGAATGATATTGTCAAACTCAAACTCAAACTCAAAACGTTTATTCTGTAAATAGGCCGCAAGGGCACTTTCACATGTCATTTCATTTCATTTTTTACAGAACATTTGGTATTATTATCATATTATCAGAAAAAAAAGTTTTTAATTATTGTTTCTGAGAGATGTAAAGAGTCTCAAATGTCATAATAAAATAATTAAAATATAAATAACAGAGATGTATAGTCTCTTTAGTCAATAATACAATGATAATAGGAGATTGTAGTAGGCTTTCGAATGTTCAAAAACAGGCGACCTGTTTAGCCTAGCGGGTAGTGACCCTGCCGACGAAGCTGGCGGTCCTGGGTTCGAATCCCCGTAAGGGCAATATTTGTGTGATGGGCATTCATATTTGTTTTTTAGTCTTGGACGTTTTCTATGTATTTACTTAAGTATTTATCGCTATCTCTATTAAATACATCGTCGTCTAGTACCCTAGCACAATCCTTGTTGAGCTTACTAGGCCTAGCTCGATTTGTGTAAGATTGTCCTCTAATATTTATTTATTATTTTATTAGGTTCCCGGGTGGGTAGGTATACTCCTTGATGAGACGTTTGAAAGTAGTCTCAATCAAGTCATTCCCTTCCTTTGATGTTGAAAAAATTAATTTCGAAATGTTGCTCTTGAAATGCTGTTGAAATGTTGCGTTTGAGTGTTTGCCAGAACAAACAGAACGTTTTCCAATTTATATCTGTAACTGGCCCTACGAAATAAGTTATATACAAAAAATGTAGCTAAACAGATTCTGCACAGATAAGGTTATTATAACTTTTAATGTAGGCTCTTCCGTTTTCTCATAAAAGGTTCCCTACAACCTTTTGACAATACAAAAAATGAAAAAAAAAATATACAAATTATTGATACCCACGAGTATCGGCAACGTATATGGACATTCAATGTAGAAAGAGTTAGTTAGCTATGTTAATATTTTCTTCACACATTTTTCAAAAGTTAGGCACACTGGTTTCCAGATTTACCAGATTAACGCCGAAAGGAACCAATAGATGAAAAGCACTAGTAATGTAATGTATTGTAATAAAATAAAGTATGAGCACCTGCACTGAGCCAGCGTGGTGGAGCATGGCTCAATCTTACTCCAATCCGGCTAAAGGATTGTGCCCCTCGGTGGCACGTTAATGGGCTAGATTTATTTTATGTAAGTGACGACGGAAATTGAATATTAAACAAAACAAAATATCACCTTTGTATGCAGACCTTTGACTCTTCTAATCGCTCTTTGCCACTATAGAATAATTTATGATGGGCCTTCAACTCATTCCTACGAGTATGGCTAAAAAAACTATGTTACAATAGAAAACTTATTAACGTTTCCAGCTGGTATAAACAGTCAAATAATAGCTCAAGTGCGGGTCAGACTCGCACACGGAGGGTTCCGTTTCATCAAACAAGAAAACTTAATCAATAAAAATAATAATACAAAAGTAATATTATGCGCGAACGTGGATTCGAAAGGTCCAGAGGCCACACACACACACACACACACACACACACACACACACCCTGTACACTGTACCCCACTTACATATGCTGTATGTAAGTGGGGTACAGTGATAGATTTTTACTATCTTTTAATTTAATTTATTTACCTGCCAAGCTCTCTCTATGAATGTACCCCTACCTGTTCTTATTTGACTATTTACATAGTGAAATCCTTAATTGGCCTGTTTATTACATCTACATTTTTTTTATATTAAGTATGGCTGTGGATTTTTGTTCAATAAATAAATAAAATTAAAAAAATCGCTGGGGCTGTTAAAATACGTCTCTTGCATAGGAACTAATAAGTGGAGGACCCACACAGTTTCTATACTCACGACCCCACAACATTGCAACGCATCTTACGAGAACGGGTTTAGACTCCGGGCCATTCGGTTGTGGAATGCACTCCCCTGCACCATCAGGGATAGTCCTACTCTCAATATCTTTAAAAGTCGTGTGAAGAAGCACTTCCTATCTCTTTAGAAATATAGATAGTATTTATGTATTTATAATTTATATATTTATATATATTTAATATTTATTTATATTTAGGATGTATATTTTATGTATGTAGTTTATTGAGTTGTAATTTAAGGTATGTTGTACACATCGGTCTACCCGTGCTCTGTGATTAACCTATCTCATCCTGACATGGTTTGCTGCAAGAGATCTCTTGTTAGAGATAAGCTCGCCTTTGTACACTATTTTAATGTATATTTTGTCAATATAATTATTTGTGTGCAATAAAGAAATTATGAAATTATAATAAATCTCGTGTAGTTCATTATTTTTTGTTGCAGCGGCAATAGAAATACACATTTTGTAAAAAAAACAAGTCTACATATTACGGTTAATGGATACAGCCCGCCGACGGACAAACGGGTTACGGACAGCGAAGGCTTAGTAATAGGGTCCCTTTTGGCACCCCTTCGGGTACGGAACCCTAAAAAACCTGGATAACTTCTGAATAATAACTTGTTTTCTAAACTATAACTCATTCTTGCAATATAATTGAAGTACCTACCGATCGAAGTACATATCGAATCAAAGTCAAATTTCTTTATTACCTTACATATTTATATATTTTTCCCCGCTTCTCTACATTAGACCACTGTGGGAGGAGAAGCGATATCTTAATTAAATCTAGGCGTGGGATACTGCATCATCTGGGAACGACTCGAACATCTTCGCCAACTAAGTAACAATTTTGGGAGCTGCGGTCTACCAAATAAAATTTCCACATTTTATAGGTGCAGTCAGACCTTCGCACTTTTTTGCGAAAACACGTGCACGAGAATTGATTGCTCTTTATCCTACTGATAAGAACTGTAACATAACATCATTTTTGGAGATAGGCCGAGATAAACATAATACCTAGTCTGAAAGGTGGGATATCCACAAGATAGCACCGATACTTCGATAAAATGACTGATAGTTGGCTTAAAGTTTTATTAGGGGTATAATCAGGAGTAACGAATAACATCTAACGAGCAACTTTAAGATTAGATTAATGAGTCGGTAGATAACAAGGTTTTTTTTTATCACAGGATATTTTTAGGAAACGTCTTAAAGTTTTTCGCACCACCACCTGCGCGAAAATTACACTTTAAGTATATATCATTTTTTTATAATCTTTATTTTTATATACTTTATACAAACCATATCTAACTAAAGCAAGCATAGATATTGAGAGATAGCCCCTTGGCGCTAAGCTTGTATCGGAACCACACACATCTACACAACTCATACATCAATCCCTCCGCTTTTATTGGTCAGTGCAATGTAAAATGTCGATATCTGTGAAAGCAAGTCATAATAGCTCGAGGTCACATAAAGTTGTACTGTATATAATTATATCACAACCTGGATCACTCCAGGGTCTAAAGTGATTTTCACTTGTCGTAGTTCTTATTGCTATGGCCTAAAAATGTAATTTCGTGAAATTCGCGCGGCGCTCACAGCCCAAACCCCCGGGGGCGGGGGCGGAGGCGGAGCGCGCTACCGAACTTATTCGCAAATCGAGCTGGCCACGCCGACTTGAATGGAACAGATTTTAAATAAAAAAAATCCTTGACTGTTTCAAGACATCTGGATTAATCTATCTAACATAAATTTTCACATTCATTTACTTTAATGCTGTTTTTAGTAGTCTTGCTAAAAAGCAAAAGTATTTTCTCGCAGGACTTGCGTTTTGGGCACGCTTGAATCCCTCACTGCACTGAGGACTCCGTCTCTTAATTCCCGAGCGAACCTCGCTTCGCTCAGGAGTTAAATCTGGACTCCTTCGTTACGTTCATGATTCAATATCGCGCTCGTGACATAAAACAGTGCTTTATCCTCTTGGTGCATAATCAACTATAATTAAAAACTTACGTAAATTAGATACCGACAAGTGGATATATTTTTATCAGCTTTTTGCCATTTAACCGTAGAAGATAAAAAAGCTGTCGTATCATTGAGTTACTATATGGTACACTCTCAGAATAATAGTACATAAACCTGCTAAACTAACTGTCCCGGCGGCCAAAAACAGAACTAAGGAAAATTTTGGATGTCATTGTCACTGTGAAATGTCACTAATGTATGACTTATGTTTAAACGACCGCCAGAATTAGTAAACGATCACCAAGTTGAATTTGGATAAATGATCACCAAACTTCTTTTTATGTTTTGTATACTTAAGTTTATGTTTTAAGTTTTTTTTGTTGTTCATACATGTTCAACCTAACATGAAGGATTACCCTTCACCTAAGCTACCGCAGTATTTTGCCCTGATATGTTCTGCAACTTTTTTGAGTAGTTTACCCGTTTTGAGTAGGAAAAAAATATTTTGGTGGTCATTTAAATTGTTCTCACATTAGTGCATGCGCAGGGAGGCATCTAGGAATGCACCAGGCGGAGGCATAAACCGATTTAATGCCCATTCATCGGTAATATTAGCAACTCGATTCGTGGTGGTGCAAATTTTGGACACCTTTATACATCACCGCTCACACTGCAACATTAGAAAATTATTTGTTTTTTTACTCATTTCTTCAAAACCACTGATTATTTCTCATTTTCAAACACACATATCTAAGATAAGTTGTTTTTGACGCAGGAACCATATCAATATTCTTTTTAGATCCCAAGAAATAGCAAATTTTAGATAAAAAACATCGATTTAGTTGTTTTCGTATAGTTTCCATTGATATAATATAATGTTGTCAAACACAAATTAAAGAATAACGATGTGACATATATTTTCGGGGTTCGGGAAGAGTCCTATTAGAGGAATAACGCTTTAAAGGTATACCTCGTCCGTGCAGAGGTCCCCGTTACTCCAGGCGGATAGACCCGCAGTGTGAGATCAAATACTCAATGAACGTCGACCCAAAAATAAAATCTATAGAAGACTTTAAAGTGGAGTAAATGGATTGGAAAAAACCCCATTTTTTTTTCTTATCACCAAGATGGGCATTTGACAATACCCTTCGCCTTCAACAGTGATTGATGAAATTTGTTATCAACAACAACTACAGTGATTATAGTATACGGGATTACCTCTGTCCAGTAAGTAATACATTACTTACGAAGTAATATATTCTAATTAATTTAAAAAATGCGGGGTTCCAAATGCAGCTGTAGTTTCAAAAAAGGATGCAGATGTTGATGTAGTATGAGATACTATCCTCTATACTCCACCATCACAAATAAAGTTATAGCTTATTTTCACATTTTACCTAGTATCTCGTTTTGTCGTCATGCCAATAAGGTATTTTACATAGAGCCGGAGATCAAGATTAATCGTTGAACTAAGTTTAGTATACCGTGTGATAGCTCTTGAGTCGGCGAGACTGTGCAATTGATGTAAAATGGGCACCAATCAGCCTCAATTGACGTCAATAAGACATGCGTATGAGACGAATACCACAGATAGACGCAGATGCGTTGCGTTGGCGTTGAATGTATATTATATAATGGGAAATATTAAAAAATAAAAAAAATATCAGAGTAAAATGCTGCGGCAGCTTAGGTGAAGGGAGGGGGTAAGCGAAGCGAAGCACCCTTTATCCTGCGTGTTAGGTTGAACATGTAAGGACAACAAAAAATACTTAAAACATAAACTTAGGTATACATAAAATATTTGTAACATAAAAAGTGTTTTTGATGATCCTTTTTTGCTGTGCAAATCAGTACTTTTGATGTGCGATTAAATACTAGCCTTATATAATATCGTCTAGATGCACATTTTACAAAGAATATTAAACAAACATACATAACCACATATACAATAAAATACAAACATAACCTCAAAACAAATGTCGAAACCATAATAACAACTCTTGAACAGGAATTTATTTTTTTGTAGTAAGACCCTATGATAAAGGTAAACAGGAATGGGCCCCTGCCATCTCGTATGGCTGGAATCGTGAAACTATATGTTTATGTGTGCCTGTGTAAGTAACTATGACGTTATATAACTACTACCTACACAAATAAAAACGTTTTATTACTAAATATATTAATAATAAGTACGACAAAATTGGAAATTTTAAGAAAATAATTTGACTATTTTCAATACCAATAGCATTGAGACCTATAGTATTCCTTTTAAAAGGACCATTTTTTATAGAAGTGAATCGGCTTTATCGTATCCGGCGAGCTTGTATGAACAGACTTATGAATGTTGAGGAAGCGTGAGATGTATGCCAGGTCCGTAGCAAGTGGGGAGGGCTTTAGTCTCTGCCTACCCCTCTGCCGGGAAAAAGGCGGCAGTATATGTATGTATGTATATTGATAATTTATTTCATTTATGCATCATTCTTTCTAGAAAGCGAAATATTTTCAATATTCTATCATTGAGCTTCTTATTTTAATGTAATGGTTGATATTTCTACAGCAATTTTTTTACCTAGCTATTATGCAACAGTTTTTGTGTTGCAATGGACTTGGCACTGTTGGCACCGGAACAACTAACTGATGTTGACGAGAGTGGACATTGAACCCGCTAAAATTAACAGACGCCACTTCATTCACATTCATACTTCATTCGGTGGGCAATAAATATAGAAAAAAACATTTTAGCAGAAGAATTGAGCAGATCAACAACAACCAGCAACAACCAGCAACCAGGACTGGCTGTTGTTCGTATTGTTCTTGCTGTTGTTGGACCAGGCTGGTGGTCAGCACATGTCCCAAGAAACGTGTTACACTATAAATCAAATTGATAACAGCCTTTCCAAAGGGAAATATTAAACTGCACATCAATAATACTGATTTTCACAGTAAATATCAGGGCAAAATACTGCGGTAGCTTGGTGAAGGGTAAAGGGGCGAGCGAGGTGAGCGAAGCAAAGCCCCCTTTATCCTTCGTATTAGGTTGAACATGTAAGAACAACAAAATTACTTAAAACAAAAAGAGTTTTTGCGGATCCTTTTTTGCTGTGAAAAGTCAGTATTTTTGATGTGCGATTAAATAAATTGATTGTGATGAGAAGATAAAAATGCCATACATTTTTATGAACTGATTCCTGAAAACCTCCATGAAGTTTATTATGTTTTCATAATAGTCCCGTTTGCCTCCACGGAAGCTAGGTCATAGATACAGTAGGGCTAGTTATAATAAAATAGCTACTATATTGTTATAAGACAGAAAATATATCTTTCGCGCTACTTTTAAATGATAAAGATTGTTATAAATAGTAGGATATTATTTAATCGAACATCAAAAAAGGCTAACCTAACCTAACGAATTAATAACTCGGCATCTAATTTAATAAAACAGTCTCCAATTGAAAATTATATTTATCACCAACCATCATTCACAAACAATTTAAAATTGTATCCTGGTTAATTTAAATTTGATGCTAAAATGTATTCGATGTAACATTCGCTGGTGGGTTTTGTTGGCCAAATCGAGCACAAAAAATAAATTTTGGTAGACCACTAAAGGCATGCAAAGAACATATTTTCAACAAAAATAAATCGAATATCCGTTTAACGCAAAAATTAGTTTTTCCGGGAGTTTCTTTTCTTACCAGTTAGATAATGCAAGTGCATATTCCCAAAAAAAATGATAAATCCGTTTTACGCAAAAAATATTTTTCGAGTTTTTCTTTTCTCATTATTGTGTTGTTTTTTTATTTCCCATGCTGAATCGCTTGCCGGTTATTAACTATAATTACCTCTATATTAGAGTCGCAAAAACCCGTCTACTCATTACCAGACCGCTTAGTTTCATGCAGTCATGCGCGAGACTCCACGCGAAGTCGCCAATAGCTTTTTTTGCCTAACGGCGCAGACTCAAGATCAAATGCTCATTTTATGTCCAGTTCCCTACATACACAAAGTTGTAATCTTGTTGCTATGCTCCGATGAATCAATACACAGCTCTATCATTGGTCGGGATCTCAGCGTGCATGCTTCTGATTGGATGATAAAACATGGTAAGTTGTTCAAGGTCAACGGCCGTTGAATTAGAGCAATTTTTCAATTTTATTTTTAGATTTCTTTAGTGAGTATTTTAATTGCTCGGATAAAAGATTCAATTTGTTATGTCACTGCAACAGTCCATCAATATCTGTTTCGGAATCAAACTGAAATGGTTGTCTATTGTATTACTTCAGTAGATCTTTGACATTAAATTCAGTGTTGATATTTTGGGTCCCCACAGCCAATTTATGACCTCCTTCGATTTTTCGTATAAACAAAGCATTTTTCTTATACCATAATGATTGACAACCAATCATTTTAATCAAGATTCAATATGTCTACGATGATGAATACTAATCAGGTATTAACAGTAGGCCAATCGTCAAAAATAGTCAACGATCATAGTGACTGCTGATTCGCCGCATATCCTATTGAGCTATGGATAAACTTGAGTCATTGGCCTGTGACCCTGTTAACTTCCTGCAAATAGTTAATAATATCTAATCTACAGTGAGCATGCTATGGTAATCTTTCGCATTGGGTGTGCCTTTACTCCACGTTAGTTAGTATTCTGTGCTTTATCTTTATGATTGGGTTGATAGTAATTCTCACCATCATAGACTTGTTTATAATAATGACTCATGCATGATTATAATAATATATATGTATATCGATAAAGATAGGTTGCACAGAGCCATAACTGTTGAAGGAATCCTAATTATGTTTGACATTTATGGCTTAATTTGTTCCAAGTTTGGAGGCCAAATTCGTTGGCAATCTTGCTGATTTTTGCGAATAGGATTATCGAGATAATTGGAGATAAAGATAAATTTTGAGAATATTAGATATTCTTGAATTATCTCGCCAACGTGACACTTTAAGATCCATAATAAGCATATTTTTTTGTTTACGTTTTTTTTTCAAAATATAGATAATAGATGGCACTGAAGACACCCCTCCACGTTTCCTTCGGCATGATGTATGTGATGAATATGAGTACAGGACAACTCATATTCAGTGCCATCTATTATCTACATTTTGAAAAAAAACGTACTACGAAAGTATCTCATTGAGCTCACGTACATAGTCAGAATAACATTTTATTAAAGCGTCACTTCTACGATATTTTGTTTATACATATAAACATCTGGTATATTATATTTATTTAAAATATATATATATTTATATAGTATTTATGTTTAGCATGTACGAGTATATTATATGATATTTATGTAAGCCCTCGTATATTTAGTTAATATTGTTTTATATTAGTTATTTAGATATAACATATATCTAACCATATGTTAGTTATTTAGATATGTACTAAATTATATTGTTGTACACTCAGCAATCGACCATTCCCATCCTAATTTGGTTTGCTGGAAGAGATCTCTTATTAGAGATAAGCTCGCCTTTGTACACTATTTTTATGTAAGTCTTGTTGTCCATATATTAGTTATGTGCAATAAAGAAATTATGAATTATGAATCTGGCCAAACCGCACAGCCTATGAAATCCATAGCTCCCTTCCTATAAGGAAGTACAGTATCTAGTAACTCAGTCTTCTACTATAGACGGACAGGCCACATTCCGAATCGTATGCGCTTACCCAACACTATTTTAATTGGATTTGTATTGGATGTTCAGTTCAGGGGACTTGTATTGCGTTCCATTTTAGGATCCCCCATTTAAACTTCTTCATGCTTCGTCTGTCCCTAAACATGTCATATCATTTTGTTGGCACATCGAGTAGACAGCAGAGGTCAATTTTCAAAGTTGAGTAGGTACCTACTTCAGTTTTTGATTCTTAGTCATTTTATAAACATTAGTTTGTTTATGTTAGACACCAAGTCATATCTTACCAAGTGCATAGTCATTATTAGCATACGTTTGCTAATGGCACCTAATCTCAAACGCTCATTGCAGGCTCTCTATCTGTCAAAAGTTGTCAAATTATATTTACCTCTTCCCAAAACATATGGCGTTCTAACCTCAATTGTGTTTAATGTAGGGTTGTAACGGAGGCGTCTTATCGGAGGCGGAGTCGGAGTCGGAGGTGAAGAGCTTCGCCTCCGCGGAGTCGGAAGTTAACGGAGGCGGAGGCGGAGGTAGAAAAATATGTTTGATTTATTAAGGAATAGTAGTTATTCAAAGCTGTAGGTACATAAACAGTACACTTTAACAATATTTTTAACGGTATTGATGTTTAGGAAGAGGCAAATTGTATTTAATAAACAATAGTTTTGCGGCTTTGTGGTTCAGTCACAACTATGCACAACTGCGAGCTAGTGAAAAAGTCGACAGGTTTATTCTTGTCCTGTCAAACCTACCTACCCACCGCCCGCGCGTTTCAATCGCACAAACGATCTTCACTTCATTCAGTTGCGTTCTCAAAACAATGCTCAGCCGAGCGGCCGTGATGGCTAGCGTCGCCCCTGTCGCATTGCGTGTACATTTTTGTACGTAAATAAACTCCGTTAAACCTCCGTACAGAAATGTCGGAGGCGGAGACGGAGTCGGAGGTACGATTTCTATCGGAAGCTCCGAACTTTCGGAGGCGGAGGCGGAGCTCCGTTACAACCCTAGTTTAATGTTGCCAGTGTCAAGAGTATTTGAAAGATCACGTGACGTGTTTTTGAACCAAATCTCAGATGAATGAAACTCTTTGCCTCCTACTACGCCGCCACCTAGCGGGAGCAAAGGCGAACATAGCTGCCATTACAATGACGCCTAGATTGGGTAGAGTTGCCTAACCTTCCTGTGTTTATATTCTGTGTAATGTAATAACTTTCATGTTTAGTTTTGCAATGTACTAAAGTCATAACTAAGTCCAGGCTTGTGTAAGCACTCGACTTAAGTTTACACTTTATATAGGTACTTGCTTAGATCAATATGTTTTAGTTATACTGTTGCAAGTGCAGTGTCATGTTAGATAATCTAGGTAACAAATACGATCCTTCAGTCTTAAAAACTATAAAACACAACAAAACCCGTTTAGTTGAAGAACGACCTATTCTAAAAATGACGACAAACTTTATGACCGATTTTTAAATGTTTAATTCGGAAAATCGGAAATCGGAATCTCAATGATCAACCTCTGATAAACTAAAAGATGTACAGTGAAACTGAAATGAAGTACGTTTTTGTCTGAGAGTCATAAGAAAGGCAACAAATATAATAATAATGATCATAAAAATATTTTTTTCTTACGCAAAATGGGTAGAAGATTACCAAAAGTTGCAGAAAATATCAGGACGAAATACTGCGGTAGCTTGGTGAAGGGTAAAGGGGGTGAGTTCTCTCACGAAGAAGCCAAGCCCCCTTTATCCTTCGTGTTAGATTGAACATGTAAGAACAACAAAAAATTCTTAAAACATAAACTTAAGTACACAAAACATAAAAGAAGTTTAATGATCATTTATCCAAACATTATTTGGTGATCATTTACTAAATCTGGCAGTCATTTCGAATTTATTGGTAGAAAATTTTCGATTTTTTTTGGTAACCGTTTAAACACAAGCCCATAGGAAATAGGAAAGCTCCCAAAACGGTTATAACTTTGAAATGATTACTTACTATTTTTTACTATTAATTATTTTCAGGATCAGTCGGTTTACGAATTAAGTCATTTTCCGTATGTACATTTTATGCATCGGTCATTTTAAGAGTACCTATTAGATATGTTGTCATTTTGAGAATCGGTCATTCTTCGACTAAGCGTCAAAAACTTGCTTTTTGGGACATGATGTTGGCTATCGCACTAGTAGTTTTGACGGCTTGGTAATACCACGTCCTACAGACAGACGGTAAAAACTGCTTCACTTATATTGCTATTCAAAAGCATCACTGAGTCGTCTTATACTTGTTAGCTAGAATTCAATCAAACTGCTCTCTTAACCCCTCGTTTACTGGTTCTGTCACATCACACATCCGCTCTCTAAAACAGCAACTTTACGTGTATCCATCAACCTTATTTCAACCTTAAAGTTTTAGTAGCAAAGGCTACCAACAGCACAATATGTTGTTGGTTTATCAGGTTGCTTTGCAATATGGCTCGCCATTTATGGACATATAAGTGGTTATATCCGATGGGGCAGCTATCGCAAGAATTGTAATGAGACGCATTCTAGAGCGATGAGGTGGCTTGTATTTGTATTTGACACGCGTTTTATTTTTACCCGACTTAAGCGATGCCAAAAGTAGGGTTATGAGCTACCGGTATCTATGTATGTGTGTTCCACGAGAACATATAAACTGCTTTTCAGAATTTGATAAATAAAGTATCATTAGAAGTGTTATAGGCTATGTCACGACTGACACACTAAATCAAAAGTAAAAATGTCTTTTTTATTATTTATTAGATATTTATTATTATTATTTAGATATTTACATATATATTTACATATACTTCATTTTTGGCCTCTTCTCTGCATTGCCCCACTGTGGGAGGAGGGCGAAGAAACTCCCACAGATTGATTTTACAAGTCTTTTAAAAAATGGGTTGTGTTTAACTAATTCAAATATTACAATATTCATTATTATTAATAATAAGCAGGAATAAACAATTACAATATTATTTACAGCGAGTTCTAGGTTGTGTTAGATTAACCCCATACAGTCATGAACATTGTAAACATCCCTTTTTAGACAAAGGCGCTTTTTCTTGGTTTTAAAATTGCTCAAATAGCAATTTCAAAATTCAATATGGCGCCTTCTAGAGGGCATAAAGTACTAAGCATTTCAAATAAATAAATATTAGAGGACAATCTTACACAAATTTAACTAGCCAGTGATCATGATCGAAGTGAACTAGCATATAAATCTCAATGAGGCTTGTGTTATGGGTATTAGACGGCGATATATTTCATAGAGATAGAGATACGTATGTAAATACGATAAGAAACAAATATTCATGCTCATCACACAAACATTTGCCCTTACCGGGATTAGAACCCAGGACCGTCAGCTTCGTAGGCAAGGTCACTATCCGCTATTGTCACCGTAAGATTGTCGAAACTGTTAGTTAATAATCTTACGTTTTTTGTCTTGTTAGTTCACAAACTATCGATAAATTGTCCACTCTACCGTACTGCTTACGATATGACGCGTTAGTTTAAAATAAAATCGCTAAATTGTGAACTGGTATAAACATGAATTTTAAACGAAATACCAGGTCAAACACTGCCGTAGCTTAGGTGAAAACTAGAGAGGGCGAACGCAGCGAAGCCCCCGAATAGTCTTCGTGTTAGGTTGACATGTAAGAATAAAAGAAACGTAAGTTCTAAACTCTTCGGTCTAGTTACAGTTTGTTAATAATTTATAAACTAACGCGTTAGTCTATAAACTAACGGCTTTGACAATCTTACGGTGAAATCTATAATATATGGTACTCTTGCTCGCTGCTTGGCTTGCATTTAGTCGTTAGAAGCCTATTGACCGCCAGGCGGCTCTAGGTTTCAAACTCTTTAGAGCGCGATTTTTGTTTTTGAACTTATTTTGTATATTAGTTAAAGTGACAAAGTTACAAAAAGAAACCGCATATAATTGGAAAATATAACCTCCTTTGGCTACATCTCTTATATATAACTTTAACCAAATAGGTTTAATGTAAGAACGACGAAGGAGTTAGTTCTCAAAACACAAAAACAAAGTCGTCGTTAAGGCTGTCCTTGCGACAGCAATTCATATCAAAGAAAAAAGAAGGAGAAGGAAGATATTGGTGACATAATATTTTAAACTTGCCGAAAATCACGAAACAGAAACACGAAAAATATAACGCACCGACCGCCCGGGGGTAAGCGCACTAAGGGAGTATGACGGACCGTGTTCCCACTTTCGCCCTAATTGGGAATCCTTACCGCCTTTCTCTTATAACACGTCACTTGGTAAGGACATAAGGGACCCTAATTATGGACACTGTAAATCCTCTTTTATAAACCATAGATTAGTGTATTTGGTTGTGTGTAATGTGGTGTCTCAGATAAACGAAACTCTTTACTTACTTGTTTACTCTGTGAGACATGTACATTATTATCTATCACAAACCAAAGAGAATATAATCACTACCGTTTCACAGACTATATCTTATCTATGCATGCACAGATACACAGATGTCACGATAAGCGTGTAGGAAAATTTAGTTTTACTTATATTCTAGGTATTCTGTAGAGATTTAAGCGCTTAAATAATGGATATGGAAATTCAATTATGGGAGGGAAAGAAATACAAGCTTTCATCATCATCTAAGTTTGATGACTTTATGAAAGCACTTGGTAGGTTTTACTGAAGTATCTACAAAGCCATGACCATCCCCGTCTCCATTAGTTGTAATAATACGACCACGCTCTGATTATATAACTGGAGACATACTGGGATAGATTATATAGACAATTAAAGTATATTTACCTATTTGCTATCTCCTTCTTCCAGGCGTCGGCCTCATCACGCGCAAGGCTGCTAACGCTGTCACCCCTACAGTAGAGCTCAAGAAAGAGGGAGACAACTATACGTTGGTCACCTCCTCCACTTTCAAGACTACAGAGATGAAGTTCACGCCTGGTCAGGAGTTTGAGGAGGAGCGCGCGGACGGTGCGAAGGTGAGTTACCCTGACCACTTATTTGGTTATGCGAGCCTGGTACTTTGAAAGCGACAAACAAATAATACTCCCATTTCGTCAGATTTTCTTTTTTGTGCCAATTCGTCAAGTTCCTCTTATGACAAGGTTCATAATGACAAGTTTCCATTTTGAACAATTCCCAATTTGACCACTCCCCATATTATCAGCTTCCAACTGTTAGGTCAAGTGCGAAAACCCACTTTGCTTGGTTGGTCAAGTCTCTCCCTCACGTGTTACAAGGTTAAATTTAAATAAAAATAGTGTCGAGTGGTAAAATTGGAAAGTGGTCAAAATATAAACTTGTCATTATGAACCTCGTCATAGACTGAGGGTCCCGCAATTTCTGTTAGGAATGATACCTCTGTCTTTATTTACAGTACCTGTTGTACCTTATTTTTTTGAGATTTATTTAACAAGTCGAAACGAAACTGATATCCGGCATCTGGCCTATACGGCCAATTTTTACGATCCGGCTGGATACCAGATATTAACTCACTATCCGGTAGCCGTCTGGCTGGATAGTAAATTAGGTTCATATTTTATCAATACATTACTAATCAATGAAAACTAAATATTTAATTAGGAACTATATCAGGTATTTATAATATCAACATAATATTGTCACCATAACAATAAAACAATTAGCACTACAAGCGATTTGGTTTCGCTTACCATTATGATATGGCGTGGGCCAGCTTCAGAAAAAAGTACTTTCACTGTAATAGTAGTTGCAGGGTGCTAAACGATCAATTCCGGCAAAGTTTGTTGGGTTTGGGTATTATTAGCTGACCAACAAAAATAATTATGGAAATACTATAGTAAGAAATAACCTCAAACTACAAAATTATGATTACAAACAAGATTAATCGCATTTACAACGAAGTGATATGTTGCTATCTACGATACCACTCGCCTACCCTTGGTCTTTCTAGAAATACATTTTCCGTAATAAGTTTTGAATTTTGTGGCATAAGGTTCAAATTCACGATGCCTCGCGCGAAGGCGTGTTGCTAGAACGGTTAAGAACGAAAATGGCTGAATTCTTCAAGGCACGATGCGCTTTATGGCAATGTTTGGCCGGATATCTGGCTATCCGGCTACAGGATTTTACAGGATCCGTTTCATCTCTAATGAATACTGAACACAGGTGTTCTATAAAACAATGAGAATTAATTAAAGTAAAACCTACTTTACATTATATAAATGAAACGTACATACCTACCTACACCTGAACCACCAAATGACAAAAAAATTATAAAACTATTTATATGCGGTTCATATAAGACATACTTGGTATGCATCCATATCCTTCCAGCCTCTGATCCACTGCTGAGTAAAGTTGAGTCTTCTTCAATATCTATGTAATTTTTACGGTCTTTCGCCATCCATCCTCATTCAGATATAATCTGGGGAACAATCTTGAAGATATAAACAAACGCCTCTTACCTATACAATAAGAGACAAACAGCATTAAAACTTTTCGGTTAGCAGTGGCAGAGGTATTACCCACGTTTAGGCACAAAATACTTAATCGCTTTAGGACCCTAATCCATCCAATCCAACTAATATTATAAATGTGAAAGTAGTAATGTTTGTATGTTTGTGTGTTTGTGACTCAATCGCTCTAAATCTGCTGAACAGATTTGAATGAAATTTAGCACGGATAGCAAAGATAGTTTATGAGCTAGATTAACATATAGGAGGGTAACGTTATCTCGGTAAATGATACTTTCTACGAACACGCAGATGAACTTGGCATGACATCATCTAGTTATCATATAATTATGATCTCACGAATGTTGATATACCTAGGTATCTTTATTAATATCTTTCACACATACTCATTATAGGTGAGAGAGAAAGAACTATGATAGTGTAATAGGGGCCTTAGCAGATCGATACTCTCTAGGCCTTAGACCAATATTTATCAGACAAAGCACGGATGTGGCTACATCTAGGCTAGTATATTTTAGTTACTTTCATAGTGTCATGTCCTATGGTATCTTGATGTGGGGGAAAGCAGCAGATATTCAAACTATTTTTATTTTACAGAAAAGAGCTATTCGAGCAATTTATAATTTAAAACGAACAGACTCCTTAAGAGAGCTTTTTAGAGAAATTGACATACTAACTGTAGCTATTCAATTTATTTTCGAAAATATAATGTATATACGCAAGAACCTTACAACATTTTCCAAACTTAGCGATAGCTGTAATGTTAACCTAAGAAATAATCACAGACTACTCGCGCCCCGGTTTAGACTCGCGAAGGTTAGCAATTCTTTCAAGGGTCAGTGCATTCTCTACTTTATTAAGATACCTCTGGAGATTTTGAAATTGCCATTTGAGCAATTAAAAAGCATGTTAAAGCGACTTTGTCGAAAAAGGGATATTACATTGTTCAAGATTACTTAAATGACAGGACTGTATGGGGTTAATCTAGCTCAACACAGACCTTGCTGTTAATAACTTTGAAATTATTTATTCCTGCTTATTAATCATAATAATAAAAAAATACATATTTGTAATAGTTGAGCACAACCTATTTTTAAAAGAGATCTAAAAATCAATTTATGGGAGTTTCTACGCCCTCCTTCTCCCACAGTGGTCCAATGTAGAGAAGAGGCTAAAAATGACGTTTGCTACGTATATGTAAATATCTACAGTAATAAAGTACTTTACTTTGAATAAATACAAATACAAATATCATTATTTCAGATAACAAAAATGAGATCCGTAACTTTCACCTTTGACCGTGTATTTGGATATTGTCAGAAGGAGTGGAGGAGTGTTATATTAACAGGCAGTTACAGAAAAGGCCTTTAAAATTCAAAGCTGCATTTTCTAGAGTTACATTTATCGGAGTTCCATATTTTTTTGTTTTCTTGTTAAAACATGGCTTTTATTTATGAGGGCATAATGCTACGTCCATTAGCGTTTAATGGGGCTGTAAAAATTAAAAGACCGTTTCTTTAAAATCCTGTATATAAATGATTACACGACAATGTTTACTTGGCACCTCGCTTAGATGACGTCTCGTCAGATCTTCGGTAAAGGGCTATCTAATTTAGTGGCCAATGTACTGAATGAATTCCATTTGCAGGTGAAGTCGACCTGCGTGTTCGAGGGCAGCACTCTCAAGCAGGTGCAGAGGGCAGCTGACGGCACAGAGGTCTCCTACACCAGGGAGTTCGGACCTGAAGAGATGAAGGCCGTGAGTCTTTTTCTGGGTTGGCACAGGGGACTTGTACCTACAATTAGCCAGTCATTCAATACTCTATTTTTCTTAGGTGGCTAACCCATCGCCGCAGCTATGATGGTTTCCTCACGATGATTTCCATCACATCACATACAACGCCGCCGTACTGTACTGATAGATTACTTAGTTATCTCATTGGTACATGATCACTGATCAGCTTCGGGATTTGAACCAGATACTTGCGTTACAGGCGGTCGTGTCACCACACCACGGACGGCTATAAAAAGGGCTAGCTAGCTTTAGCTATTTTCTGACCTGCACTGCACACACACATGTAATCAAGTATTTAAGTATGTAATATAATAATTTACTAAGTTTTTTTTTTCGGTTGTTTTCAGGTTATGACTGTAAAAGACATCACATGCACCCGAGTGTACAAGGTCCAATAAGTACGAGCAAGACAAGACTGCGGGCGACCGACGGCCTCCACATGCCCTTAACAAAATGTATGGCACAAGTATAACTATGGAGAAAACGTAAATTATGTTATTTAAGGTTATTTTGAATGAGTTTGGAGCCTGAGGAGATTTGTACATCACAGGAAATGCTTTATTTTAGGGCTGACTTCACAAAAATGTTTGTCTAATCTACTGTTTTCGTGCACGCTAATCAGTGCGAATATTAAGCGTATCAGCGCAACGCCAGACAGCGTTATCATATTTTTGGTGAGGTCTAGCCTAAACTTATTAGTTTATTATATGCAGGGATAAAGTTGAAAGTGTATGAGAAGGTTTTAGCTGTTGTATAAGTTTTTCAGTGCATATTAAAATAAATATGGTTTTCTAATTAAATTTCTTTTAATTTAGATGATTTTCTAATTTACCCCAAGTGTTTAAATGTTCGTTAGTCGTTACAC
Organism: Argyresthia goedartella; assembly: GCA_949825045.1. Taxonomy (NCBI): domain Eukaryota; kingdom Metazoa; phylum Arthropoda; class Insecta; order Lepidoptera; family Argyresthiidae; genus Argyresthia; species Argyresthia goedartella. The sequence goes on along the minus strand of OX463828.1, from coordinate 16,336,503 downwards.
CTACATCTCGATTCTCAGTCACAGCGATCATAGACAGACATTTTCGCCGAAAATGGTAGAGGAAGACGGAAACGAAACTACATTTGCACAGTGATATCATGTCTGTTTCGATTGCTTGACCAAGTTATCCAAGCCTAAAATGAAATGTCTGAATGTCGAAATCTAAGCCTGAAAACCAAAAATGTATTTGAAGAGGAGAGGAAGGATTGGAGATATAGATAGCGATTCCTTTTGTCAAAAAGTAAATTTGTCGATAATTTCGGGAAAAGAACAATGACTAAAACTGTAGGAAATATGGACTTCAGACACAGTTTAGATAATAGTCAGAGAATAGTTCCACTTTCACCCTTGAGCTGAGCTGGATGGCCTAAAATCTTGCAATGGAATCTGCCCCCTTTATCGGATTCGGGGGGGGGGGGGGTTAGAATATGTGTAAGTATGCTCGTATTTTGCATTTCAATCTGAAAGAAAGATATGTTTAGTACCGGTGTGAAGTTAGCAGCCAAAAGCCAGCGGCCTAAGATGACCCGACCAAATGAAGAAATTTTAAATTTAAGGATTTTAATCCAGCCTAATGACTTGATAGATAGTATATATGTAAAACGTCAAGTGCGAGCTGAACTTTCACTTGGAGGGTATTTAATGTTATTAGCTATATAGTAAAGTAAAGTATTCTGTGACCATTTCAAGTATCCATTTTGAGCGGTTCAAAAAGCTTTTGGAGAAGGATTCGACCAACTTCCAACCGAGTTGCCAGATAATGACATATCAGAGATAATACTCTGTGTCTTAAAGATCACAAATCAATCATTATATTTCAAAGAATATCCGTTCTTCGATACTTCAGAAATTAAAATCCGTCAGGTGTTATGATTTAAGGCTGCTAGCTCCAATTTACAACCGAGATGCCACATAATGAAAAAAAATCAAGAATGATGTTCTGTATTGAAAAGATCTAAATCAAATCATCCACGATATGTCAAATAATATCCGTTCCTCGATATGTAAGTAATTAAATACCGTCAGGTGGTATGATTTTAGGCTGCTAGATTTGGAGCGAAATTGTGCCAAAAATTATAAACGAAATGCCATATAATGACATATCAGAAATAATGTTCTGTATCATAAAAATCATAAATCAAACACGATATTTCAAAGAATAGCCGTTCTTCAATATGTCAGAAGTTAAAATCCGTCAGGTGGTATGATTTAAGGCTCATCATTATCTGGCATCTCAGTTGTAAGTTGACGGGAATCAGCTCCAAAATTGGCAGCCCATAATCATAATTTCTTTATTGCACACAAATAATATATAGACAACAAGACTAACATATAAACAGTGTACAAAGGCGACCTTATCTCTAATAAGAGATATCTTCCGGCCAACCAAATTAGGATGGGAAAGGTCGATTAGTGAGCTGAGTTGTACACATGGTACAACAATATAAATTACTAGTAAGCCGGAGAATATCCCTCCCTACAGTTTCTGGTTTGCATAGCGGATTGGACCTTCCCCTGCAGGCTAAAGGCGGGTCGTTTTCTGGGGGCTGCCAAATTTTTGCGTCGATGGTGGAAGAAGAGAGAGAGGAGTACAGGGAGATGATTTCCTCTGCTGGTTCTGATGAACCGGCAGTAGGAAAACCTCCGTCAAATAAGCTAGCTTTATTGGGGGACAATGATTCTATGGATCAGTCACCACAAGAAATTTAACAGGGATCTCACGATTCAAGAAGGGGAAAGCTTATTTATGTCTCCCAAACCCACGACAAAGTTGACAGAGTTGGCGGCGATTGGCGACGACGACCCAAATGGCCGAGTCGGCAGTGACCCTGCCTACGAAGCCAAGGGTCCCGGGTTCGAGTTCCCGGTGGGGGCAAATATTTGTTTGACGAGAACGGATGTTTGTACCCAAGTCATGGTTGTTTATCTATCTAAGTATAATATTTATCTATATAAGTATGTGTATCGTTGTCTAGTACCTACCCAAGATACAGGGAATCCTAGTTTGGGGCTAGTGTGTAATAGAGTCCAAGGTATTATTATATTATATTATATTGGGAGTTCCTCACATAAGTATAGTAGTAGGGCAGAGAGAAACCGGGATAAGCTCAAACGACGCAAACTAGCACGTCAGGAAAGGTCGCAGAAGGTGATGGGGGTTGATGCTCAGTCCACCTCAGCAACTTCTGCGCCCAGAAATACCGTGAAAGTTAAGCGTCAGGAGACAGCTGAGAGTCAGACGACGGAACAACGTCCATCAAAGCGCCACCGTGCCCCGGGGCAGGCCGAGGGTCCACGTGGCTCTGCTAAAGAGCACCGTGGGCGAGCGGTTGCTTTGTGGCGGATGTTTGCTTTGTAAGGATGGCCTGACAATGGACGTCTGTCTTCTGCAGTTAGGAAAATGCTTCAGAACATGGTTGAGAACTCTATGGAAGCCGGGGTTGAGGAAGTGGTTAAAGGGACTTCAGGATGACTAAGTTTGCTGCATCGGGATTGGTGTCAGAACGGTTCTTCCTTGTGACCTCAATGACCGAGGAGGCAAGAGATTGGCTTCTTTGGACCAACTTCGGTGACCTAGACGGTGTAAACATTATAGCAAAGAAGCTACATAAGTCTCGGGTAGCAGTGTGGCTTCCAAGAAAACAAGAGGATCTTCCGAAGGATCCTCTAAGCTGATAAAATATCAGAACACGGATAGGGTTGACCTGGATATACAGGACTTGTCGCTCATCAGCAGGCAGAACGTGCATTTGGGTACCCATCTGCTGATGGGTATGCCGTCTGAGTATGCCGAATCATGGAGCACAAACATGTTTTGGTTGTGCTTCCAGATGATGCAAGTCCAGGCCAGGCTAATCCGTGACTAGTCGGCGACTAAGGCTGAACCACTGAAGCCTGCCTCTGCGGTAAACACATATTGTGAGTGGATCGCGGAGGGAGGCTCTCACTAGAGGGGAGGAAGAGAAGGCTCGAAGCGAGAAGGGGCCGGGTGAGGTCAGTGTGATGTCGACACAAGGCAATCAGACTGACTTCGACCTAACCCTGGAGCACAACTACTCCAACAGCAGCAATGGAGGCCATGCTGTGTCTTCCGCCACTCCAGCTACATATTAAGCAGGAGGCCGCGTCATCTGCGGTGAGACTCAACACCTTAGGACTTTGGAGGAAAAACAGGACCTCACACACCGCCATCCTAGGGGAAGTTTACAAAAAATTTCCCATCTCTATGGCTTGCAGTGACAGAATCCCTAAACAATTTGTTTTTGACAAAAAATACAATATACAGTTACATGAAGACCATCGGGTTGAGGGGCTCGAAGTTAAAGAGCTCAGAATTTTTACCGATGGTTCAAAAACTGAAGCAGGCACTGGTTCAGGCACCTTCTCGGAGGACCTAAACATCAAGATGGCCATTCCACTGGGTGCCCATAATACTGTCTTTCAAGCTGAATGCATGGGCATCATCTCGGCCGCTAATGCCATAGCATCGAGAAAGGTAAGAGATTCCTCCATTCGAATCCTCTCGGATAGCATGGCCGTCCTACAAGCCCTAAATAGCAACACTATTAACTCAGGGCTAATCTACGAGTGTCACAAACGACTAATGGAGGTATGTCAACACAACCGCGTAATCCTTCAATGGATAAAAGGACACAGCGGATCAAGAGGTAACGATGCAGCGGATGAGCTGGCGCGTAAAGGATCTAGCTTGACAGCGTATGGTCCCGAACCTATCATCCCTCTTCCCTTCAAGATGGTACGCTCATTTCTGAGAGAGTCGACCAGGAATGATCATGCCACTCTTTGGACAAACCATGAGGAGTGCAGGCAGGCTAAGCTGGCCTTGCCGTCCCCTAGCGCTAGGCTGGCTAAGACCTTGCTTCGACTTAGCAGGCCGCGCATGCGACTGGTAACTGCAGCACTTACTGGCCATGGTTTCTTTAACAAACATCTATATGTCCTAGGTGTTACCGACAGCCCCCTTTGCAGAGCCTGCTTGGAG